>CM073768.1:140745556-141425556 GCA_037158775.1 Hetaerina titia
GCATGTAATACATGTTCACACATTTCAATATTCCATGCATATTATTTAAGCAGTTGAAATGTTTTTCCCTATCACGTAACTCACTTTCGTTCTCTATTATTTTCGTTCACTCACTATCGTTCTCTATACCTATCATTTTATCATTAAATATCTGTCAACTATGAACAAACTGAATTACTATCCGAATTATAGGTATATTCTGGAAACATCTACATCCAAAGTATACGACTTGATGATTTAAATATTTATTGAAATATTCCTAATAAAACTTATAATTTGATGGCATTTAATCATGAGAAATATAGCCATAAATATTTAAAACGCTGATGCAAAAGCGACAAAGGTGAATCTCGACAAATGATTCCGTGAAGTACAAAGAAGCAAAATTTCATAAATGTACGCGATATTATCTCAGTGCAAAAGTTATTCGTGCTGACCAGTATGGAAATCGCGTGGACCGAGCGAATGAGCGTTGCCCTGTGGGATTTTCGTATTGGTGCGCGCAAAAGCGGGTGACTCCGCCTAAGTATTGTTGGGGCAATCTCAGTTTCTTCAATATCAATACAAATAAATTACAATTCTCATCTTCGGAGTGCTAACCCTAATGTTAACTGTCGCATTATTTGTAGCGCGTTATGAAATAATAGCATTATCGTTCTAGGCTTTACTTTTAGTTTAATGCTGTAACTCGAATAGTTCAACCACATACACTTCTCCTGTTTCCTTTTTAATAAAATAAACTTTGGAAGATTTAATTAGTGAAATTAATAGAGCTTCAAGCAATAACAAAACAACATTAATTCATTCTGAAATAAAATAATATTCAATATAATAATGTATATGAGGATAATAAATCTCCAAATCAAATAACTGCATTGGTCGCATAAAATATATACTTCAAGGTATATTGTGGAATTCCAATGTCCTCCAATGGAACAATAAATAAAAAAACAGCAAAAAAGTATGTGAAAACTGTCGTATTATCCAAATGGGTGAAAGCAATGAGGCTCCACATTCGTACGCCTTTTAATTTCGAACACATTCATTAAGAGGACCTGACAAAATCACTTTCTCCAATTAAAATGTACAAAATCAGTTGTGCATATAAGATTTTGGGAAACGCCACTTTTTAACAGTAAAGAAATACCAATTAATGAAAACGAACCGTTGTTGAATTAATCTTCAATCAGTATGTTTTCGATTTCTTTATTAATTATCGCATTTTTTCGTAGTCCCCAGAGTTGAAATAGGTTAAAATTTCTAGAGAGACATAAAAATGTTGAGGGATTTTACTATTCGCATTATTTACTTTTAAAGTCTATAATTTAGCGTATTTATTTTTTTAACTTGGCACTAGCTGCTCTATTGCTTGGCTCTGGCATGCCTGAAAGCAAGCCGTGAGTATCCATCCATATGTTTCAGTTTAAGCCAACACAAGGCAGAAAGGTTATGAATACTGCCCGCTACATTTTGAACAGTGAAAATAAAAGAAGAGAAGGTGCCCCCAGAAAGACCTAAGACAGAGAGGCCTACTCCTTGGAAGAAGCTACAGGTACTCAACACAAAAGCAAAAATGGCCAAAAAAAAGTATGGCAGCTGTTATAGCAAGGGACAGTACAATTTTCAACTAAATATTACCGCGGAATAAATTTTCAATCAGCATGGACTTTTCTAATGTCGAATCCCTTCAATTACGAAAGGACTCGTATTTTATTATTTTACTATATGGGAGATGGAAATTGAAAGATCCATATTATTTTCCCCTTGGAACGTCATGTACCGTCAATCAAAATCGTCCGTTTGAACGCCTGTGAGTTGCGAACGAGACTAGCATTAATGATCGAACATAAAACAACGAACTACAGCAATCAACCCGAAGGCTGGCTTCATGGGTGAGGATACAACTCGGGCACAATATTAAACCAAACGGATCGTGAAACTCCCATATCATGGCAGGATGGTCAGTTCCTTTGCCTCTACCTTCTGCGGTCCCAGGCCAACGAATATCTTGCCGTTATCATTATGATTATTATTACAATTAGTCTACCGGGTTAGGGTTGGTTTTTGGTGGATGACGGCACCATACACAACTGTAGTCATGACATAAATACTCTTAAACACCATACCTGATATTACAAAAACTCAACATTTAGTTCTGCATGCTTTCTACCTCCTATAAGCTATAAAATCACACATTCGGTGAAACTACGAGTGCCTAGAGGCGTCACCCGGTATCGAACTCTGGTCCATCGCTTCTATTAGAACAGTGTTCCACTCAATGGACCAACACACCCCTCGAGACCTAACTAAAGTTACTTAAAAAATTCATATTTTAATGTTTTAGCCACTGAATTATTTTTTACCGGACCAGATCAATGCGTATATGAATTTCAATAATTGAAAGCATAATTTTTGCATTTTTAATTCTTCGTGCACAGAATTGCATACACGAATACCTTAATGCAGGCACATATCGCGTTTTAAAATGTGTATTAAAATGAATGAAGCCGATGAAGCGAGGATTATTATTAACGCGGGAGTTTTACACTGCACTTTAGCAAAGCTATCGTGTTTACAAACTCGTTAGTCGGGAATCCTGAAAACTGCCTCATTGAGACGCCCGCCGATAAAAAGTGAACGGGAGGAACGACCAAAAAGAAGGGAACATGGAAGAAATAATGACAAGCGAAAAAGACAATATATGCAGCCACGAAGATACCAGTCAAGAAAAAAAATGAGTGGTGACGCGTTCAGAATATCAAACTATTAAATAGCACAAATCTTCCATGCGCGGACGGTTCTCATGTGATTTATTTGTATTGAAAGCCCATTTCATCTACAAGAAAATCATGAGAAAATTTAGATGCAGGAGGAGGAACAAGATATGCTACGGTGTGTATTCATCCCCTGCCATACACCCTGGCGGTAGATTGCAGGGTATATATAAATAAATAAATCATAAATTATGCTCGCACTCATTGCAGAGAACTGGTCACAAAAACTTAAACCAACTTCCATTAAATTAATATATCTGGAAAAAGCTTTTGTTGAAAAGGACTAAAATACGGCATGTACGTACGTACCGTATGATAAATTAGAATGAAGTACAACGTCAGAAGACTTGCTATTTAAATAAATAAATCGGCAAAATTAAGAAAGGGGTCGGGCAGGGCTGTTAATTATAGCATTTGATATTTAATGCGTACTGTAATTTCCAAAAGTCTGTAGACATTAAATGTCGCGCCGAGAATAGGGGAAATGTGAAAATATTCCTAATGTTGACTCTTGAAAGGCTGTCAGGCACCCCGGCCTCCAGGGCGACTTGAAACTAACGCAGCCCAAATGGTTACCAGCCATTGAATGCCATTATACGTAAGAGACGTGTTCACCTTTACCCAATTTTCGGCGCGGCACTGAATGCTTAAAGACTCTTGTGAATGACAGTAGTTTTAAGAAGACAAGATCTAAGAAAAAACGGTGCGATCTACGAGGTTACGGAGAAAGAACAAATATGCTGCGATTTGAGAACTACATACAAGGTCATGTAGGCGCACTAACGGAGCAGAAAGAAGATCTGATAGGACATGAATGGAGGAGATGAAAAAGTACAACCTCAAGAGAAATTAGATAAAAACTAAGAGAAACTATATTCGAAGAATAGATGATAAGCCAAAAGTAAGACCAGCAAAAGACACACGGGGGCAAGTGGAAGCGTTTAGCTATTTAGACAGCAGGATTACTGGCGATGGAAAAAGCTGAAGTAAATACCTACACTAAGCAGAATAGGAAAGGCCTTCTACACGGGGAAAAACTACCAACGGTAAATACAACTAGCATAAACATTACACAGCCATTTATTAAAAGTTACACGTGGAGCCTACCGCGTGGATGATAAGCGGCAACAGAGAATTCTAACGCCAACCAAGATCTATACACCGAAATCTAGCGCTATCTAAGCATGATAAAATGGAAATATAAATGGGCGTAAGAAGTACTTCGACGTGGATGGAGAGAGAATCTTACAGATGACACTGTCAAGAAGACAAACTAATTGGGCACATCTTGCTTGAGGCATGATGGCTCACTGAAGACCATAACTGAAAGAAACAGGAAAGAATTATAAGTTACGCGAGGACGGATATTGAAGATGCCCGCGGAAAGTTTGGCAGGGAGCAGCACAGCATGGAGAGTAGCTATAGCAATCCTGGAATTGATAAGCAATAACGATGAACCACTCGACCAATTAGTAGTATTTCATATTACTACTTTTACCTGATAAATATACTCAAGGGGGATCGGATTTGTTTATGGTAATTACAGTTACTCATTACAAGATACTGTTACAACAGACGTAAGGAGTGAAAGGATTTTTCTAAACGCCAAATAAAGCAGTCAAAATGATTAACATTTTCTGACATTACATGTCGCTCGATGCTCGATAATTATTACATCACATTGGCGCCGTGGGGAATATGAATACGGAGACTAACGAGTTCTAAGGAGAACCTCCTCCGAGGGAGTTAAAAGAAAGCAATTCCACAGGGTCCCATCCGGGAAACCGATACGTTTAACAGAATGAGGCGCCGACGAAAACGATCGCGGCAGCCGTCACGCAATTGTTCGGTGATCACGAAGAGCGGGGCGTTAGAAATAGCACGCGGAAGCAAAGGCCAAAAGCAAATACGATAAGTATAGATAGACCCTTTAGTGAACCAAGAATGCCATAAATCTACAATAACTGACCGAAATTGAGAAATTAAAAAAAATTAATTGAGTTGTCGAGTATTTATTTTTGTAATTTGTTTTTTTTTTCGGAAAAATGTAAAGAATATTTTATTAACAATGGGAGTTGTTTTCTGGATTTATATTTTTCAAAAGATTTTCAAGCAGTACAAAAACTACAGAGTAAAACAGTACAAAATACAGCATGACTAAAATAATTTTTGATGAACAAAAAATTGATTTTCCATTACTTTCTTCAATTATGTTGACATATTTAACCAATTTAATTTTGCACTATAAAATTACATTACAAGCGTTTTTTGTCATCATATTTTGCTTTAATCGTTTTCTGCTCTAACCCCCCCCCCCATATCATTTTATTTTGTTTGAATTATTTATTTTTATTCATTCATTTAGTTTCATTTTTTATTTATTGCTTTTTCCTCTCCAATTTCCCTCGCCCATCCTTAGCCCATTTGTATGAATTCGGCTGGGATTTTTTCTTCCCATAATATTCATGCGGCCGTAGTTGCCCTTCGCTTCATACACTTCAACCAGTCACTCAAGGTCGCGTTCACTCATACGCTTGCCTCGCTATTTTCTTACATTGCTTTTAAACCATTGGACAACTTCTAATTAATTCCATTCTCTTAAAACCCTCTACAACTATTCGCGAGCAAGAACAGGCGTGCTAACCTCATAAGCCTTAAGATATGTCTCGTACAACGACACGTTTGTGTCTAGAGCGAGTGCATGCCTCCGGTGTCGCCGCCTGGACGCAGCCTGTGTCTCTAAATCAACTGCACGGTCTACCGACACGGCTCTCACTGTCATTGTCGCTCTAGCTTCCGTGCAGGCACCTAGTATGGCTGGTGAGCTAACTACCCCCACCACACACCCTGGCGGCGGCTTGCGGGCTATTATGTAGATCTAGAGTCGAGGGCGTTTTTGCTCCAGTCGCTTTTCAGCTGGTAAGAAACTTTAACTCGAACAATATGGCAAGCCGTCTTTGGACGAAACAAAAAATGCAGATTAACGAGCTGCATGAATTGTGGTATAAGTTATCAGAAGATCACAAACTAAATAAAAACCAATTACTGAAGGAAAAAAACTAGCATCAGATTCAGAAATTTATTCTATCGAAGTGTCTAGAGAAATTTGCACGAGATTACAACAATAAATTACCTAAAATGAGGAAAAGTTAAGGTGCACATGGCACCGAAAAACTTTTGTCAACAGATTTCAATAAACTGCGGGAGATGCCGCAACAGTAACTTTTAGTATTGCACTCTTTTCAACAGCATTCGAGAGTTAATCGATGCGTTCCATTTAATGGTTTCTTTTTCAAAACGCACGGAAACCCAGATCAATTACGTTACATTTGTGAAGACATTTAATATGTGCTTTATATTTATGGTTTGACGAAAAATTGTCGTTCGACAGAGTCGATAAATTAATGCAAATAATTTTATGCCAATGCAAACGCAACGCTTGCTTTGGCATAAAAAGAGATGTTTCAGGCGTGATATGGTGGAATATCATGATTAATTAAAAATTTGCAATTTTCCACAAAATAAAATTTAATACCACCAGTTTCAATGTAACTACATCATCACCAGGTAGACCTGCAATTGCAAATTTTAATTAATAAGTTTTCATTGTCATGATTAATTAAAATGGGCAATTTTCCACAAAATAAATTTTTTATTAATACGACCGGGTTCAATGTAACTACATCATCTCTATCCAGAAGATGCTGTAGTTACATTGAAACCGGTCGTATTAATAAAAATTTTATTTTGTGGAAAATTGCCAATTTTAATTAATCATGATATTCCACCATATCATGCCTGAAACGTCTCTTTTTAATTGCATTGCCATCTTACGCACATAGTGTCTTTTGAAGTACAGGTTCAAACTGACGATCTAAGCGATTCCGTTTCTACTCTTTCCAGTTGCAATAATCCAAAGCATCAAATAAAAGTTCACAATGGGAGTTCCACGCGAAAGAAACAATAGCTGATATGCTTTTCACTCGACAGCTACCATGATGATATCTCTATCTGCGTATCTGTCAAATATACCTGGACGTGTTTATAAACATGGCAGTCCTTGGTATGAAGAAAAATATGTAAAGTTCATTATCAGTGATGAAAGGAGCAGTTTCCTCTGAATTATTCACAACACAGTTCCATAACGTCTTCTTTTTTTATCAACGTGCAACCGCGATATTCGCAGCCAGCGCACGTCCGTCCACCACTATTGCTCTACTCCCAATCAGATGAACACAATACCGTGGAGACAATTGGTAGACTGCTCTGGGCACATTCGTCAAAACCAGTGTAGAACACTGATCTAAACATTGAAAAATGTGGTGCGTGTAGATTATAGAGACTCGGTGTCGACACTCGATGTCATCATGTAGATACGGCTACACCTGTCTCACTTTGTTCGTCCATCGCATCCGAAAACTACTCAATGACTCCATAGTCTTTTAAAACCTTGAACAACTTTCTTCCTTAACCCCGTCGCACACTTTCACCATCGAAACAAACTTTCTTTGACCTCTCCAAATATTTTCCCATTACTTGCTGAAAGGGTCAGTACATCCGTTGTTTGGCATAAAACTATATTGCGCTCCCAATGACTTATCCGATGTCACTTACCATACTGTTTTAATCCTTCAAAGTTCTCATTACTGTTTTAGCTTTGAACACAAAATTCGAATTCCCTGCAGGCATTTGCACCATCGAATGTCATCTTCTGGCTTTCATAGGGCGCGCCTTTGTTAAACAAATCCTTTAAATACTCTCTCCAAAATCTCTCACTTCCCATTCATCTCTGCTAATATCCGCACTGCATCTCATTTGCATTCCTAAATACGAGGATGCGGTAAATATACTACCATGACACACCATGGAGTCTAACGACCCCAATTAATTTTTCAACTGCAACATAACATCGGAATATCGCTTCTCACCTATTTTTCTCCAAGACGAATTCGATCAGTCTTTTGTTCCGATTGGGCATATGCATTTTTACAGTAGGGACTAGCATGAGGCCATGCAAACTTCATGTTACATTTGTAAATTACAACAGGTGAGAAATTGGATATGGACAGCGTTTTTAACTTTAATTTTTCGAATAATAACCTCGTAGTCATTATTTTTCAACCATTTTCATGAATTACATGTAAATACATGATGAACGGTGCGAAATCCCAATTCGTACGTACGAGTACAGTTGGGCAATTATTATTATTATTATTAGGTAATCTACCGGTTAAGGTAGGTTTTTGGATGGACACAACTATCAAATAAATATTTTGTAACTCCAAACAAAACCCAATCCAGTAACCTAATCTACATCAGGTCCCTCTTCATCTCTGTGTACTTCTTTCCTCCCTCCATCCCGTTCAACATCCCTATCCTGTTCCAGCCCTTTCCTCGCTTGCCCAACATTCTCCCCTCTATTACCTTCTTCAACATTCCACTACCGCTCAATAGGCCTTTCATCCATTTTTCCTGCCTCCATAGGATTTCTCTCAACAAACCTCTCTCCTCGCCCAACATCCCTAGTACTTCCTCATTTGTTTTCCTTTCGGTCCATTTCACCTTCTCCATTCTTCTCCACACCCACATTTCAAAAGCCTCCAATCTACGCCTATCCTCCTGCTACAGTGACCACGTTTCCGCGCCGTACATTGCTACGCTATATATATTTCCAAGAATATAGAAGCACCCGATTAGGATTACTTGACGAATGTTTCCAAAAAAACATCTTGATTTTGATTCAATTAATATTCTACCGTAATTACACCTCTTGTACTATATTGCCTTGCACGCGATGACCACTAGTTAAATCACTAATCACAGAAAGGCTGAACATGGATTAACATGTAGGAAATCATTTTAGTTTTCTGTAATACCAACATAGCATAAGAACATAAGTGAATGCATATATCTTTTCAGAATATAATATGCTGCTAACTTTCCACCCCATTAAACTCTAAACCAAATGATCAAATCCAGTCTAACGTCTCGATGCTGTCATTTCAACGGGATTATTTCATCTAGACGATTGGCTGCAATTCATCCGCAAAAATGCACTAGGGCTGTCATTTCTACTCTGCAAACTTAATTTTCTGCTACAAATGTTTAATTCATAGAGCGGGAAAGGGACGACTAAGAGAGATGAAAATCCCATTAAAATGTCCATCAACTGCGCTGCCGCACTGCGGTAAGGTAAGAAAATCAAAGGTGATATTTTCAGAGAATAAAAACACACGGGAAGGAATGTCAATTGTAATAAAAATAGCAACACATACATCCACATTCAATCCCTCCATAACTCATAGCATAATCACGCACATTAATAAACGAAATACTATTGACACGGATATATGCTAATTAAGAACAGCATTAATGTGATTTCATAAAAAAATATCGCTAATATTACGCAAAGCTTAACACTTTAAGCTTGCAGGGCCTCCGTCATTAGGCTCAATGTAACCTAACTGGCTCATAAATACGGCGCAATGCTAGCCAACGAGTCAATCAATAGAGGACCAGGCAGAGCAAGAGTTGCTAAAAAGGACGAAAAATGAAGACGCCGACTTTTTCTTATTATTGGGAAAAAAATACCACCAAACACTGCGTACGTACCGATTTGAAAAACTTGAAGCACTCAATCTGAACATTTATGCTTCATTTGTTTGCTTAGATAATAATCGTCAATGCAATGCCAATGCCAGAAAGGTGAATGGACGGCTTATGGAGTCTTCAACCGTCTTCAGAGAATGACTTACATATTAGGGACATATCCCATCATCCGGAGTGAGTGGATAGATTCAATTTGCTCTAATACCTATTTAAACATGGCGCAGAATACAATAATAATAGTTTAGTCAAAGAATTCATCAGATCCACACGACGGAAGAGGGGCCTTCCCAATAGAGGGTTATCCCAATAGGCGGTACGTTTTCGATGACCAAGTAATAAATTTTGATCAAAATTAGTCGTTACCTATTATGACGCCAAAAATACCCGAAATTACACGGGAATATTCTTCAATGCTGTCATCCATATGAACCTCGTCAATCGCTTGAACTACCACGAAGAATTCGTTAGGAATATCCTTTGATTTATTCATTCATGAAGCTTGAAACTTCATTCCGAAATCAAATTTAGTCAGCCGCAAGACCTCTAAGTTACGCCTTTGTGCCCCAAGCTTAGTTTCTCACTTCTAGTTTTCGAGGTGAATTGCCGCATAGTGTAAATAAATTTGTTTATGGGCTGAAAATGGAAAAGTTTCCTCTAACAGTCACTAGGAGTTTTCCTCTCTTAATCTGTTAGTGAAATCCACATATTTCATCTAAACATAATCTAACCTATCGAGCGAAGGACTAGCTTTCCATATTTGAACATTTCGCTATTGCTTCGCATATAAAACAAGCCAGAAAAAAATCACTGACAAATGACTGGTACCTATTCTGATTCTATTGCAAATTAACCACTCGCAAATTATTTTGAGTGATTTTTTTTTCAAATTCTCAAGTACATACTGCTAATGTATATCATTCTGTCAATATACGTAATCTCCCTGCTGAAAGGCACACGGGAGCGTAGTTTTCTCAGAGTTGGCTCCAGTAAATCAAAAAATGAAAGCTTTCCACCGTCACGGGTCCGAATAAGGCAACGGTTGACTGGTTGCGGAATAACACGGAGAGCGCGGTGTCCTCAAAAGAAACACGCCCAGTTGAAGAAAAAAAAAACTCTCACAGAGATGATCTGAGAACACGGACCGTGGAATTTCATTCTTGCCTCTGCAGCAACACACGCTGAAGCAAGCGATGGAATTCTTCACGGTATGACACCAGGAAATATCAATTAACAATATACTGCAAAAATATTCCATGAAAATCTTTGATCCGAATAATTTAAACGCTGCCATCTGATTACTCGACAGCTGAAATTTCCAAAGTAATTTATCTAGTACACTCCAAAGTGTTTCCATCCAAAATTCAGACATCCAATATAGTATATTGAAATTCACAAATGGTGTTCCTCCACCACTTTTGCTACAATTGCAGATCGAACCTCCGAGACGACGCCAAGAACAGCGTGGTATTCTTTCTATCCCCTTTAATTTTGTGCCGTCCTTCTGTTTGTGTTCCATAGGAGAGATGCCCTAAGAAGAAAAGAGGATAGGGCACAAGAATCGGGTGAGCACGTTGTGTGAGCACGTCTTCAATGACATATTTAAACTTGGGAGGGATAGAAAGTAAGAGATTCACACTTTATTCCACAAAGTTGGCAGCTCTTTAGGAAACTACATTATTAAAATAATAATGCAATGATTTTTTAAAAAAAAGCAATTTTGATGATTTTGAATACACCCACTTATGTGCCTAAAAGTTACGACTCAGATATTGACAAATTGACAGCGTCAGATAAAATAATGAAAGTAGCGCATATAATTGTAGGGAATGAAACTATTACGTATTTATTTAACAATATTCTATAAAATGTGGGTCGCGGTGGTCCAGTGGGTAGAGCGTTGGACTACTGACCGGAGGATCCCGGGTTCGATTCCCGGGCAAGGCACTTTGGGCACCTGCAGCTCCACCCAAGCTAGTTGATTTTTCGGGTACCAGATCTTTCTGGGAGACCATGACCGGCACAGGGAAAGAAACTGGCCCCCCCTACCCTGATGGGTGAATATTCACACGCCGTCGGGCTTGGTACATGGGTGAGTTCTACCATCACCTACTAAACCGACCTTCGGGTTGATTATTGTGTTTATGGTTTTTTTATTCTATAAAATACTTATAAAGGTGATTTTTAGATCCTTACCCAAAGCTTTACATTTTCACTAGAAACAGTGAAACACGCAAAATCAGTTCGAGCAAATGCATTCGAAGAAACAAATTAAATGACTCACTGATGAAACTTCTCTAGATAAACCCTAAATCCTCACATCAAATGGATATTAAAGACTGGCTGTGCCAGGGTCCATGACTGATGAAGAGACTAGCGCTAATTCTGTGAAGCGGAAATACGGAAAGGGAAACTGAATGTCGAAGGAGAGGAGAGGGGCGGGTTAAAGGGTCGACCCAACAACGTCATCGTCAACGCCCCCCCTCTCTCTTGGAACGGCAGAGTTGAGCTCCCAGGGAGGGGGGAAAGGGCGCGTCTTTTCGGGGGAGCAGAAGGGGAGGAAATGGAATGGACGAAAAGCGAGTGGGCGGCAACAGAAGAGCGACGGCGGATCACACGCTACTTTCACGAATTAATAATAAACTCGATAACTGCACGAATAGGTATGGAATTGTACAGAAGTGAATGACTATTTAATGGAGAGATGAGACAAGAATACAACGCAACTTGAAAATCAAGATATTGGAAGCCTTCCCGTTCCCTGAATATTCGCCCGTGCCAAGAGAACGGGCGAACAATAAGATCGCCTGTTCACCTGAAGGTCGATGGTTCGAGTCGAGCGAAACAAACGGATGCTCTCGTGAGGTTACATTTTATTGATTTTGGTAAAACCGCGGACTATTTCAAACGTTCAGCAACAGAAGGGCTGTGATATTTTTATCCTTCGTGTGCAAAAAACGAAGGCGGAATCAGCACATCTCAAGTCAGGATGGATTTATCAATGGTGCAAGATTGAGTGAGACTATTTTTATCATTACTATTTTTGATATTCTACCGGTTAAAGTAGGTTTTGGATGGGGACATTATATACAGTGTGAGGGAGGCAACATAACTTCTTTTTTAAAGGGGTTTCGCTTTGTAAAAAAGGAATTTATGTTGCCGAACCCTGTACAACGGCACAATGACACATTTCCTTGGCTCTCCCAACAAATATGTACAACCTGAAACCCGACACAAGTTTCATAATGCCAAAGTTTATTTGTCATAAAACTATACTAAATACCACAGTTATCACAGCACAGAACCGCGTTATCACTGCAGTGAGCTTCCATTCAGGCGCAGAATTCGGCCGAATAACGCTTCATTTGTGACTGGTACGAGTCGACAGGGAGGTCCGATTCTTTGAAAACTGCTGCTATAGAATGAAACCTATAAGCTTTCACCCTAACAAGAAATAAGATAAAACTCTTTGAGGTAAATTAAATAAAAACATAAAAGGAGGAGGTTCGTTCCCTAAATTCAATCAATAATTTCAAATTTAACGTATAATTGCTAGTCGGGTTTTGGAAATGTAATTAGAAAAATCCACGCCGGTGCAAACGGTCTATCACTATCACATATTTTCAACAAATATGTGATAGTAAGATCAAACTCATAATTCAATCCTTAAAACCTAACGATCCTTCCCGTGTCATGTACCAATCGGTGATTTTCAGGGTACCCAGGCAGCTGTTTCGTAAGTAGTCATCTGGGTTTTTTTGGTGATTGAATCGGAAAAATCAAGTGAAAACGTAGCTTGCACATTGGCGGCAGTGCCGACATAAAAACGGTCAATCCGCTAGTTAACTGCACGCGATAAATTCGCCTAAATGCCTACTGGGCTTAGCAGTTTCCTGAGAGAACTCTGAACTTTTCTGTGTATTAATCTGTTGATAAAATGCTTTCAAGAGATCCGAAGCTGCGCGATTCAGGGAAAACGACCGACTAGAGATACGGGACTGGAGATACGGTCCATTCCAACAGTCCCTTTACCTCATAAAACTATCACGAGCTTTGCAGGCTGTAGCAAAAGGCTTCAGTTCCAGGTGGATAAGAGTGAATATCCAGTTTTGGCATAAATTAGTGGATCACGTAGCTCTAGCACTTCCTCATGTATCGACCCGAATGAGAAATAGGAAAAAGATCCACTTCTTTGACAATAAACATTTTCCCAAAGTATCCGTGGCCAAAGAGACGCTGAGGCGTGATAAAACTGAAAAACAATGTACCGGACGACATAAAGCGAAGCTGATTGTTATTCTATTCAAAGATATCACTGGGTAAGGGAAAACAAATGTAGTTGTGAATCAGAAAATGTTTATTTTCTGTACTAAGATCTTTCACCCAAAACGCATTTAAATTACTCAAAACGTGGACATGACGCCGAAGGGTTTCTCATCTTCTCTTTCGGTCAGTATGCCATATTCAGTCTACAGCGCGCAAAACTGCGATTTTGAAAAAAATCTTCAAAAAAAGGGGGGGAATAATTCGAATTTCAAGGACGCTTTTAGATTGAAATCTCGGAAAAAATACTCCGTTTAAAATAAAGCAACGCAAGATTTTCTAACAGCGTCTCACGTAGCGCTGCCCGCGACGAATTTGCCATGAAAAATGAATCCATCATGTTTCCAGTATTTGTTTCCGACCTTTGGAGAGCCGTCACAAGTCATGGACACTCAGTCAGTAGCCGACAAATAAACCACAGAGAGAGAGGAACTATGCCAAAAAACCTCTCACACGAATTCGATCCTTTTAACACAATCTCACGGATCGCACTACTCACTTAATTCCGCACTTTCGGAAGTGACGTCCCTGGCGGAGAGGGGGGGGGCGAACGCAGAGGGAGGAGGGAATTCAATTAACCTGGCCAGCCTATGTTTTATATTCATATAGTTTTGGACAACACTTAATAAAAAAGTAACAGCATCTCACCTCATATAATAAAACCCTAGCTCATGACCTAATTATTGAGAAATAAAACAGTTTCTGGCGTAACTTGGTGGAAAATCTTCATACTGACGTTTTTATAAATCAAACCACTTTGCTTTTCCACATAAACTCTTTTACTCCTAAAAGTAAAACCACATAAAAGTAAAACCACATAAAAATAAAACCACATAAAAGTAAAACCACTTTGCTTTTCCACATTAAGTTTATGTGGAAAAGCAAAGTGGTTTGATCTATAAAAATGTCAGTAATTATTGAGATCTAAACCAGAAACGATTCAAACAAATGAGCTTAGGTAAAGTATTTTTTTATTGGGCTCATTCTCTTCAGCACGGAATTAACCATTCCATAATGGTTTGCCTTCCATCGGTGACAAATTTAGCACTAATTACCAATTCCATCAATTTAATTTAATAATAATCAATTCCAATTAATATACACATTTATATTAGCCATTATTTAGTCAACAAAATGCTGGTATAATAAAGCAACGTTTTCCCTCCATGTCTCAGTCCCATTTACAATTGAGATTGAAGGCAATGGATGACTCAAAATAGTCTTTCGAAAAGCGATCGTAACGGGCGATGCCGAATTGTTAAGAAATTTATCGGTTTATTCTGTAGAATATTTATCTCTACTGTAGATTCATTCAATTGCGAAAGACATCCTTCAGTACAATCACCGTAACTTAAGCTTATACATTGGGAGGAAGATGAGTAACGCCAACGAATTATGATATCTCCAAAACTACGTCACTGACCGAAGTAAAATCAAGGTTACAGCAATGAACCGAGGAAGCACAGGCACTGGGGAAAGAAAGAGTTGACAACAAGACATCATCGCCAAATACTTAGCGTCACCACATGCACGTTTTTCGTCTCAATCAAGTCCAGCAAAGGCCTATTAGCGTCATTATGCTGTAATCGATGGTTTCAGGCGTTATTTTATGGAATCGGTTCATACTTAAGCGGATAAAATAATACTTTGTAATTCCACAGATTCTGTGGAATTACAAAGTATTATTTTATCCGCTTAAGTCATTATGCTGAATGTTTGGATAGAAGATGTCGCACTACTATTTTTCGAAACCATCAAAAATCTCTTTAAACCCGGGCCAACCGGAAATTGCAACGATCCGTCGCTGCCATGACAAAGAGACCAGGAAAGGGCAATGACTACACGGGAGTAAACAAGGCAGCGGCGTGAAACTCAGAAAAGGAAGAGCGAGGATTGGTGAGTGATGGCTATCTTGAGTAAACTAGACTACGGATTGCAGTCGCACTGACATAAAAACACCATAACACACTTGCAAGACGACGAAGACTCGACTACGATGCTATTCTCAGGAGGGCATAACTCAGACCTATATTCACTTTCACCGCACCGCACTTCGTCAAATCCTTTTTACTCCTCAATACTCATATCGTCAAACAGAATAAGATATATATCAATCGAAAGAAAAGGAAAGCTACGAGGTGGGTACGAAGCGCATGAAAGGCCAAAACCCATCTTCGAAAATAGCTTGCCATTCGTTTCCCATGTGCCCAAAGTCATGAAAATGCTACCTTCCACTACTGCTTGCACACCCCATTCACTATGCATACCTAGCAGTAAGATTCATCGCGAACTCGCAGACAAACACAAAGGTCGTGGGTTTCGATCTGAAATGGCATATCCATCTCACTTATCCACATTCACACGCATAATAATTTATCACAGTTATTGCCCAACTATTGGGACAGGAGACTGATCCGCAACCTGTACATGTCTCAGACTGCTCAGGTGCGAGTGGGGAACGGAGAGTCCGGATGGGCAGTGTTGGGAAGAGGTGTAAGGCAGGGTTGCCCATTGTCACCGGTACTGTTCAACGTATATGTAGAGGAAATGATTAAAGAGGCATGGGAAGAACTGGAGGTAGGAATGAAAGTCGGAGGGGAATTCGTAAAATCGATTAGGTTTGCTGATGACCAAGCATTAGTTGCTCAGTCAGCCAAGGTGTTGCAAGCAGTGCTGAGTGAATTGGAGGCTCAGTGCGATAAATATGGGATGAGAATCAATATTAATAAAACAAAGGTTATGCGATTTTCCAGAAAGAAAAAGGCTAAGCTAAATATTAAAATAGTCGGGGAAAAATAGAGCAGGTAGAGCAGTTTACATATCTCGGAAGTGGTAGGGACGTAAGGAGAAGAATGGCGCTGGGTAAGGAGGCTTTCTCAAGGAGGAGGGAGTTGATGACGGGGACGTTGAGTAGAGATGTTAAGACAAGACTCGTAAAAACTCCGATATGGAGCGTAGCTATGTACGGCGCGGAAACGTGGTCACTGAAGCAGGAGGATAGACGTAATTGGAGGCTTTTGAAATGTGGGTGTGGAGAAGAATGGCGAAGGTGAAATGGACCGAAAGGAAAACAAATGAAGTACTGGAGATGGTGGGGGAGGAGAGGGGTTTGTTGAGAGAAATCCTATGGAGGCAGGAAAAATGGATGAAAGGCGTATTGAGCGGTAGTGGAATGTTGAAGAAGGTAATAGAGGGGAGAATTTTGGGCAAGCGAGGTAAGGGCAGGAACAGAATAGGGATGTTGGATGGGAGGAAGGAAGTACACAGAGATGAAGAGGGACCTGATGTAGTTTAGATTGCTGGATTGGGTTTTGTTTGGAGTTACAAAATATTTATTTGATAGTTGTGTCCATCCAAAAACCTACCTTAACCGGTAGATTACCTAATAATAATAATAATAATAATTGCCCAACTGTACTCGTACGTACGAATTGGGATTCCGCACCGTTCATCCATTTATACATATACAGTTGCATATGTTTCGCACCGGGGTTACAAGTCGTGAAAATCAATAAAAATCAATAAACAAAACCTACAGTATTTCAACACCTCGATTTCGAATTAACTCCTTCGTTTCTCCTGCGATTTCCAACCAAATTTTGATCATGCTCTAACTACTAGAAGGTTATATTTTACCAATAAAATCCGTCGCGCAAACATCGAACCTCCGATAATAAATGTATCTGCATACCGAAACGAGTCATGTCATTTGATTTACTCTAAATATGAAAAATATTTCATATTATGAGATGTCTTAGAAATTTTTTACTACAGGATCATTAGTGAACGCCTTAACAAACTAAAATTTTTGCTGGATATTTAGCCTGTCCATTTAAAATATTTGACCATTCGCAACCAAATAAGGTTCGCAACCAATATTCGGCGAATAAAGCACAATTCATGAAAAAAAGAGTGAGCATATTTTCATTCAATCAGAAAACATGCCCCGAACATTACTGGGCACACATCAACCACCGTCAACAAAAAAATGTCGAATGATTTTCGGACCTGTGTTTGCATCGGCGGGCATTCCTAATAGCAATTTTTCAGCATTTCTTCGGGAGCGCTTCCTAGTACTACACGGAAACACTGGCTACCTACTACTCCAATGCACCGGCGACCAAATTACAGGGGGAAACCACGCGGGAATTTTTGGAGAGAGAGAGGAGATTAGGGGGGAGGGAGAGTTGCGAAGGAAGTGGGAATTTCCCGTCGACGCATTCTCCCCCCCCCCCCGCCGATCCCATTAATCGGGTGGGCCCGGGCTCAGAAACGGGGGCGCCTGACCTTAAAAAGGCGCCCCACCTTGAAATGAGGGCGCCGTGGATGGGAAGGGGATGGTGAAATATTGCGAGGCATCGCTCATACGCATCGACGGCCTTACTCTTCCCCCAAAATAATAGGAAGGATAACTCGCCGAACAGTAACTGTTTCCCGAAGCCGTATCAAACCAATGGAGCACACCCTTGCCACACTCCAAAGCCACTTTCACACGAAATATTTCATCCCACCGCCTGGAAGGTAAACTTCTCCACTTCCACTAAAAGGTAAAAAACTCCACTTCCTGGAGCTTAGCTTACTTATAGGGTAGAGACAATATCCAATAAAAAAATCGAACATATAAGTATAAAACAAATATTGAAGAAGCATAATGCAGTAATGCGTAACTATAATTAAAACTCTATTACAATCCACGTAGAAAATAGCCTTGGGCGCAGAGAGTGCCCTCTCCATCAGAACCCTGTTTGGTACGTTCACAAAAGATCAACCAAGATACATGGGTCGCTCCCTTCCCAATGCAACCTATCGGCAATACACAAAAATTCCAGGGGAGGTCAAAAATTGGAGGCTCATACTGGTTTTCACGAGAAATAACTTCTGAGAATTATGATGTCCCGACATTTCTGTGAAATATGTTCTTTCTTGTGACTTCGAGATTTAGTAATTTCTTTTTGGGAATCATTGTAAAATATCGAGGACGAGAATATCTTACGACTATTGCTACCTTATTGAAAAGGCGAGTATTTGCACTGCAACTACTCGCCTTTTTAATAAATATACAAATCAGGCAAATCACAGAGCAAAAATTGATCGGTCTATAAATTCAAGCATTCTGAACAGAATTTAAAATTGTAATATTTCCCGACGCAAACATAATGAACTCCAAAGTGAAAGATGTAGAAAAATACGCTGGACGAGAAGAACTTGACGAAATAAGTATTTAACATTAATTCCATAACGAAACGATGCCAACTGCAGGAGAAAAATACCACCATACGTCTTAGAGTCAAGCAAAATCAACATACCGCAGGCGTGTATCACTTTATGTGTTGCTCAATACAGATAACACTTTCTTGCTCAAATTAGAATTGCGATACATAACTTATAAAATGAATATCAATGCCAAATATATTTTGTTCGGCATTCCTCCCATTCCAAGTTTCCATGAAAAGAGAAAGAATTGAAGAAACTAAATAGAAAACAAATAAGTACACGATAATTACACTTAATGCTTTATTTAAGACACGAAACACAGGATAAATTATTCAGTATCGAACAAAATTAAACGCATAGCCAACCGAAATTCAATATTCTGAGAAAACAGGCGATTTACAGGTCACGAAAGGTTTTCCAATTTGACGGGGAGGACAAGTCAAAAGAGATTTAAAGGCCGATCACTTATTATGACTTCCTATCTTAGATTTAGGGCGAATTACATTGTATTTTTTAAAATGAACACTACCGTAAAGCACTGCCTGATCATAGCCATTAATTTCAGTGAGTTCACTTATTTAATGAAGTAAAAGAAACACACAAAAATTAATGTCAGCAGGAATGACAGACTCTCTGACACCTGACAACAAATTTCAGTATTCCTACAAACCTTGCGTTATCGGAGAGCAGCCAAACGATAGCTAACGAACTAATATTTGCAATATTTGACCTCTTGTACATCCAAATAATACCCCGCAAGCCCCCGTGAGGACGTGTGGCGGGTGGTGTAACATCAATCACTGACATCATGTGCTTGGAAAGCACTAACTTCTTCTACTTTGTAGAGAACCCGAATCCTGCTTGGAGAAAGAGAATTAACTACAGAGATATCTCAACAGTCAGGGATTACGAGAAGTATTTTCTTTATTTGAAGGGGTTGCCTGCCTAATTGGTATGAGACAGGCGCCCTTCCAAAATATGAATCTGATAAAGCGAGTTTCGACGAAATCAAATCTAGGATTTTGTCTCAAAAATATTGGATTCCATTCTCGCATTTCAATGCTTTAGATAGAGGTGTAAGTGTTGACACCGCTTACTTAAAATTAAATTTATAATCCATGTGAACAGACCTTAATGCAATGGTTTCTTAAATATTTCGTTTTGCATTCGGTGGGCTGCACATTCTGAAACTGGAAGGAAAAGGAGAAAAACAGAAAATGATATAAAATTCACTTTCCATAAAATAACTACTACTCGTAGACTTCATTCCTCTTTAGGAAGGGAAAATATATAATGCAAAGGCATGAAAAAAGAATACGTGATATGATATCTTGATTTTGTAAAGCTGAGAAACCGGGACGGTTGACGGAAGCGATTTTAGCGGGTAGAAGAGTGCAGAAATGAAGCGAAGCTTATCCTCAGATCATTAATTAAATTGATGGGTTAATAATAAAATTGTTATTGAAAATCGTTATTGTAATTAAATGGCAGAAATGTTAATGACCCAAATAAAAAGTTGTTCAGAGTATTAAAGACATTTGCTTAAAAAATAGAGAACACCTTTTTAGGAGATTAATCGGAGCGGAACAAACAGGGGATTCAAAATAGGGCAACAGCAGTGGAAAATTAGGTTGAAACGATGCTAAGTAGCCCTATAAGAAAATTATTAAAATTATATGGAAGGATCAAGGCTTGAACAAAGAAATTCCACGAAAGGACGAACAAATAAAAACGGACGATAATGATAAAAATAAAAACGCAAGAGAAAACGAATCCTATTAATTATTCTGCATGCAAGCTTTCCGAAGAAGTTGTTTACAGCAAAATGAACGTGAAGAACAAGAACAGAGGAAGACTCTGCTTACAGGTATGATGTATGAAACAGGTATTTGAGTACAGAAATAAAAGCCTAGAAACGTGAACCTTAGCCCAAAGAGTAAATTGGACAAATGGGGAAGTCGAACGGTTCATTGAGCTTAATCACAACCACCATTCTCCTGGATGAGCAATTCCTAAGTGACAGCCTCTGACTGGCCCGTGGTAGCAGCACGCGCAAACTTTATTTTTACTTGCTTCTAACTTTAAAAAATACTATTTCATATTTGATATCCCCGAATAAAAAGGAAACCGAAAATTAAATTCTAAATTTCAAGAAACTGCGGGAGATGCCGCAACAGTAAGTTTTAACGGAGTCATTTTCAAAAATTTCAGAGTTTAAGAGGACGCCTCGGTAGCTTAACTGGCTAAAGCAGTCGGCCAGATATCGAGTCAAGGCGAATGATTTTTACGCTCTGAAATTGTTGCATTGAAATTCTAAAACCTTACAACTAAAAAAAGTGGCGATAGCAAAATGGGGGGGGGGATTCACCCCCCCCCCCCCCCGAGTTGAGTGAATTAGATCTACGTATTCGCTACGTTTAAAATTACCATTTTGGAATTAAATTGGTCGGTGTGTTTTACAGATGTGATAGCTTAACTATATCATGCAAGCAATTTTCAATTACCGTTTTATTTAAAAAAAACGTCAATATGAAGATTTTCCACCAAGTTACGCCATAAACTGTTTTATTAATTTTCAATTATGTAAAAAAGTAAAGAAATTTTTATCCTCAATTAAAAATTGAGAGGAAATCATCTTTTATAACAAGAGGACGGCTCACAAAAGTAACGCCTTTAATCGATAATTCCGACTGAATACTATGAGTGGGCACACCGTTAATCCTTGAATTTTTACTTGCATTGTACAACCAATATAATTTCGTACATTTTCACCCTGCTCTAATTAAAAGAAAGAATTAGTTTTCAAAGACAGCACGAAATAAATTGAATTTCGAAAAAAAGGAGAGTCCTGAGGTGACTTGAAGATTCATCCGATTGGATAAACTTGCACAAAGACGGCTGCCTTTATTTTGCTTTTTATCCGTCAACAAAATATATGGGCTGAAAATTTTAGCCGAAAGTTTGCTTTAAATTTACAGTATTAGAAATGTTCTATTCCTCTTATAACCGATAGCGAAACATTGCAGCACTACATTTAAATAATAGCTTTATAATGAAGTAAAATATCTTCAATTTAACCAATTTCGTTTGTTATCCAATTATTTCGTGTTTTCACACGAAATAATACTTGCTTTGCGCTGAATAATTCATATTTTTGCGTTGACCAGCAAAATGACCATCCTTTCCTTACGTTTTGGCCGACTGGCATGGTAAGCAGCCTGTCAATATACGACGCCATCTACGTCAACAAATCTTCCTAAATTTTTCTCAACAATTTCAATGCATGGGCTTTTTGAAAACTATTATTTTATTAAGTCACTAATTAATGGTGAAATCTCACTTTATAGGAGACACATTGATTCCTTTTTAGACGAAGACAGAAAAACTTGTCCGTTTGAAACTAAAAATGATAAAATTTAAAAACGCATGATTTTGTGAAAACCTCATGGAGGATTTCTGCGAAAAAAGTGGAAACATTTCAATGACCCTTTAACCAGTTGAACTAACGTTATGAATCTCGAGTCCGTGTACTCCTACTAAAAATCTCCTTATTCCCTTTCAATTAACATTCTCGCCTCCTTTAGGAATTTTCTCAATTTAGGCATTCATTTCGTGCCTTGGCCTTTCTTCCCGTTCTATCGCTAAAGAAGGCGGCTGCTCCACCACCGAAAATTTCCATTTGCGTGTGAGAGTTCCTTTCTCGGGTTCAGCGACCACTTCAAAATTAGGAGAGACTGAAAGAAAACATAGGACAATAAACTCATACGCTATTTCACATTTTCGGTGGAAATTTCATCTTCAGCAGAAGGGAAAATGGGACTGTATATACAAATATATAAGAGTTAGAAACTGGTGCAATTGGAATAATGACTTCCTGAAACCTGAAAAGAGTGCGCATATTTTAATATATAAATGTGATTCAGCAAATAAATCCTTTTTATTTTCCATAATGCAACGCCACTTAAAGTATGTTTGCCGAATAACTTTTGAATATTTGTTTTTAACCTTTTTACACAATATTTAAAATCGAATTGATATTTAAATCTTAATAGAGGTAACTTCTTAACCATACGTGAAAACACACAAATTAAAATTTCTCCAAACGGTAGGTAAAATGCGTCAGAAAATAGCCACTCTGAGGGTGGTACAGAAATGTCCAAGAAGCAAACAAATTATTTTTTCCATATGTTTTTCTTTAAAACTAAATGTTTTAATTTTAATCAGGGAACCATAAAAATATCGTGTTTTGTAAGTCTCTGTGTCTTGGATTATTTTTTCATACACTTCAAATAACCTCATATATAAAGCAAAAGGGAACGTACTACGGCCTCCTCCAAGGAAGTGAAACAGATGCTGTTACCAACAAATGTTAAATTACCACAGCGATTAATACGGGTCTAATTATCAGAGATTTAGACAAATGCCAACGATTCACGAGTTCAGTGCCGCATAGTAGGCCATAACTAGAACTTAGGGGGTTGGATGCGTGTTGAAACCTTGAGCTGAAGACATCATACCCTTGGACATTTCTTTAAGAACTAGTCAGTTCCGACACCATGTTTCTAACCTCCTGCGAAAAGATATTAGAAATATGGTGTCTTCGTATGCCCATTTGCCCACTCCCACGCTGATACACGTGAGCATACTACAGAAAAGAGTAGGCACATGTTAAGGCTTATGACGGAATTAGTCGCCTTCGCAAGGACGCTAATCGCCTCACTCCACCACCATCTCAATGTCTCAAGCACTCTTTAGGGCGACAAAGCCTACGAGAGTCGAAGGGCTAGCAAATCATTGAGGACCTAGGGGGGCCCTAAGAAGTGGCAGTGGGGCCCAGGGTTCTACAGTGCTTTATCATCCACGACCGATCCTATAGAGACCGCTAACAGACGTGAAAATCGAGGCGAGATGACGCTAGCTCTGACCTGAAGCTTCGTGATGAAAAGATAGGGCAGGAATCAGTGGGGAGGTGCATGAAAGTGGAGGAAGGAGCGTAAAGGGCGTTAGTGGGCGAAGGGGGAATAAGGCGACGGAGTGGATTATACCTATATATACAAGGAGAAGTGGCTCGCTCACTCAGTCGATCGATTCGATTACGTCCGGAGGAAAGAAGTCGCCGGTGCGGAACAATAAGGGGCCGCAAGGGTCCTCACCACCCCCCCCACCCACGCCCCGCCCCGCCCCGAGAAGCAAAAACGAAAAATCACGACCCGAGAGGCACGGCCCAAAAGTCGAAAACAGGAGCGTTGGTGTTGGATCAAGGGGGCGGACGTGGGCCCTCCGAGGAAGGAGGATCGGTCTAAATGGTCGGGGTGCACGCGAACTACGGGTAGGGGAAGAGAAGGGACGGGGTGGAGTTGGAAGGAACGGGGTCGGACGAGGGTTCGGGGAGAGAGGATTAAAAGGAAAATGGGTCGCCGGGAGATCGTGGAACGGCGATACTCCAGTGGACTACGGACGATTAGAGTCATCGCTAGGAAAGGGAAGTTGGAAACCATTCCGAAAGCAAAAGATTTGCATACCTGCATGAAACTTGCGCAGGCATTTAAATGGAAAGTCAGTCCGTCCTAATTGACAGTTTCGCATTATCCTTCTGGGTCTTCACCGTAGTCCATGGCTATATTTAATCTTTTGGTGATTTTTATTAATTGGCCGCCGTCTAGAGGAAAAATGTCATCTCTAGAACATCAGGGATCTTTTTAAATAAATTATCTAAAGGGCTATCGCATAATCTCGTCTTGAAAACTACATTTGGCGCCCAGTTCCCGTTGTCAAATGAGTTATCATGTGATTAAGATACGGTTCTTTTTAAAATACGTACACCGATCGCATACTCGAGATATTCCTCAAACGAGTTATGAAAGTCGCCATTTACAGGGACCCAGATGTATCATATCAATTTTTCATGCAGAGCTAATCACAGAAAATTACACTTAATTACAAAAGGTCTCAACTTCCATCTCCTACACCATTTAAGATCTATAAAGAGAAACTACCGAGGATGGGAATACTAATAAAGGAAAACTGACAATCACAGCCACAAATGTGTAAACATAAATATAACTGTCTACGAATAAATGTCAGGTGCTAAATATTTCTAAATTATGAGCCTTCTTTTCAATTGCTTCATTTCCCCATGACAGTTATCGACTGCTTATGCAGAAAAAATCCAGACACTGATAGAGTAAATAAATTATTTCGTGGTCTAACGTGTAAGGTAAGCTTTGAATTAACACCAAATTAACATCCCTTCATCATAACATCTTAGCATCGCCTAACAAGACACAACCTGGTAACCCATAGTACAATAACCTGAGCTTCCATTCCATACACTTCCTTCCTCACTTAATTCCGCCTACCTATCCTATTTCTGTCATCCCTCCACACCCATTTCTTAAAGAGGTTTCCAATCTATGCCGGTCCTCTTGCGTCAAGTTTCCACGCCGAACAAAACCAAATTAAATATCAACGTTTTCATTAGTCTTTTCTTCACGACTTTACTTAGGTTGGTAGTACCTACCACCTCTTTGCTAATGTTTCTACCATGTCCACCCTCCTCCGGAGTACATCCTCAATGGTGTACTATTTTAACTGCTCTTCTCCGTGCCTCCCCAAATTGATGTTTAACTTAGCTTTCCTATTTCTTCAAAATTTCATTAATTTGGCTTTCTTATGACTAACTCCCACCCCATGCCTATCACACTAACATAGCGCTAGCTAATGATCGTAACGCTTTGGCTTCGCTAGCTAATTAATGCTTGTTCATAAACAAATTTACCTGATTTCATGAATTCCTACTCCACTTTCACTCGTGCCTCCGGCCCCTCCCATTCTCCCTCACAATTACATCCGCTTATATATATATATATATATATATATATATATATATATATATATATATATAGCGACAGATAGAATTTTACTCGTAGAGATTAAAGCAGAGCCGACGAACTTGGTCATTATTCAGGTATACATGCCACCGAGCAACCACAAGGAGGAAGAAGTCGATAGGATGTATGATGAGTTAGAGGATATCATCGCGAGTGTTCCTGCAGGGAAACATTTGATAGTGATGGGGGATTGGAATGCGACGGTAGGCGAAGGAAGAGATGGTGGTGAGGTGGGGGACTATGGGTTAGGCACGAGGAATGAACGCGGGGAGAAAGCAATTGAATTCTGCAGGAGACAGGGGTTAGTCATCACTAACACATGGTTTAGACACCACAAAAGGCGTAGGTATACATGGAAAATGCCAGGTGACTCAGAAAGGTATCAGTTAGATTATATTATGGTTAGGCACAGGTTTAGGAACAGTGTGATAAATTCGCACAGTTTCCCAGGAGCGGATGCGGACTCTGACCACAATTTAGTTGTTATGAAATGTAATGTTCGTTTCAAGAAGATAAGGCAAGGGCGGCGGGTTAAAAAATGGAATTTAGAAGCAGTAAAGGAATTAACGAGGAAGGAGTATCAGGAGGCTGTAGAGAAAATGATGGATGACGGTAAAGAACTGAGTGCTATCGAAGAAAAATGGGAATGTATCAAGAAAGGGATATTGGAAGCCGCTAAAGACACTATAGGAACCTTTAACGGGAAAAGTAAAAGGAAACCATGGGTAACGGATGAGATGATTGCAAAGATGGATGAGAGAAGAAGATGGAAAAATGTAAACACAGAGTTAGGCAAAATGAAGTACAAAGAGTTAAACAATAAATTGAGAAGGGCCACAAATAAAGCAAAAGAAGAATGGTGGAAAACGCAATGCGAGGATATGGAAAGTTTACAGAAGAAGGGTGAAATTGGTGCTCTATACAGCAAGGTTAAGTTATTATCGGGAAGTAAGAAGGCAAGATGTGTGCTAACAGTTAAAGATAAATGGGGTAAGATAATAGTTGAACCAGGAAAAATCCAAGAGAGATGGAAGGAATATATAGAAACACTGTATGGTAAAGAACTTAGGCCGACAAGGTTAGACATAGTAAAGGAACATGACGTAGAAGAAGATAGCTTAGGTCCAGGCATACTCGACGATGAAATAGAAAGGGCATTAAAGGAGATGAAAGCAAATAAGGTTGTGGGGGTGGACAGTGTTTCTGTAGAAATGTTGAAATGGTTAGGGAAAGGTGGGAAGAAGGCCATATATGGACTGATTCGTAGTATCTATGAGGAAGGAATCTGGCCGGAAGATTTTGTGAGATCGGTGTTAGTTCCTATTCCAAAAAAGGCAAAGGCTTCGTCATGTGAGGATTACAGAACAATAAGTTTGATATCCCACGATGCTAATGTTATTCTCAGGATCATCAACAAAAGGATAGAGAGTAAGGCAAATGATTACTTAGGGGATGATCAGTTTGGGTTCAGGAAAGGAAGAGGTACGCGTGATGCCATTGCAGTAATGAGATCACTAATTGAGAGGAATATAGAATACAACCAGGACGTTTTTGCCTGTTTTGTAGATTTCGAAAAAAGCGTTAGATAGAGTGAATTGGGAAAAATTAATGCGTGTATTGCAGAAAATAGGAATGTATTGGAGGGACAGGAGACTGATCCGCAACCTGTACATGTCTCAGACTGCTCAGGTGCGAGTGGGGAACGGAGAGTCCGGATGGGCAGTGTTGGGAAGAGGTGTAAGGCAGGGTTGCCTATTGTCACCGGTACTGTTCAACGTATATGTAGAGGAAATGATTAAAGAGGTATGGGAAGAACTGGAGGTAGGAATGAAAGTCGGAGGGGAATTCGTAAAATCGATTAGGTTTGCTGATGACCAAGCATTAGTTGCTCAGTCAGCCAAGGTGTTGCAAGCAGTGCTGAGTGAATTGGAGGTTCAGTGCGATAAATATGGGATGAGAATCAATATTAATAAAATAAAGGTTATGCGATTTTCCAGAAAGAAAAAGGCTTAGCTAAATATTAAAATAGGCGGGGAAAAAATAGAGCAGGTAGAGTAGTTTAAATATCTCGGAAGTATTTTGGACCAATACGGTCAAAGTGGTAGGGACGTAAGGAGAAGAATTGCGCTAGCCAAGGAGGCTTTCTCAGGGAGGAGGGAGTTGATGATGGGGACGTTGAGTAGGGATGTTAAGACAAGACCGTAAAAACTCTGATATGGAGCGTAGCTATGTACGGCGCGGAAACGTGGTCGCTGAAGCAGGAGGATAGACGTAGATTGGAGGCTTTTGAAATGTGGGTGTGGAGAAGAATGGAGAAGGTGAAATGGACCGAAAGGAAAACAAATGAGGAAGTACTAAAAATGGTGGGGGAGGAGAGGGGTTTGTTGAGAGAAATCCTATGGAGGCAGGAAAAATGGATGAAAGGCGTATTGAGCGGTAGTGGAATGTTGAAGAGGGTAATAGAGGGGAGAATGTTGGGCAAGCGTGGTAAGGGTAGGAACAGGATAGGGATGTTGGACGGGATGAAGGGAGGAAAGAAGTACACCGAGATGAAGAGGGACCTGATATAGATTAGTTTGCTAGGTGGGGAGTCACAAAATGTTTATTTGATAGTTGTGTCCATCCAAAAACCTACCTTAACCGGTAGATTACCTAATAAATAAATAAATAAATAAATATATATATATATATATATATATATATATATATATATACATATATATATGTATATATATATATAGGGTCGCGGTGGTCTAGTGGGTAGAGCGTGAAAGGCGCATCGAGCAGTAGTGGAATGTTGAAGAGGGTAATAGAGGGGAGAATGCTGGACAAGCGAGGAAAGGGCAGGAACAGGATAGGGACGTTGGACGGGATGAAGGGAGGAAAGAAGTACACAGAGATGAAAAGGGACCTAATGTAGATTAGGTTGCTGGATTGGGTTTTGTTTGGAGTTACAAAATATTTATTTGATAGTTGTGTCCATCCAAAAACCTCCAGAAACCATAGCCGGCACAGGGAAAGGAACTGGCCCCCCTACCCTGATATGTGAATATTCACACGCCGTCGGGTTTGGTACACGGGTGAGCTCTACCATCACCCACTATACCGACCTTCGGGTTGATTACTGCGTTATGGTTATATAATTTTCGATTTTACTTTCGTGATCTTCTCAAAAACCGCCTTCCCCACATGTCCTGTGTGTTCGCCTTTTATGTGTTTTCCTATCCCCTTTCCTTATACCTATTCCTATGTTTGAATGAATATTTGTGCGCCGTATGCCGGGACTTCGTATTTGAATGTATATATATATATATATATATATATATATATATATATATATATATATATATATATATATATATATATATATATATATATATATATAACTTAGACAGTAACACACAGCACGAGAACACATAAAAAGAACACTCACAATAATATCTTGATAATTTCGACGGACTCGAGCTCCGTCTTCTTCGGAAGATAAGATATGACTACTAGAAGATAAGATATGACTAGTCATATCTTATCTTCCGAAGAAGACGGAGCTCTAGTCCGTCGAAATTATCAAGAAATTATTGTGAGTGTTCTTTTTATGTGTTCTCGTGCTGTGTGTTACTGTCTAAGTTTTTTATTCAACACTTCCGTGTTACTTCGAAGAAATCATCTATATATATGTATATACATACATATATATATATATATATATATATATATATATAAATTCACTGATAGTCATAATAAACACAGAAACCAAAACACACAAAAGAGGGACTCACTGGTTCTCGAATTTTCGGTGGTCCAACCACCTTTCTCAAGAGGAATTAGGAACAGAACTGAGGCAGAGGAGGGCCCGAAAGCAGTGGTAGGAAGGAGAAGGGGAAATGGGGGAAAAGAGGGGAAAAGATAGGAAAAGGGGGGAAAAAAGGGGGGGAAGGCATTCGAGGTGAGGAGTTTGGAGGGGTAGTGTATGGCGCGGGAATTTTAAAAAAGGTGGGGGATGATATGGAAGTTGTTGGGGGCGGAGGGGGATGAAATTATATGCATAAAGGGGGCAATTAATGTCTAATATTAATACCTGGGCGATTCCAGGAATCCAAGAGCCAGATGAAAGCTAGCTCTAATGTTTTGAGTTTCAGTGGAGGGTCTGACTGTGGGAGGGATGCTAAGACGGATACTTTAAAACATTGGTCAAAGGCAGTGTTGTGTTCGGAGGCATGTTTGGGGATTGGGAGCATACCAATAAGGGAGGAATTGTTGCATGAGGCTCGATGATTATTGATTCTAATATTGAGGGGTGTGGTACACTGTCCAATGTAAAAGGCTGGGCAAAGTTGGCACTTGAGTAGGTAGACAACATTGCTGGAGGTACACGAGGAGTAGGGAATTGGTGGGAGAGAGTTAAAGAGCGGGTGGGAGAGGGATGGGATTCTGGTTAGGAAAATAGGACATGTTTTGCATTGCAGGGTCTGGGAGTGATTTTGGAACGGGGCGAGGATTTAAGAAGTGGATTGGTAGATTTTAGAAGATCTGATAGATTGGCGGGGCGTTTGAAAGTGACAGAGGGGCATTTGGGGAAAAGGTTGGTGGTGGAATTGTGGTTTTTGATATATATATATATAGATGATTTCTTCGACAATCGACAGCAATCAACCCGAAGGTCGGTTTGGTAGGTGATGGTAGAGTTCACCCAGTACTAAGCCCGACGGCGTGTGAATATTCACACATCAGGGGAGGAGGGGCAGTTCATTTCCCTGTGCCGGTTATAGTTTCCCAGGAAGATCTGGTACCCGAAAAATCAACTAGCTTGGGTGGAGCTGCAGGTGCCGGGGGTAGAGTGCCTTTCCCGGGAATCGAACCCGGGACCCTCGGTAATATATATATATATAACCGAGGGTCCCGGGTTCATCAAGAAATAACTTGTGAGTGTGAATGTATATATATATATATATATATATATATATATATATATATATATATAACCGAGGGTCCCGGGTTCATCAAGAAATAACTTGTGAGTGTGAATGTATATATGAATATATATATATATATATATATATATTCATATTATATACGGGGGTAGAGTGCCTTTCCCGGGAATCGAACCCGGGACCCTCGGTTATATATATATATATATATATATATATATATATATATTCAAACACGAAATATATCCATACATAAACTTGGACAGCAACAAACAATAAAGAACACATAAAAAGAACACTCACACGTTATTCTTAATGATTTCTACGGTAGTAATCCAGTAATACTGTTTCTTCTGAGGAAGACGGAGCTAAATTCCGTTGATATTATTAAGAAATAACGCGTGAGTGTTCTTATATAGTTTGTTGCTGTCCAAGTAGTTTTACTCAACACTTCCATGTTACTTCGACGAAATTATCTTCAAGAGTACATTTTTAAATAGTTAAAAGGTAATACGTGGCAAGTTTATAAAATCGTGGTGTGGGCAGTTGGTCCTCCATATGAGCGAATAAGAATCTAATTTTCATTCTCCCAGAGAGTGAATAGAGGAATTATAGTCAAATAGTGACTGATACTCTGTAAATACAAACGATAATTTTCCACTAAATGCTGCTCAAGTCTAAATTCCAAGACTCGTGACTTTATATAACGTTGGCTTAAAGTACTGTACCTGAACACGTATTTAATATGTATGTATTTCAGGGTCATATCCGTAGATCCATGACTCATCTCCAGTTATGACCTTGTCTCAGAAAACCTGGGTCAACGTTTGCGGCTTGGGGCAAATCCCCTGCAACCACAGCACGAAATTCTTGACGTGGACGAAATAAAATAAAATGCAACAGGGCAGCCGAGATCATTCCGAAAGAGGAGATTTCCAATTGTTTTGAAAAGTAGAAGAGACGCAGGGGTAAGTGTGTGAGATCCCAAGGGAAGTACTTCTAAGGGGATTTAAGGCCTCTTTGTTCTAGGTAGGATATTTTTCCCAAAATATTGCATGACTGGATATTTTCCGGATATACCTCATTCGAGGTCTCTAAACAAATGGTTTACACCGAAACCTTGGGGACAAAGGTCATTATCAGCCTAACTTATGAGCTAGTTAAACTTTGTCAACTTGAATTCGCGGATAGAAACGCAAAAACAACCGTATATTATAAAGGATGAATACCTGCCCTGAAATCAAGGTTGTAATTTTATGGGGCTCTACCTTTTGGTTGATGCCCATAAAATCAGTAATCTGCAGAGGAATATAGTAGGTGTAATTTCACGAACATCTTCGGGTGAATTTTACTTTCAAATATATCGGATGCATGTGATTCTCAGATAATATCCATGGCTTGAAATACAAAAAATATTCACGCTACCACATTCCGTAAAACCAAAATGAGTATCTCGACGTTTCAGCCCATTTAGGGATCATGCGTAGGGCACAAACTTATCGAGATTGATCCCATCAGTCATCGAGGAAAAAAGATTTCCTGAAGGTGCACAAGGCAACGAACAAACATTTCAGCAGCGGCTGCGGAGCTACGGTAAGAGTTATAATGGAGGACCGACACCCTAGCATTCGGCCCGAATCACTCCATTCTTCAAAGGAGGGGCACATGCGTGAGGACAGTATCCTCTGATCCTTCAACCACCGATCCAGCCGCAAGACCGGCATCAAGTCGACACCTGGAATGTTGCCCCAGAGTTCGGAGCGTGAAATCCGAGAGGAAAAAGAGCGAAGGCGGATATAATAACGCGGGCGAGAGTTTGGAACTGATCGAGCAGTATAGATTGGAAACACGTGAGCCGGTCTTGCTTCTGCGAGCCGCGTGCGAAATTAGTAGAGGAAGGCTGCAATACCTGTGTGAATTTTATGCACGACATCTATGCTCCGAGACTGACTAATTAAGTTTACGAATATATTAGTGTCTCAAGAGTGTGCAAAGAGATATAAAATAACAACGATAGGTGAACTTTACACTAGGATTAGAATAAATTTCAACTATCGAATATGATCCACCACATCAGACGAGACATAAAAAATATTTTACAATGACCATTTATACCACAATCCTCGCTTGATTTTGATTCGCAAAGCGGTAAAAGTATACGGTAAAGATGCCTTATATGCTCTTTTTTTAAAGGATATAATGCACTACTGCATAAGAAACGAGTTGCAGAACATTTTCACTTCCAAATTTAATTTTTTCCCACGCCCCAGACTGGCGATAATTTTCCGTCCGACGAAATGAAGGACGGCTTTCGAACACTCGTATATACTGTTCAATTGACAGGTTTACAAGTTTGTATCGATAGTGAACGCCAAGCATGAATTTTCCAGAGTAGATGATGTGGCGCTTGATTAGTGCTATCAGAACGATGTGCGATCATGCAAACTGTAGTGGGCGAGTATAGTTTAACGATATCGAAATCAGATGTGCGGTTTTCTCATTTACTTTTCAATAAGTCCAATTAAATAGTACACGGGGAACTTAAGTAAGGAGTGGGATCACATTAATGAAAGCCGAAGGTGCTAAGTTACAGCTTGCCGACAGAAAAGGAATTGATGCACTCATAAACTAAATCAATTCTAGGGCCAAACTTAGAAGAAAAAAACAATTATAAGAAAGTAATGGCAAAAGAGAAATTCCAGCAATAATTAATTATTCACAGTTAGGAAAATTATGAGGAAAAAATATAAATTTAAAGCGTCATTGCTGCGTGGCACCTGTTGTTCAACCGAGGTCTAACTGTTGTGATGAACTGAGAGAAAAGCAAAAATATTTTTTATTAAACGAGAAAGCAGAATAACATGCCCATACATTATTGAATTTCACGGTGGGGCTGAGAAGCAGAATGGAGTCAATTGAGAGAAAACACAAAAAAGATCATATTATATAGGACAAGTGAAAAGGGCGCAATAAACACTTGGAGGTGAAATACGAATGCAAATTGAGTAACTTAGGTAAGAAAAAGGTGTAAACCTTTTCCCTGTATGTATGTATGTGTGTATATATAAATAGAAATATATATATATATACATTTTTACATTTGTGATCTGCCCAAATCCGCCTTCCCCACCTTTCCTGTGTTGGTCTTTTATGTGTTTTCCTATTCCCTTTCTTACCTCGATCAAAAAGTTCCCGGAATAACCACCGTGTGGCGCTCCCATCGTTCCGATTTGAGTTCTGTTTTTTTGTTAAATAGGTACATCTGTTGTTGATATTCCCTTTAAATCTTAGTGTCATAACTTGACATTTGCAAAAGTTACGTAGCCAAGAGTACATCTATCTCTGTGTGTGTTGGCGATTTTTTACAATTGCAGAAATGGATTTAAATTTGCAACAACGAACTTGTATTAAATTTTGTGTAAAAAACGGATTTAGTGGCGCACGGACGTTGGAAAAGTGTTTCGGCAACGATTCTCTAAAAAAAAAACGGTCGTTTACCAGTGGCACGAGCGGTTCAGAAGTGGTCGTGAGTCAATCGAAGATGATGAACGCAGTGGCAGACCATCGACATCGAAAGTCGGTGAAAAAATTGATAAAGTAAAAGAAATGTTGGTCAATAACCGCAAATTAACCATCAGAGAAATAGCGGAGGACTTGAACATTGCCTATGGATCCGCCCAAGACATTGTGGTTAATGATTTGGGTTTCCGTCGTGTAGCAGCAAAGTTGGTGCCAAAGGACCTCAATTTCATGCAAAAAAGAGACCGTGTTGACGTCGCAAAAGACATGATTTGCGAGGCTGAATCCGATCCCACATTCATCAAAAGGATCATTACTGGAGACGAGACGTGGGTTTATGAGTACGACACGCAATCCAGACATCAGGCAAGTGAATGGCGTTCACCAAATGAGCCGAGACCAAAAAAACCACGTCGTTTTCAGTCAAAAAAGAAGGCAATGCTGACGGTTTTCATGGATTACAACGGTGTAGTGCATCATGAATTTTTGCCAGAAGGCCAGACAGTAAACAAAGAGTATTATTTGGGCGTTATGAGACGTTTGCGTGAAGCAATTCGCCGAAAGAGACCAGAAATCGTCGCACAGTGCGTCGAGACCGTCGCACAGTGCTATCATTATTCGTAATTTTTTGACGAAAAATGCAACAAATACCATCCAACAGCCACCGAATTCACCTGATTTGGCTCCCTGTGACTTCTTTCTGTTCAATCGAGTTAAAAAACCATTACGGGGAACGCGTTTTAGCAGCCGAGAGGAAGTAATGGAAAAATCGCAGGAATCACTGATGGACATACCGAAAACCGAATATAAAAAATGTTTCGAGGATTGGATCAAGCGCTGGCATAAGTGTGTTGCAGTCGATGGGGATTACTTTGAAGGGGACAATATAGATTTAGATGAATAAACTTGTATTTTTAATTTTCTGAATAAATTCCGGGAACTTTTTGTCAACGTAGTATATACACACATTCAAATACGAAATATATATACTATATATATATATATTACACGAAGGAGGTTGGAGCTGCGTTTGGTATCGCCTAAGTCCTAACGAAAATTGCAATAAAAACTAAGAAAACACGATAAAACTCACAGCAACAGAATCATAAATTACTTGTGTAAATCTGGAAGAAATATAAATATCAGTAAATGGAATAGATTTAGCGATAATGTTTTATTTCTGGGCATTTTGGCTCACAATTAGGAAGTCCATTGACTGCTTAAATATTTATTTGTCAAGAAATGAAATGGATACGACGAAAATTAAGCGTGAACTAAACGCTGATGGAACATGGACGAAATCCTCCATAGAAGTCCTCGGATCGACGAGCTTAAGACGCGTGGGGATGATTGGCTCACCAAACGTTAGCGGAGATCGAGCATCACGGAAACAACTTGGAAAAAAGATTGTCTCAGAAAATAGCCATGCCATGAGACGGGACACCACGAAAACACTCCCTAAAAAATATTTACACCGCGGTGACTTGATAAAATAAATGCCCTTGAAGTTTGAAGTACATCGCCAAGTTCGCAATATGTTGATATTAATATTATCCCATTCACTGAAAGGCTTCTTCGCGCTAATTATATTTTACAAAGTGACATTTACAATAACTTTCGCAGCATGTAATAAGTCAAAGAAGAAATAAACTTCGCCACCGGAATGCTTGATTGCGAGATAGAAAGGGAATCGAAATCAAATAAGGCGTGGAGCTAAATAGCATTTCCTCTGAAGTACTTAAGGCTTTAGGAAAACGTGGGAAGAGTTTTTATGGATTATTATGGACGTGGTATTTCTCTGTCTCAGGGTGGATGTTGGCAGGAAGATTTCGTAAGATTAGTCTTAGTTTCCTTGCCGACAAAGGAAAAAGCTATCATATGTGAGGACTGTAGAACAATTAGTTTGATTTCGCAAGCATATAGAGATTTCCGCAGACAAAGTGGTTCCCAGTATCATCAATAAGAGGATGGAGAGGAGAGCAAATAATTACTTAGGGGTTGATCAGTTTGGCTTCGGGAAGGGTACTGCTAGTTGCAATGCCATATCGTAATGTGGTCACTAAGTGTAGGGATTATAGTGTACAATAAGGATTATTTGTTTTGTAGATTTCCACAATTAGATAGAGCAAATTAGGTAGAACAGATGAATTTATTGCAGAAAATGGGAGTAGATGGGGAAAGACAGAAGACATCCGCACTTGTACACGTCATAGATTACTCAGATGTGAATGGCGGATGGAGAGTCGGGAAGGGCATTAATGGCAAAAGGAGTAAGACTGGGTGATCTGTCATCACCCGTGATTTTCAACGTAAGAATGTGGGTTGGCACGGGAAGAACTGGTGATAGGAATGACAGTCTGTGAGGAATTCACAGAGTCGGATAAGTTCGCGGATGGTTACACTTTAGTCAACCAGTCAGTCAATGGGTTACATTCATAGCCGAGTGTTTTGGAAATGCAGTGTGATAGGTATGGGTGGAGAATAAATTTTAGTAAAACAGGGATTGTGAGGTTTTCAAGAAATAGGGTAGCTAAGTTAAATCTTGAAATAGGAGGGACGTTGCGTAAGGAGGTTAAGAAAAGACAACAATCATGGGTATGGAGCGCGGTTTTGCACGGTTCAGAAACCTGGTCGTTGAACCAAGACGAAAAGCATAGATTTGGAGCCAAATAAGATGTGCGTGCAGAGAAGGATGGAAAAAGTTAAATGGACGGATAGGAAAATAAACGCGGCAAGGTGGGGTGCCAGATGAAGGATATGGTTTTCGCCATGCTTACCCATCCTACTAATCAATCGGAGAAATTACTTCCCACCTGTACTCAACACAGACAAATGGCACAGTGAGAAAAAGAACCACAAACCTTTCAAATTGATAAGACTGACCAAACGCAAACAAAAGAGTACAGTATTCCTATGACGTCTATGTGCTATAAAATCCTAACAATATTGCATCCGCACAGTTCTGTGCATCGTCTTCTGCGACTGTAACCGATCTGAAAATGCCAATTATTGTAGGTACACCAAACGGCGGATGTGGCAATGAACTTACAATTTCAAATGGTACAAACTATTTGTACCTTAACAATTTGAGAGAGTCTTACGGTGCTCTGACTCAATCTTACCTGTTAGATGGAAGATAATAAAATGGTGAAAATATAAATGATAAGAATTCCATAATTGATGATTTTTATCTAATAATAATTACAATGAATTCAAGCATATTTCAGCTTAGGCTTGTCACGTTATCAGATACACGTGTGATTTGATTATTTGCAATGCGATGTATTTCAGCATGGTCACAGACTGAATAATTTTGTGCACTTATAAACGATCTCATCTGATGGACGAGAATTTCTTACCGTAAGTGTAGATATGTTTATATATGTATTTCAATAAAATAAATTATTTTTGTGACAGAAGACGTTTATACCAAAATTGTGATCAATAAATCATACATAAATTTTCGTTCTTCAAAAAAAATCAATGGAAGAGATTTCCGTGCCTTCGTACGGCACAAATTTACGGAGATAAAACAAAAAATCTAACTGCGGCATTCAATGCGGACAAACAAAAGGCCTCACCTGCCAGCGACACGAATTCGACGTATTTTTTTCCGAAAAAATGAAACAAACAAATATAATAATCGCGCTTAGCAGCATACATGACAATTTCGTCGATCATTCATTAATACTCAAAGGTTGTTTATATCACGTTTACATGGCCTGCAATCGAGGATGCTGTAACATACTAGTAACTGATGTCCAGTTACAAGATTATTCAACAGGAAATCGTTCGTGTAAATAACATCGGGACAATATGAGCCCTACGGTCATTGAAGGAGAGGATATTGGCTCATAAAGAGCCGGTGGGTTCAGTAAACATAAATGGTAACGAATTTCAATGGGATAATTCACCTCTCCCGATGACAATTATTTCACTACACCCACAGAGAATAAAATACTAAATTATCCATTGCGTGCAAGGAAGGCAACTATTAAAGAAATAATGAATAGTTTTAAATTATGAAGGGGTAGCTCTAACCGTAGTTATTGCCGCCTCTTTCCGCCCTTATTATTGTGAAAGATTAAACAGTTCGCTATCTGAGTATCGCAATCATCAATCTATTTAGAGAGTAAAAATACAAAAGCATTTCAAAGTCCATTATGTAAAGCTCTCCAATTGTGGGCCTCGAACACAATCTGGATGTAAGTGAAATTGTAAATCCCTGTAAGTTACTGCATCCATGTAGAAGATACATTTTCATGCGTTCGTGCGATACATATTCAATTTCTGGCGTACATTTTTGCAATAAAACATTCTTATTTTCAATAAGATATACTACCAATGGCAAATTAAATGACTGTACTCAATTCGATCGGGCAATTTTCACCTCAAAGATTAGCATTTATTTAATCCTTACGCAGGAAATTCCAATCAAAGATTCAAACTGACAGTGATTTTTGCATTGCTAATGTTGGGTGTATCGAATTAAACTTTCTCATGCCTTGCACAGCTCCCGGTGTGCCCTACTCATAAGTGGTCACACACTTACTTGGTATGGCATAATATGACCGTGGCTGAAAATTACGGCAACTAATGGGAAATTCCATCACAGTTGAAAACAAAGATATTATTCCCTTGGAATCAAGACAAATGTTGATTTCTCACTTTAATTGAATATTTTTAAATTAATTTCAAATGGGTCGTGCAGTTTAATTAAAAACTAACATAGTATCTCCTAGCGAGAGGGTCCAGAAAGGTTACCCTTATATTTTATTTTTACATTAAATATACAACATTGATTTAATTTACGAAAAATTCCTAGACAACACTTTTCAGCCCAACACCTTCCGCTGTACTAATAGGCAGGCACTTAAAAGTCGTGTCAACAAAGATACTGGAATGTGAATTTCATGGATATCCCGGTAAACGCCAAAATTAACAACCCATTCTTTCATTCTACCATAACAGAACATTTCTGCATCAAAATTGCTACGTTTAATTCTTAATAGTGAATAACATTCCTAACAGTCAAGTAATTCTAATATGATGCATAGAAACAATATAATGTATTTGAAACTGCCCTCACAGACTGAACGTAATATTGATCAATGATTCTTCTCGTTCCTTTAATCTCTCATAAAATTATACACAACTGCGATTTTTCTAATCAAGTAATCTGTGAGTATATAACAAGAACGTTTACTTCAAGAAAAGAGATGTTTACAAAATGAAATACTCGTAAAATCACGATGGTGAAGCACTTCTACATTTGCCTTAGCCATTCAGAAATAAGACCGGATACGTAGCAAATATATTTTAATGCACTAAATAATAAGATCGCACACCCAAATAAATACTTGCCTTATAGTCCGTGAGCAGTGACCCGGCGAGCCGCTTGAATTTGTGCGCCCCATACAGAAAGCGTTGTTCGTAGTCTTTTTGGCACGAAAAATGATGCACCAAAAGTAAACACGCATAAATTCTCAAATATAATTAATCACAGCATTACTGATATGGTCACCAATACACTCATATATGTAACACAACATCACACGCTATTCACCCAACCGTACTTTAATATTGAATGAGTGGAATGACATCCGCAGAAGACAATCGAGTTGAAGAGGTCGGGTCGATATATTGCAAAGTTAGAGTTGACCAACATCTCTCGAATTTAAGGCGGGAATAGGTCAGTATACAATAACAAACAGCAAATAATCCAACAAGCATAATTTGATATTTGTTCTTCGTAAACATAAATTATGCATGCAAAATTTACATATAAGTTCGTTACATGAAAATAAGTATGTAATGTATCACTTTTTCACTGGGTTTAAAAAAATGATATTACCAAAAATAGAATTAGGTTCATGTAATTACCTTTTAATATTTTCAATAAACGAAAACTGCTTCTGCTGTCCGTGTAAAGCTTTTTTAGTACAATAAAATATTTTAGCATTATATATTTCTGTTGAGATCTTTATGTTATTCTCCAGGTGAGCTATTGATGGCTGAGCCCATTATATCTACAGGAAGCCGTGGATAGGTTTAGTGAGCAACTGGGAGAATGGAATTGAGGGAAAATTCATCTAAGACAAAAGGAGTCGTGTTTGGTAAGAAGGGGAAGAGGGGGTTGCACAGCGAGTGCAAATGGTGAAATTATTAAACTAGTGGATTATTTTTTGTAACTAAACAATGTTTATAAAAATATTGTCAAGATAAATAGATTGAAAGGTTATCGGTAGTAAGTGGAACATAAACAAAAATTAATATTTGTGTAAGGCGGCTAAAAAGACAGTATATCACAGAGTGATTTCCTTCAAATTGTTAAACATAATTAAAACTTGGCCAAACTTGAAGATAAGCATAGCTGTCAAATAAGTGCAGTTGGCATGAAGTACTAGAGGCTTTGTGGTAAGTACAGGAGAGGGGGATAAATGAGCAAGTCATTAAAGAACAGGGACTGGATGTCTGTATCAAACAGGTATGAAACTCTTGTGCAATGCAAGTTCAATCATGAGAATGAATGAGATTCATATCACCATGGAAGAGAAAATTAAATGGTCTGAGAGTATGGCTGTTCAATATTCTTATTTTATGGTTGGTAACCAACACAACAAATCAATTTTAAGATAGATTTGATGGATGAGGGTAGAACTCAAAATTGCAGCTGATCCACATGTATGAAATAAGGAGGTTCAGTCCTTACCCTATGCCCCCAGTGTTTTCCCAGGAAGATCTGCTACTTGAAAAATCACACATCTTGGGTAAAACTCAGGCTGCCCATAGATGTTACATGGAATAAAACCAGGGCCCTCTGGTTAGTAGTCCAGGCTCTACTACCAAGACTACAACAACCAGTCATTGCCAATATGAAATAAATATTAACATGGTGGCAATGCATCAACATGGTTAAATTTTGTCCATTCTGAGTAATATCATCATCATAGCTTTATTGCCTATTATCAATGTCACAGTCATTCAGACAATAATGAACCTAAGATAAAGGTTCCTTAAGGTTAGTCATATCAACTGGCTTCATGTGAAAAAATGTGCTGTCCATACATTTAAGGGAAAAGGGTACACCACAAAAATTATTGGCCAATGTGACCAGAGTAACAATGCAAGGCATTTTAGAATTTAAAAAGGCTTATTTGAATACAAGGTAAAAGAGGAATGCAAGGATAGGTTAGTTGCAAGAAATTAGTATAAGGGAATAAATTACCTGAAATAACCTAAAATCATGTTTTTTCGCTTTGCCAATGGCAAAAGGGAAACATCATGAATTGAATGTTTAGTATTCATGGCAGTGTTCCACAGTCTTTAAACCTAACTAAAAGATATTGGTGGGTAGAGATGTTAATACATCACGTGTGTAATTAGATTTGTTTTCCATTTCAATGATTTATATATATGCACGGTCAGTCCCAAATGTAATAGGACTTATTTTTTCCTCGATAGATGGCAGATGGGCAGCGGTTTCTCTGGCTGAATTCAAGGGAGTCGAGTCTCAGGAAAGGCTAGTGGCAGTTGGCTCCCCGCCTTTGCAGAGTGTAGATCATTCATTTGCAAAGCCTCTATAATACGATCTTGCTACACTCTTGTCATTAACTGGCTATTGGAACAGTGCTACACCTTCAAATTTTGTGTGAAACTGAGGAGAACCAGGAAAGAGACTCATGACATGCTCGAGGCAGTTTATGGTCAGACCTTTCAGATACTCCTGCAGACTTCATTTTCATGATCTACAAATTATGCCACTGGCTAATCTTTATGATACAATATAGTCTTATTTGTTAAGAATAACATGCATTTATATGAACAAAACCTAAATATCCATCATCATAATACACGTACTAAACTTGACATACACATTGAGGCAGGATTCTCTAATTTAAGTGGTGAGGGACCATAGCACCAAGGAGCCAAATCAATCCTACCATAATCCAAGTCAATGAACAATAGTCACATGAAATCCACACACTACAATTTTCTATCCTGCTCTTACAAACCATCTTTCAAATCATCACAGCCTCTTTTCCCTTCCACAAAGTTACAAAGATTTATATGTATTAAGCCTTTTATATAAATCCTTAAGTGCATCAAACCTTGAAATTGTAACAGCTAATGACACAATACATAACGTAAATGAAGTGCCCTGACAATATTTTTGGCAAACTGTTCCTATAATCCTTGAAGGAAGTAGTGCAGTGTTCAGGTCACACAACAGGCTTTCTACCAGTACATTTTTCATCCACATTTTGAATGGTATATATTCAGCTTTATTAGCTGAAAGGCAATAGGAGAGAAATAATGGTTTGTTTTATAGATATTTAACAATGGAGTTACCCTTTTAACTTGATTTCATCTAACAGTAATATTAATGCACATCAGGGCATGAGCCCTTTTAAGCTATTGTCATGGCATATTCTGCATTTCTTAAATATTTGTCTAGTGATAATATTGACTTTTAATAATCAAACCACTTTAACCAGTAAGTTAAGCTCTGTCTGCTTTTTAATAAGGTCCATTAGATCCACAGTTTCAGTGGCTGTTCTCGGTGCACTTTACTATGGAGAATTTTATTCTCACATAGCCTATACTATCCTCTACTGGGGTTCGTCTTCTAAGGCCATGATCATTTTCAGGGTCCAAAAGAGAGCCATTTGGCTTATGTGTTTTGCGAAACATGATGCCCCTTGCCATCCCCTGTTTAAAAAATTGGATATTCTGCCAGTACCATGCATTTATATTTTTCATGTATTAGTACATACAAAAAGAAATCTATCTGAGTATGTGAAAAATTGTGATATCCATAAATATTCTACTAGACAGAATGAGCAGCTGCATGTTTTATATGTACGTACAAAAAATGCAGGTGCTGGCCCAAATTTTATGGGCCTCCAACTTTACAATAAACTCCCAACTGAGATTAAGTCCCAAAAAAGTGTGGCTGCATTTAAGGTCAACCTACTCAGGTTCTTAAAATTAAAAATGTTTTATTCAATTGCCGAATTTCTTGTCAATGCCTGATGTGTATCATGTATCCATGTATGTATTCTGTTACTTACTCTGACGTGTCTTATATCAAGTATACAGTTGCAACAACTTGATCGCTGGACAAATAAATTGTATTATTATTATTACTTTTCCACATAAACTTTTTAATTTTTTACTACCCAGGTTTCGTAATAACATAACATCATCAGGTAAAAATTGACAAGTCCAACACCGTATATATACATATCTCTGGGCAGAGGGGAAGAGGAGGGAGGAAAGAAAGGATTGGTTGAGCTAAGAAGAGGGGGGCTAAAAGTCTATGGTTTGAGGCGGATAATATTATATAATTAGCTGGAAGGATATGGTCAATACAATGTTGCAAAAAGCCCACCTGACATCAGATTAGTTGGCAGAGGATTAGGGAAATGATTATTATGAACTCGGAGAACGGCACTTAGTAATTAGTTAGGTGACTCAGTAGTGGGTTGGGAGGAGTCGCTACATTGTTGAAAAAGTCTCACTTGGTTTCAGGTGAGCTGGCAGGGGGCGAGGGAAAAAACAATAATGGGGAATGTGAAGGGTAAAGAAAATCGTTGGTCAAAACATCTTCCCCGTAATTCGTGTGTTGAAGGATTTCCAACTGCTCCAGCGCATCAAGACGGTACCCTTTCTTCTCAAAATGTAAAAATTCGGGATTAAAATCGCTGGTGTGGCCAAAATCTCTCAAGTGCTTGGCGAATAGTGATGCGGAGATGTTATTTTTAAAACAAGCTCGGTGTTCCTTTATTCTTGTTTCAAATCTCCTCCCCGTCTGGCCTATGTATATCCGGTTGCAGTCTTTGCAGCGGAGTTTGTATACTCCACTTTTGTGTAGTGGTTCAACGTGGTCTTTCGTGTGGCATAACATGTTGCTTAAATTAGTTTTATTGTAAAAGGCCGGTCTCACTTTTTCCTTTGGAAGAATTCTTTGTACTTTTAATGATAAGTGACCAAGAAAAGGGAATCTCCGCCACTTTGGCTGGTTTTCTGTATGTGGGTGAACTATATATGGATAACTTTGCTAAAAGGGATAGTTTCTGGGTAGTAGAAAATTAAAAAGTTTATGTGGAAAAGTAAAGTGGTTTGATTATTAAAAGTCAGTATGAAGATTTTCCACCAAGTTACGCCAGAAACTTTTATTAATGATAATATGTTCAAGGTTACAGGGAAAGTGACAGATCCCCCATCTTAATACATGCTTTCACAAAGCATTGAGCTAAGTATGATGTAAGTTCTAATTTTAGCAATCGGACAACAAATCTAGTTCTGACTTAAATTGCCTAAGATAAGTAGCTACAACATACATTTTTATACCATTTGTCTTTGTGCACATCAATATTATAAAGGTATTTATAAAAATAAATGTACCATACACTCAAGTGAGCATTCATACAACCTGAAGTCCTGGAAAGTCTTGAATGTATGTTATTTCCTTTGGGTTTCTTGAAGAGTATCAAAAATAATTAAAAATTTTCTTTTTACCTTTTATTATTCCCAAATATTAATAAATCTCTTAGAGAAACAAAAAGTAACATGACCCTGCATTTACTCAAGGTCCACATGAATATAAGATGAATTGTTGAGACTCATGATAAAATGTACACATGATTGACAAAAATATAGCAAAGATTTTTCTCATTAAAGCCATGATTTTTTAAGTTAAAATAAATAATTCAAAGATATGTGACTAGGATCAGTACACTTGTCAGTTCTTAAGATTTGATGAGTATCTGTGGCATTTTTAAATAAATAGAAAATAAAGTACCCCATCCCACAAAAAGCTCAATAAGCAGGAATTATACAAACTAATGTTAATATAAAACAGCAAGGAGTCTACTCTGGAGTGGGTGGCTCTGATTCAGCAACATTAAGAATAAAGCTCTGAGTATCTACACTCTGGGCCCACCGAATATATTTTCTTGGGTCAAAAACCTCAGGGCTCTGAAAGAGAAAAAACATGAAAAATTAGTTATTCCCTAGAGCAATAGATGACTCATAAATAGGGCATTGAAGAGCACAAAAAAATACTTGAGCAATATTATACACTAAACATCACAAGTCCACTACAACTAATCAGAATTTTGATGAGCTTTTAACTAGTAATCAGGGTGTTTTACTCAAGCGGAGGCTTAGCATGATGAATTTATCAATTAAGGTAGACTTACCTTGTTTAACTCTCAAAAATAAAACTTTGAGACCAAAATTACTCAACACATGCATTAAAAAAACCATAAACACAGTAATCAACCCGAAGGTTGGTTTGGTAGGTGATGGTAGAGCTCACCCATGTACCAAGCCTGACGGCCTGCGAATATTCACACATCAGGGTAGGGGGGCCAGTTCCTTTCCCTGTGCCGGTTATGGTTTCCCAGGAAGATCTGGTACCCGAAAAATCAACTAGCTTGGGTGGAGCTGCAGGTGCCCACAGTGCCTTGCCCGGGAATCAAACCCGGGACCCTCCAGTCAGTAGTCCAACGCTTTACCCACAGTTCCACCGCGACACATATACATTAAGGAGGCTAATTTAACCTTAGTATCACATCAAGTAGAAACCTATTAGTGCTCTTAGCTCTGTTGAAGGAAACCTAATTTTCTTTCTAGTCACTTCTACTTCCTGCTAGTAAAAAATATTCGACTGTATCCCAGAATATAATTACAAGTCAGATTAACAGAAGAATTTTGACCCTACTGACTCTGAAAAGGCTTTGTTACTTAAATTAGAATCTGGGCTGGACTTTGAAACCACTCATCTAGAGGTTTCCACCTTTCTGTACACATTTTATTATATATTGATTAAATAATAATGTGTGCCTGATATCCATGAGGATCCATCCATTGCCTCATAAGTACATTCACTATGAATTTATTTGCAGGCATCTCTGGGAAACCCAGATTCTCAATAAGTGACTTGTGGTTTATCAACACATTTCCAAAGGGCAAAACCACCCGTATTTTACCATGTGACACTAATGACTGTACTCCTTAGGTTAGTAGGCTTTTATTCTTCCTACTGGATTAATTTGATCAACATTAAAAATTAAATTGTTTAAGAAAAATGTCTCATGTCATGGACAAGCTTCGGACCTAGCCATTCTCTTAAATTATACAGTATAATTGGAATAAACCAAAACTAATGACTCAACAACATTCTTCTTATTAATGCAACAACAACTAACAAACCTAATGTAACAAAACCCATGTCCCACTTAACAAACAAGAATGAGGTGTTCTTAGGGCTCAATTTTTATGCTTCCCAGTTTTATCTCACCAGCAAGTGGCCTTCTTAAGAGCGCACAAACTTATTAGTTGGCACAGAGATCAATTAAGTTTCTGTCATATTCTAATATAGGTCACTATACTTCATTGCCAAATATTGGATTTAAAAGGGTAAGTCAAATAGGCTAATGAGAAATATAATTTGAATAAAATTTTGTTTTACAAACTTAAGATAAATTAATTTGGAAATTCTAAACATAAAACTGGTTCTACTTTATCATCTATTAATTTCAAAAATTTTTATCTGTGAGATGAAATTTGTGATTCTCATATTTTCTATGTTTATACTATATTATCCAAAGTATTACCCCAATTTACCCACAATGCCCTATGTACTCTCCTAAGTACAGGAGTTAGCAAAATTCCCAAAAGGTCCTAGATTTTATGAAAAATCCTAACTTTTACCTTTGCCTGGTAAACAGTTAATTTCTCAAGCAGCTGACAAATGGAGGGACTGAGTATCTCTTAAGATGAGGAGATCACCCCACACTAAGTGCCAACGGCCTCTTAGAAGGGCAGATTTCAAGTGATAGCAAAGGGCACCCTCTTGTCCTCGGGGTAAGAAATCTTCCCTGAAGGTGGAAAAGCCACTGGATGGCCAATGATATAGGATGCAGAAGGCTGCACTGGCTAATGTATTTGGCTGATATCAAGATATTCAAATCCCATTAAATTTGAATGTTCTGTAATGAAAATCTTGGATTTGTTTGCACATCCGAAGGTGACTGTTAATTTCACTGTTTGGAAATTTCTCAGAACTTACAATTTTACTTACATTGTTAAATTCATTCCATAATGCAAATCTTAGAAAAAAAATCTCAGCAGAAAGTGCAGTAATAATATCTTTTATGAAAATACATATAAAAAAGGATGTCAATCGTTTTGACTTTTGAAACTTTTTGCACTTTCCCCACCTGCAGTTACTTGTAAATGAAACTACATGAATCTTTGGGAAGAGATTACACTCAACCATGACCAAACCACATTTTATCCCTCTGCCTGGGGTGTATACACAATTTGTTCAAGGGGAGGTGCATCCTTGTGATGGATCACTCTGTGTGGTCAATAAAAATGTTTTATTTTTAATGTTTTAAATTTAATGATTGAAAGTATATTGCAAATGGCCAATATGCCGAGTAGCATTGACAAGCAACTTGAGCTCACAAAACATCAATAACGGAAATAAATTTTAGCAAAATATTTTTTCATATATCCTTAACTTTATTCCTTAAATAAATCCTTGCAAATTTACAAAAATGCAATACTTCCAAGCAGCAGCTGGGAATTTAGTTATTTTGGTGATCTATTAAAACTTATCCTAGAACATCAGACATTTTTTAATTTGTATATAAACTTTTTTACCTCCATTCTTTAGGGCAGGGGCACATACACACCTCTGCTCCAATGCAAAGCTCTTGCATTGTAAATTACCTTCCTGCTCCAAATCACTTGCATACCCCAGCTTGTTATATTATTATAATTTACTCAGAATAGGTCACTTGGAAGTTTTGAGCGAACTGTTTAATGTGCATTTAATCACAAAGAGGGGAGGGAATGTTTTTTGGAACCTGTGGTTTTGGTACGGCATTGGGTACATCAGTATAGCAGGCAAAACTTGATTCACTCAGATTTAAAACATGCTAAGTAATCAAACTTCCACAACTTCTGCAGTTAGTTTTGCCCATATTATAAAAACTCAAATTCACGATATGCCATGAACTACACAAGGAAGCATATGCATTAAAAACACTTTTTCTCTTTTCAAAGATAGCATTGGAGATAAGTAAAGTTAATTTAAAAAATATTATACCAGACTGGGCTATCGCTAACCATCAAAGCACATACGATACAAACACTCAAATTGTGAACAACACAAACTGGACACAAAAAATATATGTAATTCGTTCTAAACAAACCTTTTTCCAATTTGATCTCTAGTAAACATTGCACTCAGACCACCATTTCAACCCAGCAAATAGTTCTAGTATACAATCACAGACTATTCTAGTTTAAGTTATAATGCTGTGAAAATTGCTTGGATATTATTTTTTACCCAATTCATAATAATTTTCCAATATTCATGCATTTAACAAACAATTACGATTCAATACATTTTATTGTTGGCTTAACAGTATGGTTTACCTGTTTAAGAAGTGATAGTTGATGGCAGGGCCCCTAAGTAAAGATGTAAGGAAAAGAACAATGAAAATATGGACCTTAGTTTTTTATGGTTCAGAAACTTAGCCACTGAGGTAGGATTAGAGACCTTTGAGATGTCAGCTTGGAGAAGAGTGTAAAAAATAATTAGATGAATAGGAAAACAGGTGATAAAGTTCTAAACATGGTAGGAGAGAAGAGTGTTGGAAACATTTGAAGAATGCTGGATAAGTGGATGCGAGAGATACTGAAAGGCATTGAGATTTTGAAGATAGTAATAGAGGGGAGAATGAAAAGAAAGTGAAATGGAGGAAGGAAAAGAAAAGGAATATATGATGGATTCAAGGGAAGTAGGAAGTTCATTCAAGGTGTTCTATTTCAAGATGGGTTTCAGACAGTCCCTCATGACTATTTACTTATAAGCATTGCAAAACTTCCTCTTTATTTGCCCTATATAATTTCTTTCTTCAAAACTTTTGCCTGTCTTCATGCTGCATAAAAAGCCCCCCTCTCTTCCTTCCTCTTTTTCTCCTACCCCTCCCTTCAATTATGGCCCTTAACTTGTAACACTACCTTTCAATAATTCCCCTGCCCACTTTCCTTAGCCTTTTTGGATTTCTCCCAGCACCTTCCTCTCTCCGCCCCTCTTACTTAAAGCCTTAGCGTTTGTCTTCCACTGTGTTCAATGAGCTTTCTCCATTCTCCGCCACACCCACATATCACAAGCCTCACAAATCTCCTCTCACCATCCTCAGCTTGGCCCTGCAATGATTTTAGCAAAGTTAATATTCAGTGCCTCAGGAACAAAGTGAACCTGCTCGAAGTGGCCATCAACGAGTGCGAACCAGACATCCTGTGTATTACTGAGCATTGGTTAAAATATGACGAAATAATGGTTATCTCACTTTCAAATTACTCACTAGTGTCCTCATTCTGCCGCACCACACATAAAAATGGAGGTGTGGCCATATTCGTTCATAGTAGAATAAAGGGTAATATTAAATCAATTAACGTGCCTGAGATGGAAGAAAAAACTTTTGAATGTGCAGTGTGTTTCCATGAAACTCCAGTGGGACTGCTCGTGCTCATTTCCATCTATAGATCACCAACCGGGGACTTTCATGCATTTATTAAAAAACTTGACCAACTCTTTTGCACTCTATATGCAAACAACCGGATACTTGTGTTGAACGGCGACCTCAACTGCAATCTCCTAGTTGGCTCCCCTCACAGATCTGAATTGCTGAATTTATTCAAAACCTATGGCATGGAATGTTTTAATAATAATCCCACTAGAGTCACTCCCACATCCGCCACCCTAATTGATTATGCTGTGACCAATGTCAACCAAGAAAAAGTAGCAACAACAGTTAGTGACCTAGGTATATCAGACCATAGTATGGTGAAAATAAGTATTGATATTAACCAACCAGTGGCGAGCTTAAATGATAAAACCTACCTAAGGCGGTCCTTTACCCACGGAAATATGCAGCATTTTCTGCTCCTTCTACAGTCCCAAAACTGGGACAGTGTCTATGACCTTAAGTCAGTAGACGAAGGTTTCAATTACTTTTATTCAATTTTCAGACACAATTTCGAATTGTGTTTCCCAGAAATACAGCAGAAAATATTCCATATAACAAAATGTAAGCCATGGCTAACTGACGAGATCCGTTACTACTCAACTATCCTTAAGAAACTTGCTATCTCCAGTAAAAGTTCTAACAATCATGAGCACCGGTTACTCTATAAGGAATTTCAAAAGTATTACCGTAAGCTGATTTCTACTATGAAAAGAACTTACAATGACAATAAGTTACTTAATTCCAATAATAAGTCCAAAACCGCATGAGAAATAATTAATGAGTGTAGAGGTAAGAAAAATCCACAACTTGCTCTCCCCAAACTTTGTAATCCTGAAAATAACATTGCCATAAGCTATTCATCTCTAGCTAATAAATTTAACAAACGTTATGTATCAGCTCCTTGCCCAATTACTTCTCATGCTAATGTGCTTTTTGCAAATGCACCATCATCAATGTTTGCTAAGCCTTGTTCTGAAACCAATCTAAAAACCATTGTCTCCTCACTCAGAAACAAATTCAGTACAGGCCCTGATGAAATTCCTGGTAAAGTTGTTCATCATTGTTTTGAAGCCATAAAAGCACCCCTTTTATTCTTAATTAATGAATCATTGACACAAGGGATTTTCCCATCCCAATTAAAAGAATCAAAAGTAGTGCCCATATATAAAAACCATGGCTGTGTAAACGATTTAGACAACTACAGACCAATAGCGGTCCAAAATACATTTGCTAAAATATTCGAAAAAGCCATGTTCATGCAAATAGCACCTTATCTTGAAAAAAACCTCCTACTTTCAAATTCTCAGCATGGATTTAGATCTGAAAGGTCTACCACAACCGCCATATGTCAGGCTATTGATATTATACTTAATTCATTAGATGCTAAACGCAAAACTCTTGGAATGTTTTTTGACTTGTCAAAAGCTTTTGACAATGTAAACCACGATAGACTACTAATTAAACTCAATAGAATAGGGATTAGAGGAACTCCTCTAAACTGGATGAAGTCCTACATTCACAATCGGACTCAGAAAGTAGTGTTATCAGTAGATGGGTCAAAATATTCATCCATAGCATACTGAGTCAACAAAGGCGTTCCACAAGGCTCAACCCTTGGGCCACTCCTTTTTCTGATATATATCAATGACCTACCTAGCTGCTTACAGAATTATGAAGGAATTACACCAGTGCTGTATGCTGATGACACTAATGTAATAATATCGACAGAAACTTACCCCAGCCTTGTGGAAAAATCACAGTCTGTCACACTTGCACTAAACAAGTGGTGTACAGACAACTTTCTAGATCTAAATGTAAATAAAAGTAAAATAGTATACTTTACACACAATAAAAATGCGACTGATGATCTGCTGGTAAAAATTAATGATCAATCAATTGAGAATGTGACGGAATGTAAGTTTCTAGGCATTTCTCTGTCTGCTAATATTTCTTGGGATATGCATGTAAAAGCCCTTCAGCATAAGCTCAGTTCAACTTGCTATTTATTAAGACACTTGTATGAAACTACAAGTAAAAGTATACTATTGAATTTATACTATGGTGAAATTTATTCAAATATAACCTATAGCATAATACTATATTATGGGGATCAGCTGCTATCTCTCAAACCATCTTTAAAATGCAAAAGAAAGCCATTAGAATAATTACCAGGAAACCTCACAATGCCCCATCAAGGCCTATTTTCCATGAATTAAAATTGCTACCACTCCCGTGCATATACATTATGTTCTTAATTTTGTATATTAGAAATAACATTGGAAACTATTCTCTTAACTCTGCCTATCATCATCACTACACCAGAGGAAGGAACAACATCCATTATGGGAATGTTAGAACTAAAGCATTGAAATTAGGACCCAATGAAATGGGCATCAGATTATATAACAAACTACCCAAAAGTATAAAGGAAACTAAGGGAACTGCTGCATTCAGGCATAAATTAAAAAGATATCTACAACGCAATATGTTCTACTCGGTTGATGAATATCTCAACAACATTCCTGACTAGAAGGTTTATACTCTTTGTTTATAGCAATTGTCATGGTCTGATTCATGTTGGTTATTCAATTATTGCCTTAATTAATATTTCATGTGCATGTAACAGCCAATGTTCATGGCGTTATGTCATATATTATGTAACTGTGAGCATCATTTCATTTCTTTGTATCTTAATTAGAGCCTGTGTCTTTGTTCCTTATTGACGTGCCTTATATCATGTACATACACCATCCACCCGGTATTTTGTATTGTGATCTCTGGGCAAATAAAAAGTAATAATACTAATAATTTCTTGTGATGATAACCAGGGAGGTCTTGCCTCCCATGCTGCCAGGCATGATATCCAGTGGGCTGAGGGCCGTAATTGTCAGGATTCATTATCTGTTTGTTTCAATCCATATTTTTTATGGGAAAGACAATTAAATTAAAGTATTTCCCATTGCCTTCCTCAATAGCATTTATTATGTGACACCATCACTAAAATGGCCACCCCAGTTGGTTCAGCTGCTCACTGAGGAACAGGCCATCTGTCACCTAGCTCCTAACTGTGGGCTAATCTGGTGTGAGTGACCCTGCCAAGAGCAATCATTGCTCCCACCAGTGTAACTTTAGATGTCAACAGAAATCTCAAGACCTTCACCATAAAAGTGGTAGCGCATGTAAGATGTATGCCGAGCTAAAGAATAAGTAAATATAGTAGAGGATATTCTTTAAAAGAACTGAAAAACTTTGTTAATTCCTTTTTATGTGGAATTAACCAAGCTTTTGCATTCTTTTAAATGATGAAGCAGTTACACAAAGTTACACCCGAAACAATTTCTGCTATAAGGATATGTTATGTCATGTTAATTAGGGCTCCTGAGTAGAGTGGTATGTAGCCCCAGACTTCACCAACAACCAACCCTAAGCTGGTAGACTAATAATAATACATTCATTTTATGGTTGAAACATTTATCTAACAACTCATAATACTGATTTCTAAGACTGAAAAAAAGAGTGAAGCCTTGTTTTAAAATGTGGTCACAAAATTACATCAAACTTCGGGCAACTAAAATAAAGAAGTATAACCACAAATACTCATGGATTTCCAACTGTCAAATTTATAACCTAATCCTAATCAGAAAAACCAAACGGATTGCTGAAGGCTTTTGAGTCCCTGGATCTCATCATGACCATTAGTAAGACTGTGGTCTTCGGACAATAAATTAATTAAAGCATGATATCAATGCATATCTGTACACTTGGTCAATCCAGATGGCCTCGTCACAACTAACTGGATACAGTGAAAACTCATTATTTCAAACTGGCTTAATTGAAATATATTTTAATTCAAACCTAAGAAAAGCCCCCAATCAATAGCATAAGACTTGGCATACTTTTTAGTAGGGATACATTAAAATATGTTTGCAATGAAATTTGAAACTATTATCTGGGTCCATTACTCACAATCATTATGTTTACTTCAAAATCTTACTTGAGATAGACATGTTATTAAGTATTTGCATACTGCCAAGTCATATGTACTCATCTGCTCTCTTCACCATGCATTTCTTGATGATCATAAGTAATAACTTTCCCACAGCTCAATGCTTATCTAACAGTCTTCCCACCAACTTTCTCCCTAATAAACACTACGAATGAGCTCATAAAAACTCTTCCTTCCTTGTTTTCTCAACCTCATTAGAAGTTCAGCAGGGATATAACCTATTACCACAGTCTAATTCAAATTCATTTCTATTCATGCCTCTTCTATCTCAATGTATTTCCAGTCATCATCTATACCTTTTGGCATCATACATACCTGTATTCCCTTTCTATATCCAAAATCATTGCTCTATTATCTTGGCCATTCGGTTACTTATTATTTTACCTTTTACCCTCAATATATTCTTGTCAAAACATCTCCTGCTCCAATTAGCATGTCACCCATTGCAACTCTAATACTGTAAAAGATACTTCCTTTTTTACATCCTGACAGTCCCTTTGCCTTTCTGTAGAGTGAGCTCAGATACATGCATACATAAGATACCTAAATGAAGACCATAACTAAAGGAAACATAATAGGCAAGTTTCTTATTAATCTATTTCTGTTACTGAAAATCAGTACTTAATTGGGCTTAGAAACATTGATATTTGAAATAAATTAATTGGCATACTTCCAATGGAGTAATTCCAGATTATTATAGGTAATCTACTGGAAAAGGCAGGTTTTGAATGGACTCAACTACCAAATAAATACCTTGTTTCTCCTAAACACAGCCAACATTCTGGGCAATTATTGTTGAAATTGCTTTGCAAGAGTTTTGTGAGATGACTGCAGAAACATTGCCTCTCCTGCTCCCGGGCACAACACACTGCCGATCAGGTGGTTGCCAGGACTGTTCTTTCTCTATACTGTCCATCATAAAAGTCTTAGGAATAATAATTGAAGCTGTTTCCCATTGCCTTCCTCAATAGTGTTTGTAACATGACACCATCACTCAATGACCTGGGGTTGGATGCCTTTGCAGCCGCCTCACTAAAGAATAGACACTGGGTGGACTACCTTTTGTCTGGCTCCTAACCTTCGACCTATCTGGCATGGGTGACCCAATCAGGAGCAATTATCACTGCTCCCAACAGCACAGCTCTAGAGGTTATCGGAATGCACAACCCCTTCCAGCATGACAAGGTTGTAGCCCCAAAGAGGGTCATTCCAGATATTTGACCATAAAATCTATCAACAGCAATTCTTAATCATTACATTCTTAAGTGCTGTGATCTGCTGAATAGTATCCAAAAAATTTACATAGTAATAGATTTTTAGATACTAGACGTTAATAGATTTTTTTGATACTATTTAGCAGATAACAGCACTTGAGAATGTAATGATTAAGAATTGCTGTTTAGATTGCTGTTAGTGTGCAATTGAATACTTTTGGTCGATGAGATATATATTTATGAGTATCCTATGACTTTTCTTATTGATAGAGAACTACACCAAAGGTTATGTAACCAAGGTCAACTTCATCTTTGCTTGCTGTAAATCGCGGCAAACAAAGGTGAAGGCAACTTTAGATATGCAACTCGAGACACAGGTGTGGAACATTATTATTTTCTATTGTTATTGTTGAGATTAAATTTGAGAGTACAATTGTTAATATGGTTACTATTCTTTTTGTTGTATCATGTATGTTTGAATGCCAAACAACACCAGAAAAAAATATTTCTCACAAGTAAAAAAAAGTAGGTTTCTTGTATACAGTGGTACCTTGACTTATCAAACAGTCAACATAAAAATGTTTTTCATATTCCATTTTAGCATTTAGGGTCCAACTAATTCTCGAGATATTAACTATGATGCTTTCCTAATTATTGTATCGCAGAACATTTTATACAAGCAGAGTTACTAGGTAAAATTTGTTAAAAGACATACACTTCCAACAATGGCATTGAGTGAATAGTCCATAAGCATTTTCTGCTGCACACTTCAAGTGTTGCTGTTCAACTCTCATACTGTAGCCACCTTGGATGTTCAGCACTAAACCTTCTCTAGTGCAATCATAGTTGCTACTTCATATGTATCCTTGTATTACAAATGCATAACATATTTGAATTTTTTTAATAATTATGAGACAGAAAGATGAAATTGATGGGGATTGGAGTGGTGCCATGGCTAATGCAATGGCTTCCCATCCAGGGGGCTCAGGTTCAAATTTTGGAGGCATCAGATTTTATTCGGTGGTATCTCTACAAGCTTTATGGAGAGCATTTCAAATGAGTAGTACACTGCCCGTCAGATGGGACATTGAACTTTGGACCCTTTGGTGCCTTTCACTAAAAGTAGGCTAATGCTGAGTTTCTCTCCACCCTTCCCCCATTTCCATCCACTCCTAATGGTGAAAATGACCTCAGCTGTCCTTCCCTAATAACTACTACAATAAGTAATATGAAATTGATGACAGCTATTCATAATCAGTCATAAGAAAACTGATTTTCATACAAAGCCTGAACAAGAAAAGATTTCATTGATAAAAATATGCAATAATTTTATACAAATGTATAGTTGTAAATTTTCCAAAATTTTTAAATTTGCGAGCTTTGCTGCATGATAAAATAAAAAATTGTGGAAGCACTATATATTCACTTTTTCCTCATGAACAATCAAAATGTTCCTCAAAACAGTAAAATGATGCTCCTGTAAGGTTGCTTTTATATTGACATTCCTTCTCTAGTGGCTGCCCAGGACATCAAGTGATGAGGGGCATGGCCAAAATTGGTAAACTCTTACCTGATAACTAATCACCTCCAATTCGCTTACCACTTTGACCCACCAAGTCATTTTTCCTGGTGTGTCTTGTACCCTTACATATAGGGAGTCATCCTTGGATAGAGGCACCCTTACACTGGTTCCTTATTTATTTCCTGATCTACTTTTCAGTAGGAGACTATTCAATTAAATCTACAACTAGAGTTGAATTTTTTATTAGGGAACACTCTTGCTGGTGGAAATTTAATTAAGTGGCGTATGAACAGAAAAAAGTAAAATTTCAGAGAAACTGCGGGAGATGCCGCAACAGTAACTTTAACGGAGTCATCCGCTATGTGTGCATTACAATGCAACAATTTCAGAGAGTAAAAAATCATTCGCCGTGACCAGGATTCGAACCCGGATCCCTCGATATCCGGCCGAGTGCTTTAGCCAGTTAAGCTACTGAGACGTCCTCTTACACTTTAAAGCCCCCAAAATTTCAGAGTGTAAGAGGATGTCTCGGTAGCTTAACTGGCTAAAGCACTCGGCCGGATATCGAGGGATCTGGGTTCGAATCCCGGTCAAGGCAAATGATTTTTACTCTCTGAAATTGTTGCATTGTAAAAAAAAGTCATTTTTCAAGTGTTGTTCTTAACAATGTGTTTCCTCTGTGTACCATTATTGGCAAATCATGTGGCATTGATAGGCTTTTAAGATTATAAATACATTATAAAATTGTAAGTATATACTAAAAATTTGGGGAAACTTAATAGATTTTGGGTTCCAACTCCAAAAGTGGTGAATTGCTAGTTGTTTTGGGTTCTGTCATTAACCAAAATAACTCATTTCCCCGAGAGACTATTAAAAAACTGGATGCAAATGTTTGAAAGAGGCGTAACTGCCATAGGCAAGGTTCTGTTTACCAAATGAGGAAAATAAATGTCTCTACTGAAAAGAATATTCATGTATGTTGTACTCAAAGAAATTACTAGTTGTTATTCCAGGTTGTTTCATTAGCATAAGTACCACCATATCGTATGGGTTATATGGAAGAAGGGACTGCCACAGTCTCAATCACGCTTGAATAAAGCTGAATTATTATTCTTATTAGATACATACGTAGGTAGAATCACAGAGGCATTCAGTATTTCAACCTGTGATGTCGGACATAGTTGTACAATGATTTTCTCAATAACTTCCCACATGGTACAGCAGAAACAAAGCCCAGAGCATGTTAAACGGTCAAGAAGGTGAATATTACATTATTATATTAATAACTATATAAATTTCATAGGCACCTAATAAATACGTAATCATAAGAATTATGACTGTTACACTGCAACAATGATTGATAAAATATACAATTTTATAACTGTGGAACCAAATGTAATAAAACAAATTTTCAATAAAATAGTGAACAAATGTCTTCTTATCATAAAAACGACTAAGCATTTACAAATTTAAATCTTTTGAAAAACTAAAATTCATAATTTGATCAACAAAATCAAATTGATCATGCATGGGAGTAAATATTTCTTTAGATTTTAAATTAAGGAAAAATATCATAATTGGAATACCTTTTAGGTAATGAAGTCAGTCTCTAGAGCACTGATGAAGGATCTGAAATTCAATTCAATATTTCCTTATAGTTAAAAAACGTCCATAAAATAAAATAAGCAACATAGGTATACACATCAATCTACCTCATGAGATTTAAAGTGTAAAAATGCAAACAAGTCATTACTACACACGTAATTAGAAGAAGCTTTTTAAAAACAGAAAATGGAAACTAAACATGCAGAATATACATAAGAGAAAAAATCATTCTCAAAATCTAATTTTTATAACAATTAAATAAGCATTTCAAAACAACTCAGCCAGTCCGGTATTTTAAAAAACCTGATTACATTATTTTAAGATTTTCAAAAGTGAACAATAGCAAAAAATTATAATATAAAATCAACTAATCACAAATGAAACATATTGCACATGGACAAAAATGATGAGGTTTGAAAGGTGCCTTAAGGATATTACAAAATTTGAGTATCATATTTATTCTACCAATAATTGTGAATCAGGACTGCAAAAGTTAATATTTGTCAACCAAAATCGACATACTTACACTTTACCCATACAGATGCCATCTTGAGACAAAATCATTTTCAGTCTATTTTTTAAGAGTATTAAATATGCTCAACAGTTTTCATAAGTGATGGTCACAACATTTAATGTTTAAAATTACTCCAAGCTAAGATTTACCTATGAATCCTTGCAAGTTTTGGAAAAGGTAAAATATCTGTTTTTAGGGTAAATGTAAAATATAAACTAACAATAATCTGAAGCCTTTTCAAAGGACACATGTTAACTAAATAGGGTTTTGAACTTGGAAAAGGACTAATTTTATAACCTCTAATTGAATGTTTCCGTAACCTTGCCATCCAGAATTTAAGTTAGGTTCTATTTGCAATTGTTCTCAACTATGGCTAATCTCAGATTAAAAAATTAGGAACCTTCATGTGACACAACCAATTGAAAATGACAATCATGAATTGCTCCTGATTAAGAAATTTTCTAACACTAAAGATTAATGAAATTTAGTTTACGTTCTACTATAAACATGATTTTTTATGTCACCTTTGTGTTTATAATGCATAACATATTTGCAACTTTAATAAGTGTTGCAAAAAATCCAAGCATTCAGTTTTTGGTCCTGGGAGAGATTGAGAATTTTTATTCAAAGTAAAATTATACTACACAGAAACATATTAAATTTGCAAAAAAAAATTGAAAATTAGTCAATGCATATGCTGAAGATATTATTATATAATTGATTTATAGCATTATAAATTAATGTGATTTTTTTAATTATATCAATATGAAAATTTTTATTCTGCAGTAAATTATTAGTTAATGTGAAAATATTAACATGCATAATGCTTGGGAAAACCATACATCCTCAGACCAAAACTGGGCCAGATGAGGGAGTGTGTGGTTGTGTGTGTGAGAGAGATAATCATTACAAAATTATGCTGGTAAGATGGGAATCTCTTCTTCACTATCAGGCAATTTAATATGGATCCAAATTCTTCATACAATATTCCTTTATGGACTGGTATGACTTAAGCCCAGCTCATTGGGAGAGAGAAGTGAAATGAATGTGCTATCAAAAATAATCATCAATGAAGCAACTTCAAGCCAAAAACAGAGTTTCACTACTGTGTAAATTGAGACAAAGGCATCACAAAAATTGAGAATAAAGGCATAACTAAATTAATTAAAATTATAGAACAACAGTTAGATATGTAACGAAAGTCCCTGCAAATTTTTTTCATCACAATGGCAAGAATTCAATATTTTATTCTTAAAAGGAAAGAATAATGAAGATCATACTCATGCATTCAATAGCATCTAAGAAGGCAAAATCATGACTCCTTTCATTTCACAGTAAACTCTCAATTACACATGCTAATGGATGCATGATAAAACATGGCTAATCAAAGCATGGGGAAAACATAAACAAATATTTACAGAAACCATTCTTTTTCATTCTGTAAGATTAGTTACATTTTTTTTAGCAATCGAAAGTAAAGTTTTTCCATTTTTCAGCCATTTTTATTAGTTTGGAATTGTAGTTCTACAAGAACACAAAAACTATTGTCAATTGAAGAGCAGAATGTAATTTCTTTCAAAAGTTTAACCAATCATATGGCCAGAAAATGCATAAATAATTGGCAAATATTAGAAAAGAATCGCTGACATAGATTCATATTTGTCATGTGATACCAATTGAAATAATTAAGTGACATTGTTGATGACCTATTTGCTGCATAGTAAAAACTATGGTTTTTCTCATCTTAGAGAAGAATATGAAATTCTCAGGACTAATGAATGTGGGGGAAAAAATAATGGGAAAGTACGGATAACACAAAAATGTTTAAATTAAACCATTCATTTGGAGGTACTCGGAACAGAATAGCATGGGCAATCTGCAAAGCAGATAATCAAGGGTTTACTGTACATTAAATGAAAATCAGATATTCTTATTGAAAGTAGTACGGTAACAATATGAAGCACATGTATAGTCCTTACCTTTAATAAATTGGAATCCTGAAAACTGGCTATACAAGCATAAATTCATGTATTACAAAAATATTATATACATTCAAGCATTACTATTTTAAAATTATAATACTTCACCACCACAAAATTAAGAAATTACTCAGAATCTTACTTGTGAACAAAGATGCAAGTTTGTTTTCATTGGAATTATAACAAGACAAATTGTATAATTTTAACTTTAATTATATAAGCTGTCAGTTGCTGTTACAGAGGTGAGTGTGTCTTCTCCTCAGGTTTCAAATTGTTAGCAATTAGGGAGAAAGATAACTTCTCTGGGATATTTTATCATGTGATTAAAAATTATATACAACATACCAGATTTTTTGTAGTAAATAATGAAAGCATATTCATGAACATCTTGACTTCCTCCTACTATATATTACTGGCTTAAAGCTGGAGAATAGAAGCAATCCAAAGAAAAGTACAAAGGTTTGAGATGCAGTCCTGGACAAAAGAAATGAGCCACCTTAAATGATAAACTTTGCATTGAACAACAAAAACTTGAGGAAACTCAATTTATCTGCATACCTACCTTTAAGTTTAAATTCCAAAATGGCTCTAAAATATCATATTATTTCACCAATATGGCAAGTATGATAATAAAAATTATTGACATTTTAGCAAAAGATAAACCCCTGGCAGCTGGAATTGTAGTTGCATTGCATATTAACTGAAAAATGCAGATGATACAGCATTGGGAAGAGTTCACTTCCTCAGCTTTGAGGTTCTGTGTAAAGAAATCTCCTATGTGACCCTCTGCAGAGATCAGGGTCAGCAACTATTTGGCCAAGTTTCAGAATATGAGTGATTGGGATTTGTTATTTCAAAAATCATTGAAGGTCAAGGGAAAAATAAGGTGAACATTTGCCAAGGGAAGTGAGAACAAAATTCACTTCTCCTAGGGTTTATTTTTTACCTTTGTGTTTAAAAAATGCAATCTTTCAGTAGCATGCGTGCCTTGAGGTGTAAGGATAATGGTAAATGACAAAATAAAGTGCATGCATTAGTCAGTTCCCAGACATAGACTTGATGAAATAAATTTTGGGGTTGCCTGTTAGTAGAAGAAGGAACAGTTGTATTACCTTCTGATAGAGCCAAATAAATAGATTATATAGATAAATGCTACAGTATAAAATGTTAATTCCACAGATTTTTTATTTCTACAAAATTTTGACATCACAATCTTGGATTTTGTTATTCTGAAATTTAAAAAGTTTATTTTAGCCATGCTACTTAAAATCATCCCTTACTGAGAAGAGTCATTACACCTAGTAAATTTGGGGAGGGTAAAGTACCTCTTGGAGAAAACTATTTGCATGAATTCATATTACCGTGGCAGACTGCATTATTCATTTAATTGGAAATGATTTTCTGGGATTTTAAGGTAAACTTTTAAAGGGGATGGTTTACTGTCCAGTTGGATCACTCATTTAGTCCCATGGAAATTTGACTTGAACGATTTAAGTGAAGTTTCAAGGTTTTGGAAAACTCATGTTCAGATAATACATATACTTCAAAGGAATCCTGGTTCATCAGTTTAATGTGAAGGCAATTCAAATGCATTCAATCATGATTATATCATGTAATGCAAATTTAAGTTCAATTGGCATAAAAAGTACAATTTTTGCTGCCAGCATATACATATTTCATGATCATGTAAGCAAGTTAACAGACTGGTTAACAAGTTGGGAAAGAGAACAATAAAAATGATTTATCATAAAGATTGAAAATTGTGTCTTGGCATCAACTAAATTTTTCTTGCAAATGTTTAATGTCTGGTAAACAATGATGAATAATTAATATTGATAATTACTTTGATGTACTAATCTCAGTAACTTCTTACTAGAAATTTCATGCATCATTGTGGTACGAAGTGTCTCGAAAACAACCAAACAGCAAGCAGTCTTGTTTTTGGGCAGGGTTTCATTATTGTCCTCAAGCTAATAAAGCATACACTTATACACCTACAACTAATACCTACTTTTGATTCCAAATCATTGCCTTTTCCATTCTCACATTAATCTTCTCTTCAAAAATTCAGTGGATTCAGTGCCACATAGTGAAAGTCAATTGCTCATTTAATGTGTTTCCTTAAACTGCCTATGCATTCTTGCTTGCTTAAGGAACCATACTGATTTTGTCCAGGACTGCATTTAATGAGTTTTGTGACTCAGTCATATTATGGTTGGGCATCTGGTCAATAATAATCTTAATATGATAAATTCTGCAAGTACAGACTTAATAACGAATTGTTGGAAAATGAGATTAAAATTAAGAGAGATCTGATGAATGATACAAGGTAAAACATAAGTTTGACAAAAGGCAAATTAGGTAGATGCTAGTTAAGATTGAGAAGACAGTAAATTGGTGGGGGCATTTTGAAGAGCAAAGAAAAGTAGCACGAGGGAAATATATACAAAATTCTGATCAAATAAAGGATAACACATTTTCTGCTGTAGAAAGCAACAGAAATCAAATGTGAAAACCATAAAGGAGAAATGACTTTCATAATTTTAATTAAGTTTAAAAAGCCTCGCTAGATATGCCTCAAACTTAAAAATTACATGGTCAAATGAAAGTATACCAATGAGTACAAATATAACACATTAAAACTGAACAAGTCACAAACATGAATTGGGTTAATTCTTTCAAGCAATGAGAATATGGCCCCAAATGCAAGTCTACCACCAGTGTCCACATAGATCAAGAAAGAATATTCATTCACCACTATATCTCAAGAAAAAGAATATTTTATTTATTGCTAACTTTCATAATTTTATCTAATGTGCATGAAATCTAAGAAGCCACCTTCAACTCATTAAATAACATGCCTAAATACTTAGCCAAACAAAGTCAAAACATTTCAAATAAATAGTATTGTATTCTTATATGGTGATGGTCACTAAAAAGTTTTCCTTTTTTCGGTAAAATATGAGCTTGAATACAGGGAGATGATCTGGCCCCCATATCCTGATGTGTGAAGTTCACATGCTGTTGGGCTTATTGAGTGAACGCTACCATCAACTACTCAACTGACCTTCAAGTTGATTTCTGTGTTTATTGTTTTAATGAGCTGGGATAGTTGCACTTTGCCTTAAGAATGCTAACCAGAAGAAACTTTTGAAATACCCAGAAATTTATTATTTATAAGTCCTATATACATCCAGGGTTGCTTCAGGTCTAGAATAATGAATTTCATAGATTTATCCAGCTCAGACTTAAATGCAAAGATCAATAAATTAGTGGAAATTGCACTTCCACTACTTAATGATACACAGGGTCCATTCAATAAGTATCGGAACTGGTTCCAAAAATCGAAATTTATTGTAGTTATCATTACAATTACTTAATAATCTTCAAAATACATTCCTCCTCCATCGATACACTTATTTCGGCATGTCTGCCACTCGTCAAAATCCCACTGGAAGTCGGTTTCTGGAATACTGTTGAGTCTTTGTCGTCGCCGCTTGAACCGCCTCGATGGAGTCAAACCAATATCCTTTGAGCTCCCTTTTTATTCGTGGAAACAAGAAAAGGTCAGGTGGAGCCAGGTTGGGGCTGTAAGGGGGGTGAGGCAACGTTGCCACGCCAAATTTTGTCAGCAGCAAAATTTCCACCTGCGACAGTATTTGTTCCTCTCTCAAGACTTTCGGCACCAGCTTCGCGCACACTTTCCTCATTGCAAGATCCTTTGTTACAATGGAGTGCACAGTTCCCACTGAAAGGCCGGTCTCCTCACTGATAAGGGCGATGGTTAAACACCTGTCATCTTGGGCATCCGACACGGTGCTCGTCTTTGACGAGCTCCCGGCCTTCCTTAAACATTTTGTGCCACTCAAAAACTTATGTGGCTTAAGACATCATCCCCATAAGTCTGTTTAATGAGTTCAAGGGTCTCCGACGTGGATTTCCTGACTTTAATGCAAAACTTCACAGTGTAGCGTTGCTCGATGTTGAACTCCATGCTGGCGTGATGATACCATAAACAACCACACACCACAAAAAATCCACCTCCTGTCTCAATGCATGCCCGGAGGCGACTGAACTAAGTGCGACTGAGTGGTGAAGGACCCCTCTACCGAGTCGATCGGTCGGACCCCTCATCCACCGCTCCACAGTGAACAGTCCTGATACTTATTGAATGGACCCTGTATTAGCATTACAAATGCAATGATTATGACATGCAATCCCATAGTGGATTTTTTTTAAGTTTGTAGTAACATGGTGTACTATGATTCCAATGTCATTCAATTTGCATTTTGATTTTGAGGCAACCTAGAACCACATAATCTGAATTCCACGGTGTTTCATGAATATTTCTGTCCTTTAACATTTTCCATTCTTGTAGCAAACCTGACATAACAATCCCTAACTACTAGAGTTCCTCTATATTTCAAAGCTTATGAGGTGATTGTGGTAATGAAGTAATTACGTCCTCCAAACAATACCAGACCTACATTAGGCCCTACTCCGGACTATAATTGACATCTCAATGTTCATTGAAGAAACATAGAAGTAGGAGTCAGATATATTTATTCTTGTAGTGTAAATTTACAGGCAAGAAAACTATACATGCAACATATTAAATAAAGCAAGCCAAGATATAGCACTGTTACAAGAGATAAAAGAATAGACATAATTAGATTTTCTTTTATATATTTTTACCAATAAACTGTTAATTTATTGAAAAATTAGATACAGAAACCAGAACATGATAAAAAGCACCACCTTAAGAGGGTTAATTAAACCATTTGGGCATGGTTGGGGCAACACTTTACCAAGACCTTGCATTTCACACAGTTATTAACTATGGAATTCATTCATGCGTGAGTCTTGCTAGTTAATAAAAATAACTAGGAAGAAAATGGAAATAAGGGTACTAATAGCAGCATATCACAACAAACCTTCAAGCCAACAAAACTCCAAAAGGTTACCCTTGTTTGACAATAATGACCTGTGACAGAATACAGTGCAAGCATGAAGTCTGACACTTCTGGAACATTAATTAGCACTGTTTATACCCAGTTCAAAAAAACCAACCATCATTTAATTTCTTGAATCCTTGAAAACATTATTACAGTAGCAATTCAAAACCACTTGAAAAAGAACATGTACAAACATGTACATGAACATGAAGATTCATACTTGCTCACGAGCTTAATTGAGATTCAAATGATTTTTCCTCCATTTTCACCTTTAGTTAGTAACACAACAATATACAACATTCAATTGGTTTTTTAACACAATCATATCATTAATTGAAAAAAAAATTCTCATTGGCTTACTCCCACATTTATCGCCTTACTTTAGGGATAATCATTTAAAATTTAGACTACAAAATCTCAACTTTGTATAACCCCAAAAGAGTATATTTAGGGACCTTTATGATAAAAAACACAGCCTTTACAACTCCCACATTTCCTCCCCTTCTCTCACCAAGGAACATTCAACAAATCATTGTTTGGCATGACTAACTACAGCTGCACTCAAGCTAGCTGGTTAATTCACCAACACCCAAGCAAGGGAAGTCAGGTACAATGAAGTAGAGAAAGCAAAGGAAAGTCAACTAGAAGTTAGTTCTCTTCCAATAAAATGGGTTATGAGAAAGTGGAGCACGAACGTGAGCAATAGGGTGCCATGTTGTGTTCCACACAAGCTTTTGTTGGGGAGGCTGAGGTGGGATGAAATTCGTGCGTGGGGAGGGGATAGGAGATGGAGGGGGCAGCAGTACCTTGCGAACAATACACGGGTATTGATTTGAGATGGTATCCCAATTGGGTGGTGGAATTTGGCTCAATGGTGACATTGCACAATTGAGCAAGAAATCATTGGTGTAGCGGATTTTTGTGGGGCGAGGAGGCACAGGGCGTTCTGGCTGCTTCTTTTGTTCCGCAGGGGCAGAAGTTACATTATATTTTGGTAGTGACTGCTTAAAGGTAACATCAGATTCACCTGAAGTAATAAAGAGAGAGAAATTGTGTTAAAATTAAAGTTATGATGAAGTGATGGAAAAAAATGACTTCTTTCTACAATTAGTGTAAATTGCTAAGGAGTTTCAAAAAAAATTTTAATTTAGGATACTAAATATAAGTGCCCTTACTGACCTCTAGAAATAAAAATTTCACTTTTCCATTGTAGTTCTCACTCTGCTACCATTGTTGAGCCAGCTTGTTAAGCCACTTTGGCATATATGTAATTACCTAAATATGTTAATGTTTCAAAGTTTCCAACTGAATAACTATATCAAATATGACATTATTCAGAAAAGCTTTTACAGGAAATATTTAAAAATTCATCATTGACAAATATTCTGTAAAACAGGAAGATTAGCCAAAGTGATCATTTTTAAATGTCAGGTAAACCATCTTTAGATGTAGGCTACTAGTGTAATTCTCAAGCCAACTTTGAGTTTTGCACTTAAATGTTGGTTTTCAATATATTACCAGCCTCAAAATAAACCCTTTGAGTGCCATGCAATGATATGTCGCCATTTGCTACTCATGCTGAAAGTGCCACCAATATATTGTCATCCTTGCAACAGCCAAAAAACGATTTACATAAAGCAAATTATTTTTCTAAGAGCAAACTGATTAACAGACAGTTAGGCCTAACTGTCTGTTAATCAGTTTGCTCTATAATAAAGATGAATTACCTGAATACTAGATAGTTTTATCAATCAAAATGCCTAACTCAAAACAATATTTTCTGAGCATAACTATCAGCACATAAAGCATACAACATACTTTTGGAGTCATCTATAAACATCCTTGCTTCATATGTTTCTATTAATGATGGGTAGTTCGGTCCTCAGGCCCTATTTCCACTTGTTATTGAGACAAAAACCAGAAAGTTTAAATAGTTGAAATAGTAAGGAAGTGAAGTTGAAGACCAGAAGGTCAAGGACTCTTGAGAGTTACCTGATACAACAGCAGAAGACAATGCATTACCTGGCCAAAATCCAAATGAAGAATGTCTCACGCTACTATTTTGTCCAATGCAAGAGGTGATTTAAAAATGAAACCCCAGCTTGTTTACCATTCTCCACAAGCCTTCAAAAAGTGTTAAGCCCAGAAGAGCAGGCAATGATGTAGAGGTCATGGTAAAATGACAAACCATGGCATTATATATTGAGAAGCATCACCCAAATAAGACAGTGGCTATGAGTGCTACAAATTAATTTAATGATAAAGCTGTGATGTATTTTCACAAAATTTTGAAGCATCCACAAAAACAGATGCCTCTAGACAGATTTCTAGTAAAAAAGAATTAGGAATATATCATAAATGATAAACTAATTATTTTTATTAATTATGGAATCGAAATTTAAATTATTAAAACATTCAACCAAAGTAAAAAGAGATGTTTCAGGCAATATGGTGGAATACCATGATTAATAAAAATTGGCAATTTTCCACAAAATAAAATTTTTTATTCTGTGGTTCCTCCTATAAACAAAAGGACAGGTTGGCAATGGGGTCACCTCTTTCCCTGCTCCTTGCCGAAATTTTCATGGACTATTTGGAGAACAAGATCCTAAGTGAAAATAATATTTTATATTGGTATAAATATGTCGATGACATCTTATGCTACTGGACAGGCAGTGAAAGACAGCTAGACATATTCTTGCAATTCATCAATTCCATTCATCCATCCATAACTTTCACCATGGAATCGGGAGTGGGCAATAAAATCAATTTCTTGGATCTTACAATTGAAATTATAGATAACACACATACTTTTTAATATTTAGAAAACCCACGTACACTGATCAAGTGATACCCTCCGATTCCTGCCACCCCATCGCCCACAAACTAGCCAGCTCCCATTCCATGATTCACAGACTAATCAGTATCCCCTTGACCACACCCAACTTCGAACGAGAGGCCAATACAATAAAACACATAGCCCTTAAAAACGGTTACCAGGTCAACTTAATAGACAATTAATTAAAGAAAAAACTGAAGAAACAGGCCCTGAAGTTGAATGTTTCCCTCGCAGTCACTACTGCTCCAGAGCGAAAGTGGTGCAAACTCCCTTTTCATAACTCCGTGACATACAAAATTGCCAACAGGTTTCCTAAAGATAATGTTTGCATTTCTTTTTATACCCCCAATACCCCGTACAAAGCCTTATGCTCTAACAAAGACCCTATACATTGCAATAACTTAAGTGGTGTATATGAAATCCGGTGTGAGTGTGGAGCTACTTACATTGGCCAGACTGGCAGGAGCTTTTCAACACACATCAGTGAACACAGGAAAGGTTATATCACAGGTCATACGAATTCTTTATTTGCCCAACATCTTCTTAACTCCAATCATTTCTGCAATTTCAACTTCAAAGTGCTTCACAACCTGACCAAAGGAAGGAAACTGGATGCCATGGAGCAGCTGGAAATCTTACATCGTAAGGACTTGGACCTCATCAACAAAGCCCAATTTTTATCTTCCCCCCCCCCTCCTCTCCATGACCTTCCCTCGACGTACTTGTGACCAGTGATCCCTTGTCTTTACTATTGGAATTTCGCCCCATCCCCCTGTGCAACCGCTGACCACATTTTCCCAAAGATGGCGGGAAGCCTTCTGTTCCCCCAACGTCTTTCTTCACGGACGATGTGAGAAGGCTCAACACTGCAGGACAACTCCCACCCTACGACCCCCCCCCACCCTCTTGTGACGTTGCAAGTGTATCCATACTCCACCCCTTCCTAAACCCTCGCTAGGGCTTTCCCACCGTTCCCCCCCTTGGAACCATAATAGACAGTGATCCCAAATCTTTACCCCTTTTCACACCTCTTTGTGCTTTGATATTTTGCGCCCAGTCAACGACCAGGGAAAACCCAGACCTCATCCCCTTTCTCCACAGCCCTAGGACTATGGCATCGCTCCGAGGGAACAACGAGACACCCACTCCATCCAGCCATGAGATTTTCTCTGGACTTGTGTTCCCCACCCCTTTCTCCTCCCCCACACCTCGTCACTCAAGCGTCCTTCCACCTCCCCTCCCTCTATCCTCCATTTTCCACTACACACCAACTAGCTTTTCAGCTAGCTTACTAGCTTTTCAGCATATATACTAGACACTGAATTTTGACTGTCACCAGAAGATGATGTAGTTACATCGAAACCGGTCGTATTAAAAATTATATTTTGTGGAAAATTGCCAATTTATATTAATTCAACCATAGTCACCAGATTTGGCCCCAGTGACTTTTATTTCCAAACTAGAAAAAAATAGCCCAGAGAAAAATAATTCATGTACAACAAGAAGCAAAAAATAGCCTATTTTGCTTACCTCCCAAAATTCTCCTTTCAAGATGGCTTAAAAAAGTTGGAGAAACACTAGGAAAAGTGTATCACACTAAACAAAATTATGTTAAAAAATAAATCTGACAAAAATAATGTTATATTTTTTCCAATGGACTTATTGAACAACCCACACAATATTGGCTTGACAGTATCCAAGTTCCAATGAAAGGTTTTCATCAAAGTACAGCTGTACCATGTTTTCTTTTATACCTACTATGGGTTATCCTGGAGACTCATTCAATTTTTTTAAAACCATAAATGTAATAATTAGGGATTGCAAAAGATGGCCACTGAAAAACAATCCCGAAAAAATTAATTACTTTTATTTCTTCCTTTAAAATTCTTAATATATGGATTTGGTACTTTGTAACCTGGGAAATGAAATAATTATGCAGCCAATCATTGTGAAAACCCAGATAAACCACATATTTATTAAACCTTTTGATGTAGAGAGAGGTGTTCCTTAATCATTTAGAGAATTCAAGGTTGCTGATATTATTGAATTTGCAGCACTTCAATGCAAATCATATATACGCATCACAGCTTTAAAATATTTCATAAATAGTTCAAAAGCATTGCTATCCGCACTTGTGATGCATCTTTAATGTAAGTAATATGGTTCCTAAACAGCCATAGCACACCACAACTTACAATGAAATTCTTTGGATGCAAGTTGTTGACAAGTTTTTACCCTATACTTTGTACATCAGTAACTTTTATTTCTACTCCATGTCATCATTTACATACATATCACTTGCAGACAGACTTAAGCTATCTTTTAACTCCTGGTGACATTGACTGCCGGACCTACCTACCTTTCCATTGAATGTCAATTTAATTAAAACCTATGAGCAAATATAGAATCTTTTTCAAACTGGATAGCAAGTAAAGTAAAACCTAACTCCCAACAGATACATTCGCATCCATTTGTCAAAAAACTTCAACTTGTCCAATGATCAAACTCACTTTTTCTTTTATTGCTACTCTTCTTTGGTAATATTACCAAAAGTTACTTCAGTTCATCTGCCACAAGATCCCATAATTATTAAATATCTAGGTGTAAGGAGATTTATAAAATCGCATAGAATTAGCCATCCATTTCTAATATCTGTGTTGCATTTGTAAAACATGTGATGTTTAAATGTTCATATGAATTATATTTCATATGGCAATAGTTTATTCATAGTTTTAAAAGTACAGCTGGAATATAGGTTGGAATATTATAATTACTTTCAAGTATATTCATAGAAACTTTTGAGCTAAACATATACATATTTTGGCTGAGTGCAAAGTACTGCTTCTTGTGACACTTTCGTAAGCCCCCTGCTACACACAGACTCTTCAGATTGGTGAGGGTTTACTGCACTTAATCATAACTGCGTTGTGTGTAGTTTGAAAAAAAACTGAACATGAATTTTCTTTTCATTTGATAAGAGAAATTCAAACCATAAAATAAATCCACGTTTGTCAAAGTTTATAAACAACTAGTAAGATCTACATTTTTACAATAAAAAACTGCAGTTGGTCATCAATGACAATATTACTACAATTATTAGACAAATATGATAACTAATCAATTTCAAGTTTATAAAAAATGTGTTTTGCATAGCTATGTATTACTACAGGAAACTATTGTATTAGTTTGAGTATGGAGCAGTGGGTCACTGGTAAGTGATTTGGTGCAGATATGCATGATATACAAATTACAACATGCCTCAGTCACAAATCCTGTTAATGCCAGACAAGTACACACTCAAGGTTAATGGACAGGTCAAAATTAACTCACCACCATCTTCAGATGAGGTGTTCTGATCAGCAGTCTCAATGTCTTTACTTTGCACCTTTGCAAAATTGGCTCTGCGGTTTTTCCCAGGCTCTCCTGCAACATCTTCATTGGCTACCTACAAAGAGTGATATGGAGCATTTGGGGTGAAAAACATTATGATGGCAGTTGACATTCTCAGTATACTCATAGAGAAATCTATGCCAAAGAATAACCTAACAATAATACATTTATTGACAATCCCATGACACACAAAAATTTTTAATGGTGCAAAGAGAATTCAAGTTGCTTGGAAATTAGAATGACGAATGACAAAATCGAATAACTTCATGAATCATGCGTGCAATGCGAGTTTTTTATGTTCTCATTTTTTGCTTCATTGGACCAAGAATCCAAAAGTCAAGTCTGTAAAGGATGCAGTAACAGGAGGAAAGATAATTTTGACACATTATTATTTATTAGTCTACTGTTTTGGTTAGGTTTTGGATGGACACACACAGTACACTCCTACATTTATTAGCCTAGCCAAACCAGACAAACCCTGATACCACATGTTACAAGATTCTTATCTTCAATTTTGCACATATTCCATCTCCCTCCATTCCGTCCAACAAGTCTATCCTACCCCTACCTTAATTACCTACTATCTTCCCTTCAATCACAGTCTTCAACATTCTATCACCAATGAAAAAGTTCTGTATCCACCTTTCCTGCCTTCTTTTGATTTCTTCTGACAATTATTCCCCTTCTCACGCAATCTTTTTCTTTATTTTTTCCATCTATTTAACTTTTCCAATGCTTTTCAACATCAAAATCTCCACAGCCTCCAATGTACACCTGTCTTTTGCTTCAAAGACCAAGTTTCTGAGCTACACAAAGCCTGCCTCCACATCAAATTTTTCTTTAGTCGTTACATAACATCCTTAATTAGCATATTTATCACAAATTCCTTCCTTCCTATGTAACCTTCTTTGCCATATGCAAATCTTCTTCTTATGTCCCTATTACAGTGGCCATCTTGGTCAAAGAAACTCAAATATATGTAAACTGTTCTAACTCCCTAAGTTTTTTCCCTCCAGTTTTAACATTTTACTTAGCTTTCCACTTTCTTGAAAACTGCATAATCTTAATTTAGTTAACATTTATTCTCATCTCGTGCCAATCACACTGGCTTTCCAATGCACTCAGCATTGTTTGCAAACCCTTGCCTGACTGGCAAATTAAAAGCTTGGCCATCTGCAAAAAACCTAACTGACTTTATGAATTCCTGATTTTCATTCCAATTTCTAGTTCCCCAAAGTCATGTGAATTTCACATGTGCTTGAGATATGGGGGCCAGGCTTCTCCCTGTGGCTCCCTATAATTTCCCAGGAAGATCTGGGGCCTCAAAAATGACATCTGTGGTGATCTGCTACAGCTGTAAGTAATAAATTTATTTAGTAATTAAAATAAAAGAATAAAATCAGTAGTAGTAGTATTTCAGGGGAGGCAACCGACAGCTAAGGTCATTTGCACCATTAGGGATGGACAGGAAAGGATGAAGGGTGGAGAGAAACCTGGCGTTGGCATTACTCTACACTTAACGAAAGGCATCAAGGGGTCTGCAGCTTAATGTCCTATCCGACGGAAGGTGTGCTCACTCAAAGCGCCCTCCACAAAGCACCTCAAGTAGGGATCAAGATGCCAAAGACAAATATTCAACACCACCAGGATTCGAACCTGGTCCCTAATGGGTGGGAAGCCAGTACGATATCCACCACACCATCTCAATCCCCAAATAAAATCATTTTACAACATTCACCTTATACTCTACAAACAATACTCTAATTTTATTCTGATATAAGCCTATTGAAAACTATAAAGATCTCGGTTTTGGGTGTATAAATTTGGAAACCCTAATTATGGATTACCTCAGTAGTGAATTCCTGATTTATTATTAATTCATGTTTTTGTTTGTTTATATAAAGCAACCAGTCATAGGTCAATTACCAAGTGTACACAAATTAGAATATGTACATAATTAAATTATAAATACAAGAAGTCATACGTAAAAATAGCATATGTAAATACTACTGGGGAGAAAAGGTGAAAACTTGTCTTACGAACAAATGACACGTACACCCAGGCAGGAATCATAAATTTTTGCTGATTGAACGCCATCTCTGTATCAGGCCATGCAATTTTCACCTTACCCTCATTTTACATCTATTTCACAATTCAACCAAAATGATGAATTAAGTTGACCCTCATAGAGAATGCATATTTAGCAAAATAATAAGTTTGTTTATAAATATTGTGTGCGAAAATAAAAAGTAAAATTGCAACAAACAGCAAATTTAAAATAAAGAAATACACTATTTGAATTAAAGTAAATTTATAACCTGAAACTCTTCTTTTGATGAACCAGGGAATAGAGGCTGACGTAATGCTATGACCCTCAATTCTTTTTTAACAATTTCCTCCAATCCTTTGAACTCTGCACCTTCCCCATTTTCGTTTTTACTTTCTTCAATTACACTCTTACCACTTTCTATACCTCTGATTGGTTCATCCTGAAATTTAATTACCAGCTAGATAAATTAATTTCTTATGTTAAAAAATTATGAAAAAGAAAAGCATCAATATTTACAAAAAAAGCAAACGTAAGGAAATAAGAACACAATGGCGGGACAAGACAAATTTAACCATTAGCCAGTTAAAAATATCTTTCTTTATCCCCTTGCACTGAAATGACGAGTCTAGCTCGTCATGAACTTCTGATGCCAAATCGCACAATGACGAGTGTAGCTCGTCATCAGATTTTCATAATTTTAGCACTATTTAGGGGAACAATATAAACATTTTGAAAGTTTAACAATGTTAAAACATCCATAATGTACATAAAGAATTCATATTTCATGAAATATTATGCATTGGAAGTAATAAAATGATATTATACGAGTAGCGATAGCTGTGTTCTCGATGTTCTTTGGGAAGAGGGTTCGTTCATCAACCTTTTAAAATCCTAATTTGGGCAGTAGATTTGAAATCACACTTGCTCAGGAACTACCTCCCCAATCGCCATGAAATAAATTGAGTTCTCTTCCACACATATTACAAATTAGAAGTCTATATGTTATTTTAACACAGAAAAGTTTAAAACTAATTTTTCATCAGCATACTATTGTAACATTATTTGTGAAACGCTGTTACAATTTGGAATCTTTGACAAACTGTAAGTTTAGCCATCCTTCTGTAATTATTATTTTCTTTTGTTTTCATATTGGGTGTCCACCTAAAAGTATCAAGTTTCCTACCCACTCTCTTTTATGTCTACGAGTGTTATATGCTGACTTTGCCTTCTCGAAAATGGTGTTCCTATTACACGATGAGTCATCTCAGCTTTTCTCGTGGTGGCTATGCACTTGCTTCACGATAAGCTTAGTTTGAATGCGTTCATTCATGTGATTAGACGGAGTCTGTTACAGGTATTCTTTTTGGTTTTTGTCCATGTTAGTTATACATTTTTATATAGTCTGCGGTGAAAACAATGTATAAAAGAATTATAAACTGTGCACGAGAAAGTGACAATGATAGCATTGAACTGAATGACAATGGACGATTGGACGATGAAGAATTAGATGACGACAAAACCAACTGAAGCGGAGGATAAAACCTGCAGTGAAACAGAGAGTGAAAGTTCGAAAACGTACCTTGCTATATGAAGCAGTAGAGATGAAGCATCTACTAGTGCCTACTAATGGGTATGGGATGAAAAAGATAATGATCCAGATATAAAACATTTCACTGAAATTTCTGGCGTAAGTGCGTCGTTTCTGCATCAAGTAGGCAAAAATCCAGAACCCTTACATATTTTTGAAGAGGTACTGAGTGCTGACTTTTGGGAAATGTTGTCAAAGGAAACGAACAGGTATGCAAAGTAAGTGATGGAGAGTGAACTGTATAATGAAAGCCTTTTGCGCATTGTGTATCATCATGACAGAAGTGAGAAAGCCTTGGGTCCAGATGAATGCACATGAATCGAGGAATGGGAGGTGTGGACAAACAAGACCAGCAGCTGGCATGTTTCCTATTGATGAAAAAGTTCATAAAAGGATATTAAAAAATGTTCTTTCTTTGTTTGATATTGCACTGTTCAATTCATACACATTATACTCGAAAGTAAACATAAAAAGAAGAAAAGTATAACTAGTTTTCATTTGAATGTTGCAGAGGTATAATTGGCAAAAGTCACTCTGCCAAATTACAATGTGCATGGACGATTGTCACATGGTGACATACCTGTCTGACTGCAAGCTAAATATTGGGCTCATTTTCCTGAACATATCCCATCAACAGCAAAGAAACAACATCCAACTAAAGGATGTCACGTATGCTTCAAGAATGATGTCAGAAGTGAGACAACCTGGCAGTGTAAACACTGCCAAGTACCTTTACATTTGCCAGAGTGTTTTGAGAAGTATCATACTTTCTCTGACTATTCTCTAATAATATGTATGTAAAGGAAATTATGCATTCCAATCTATTCTATAATAACGCTGTCAAACTTTGACCATGGATATTTCCCAATTTTTAACTTTATGTATTGATTTTTCATTGACATATATGTAATTTTTTTTTCTTAATATTTAATATTATTATTATTGTTGTAGTTTATAAGAAAAATGTCTTGATAGCAAATAAAGTATTGAACTAGATACTTTACAATATGAAATAATAATCACTTTTTATTTCACTGTTCTACGTTGATTACAACCTACAAAATATCATTTCATTAGCTAGCATTCCATTTAAAAAGAACCACAGAAAAAAAAATTGAGGATAGGGGCACGATATTCAGAAAATAAATTGAAGAGGAAGGGGTTAAAAGCTTTTGAGGATTTTTCAGTTATGCGAGCCTGAGTAACAACTTTCTCTCGACATTTTATCCTATCCTAAATATTGTTGATGCAGAAAACCTAAAAATTTTAGTTTATTCCTTCACATATAAAACAGGACATGATCCTTTAAAACTAATCACATCACCATTTAACTTTACATTTGCCTATATTGTGTCTTTTCATTATGAATGATGAAACCTCAGTTTTGGAAAAAAAGTTTGCTTCTTAAAATATAACTAACATTTGACAACTCAAAGAGGGTATCAGTTTTTCAATTATAAAAAGAAAAATTCAAACAATACTGTGTCTTTAGGTTATATTGTTTAATGAAATGAATTCCAAATAGCCAATTCCTAAATAGCCACTAAAGCAGTAGTTTTTCGCTTGCCAGAGAATGCAGATAACAATTTCCATAAAAATCGTGGCTCCCACCAGTTGCAGTGCTTCTGTGATTCGATTTGCAAAAGGACCATCAGCTGCCCAAATTCATCAGGAGTCATGCCTACAATTAATGGCAACTTACAAAAACCCAAAGCAATAACAAAGAAGCATAACATGAACTGGAAATTCACGACATGTATACAAATATGTTAGAATTATGTTAGGGTTTTTTGTTAATAAAACCAGTAATAAGATACTATAAAATTAGAAAAATGTGCCATTTAGTAGGGTAGCAACACTTGCTTATACAAAAACATTAGCTCTTCAACCAAAATTGAATTAAATATAACGTGGTTGTCTCAAAAGTCAATATGTTGGATTAAAGGTACTTCTGGCCCAGGGGCAACATAGCCAATATACATTGGCCTATGGCTCTACATGAATTAAGAATTAAAAAAAAACTTTTTAAAGATATCTCATAAATGTATGTTCCATATTTACACATATTTCAACAAATTTTTTTAGTTTCTGGTAATAACATTCTTGTAAACAGGTTATCTCAATCTACATATTTTGGTTCAACTACTATAAAACTGCAATACTGAAAGCAATGGAATTATTTCATAATGAAAACTTTGTTGCAATTTTCCACAGTTAAAACTTTATTGCCGACCATGGTTTCGATACACTGTATCATCTTCAGGTGAGGGAGAGTACAGGGAGAAAGGATATATATACCAAGGAGGGGTGGCAGGGGAGGAGGGAGCGGGTGGGAAGGGGGGGGGTGGGGTTTTGTCATACAAAGAAAGGCAGGAAAAACCAATGGAACCCCCCGAAGTGCGGGCAGCTCACTCTTCGGGGGGGGGGGGGGAGGGAAGGTGTCGCCATAATGGTCACTGAGGGAAGTTAATAGACAAAAGTGGGGATGGGCAAGAGAGGAACTGAATGTCGTTAAGTAGCTCTATCTTCTGGTTTCTCCGTTGGATAATCTCTAAACTCTCGAGAGCGTCCAATTTCTTGCTCTTTTCGAATTTATGCAACGGCTTAAATTCAAAATCCGGGGAATGGTTCTTCTCCAAGAGGTGGGTGGCAAAGATGGATGTGGTGTTGCCTAACGCATAACATTTCCGATGCTCATTGATGCGTGTGGCGAAATTTCGTCCAGTCTGTCCCACATAAGTCGCATTACATTGGCACTTTAATTCATAAACACCACACTGTTTTTCGACGTCGAATTTATCTTTGTTTAAGCAGAGTGCTTTGGATATGGAAAATGGGGTGTAAAATGAAACACGGAATTTATCCTTGGGTAGAATGTTGGCAATTCTATAGGACAAAGAGTTTGAGAAGGGGATTTTGCACCATTTACGTGAGGGGTTGGAGTATGGCAGGAGTGTTGTGTGGAGCTCGACGGCACTTTTTCTCAGTTTTTTCCCTAATAGGGAATCAATGAGGTCGTCGTTGTAGCCATTCCTCTCTGCAATGAACTTGATGGTGGTGAGTTCTCGGTCAAAGGAAGTTTTAGGCATTGGAATGCTAATTAATCTGTGAAGCATGCAGTGGAAGCTTGCCAGCTTATGGGAAATGGGATGGCAAGAATCAGAAGGAATCACTAGGTCCGTATACGTGGGTTTCCTATAGATGGAAAAGACATGTTGGCTTCCTTTGATTTCAATCCCGAGGTCCAAGAAATTTATTGACTGGTTCACTCCCATTTCCATAGTGAAATTAATTGAATTATGCCTGTTGTTTAAGAACTGCACAAATTGGCTCAACTGCCTTTCACTACCACACCAACAACATAGTATGTCGTCCACATACCTATACCAATAGACGATGTTCTTAATAAGTTTTTCGTTGGAATCAAACAGCTTTTCTTCAAAAAAGTCCATAAAGACTTCGGCTAACAGGGGAGAGAGAGGAGAGCCCATGGCAAGACCGTTTTTTTGCTTATAGTATGTACCATTGAAAAGGAAGTAATTTTGTTCCACACATATGTTGAGAAGCATAGAAATTTCTTGGATGAGGAGTTGGTTGGCTCCGGCCTTGCACAGTATGTTCTTGGCATGTTCTAAGGCTTCCTGGGTCGGGATAGAAGTAAATAAGCTGCATACGTCAAAGGACACTAATTTGGAGTTCGGAGGTAACGTTATAGTTTTAAGGCGTTCCGTCAAGTCCACAGAATTTTTGATAGCATACTTGGGGCTGAAATTTGACAATTGGCGGAAAATTGTATTAAGTTTGAAGGCTAACTTGTGTGCCGGAGCATTAATGCTAGATACAACTGGTCTAATTGGAACATCTTTCTTATGGAGTTTGGGTAAGCCATACCTTCTTGGGGGCAATGGATTCATGTTATTAAGGAAGAATTTTTCTATATCCCTGAAAAGGTACACACACGATGCCACAGCGTTTTTAATAATTTTCTGGTAAGAAGATGTAGGATCCTTAAGCAGGATATCGAACTCATTGTTGGAAATGAAATCACAGCACTTTTTAACGTAGTCCGCCTTGTCCAAAATCACTACGCAATTACCTTTATCAGCTCTGCTTATGGAAAGCCCCTTCTCCACTACCATATGTCGAAGTTTCTTCATGGTGGCACCATCCGTTGTGTTGTGAAAGCCACAAGAAGAGGTCCTCCTCATGTCCGCTGCTATGATATTGGCGGCCAACTGTTTCAACCCCCTTGGTTGGTCCACTAGTGCAACTTCACAATCCGCTGACAAGTTTTTATAGAGATTTGAGGACATGGGGAGGGGCGGGGAAAATTTCAGACCCTTGTTCAAAAGCAGAAGAGCGGAGGAGGGAAGATCACAGGAGGATAAATTAACCACTCTAGGGGCAAAGTTGTGGTCACAGACAGTTTTAGGAGGTGTTTTCTTAGGCGAGGGGCCACTGTTAATACTCGAGAGACGTATCAATTTTTGGTTTATCACTACACGTTTTTTCTCCGTGATGTCTGAAGTGAGGGATCTCACCCTCTCATTGAACACCTGGAATTCAGCAGGATGAAGTTTGGAGCACAATTCCGCGTGAAGAAGATAGAGATAATGGGACATGGAATCACGTTTGCAATACCATCCTTTCAGCTCCTTCTGGACCCACAGTTTTTTCCCCACAGAGACTGCATGTTGAGCGGCTGCCGAAGTACAGGTTGTCTTGATGGACACATATTTCGGGGTGACTCCAAGTTTTAAGCACTTACTATTGAAGTAGATATTAAGAGAAGCAATGCGGTACTTGATGAATAGTTTGAGGTATAACTTCATTTGGTAAATTACTAATAAATGCAGGTACATTCTACCCCCTGAGAATTGTAGTCCCATCTGTAACACTGGCAATATGATGGACAAGGTGGGTTGGCGCCAACTATATGAAATATGTACCATTATAACTACATAATGTTATCATCCAAATTGTATTACTCTGGAATGGTTCTCAACTAAAACATATCCAAATATTGTTTTGGGCTCGGAAGAAATTTTAAAAATATGTACTAAAAGCAGTTCATTGAGTGAGCAATATGCATACCATTTTTGTAGGGACTGGAGTTTCCACATAAGTGCCCTCACTGCTATCACTTGTTGTAGCACCACTGTCTTCATCTTCTTTCTGTCTATTACTGCCACCAGTGCCTTCTCCTCCACCACCACCACCACCGATTGACAATCGATGGGAGACTCCTTCATTTCCACTGCCTTTCCCCAAATCACCAGATATTAAACTGGCATCTTCTTCCAAGCTAAATGAAACCAAATAACTTTTATTGCAAAATGATTTTGGAGACCAAAACATTACAATATTTTTAAGAATTACAAGGCTCATCAAATATATTTATTAACTTTAATAACACAAGGAAACATTGTAAATTCCATAGTATTTTTACGAGTATGACTAAATTTTACTCTTAAAGCACCATTAAGTACAATAAAATTAGGAATCATTATGGTCAAGGAGTGTACTGGACTAAGTTATGCAAACTGCTGTTTGGTTTCACCGTTGGAATAGTGAGCATGCACTATTTTAAAAAGCTGGTTTCATGTGAATTACAAAAAGAAAATGTAGATATCATAAGTTTCGTTGATGAACATTCTTTTATAGATATATTATTTGTAAAAAAAAGTATGCTCTCAATAGTCATCCAGGATCCAGTGGTTGATATCACAGTTCAGTTGGTGACAATAGGTAGCATTTCTACATGAATATGAGTTTAATTATGCATATTTGGGAAACACTTTGAAGGTATCTCATTATTGAAAAACAACAACTACTGATTTTTTATGTAAGAAATTGTTATAATTGGTATTCTGCTAGAGAAGGTAGATTTTGGATGGACACACTACACAGCAGTACATTGATATGTTTCCTTGCCTTTCCCAACAAAAAACAACCTAACAACAAACACTACAATAAGCCCCTCTTCAATTCTGCATACTTTTTTCCTCCCTCCATTCCATCAAGCATGTCTATCCTACCCCTTCCTTGCTGGCCTAAATGTGACCTTGCCATAGGAAACTGACTGGAAGTAAATTGGACATGTATTACAGGGGTGAGAGAGGAAGGAATAATAGTAGATGGAAGGGGAGGGAATGCCTCTTGCTGGGACCAATGGATAATTTGATCATTAATTAACTGGGCATTCAAGAATCAGAACACTAAGACAAGGCAGCTGAAAGAGATTTTGGCCCACCTCCCAATAGAGGGAGCAGAAGATGGATTAAGTAAAATTAGGATTTAGTAGGCATTCATTTGCATATTCGAGGGTTTGCAGCTACCTAGGGATGGCTGGATCAGTTTAGAAAAAGGAGAGCAATTGTGTACCATGTACTAGAAAATAAGCAGTGAATCTCAGGCTGTTGATCATATATTCATTGAGATGTGGACTAATGGCATGCTTCTCATGAAACACATAGGATACATGCCCAAAGATACATTCAATAAGGATGAATTGCAGCATTTCAAAAATCTAATTCCTGGTAAGAGCATGGTGTTCCATATGGAATTGTGCCACAAAGATATATGCAGCAAAGAGCAAATCACTGTTCTTCCATGTCTCAATGAGGATGGATTAGAGAAGTTACAGCCCATTGTCAAGTTTGGATTATAGGAAAAATGTAGATGGAGGTGCTCAAAGAGTTACATATTTTACAGATCAAAATTATGTGATGAATGTTAATTACATTGCTCTTTTTGCAGAGTTTTTGCACTCATTTTCATAAATTTAGTTAATAACTTCATAGCAGTGTTTTCAAATTAATAAAAAATTGATGATTGATTGAAAAAATTTGTTATATGCAGGATAATTAACATGTGCAACCATAGGAAAGTCAAAGGAATCAAGAACTCACCTCACTGGAGGTGGGATTTTATTACATGTAGGATCATTTAAAATGAGTTTTACTTAATATTTCTTTAGAATTAAAAGATAAATAATTGATGATCAAGTCCATCTTTTCAAGTTCGATAGATTATCTATATGATGCACATAGGTAGGAACTGGATGTTAAAATCTGTGAGGATTCAGATATTTACAAACACATACTTGTATATCCAGTGAGAAAGTGGTATGATACAAACTAGACAATCATAATGCTTTTATATAGTTTACATTACTATTTTATGGGACTTATAACTTTCCAATAAACCCCTCAAATGTGTAAAAGTTTGTTAAATGGAAATGAGTCAAGGATGTAATATTAATTTCCAACTGGCACTATCAAAACATTATCCTAAATAAACTTAAAGCCAATAAAACCAAATGCTGTGTCTAAAAGGTTATTTCCATAACTTATCAGTACTCACAGAAAATGTTGCTTGGTTTTGTAGGAATTGGTAAATGCAACAGCTTTAACTAGTGGGAGAAGATAAACTTGATAGGGAGTAAAGGGTGAGGATGAGGCATACGAAAAATACCTGAGAGGACTGAAAAGACATTGAAACTACAGTAAATATGACTGAGAACTTATTGGTCATCAGCAATAAAAACCAAAATGGTTACTCAAGAAAATCAGCAAAAAGTAATTTTAATGCAGGGCATTTACAGTGACAATAAAACATTTCAAATCAGAACACAATAAAAAAGGAAAAAGCAAGGGATGCTGCTTTTCACCCATGCTGTTATTTCCTCTCACTTAGGAGGTAGTCAATCAACACATTAGCAATTACAAAAATCCTGACAAATTTGAAAAGTATACATGGCAATTAAAAAGTAAATAATCATCTTTTTCTTCTCTGTGATTTCATCTCATCAACAGTTACTGAGCTAAAGAAAACTTGCATAATGCAATGGAAGTGGATGATTCACCTAAATGTAAAATGCACTTATTATGAGAAGTGATACTTGGAAATTTTTTAGTGCAGGGACTTTACAGGCAGACTTGTATTACATGGGTGTTATGTACCTCAAAATCTTCAAAAGATAAAATGAGAAATAGAATTGATGTTATGAGATGTATAGGTTTAGGTTTCAACTTTAACACAAAATAATCCACGCAATTTTCTGTATTGTCTGGCAAATATCAATGTATGGTAGATAGAATATTAACAGAAGGGGAAAAAAATTGCAAGAAAAATTTTCACAAAAATTGAATATATATAAAAGTTTCACCGTTAAATTGGGAAATAGAAATTATGGCTGGCCAGAACTTTGTGATTGAACACCATGAACTGATAAACATTGACCATCAAATTTTAAAGATTGCCTTCAGGAGAAAAACAAAATGATCAACAAACAAATGAAATTGTTCCAAAGTATTCAAACTCTATACTAATGAAAAATTTGCAAACATGTGGATGGAGATGTTGTTGGTCATACAGAAGCATGTAGATATAAATGGGCACACCATTCAGGGAGTATTCTTCCCTTACTGAGCAGGAATGTCATTTTTGTATTCTGAACATTCATGAATTTATAGTTCAAATCACAAGGTAGAAAAGAACATTCACACAGCCTTATATAAATAGCAAATGAGTGAAGCATGCATTGCAAAGGAAGAATCTAGTTGCAAATGATGCACTGCAAGAAAGTGAAGTGTGCATAAGTGGAGGACACAAAAGAGAGTTTTCTACCTTCATTTACATTTCTTACATCCATTTTCATCAAGAAATAGATCATATTTGTGCTCTGTCTTGTGCTCAAATCCTGTGATTTATTGCTGTTGTTAAAGATGAAATTAAACCAGTAAGTTGTTTTTTTCATGACAGCAATTTTGCATACCCTTCAATTTAAATAGGTCAGTGACTTCATTGTTGAGTAGAATAATAATATAATTAGAAACCACAGTCCCTAAAAAAGAATCACTTGATACATTGAGTTCCCATTATTAATTATGGGGATTTTTTGTCATTTATTGAATTCTCCCTATGACTTTCAGGCTAATAGCAGCTTGGTATTTTATGGTTATTTTTTACTAAATTTAAAATTTTTTTTGAGAAGGATATCAAATGGGAAAATATTAATAATGGTTTACTGTACATTTTCATGACATAGCATGCCGTTCATAGCATGCACTGTCATATTGTAATAATTTGATGAAACATTTATATAAAGAGATCTCAGTGATCTGCACTAATTTGATACCATGATTACTGGCTAGAGGTTACACATTAGGTCACTGAATCAATATACTCTACTACCAGTAAGAATTCAAAATATAAGGATTTTTTAAATTAATTAATAACTTGAAAATACACTTTTAAATAAATGAAGCATGGCAGGTGATGCCAAGTTACACTTGTAATCATCTATCAGCAGAAAAATTACTGGCTATCTATATCAGTTAATGGGACAATAATGAAATAAGACATTTTTTGAAATTATCGAAACAAAGCAAAAACGAATGAACCCAGCCAAACGAATTAGAAACAAGGTCATTGAATTTTATTTGCTCAAGTCTTGTCCATTGCACTATATTTTCATCAACACTGACACCTGGCCATACCTAGATAATTCTTGAACTGCTGAATGGTAATAACTTAAGATCAACACAAAAATCAAAGATAAGTATATTCTTTTTAACCTAAATCTCTTCTTATAATAAAAAGCAAACAAAAGGTAAACAGAATTTTTTTTACCATCATAATAATCTCCACATGCAACACTTTTGGAGGCACATGGTCCAGGTATTTTGTCAGTGAAGAGGTTGTAGAAGTCCTATTTCATCTCCTTTAAATATATAATACAGACATTATGTCTAAATTTTTCTGATTAGGATCCAGACTTTGTCAGCCTGTCGATGTACATATATCCACTGATCCTAGTTAGTCAGTCATAAGAATATTTAATGTCATTTTTTAAATTTCTTACTGATGAATAATTTCTTGAATTTTATTTTACTTGGAGGATTCAGCTTATTCTGTACCTAATGTTAAGTACCACATCTGGCTCCTAATTTCTGCTGACAAAATCATTCAAATGGAACAGATTCGGCTATGTCCACAATTTTAATTGTAATTGATTCTGCTTTGCCCATATTTATAAGAAATGACTGTACTACAATCTGAAGAAATAAAATCAATGGAGTGAGATGGTGGAAAGTATGTTTACACGGCCATAAAATGTTTTCAATGCAATTTTATAATTTACAAGTTTGCAACAATTTGAACCTCTCGTAATGTCAAGTACCAAATACGGTAGCAATATTTATTCAAAAAAACAAGTCTGAAGTTGATATCATTGGACAAAAGATATATTTTGAGTGAGGTAAGGAAAATTAAAAACGAGGAAGATACAAGGTATAGGGGAAGTGGGGTGTAGGGAGTGAGAATATGAGTTACAAGCACGTTAAGGGGATAGAGAATATACCCATCCTGAAGTTCAGATTTAGGTTTGGGGTTTAAAGATTTTGAAAAAGCTGGATAGAGAAGGAAGGAGGAGGAAAATTTTTATTTATTGACTCACTATTTATTGTTTGGAAAATCAAATCTCTTTTTGTGGAAGTAAATTAGGGGAATTCAGGATGAAAAGCTCAACTTTGTAGAAATTAAATAAGCCATTTTGGGATACAAAGTCTCAAATCTAAGTCTATAGTCACTACTCACAGAGTAATATCTATTTTTCTCATGAAAAGTTCTTTGGAAAGATTTTAGAGAAGATTTTAGAAAGATTAGAAAGATTTTAGAACCCTGATATCTTCCTAAACTAGCAGAACTTTTCAACATTATTATTATACCGTGAAAATAAATAGTCCACATGATTTTTTTAAATGTTTATATTACTCAGAGAGTAATTTAATCCGAGGATATTTGATTCTTCACAATTCAAATAAATAGTTCTTCAGGTTAACAACATTTACTGCACATAAACATACCAAATATTACCTATAAATATCACTGAAAATACAAAAGTTCACAACATACAAAAAAAGACTCACTTTGTGAATCCATCTCCACCACCAAGGTACTTTCCTCTGGAAAAAAGGTCATCCAAACTTAGCTTAGCTGCCTATAAAACAAAAGAAAATGAATACTGGGAGTCAGAATCAGAAACAAAAACTAAAAAGACAAACTATACTAGAACAAAAATAAAAAATACAGAAATTACTTTAATATCAGGAATACTGTTGCATATATGAGTATAATTTGATTATATGTGTAAATTATCTGCCCAAGTAAATAGGAGTATGAAAACAGAATTCTGAGAATTTAATTATGATAAACATATCTTCCTTGATGACCCAATGCTCCATAGCAGTATCGTTGCCCACCCACAACCCCAAGTGCACCTCCCATTTGATGACCATTGATAATGTAAAGGTTGATCCTGCCATCCCTTTCACATGCCCATCTATAATCCCTGGCTCTTGTTGATGCTGAGCTGGTAGTGAGTCTGGCACAACACTGGTGGAATTATTCTTAGAACTCAGGAGGGATTTTGCTAAATTTCATGTCCAATATGGTGAATATGTTCACTTTATTGGCATAGGTACTGACGACAAGATGGTAACCTCCTAGCTAACATATGTCAATGTCATTTTAAGCCATCTAGGCATGGATTTGAATGCAAGGAAATAAAACTTTTCAAATATAGGACAACCCTGCCAGATGATTCTTTGGAAGGGAACGAGTGATGAGGGATGTGGCAATCCTGACTATGCATAATGCCTTATTGTACCTTGATTTCAACATCCTAAGGAAAATGGCATCTTTTCCAAAACCAGCAATAGAAAATGGTGAAAGCCTATCAAATGCTTTTTTCTGGTCTAACAGAAGTACTGCCATTGCTATCATTATGACGGCAGACCAGACCTTGAATGGTAGAGATGACATTGAAGGTAGTGCAGCCTGGTACACAGTATGATTGCTCCTCACATAACACTGAAAAAATTACTCTCCAGAGTCTATCCAAGAGTTTAGCCACATTGTAATCAGTGTTGGTCAACAACAGTCATCTAAACTCTTGGCATCTGCAGTTTTGGTCATGAGAACTATGACTGTGGAGAATGTAGATTGAAGAAACTATTTGTGTCGAAAGGATTCCGTATCTATACTCTTGAAGAGGATAGCCCAGAATTTCACATAGAGTTCTGTGCAATTGAGACCAAGTGATTTATTTTTTTTTAGCACCTCAAATATTTCCATGGCAGCAATAGCATATGTTCATCCAGGAGCTGTTTGTCTGCATCTGAGATCCAAGAAAAGCCTTCTATCATTGCCATAGTTTTCTGTGTTATCAGCATATCTGGCTCAGAAACTGTCTTGCATGCGTTGGCAAAGTGCCACCGGGTATGTTATCCATTCACTATATACCAACAGTCTGAGGAGTGGCTTAGGAGTACCCTGCTTTGCCAATTTGGTGACAAGATGTGACATGGGAGTTGTAGGTCAAAATCCCATCCTTGCTGCAAGCCCACAGCTGCTCTGTACATAATAACATTCTCAGGAATCTTTAATAACATTTCTCCTCACCAAATGATGGTAGGCATCTTCTCCTTTATCATTTCCGACATGGTGATTGGATCACCTGTGAATCCCGGTAAGCCCAGCAAGTGAACAATTAGTTGTCTCATATGAAAACAATACTCCTTAGAGTGTAAGGGTGTGCTGTCAAACTTCCAGTTTGGTAACAGTGAGTCACATTGATAGTTCCAATATTTTTCACCATCTCTACGATATACTAAAAGACATAGATTTGATTTAGTCTTGATGTGGCATGATGATCATGATGAGTCAAGTGTGTGAAACTGTTTTCTCCCTTCTGTTAGTAGGGTCTGCTGATGGGAAGGGGGGGTGCTAAAATAGGTTGATTGCAGGAAGTGCAGGAGAGGACGGTGGATTAAGTGGAATAATCACAGCATCTGTGGCAGGTTTGTTTACTTTAGGGGTGATGCTGGTAGTGGGTATGGGTAGTGAACTCAAGGAAGAGGATGGCACTTGAGGATTGGTGAGCAACAGTTAGGTTGTGTAGTATTAGGTCAGCATGAGAGGTGGTAGTTATAGGAAAAGAGTTGGGGTAGGTCAACGTGGATGGCACAGAAAATATGGAGCAAGATATTTTGTCAGTTGAAAGTGTTCCTGCTGTAATGAGCAGTGGGGCAACTGATAATTAATGAGGGCATACTAGAAGATAGAGGTACATTACAATTGGTCCCCAGCACACCTTTTTACTCTCCATAGGAGAGTATCTGGCAACATAGCATTATCAATATATCAGTTGCATTAAGGGTATGTATTAAATAAATGGGAGATCCAGCAATACCCTTTGGGGTAACTGGAGCACAGAGGTTGGGTATTGGTGATGGAGAGGTGCTCAAGGTGAGCTAAAAGATAGGGTATTCCACAGCCATTAGGGAGAGAGGCATTGAGGAACCAAGCAGCTCATTTTCACCCACCATATCTAACTTGGCTTTGGTCTATATGGTGGCTGATATGACCAGGCCAGACAAACCTTGGTAAATGGCAAACACAATTATCTAGGAAACAATTTCCTCCTTCACACAGTTGATTCTTTCACAAAGCGACATGAAATAAGTGTATACATACATGGAAACATATGTACAAGTGTGCAAGAGGAACATCACACAAAAACATAGAAAGCTTTAGAGCTCAAGGAAAGCATCCAAATGGCACTGAGTCATGTGCAGCTCACACACATGCATGTACATTCATACACACACACACAGCTTTTTCCTATTCTTTGGGTCCATACCAGCAGAATGATGCCTTACAATGCATAAATAACAGATTTCAAATAAAGAAATATCATTTCCTTTCGAATAATAAAAGAACCCTAAGTAAGACTTACCCAAACAAGATCAAAGTTGGTCCCAATAATTTTAATAGTCTCAGATCCCACAGCAACTGTGTACTTGTATTCTCCAATATTGGCATCATTTGTTGAGTAGCTGTGAGCTAAGGCAGCTCGACGTGCAGCACCTATTAGAGGGAAAAACTGCTTCGTTTACTGCACACATAAATGTATGGCACAGGAATAAACAACAATTAATGTAAATGACTAATATAATGTTAGTGTTAAGTGGAATGCATTGTAACCAGCCAATTCACCAATTGTTTAATCTCTTTCAGGAGTATATACCGATTTTACCTTTTTATTCTAATAGTTAAAAATTAACTTATCTCTGTGCCTAACAGTGGGATTATTTAATTTTACAATTCCTGAATTGCAGAAAATTTCAATGATAGATGTAATTTGTCTACCGTGTAAAAAAAAATCGTTTTAAAAATGTAGTCACAGTTCTTGAAAATACAAATGTTTAGCAATAATCGAAAATTTTCTACAAATATTCTTTTAAAAATGGGAAATATGACTTATGAAACACATAGACAATCATGTGTTAAATTATTAGTTGTGTGAGATATTTTGGTGATAAAATAAAAACGTTTTTCAACATTATGCAAGAAACAGTACCTGAAACATCATGCCGCAATATGTTATCCTCTGATGCACTGCTATTAATACTGGACCCCATGCTCCCTCCAATTACTCCACTATCCCCTCCATGATCAGGCATTTCAGATCGAGTGGGTGAAGCATTGCGCCGGATGGTCTCTTCAATCAATTGTGTAGCATGACTAGAGGCAATGTGAAACAAAGTAATAATTCACTCCCTGATACATTCCATATCCAACAGCAAGGGTCCAAATTGGCACACAATAGTCACCGTTAAATAATGAACAAATTTATATTGTTAAATTTTGTAGATTGGTAAACTTGTCACTAAAAATCCTGAACCATTAATTTGTGTACAGTGATAAAATAACCAGTAGTTAAAGAGATGCATCGGTGCTTAAAGGTATTAACAGTGAACCCACTTCAAAGGGATGGACAAACATCCCCACAAATGGAAACATTAGTTGGCCATTCATGCTCTCAAAGTAATCTAATTACGTTACTCTTCTCAGACCTATGAATGTAGGGTGGTACCCACATGAATTCCTCTAAATTAGAAGGACACTTGAGAATTGGAAGGTATACATGCTTGCCTGAAAATTACAATAGAGTTTATTATAGTTTTTACTTGGAATTACCTCCATTTTGAGGAGAAGTTATAAAAAATAATAGCTTATATAAAAATCATCAAGGAGAGATATTTATGATTTTCTTGTGTAATAGGCAACAAAATCGACACCATTTTTATTTCAAAACTAATCCCAAGTAGTAAAAAATCAAAACAAAAATTTTTATCAAAAATATAATTCTAGCTTTTTTTACAACTGCTCTATTTTCCCACATTTGATTAGTTTGTACATTTGGTAGTGAATGCTTTTACCGCATAACTGATGTACTTATATTATAAGATTGCTATACATCAGGTATTCATCAGTGCATATAGAGCTGAAAATGGATACACTGAAATTCCCTTGGACTGTATATTTCCCCGGAAATCACTATCCATCTACTTTACCACAGAAACTGAAACAAACTCTTCCCTTCAATTTTTTTAAGACCAGCTAATAAATTAAAAACACCAGAAATACCTCAAATTTGAAACTATCAGAAGAGACATTTCAGACTATGTTCTTACAGATATCTTCCACTGCATCCAACAGAAAATGTTAGTATTTTACTTCTTTCTCCTTGACTCTTTGAAATTATCATGAAATCCCTGTATGTTTTCCAATCACAGGAATCACTTCTGAAATTAATCTGCTTTGCACAGTTTTGTGAATCTGTGTGCACTTGTGGGCACTCAGAGCTATGAATTATATCCAGCTTCATATTTCATGGAATATATGTGGGCATGTAATGGTAGTGTATTTTGGGGAATCAGATTTGGCAAACTTCATCATTTTTTTCCATGTTCGTCAGGAAAACAAAGTCCAAAGCATTTCCAGTCAATTTATTTATTTCAATTGGACAGGCAAAATATGCTTTTATAGAATATATTATACTAAAATCCAAATTACTAACAACATAGCATTATTTTAAAATAATCATTTGCACAAGAGATTTGTGGATTAATTAATTACACATTAAAATATAAAGGTAGAAATTAAGCAAAAGAGGAGATTAAAGTACATCTTTAATAAAAACCAAGAACATTGTGCAGATTTATTGAGGATCTGTTGTACATTATATCAATAAGAATGAGTTATTATGCCTTAAATTACTTTCTATGGCTAATTAACAAATCACAATCTAAATTATTTTAGTCAAACTTTTAAAGAAAAAGATGTATGGTATGATAAGGAAAGGTATGCCTCAGGTGTCCAACATCACAGGTTATTAATATGAAGATTGGTTAGTAGCAGGGCTCTTCAAACTATCCTGTCCCCTGCCAATCTCTTCAGTCCCTCACAGCTCCATGCACCAACATTTTCCATTTCTTGCAGCTCATCCCTTGGCTTTCCCCTGGAATATTTTCTCTCTTCAACTATGGCTTCATCATTCTTCTGTAGCAGCACATTTCCATCACCTCCAACTTTCTTTTCTATGCTGCTCCTATCAGCCAAGGCTCACATCCATGGAAAAGTAAACTCCAGGCATTCCTCTTTTAACAATTCACTTCCTAAGACTATTTGCCATTAGTAGTTCTACTAATGGCAAATACTACTTCTGATAGAATTTGGCTAACTGTATTCCTCTTGCTCTCGCTCCTTCCAAAACTAGTCATCCTGCTTCCCAAATGCCAAAACTCTTAAACCAGTTCCAAGGCCTTTCCTAACTCTTACTTTGGGATATTCTTCTTACTTTGATGAAAGACCTTAACAGGTTTATCCTGAGGATGCATTTCTTCATCTCCATTACCAACTTTGCTAGTAATATGGTCTTATTTTTTCTTAGTGGAGCTACGCCAATGCAAATTGAAGGATACGAGGTGTGTTAAAAAATTTGTGGGAATTTTGATTTTTCGGACAATAATATTTATTTATTCTTATACATCGATGTTGTCACCTTCAAAGTAGTCCCCTTTGGACATTATGCACTTGTGCCAGCACTTCTTCCAATCCCCGAAACACTTCTCAGGCTCCATCTTTGAGATAGCCTTTAGTTCTTTAGTACATGAGCATTTGTTTGCCAGAATAGTTTGGTGAAATACGGAAAAACAAATGGCAACAAAGGATCATACTTCATCATGACAATGTAAGCACTCACAGTTCAGCTGAAACAACTACTTATTTGACAGGTCAGAACATTTGATTGACGAGTCATCCTCCGTACAGCCCTGATTTAGCACCAAATGACTTCTTTTCATTCCTGTTTATCAAGAAAAATTGCAAGGCCAATGTTTTCCAGCACCTGAAGAAGCCGTTGATGCATTCAAAAACCATTTGGAGGTACCTCAATCGGAGTGGAAAAAATGTAATGAAAATCGGTTCAAGTGCATGCAAGAGAGTGTTTATTATCACGGAGAATACTTCGAAAAACTATAAAGCTATTTGCAACAATAAATTACTGTCTTATCATTATTAGGCTCAAAATATAACTAGCAACCCTTGTACTATAGGAATCCCCTCGTTTTCATTCTCATCTTTATTTTATCTTTCCCTCATTTGTCATTCTTCTCTTATATTTAATTTAGAAACAGCATGGGCAATACAGTGGGTACAATTTATGCTATCCAGATGTGCAGGTAAAAAATTTGGGAGCAATTGATACTCACATAATCTTATCCTCATTAGGTCCGGTGATTTGAACAAGCCTTTCCTTTGCTCCAGGATGTACTAAAATTTAAAAACAAAACATTAATGAATAAATTGTTAAAATAAGTTAAAATTCAATACCATGGACATTTTTTGCATATATCCTATGGTGTATACATGCCAATACTCAAATATGGAATAAGGTGAAATTATAAATAAAATAAACCAACCCCACCTGAAATGAAAATATGATAAACCTCTTTGATTAAAACTACCTAATTCACTAAAGTAATGCCATTTCTGAAAATCCAACATCTTATTTCAACTTCATTTCTTGGGAGACAATCTTGAAATGTTAGCCAGATTCTGCAAAATTATAATGTGATTAACTTTGACATGACTACATTAATTTAAAATATGAAGTTTTTAAATCATAGAGTTCAAATTAAATACAGCCATGAAAGTCTAATTTTTTGGCAGGATAAAGAAAGTTAACAATTTCATCGCTGTTTTCAGTGTGAAAATAAACAATCAAGAAAACCTGTCATTAAATGTATTTGTTGGTAGCATAACTTTTAAATCATCTATTTCAACAACAATTTTCCTGCATTGATATAACTTATAAGAAGCTCTAACTGCTTCAATTGTCCACAAAATAGAAACAGAATTAATCTTCAATTATTTCAGGTTGAATGGAGCCAAATTCTGTTGCAAAATTATCAATGAGAATTCAAGTTCTACTCTAATATAAAATTCATTTCTCTATATTCAAACTGGACTATGGTGGACTTCACAATCGTCAAAATTAGTTCATTTCAGTTTATCAAAGTAAATATTTATCATAAAAATTGTTTCCTCACAAAAATACTTTATGAACTTAAAATCTCAAAACAATTTGTTATTAATCTAAGAAGTATTTGAAACAGCATTTCATAAAATGATCTAAAAATGTGGAAAAATAACAATTTTTATAAATGACATTAAAAGGAATTTATTTGTTCATACACCATACATGTAACTTCAAATAAGGTGATCATCACTCTACAAGTGATTGACCTTTTATTTACTAAATTACTGTTTCAACTGTTGATTGCTCCATACCTTAACATTCACCAAAACTGATAACCAAACTGACATAGAACTGACCCATCACTACCATATATGCGTTCATCCACAAGGTTCATTTTATCTTTATTAGTTCTAAATATTACTATTGTCTTCAATGCATACCCTTTGCTGTTTACATTTAAAATCTAATTCACAACTTTGAGGCCATGTATTCACTTTCATGTAAATATTGAGTTTAAAATATCAATCGATATATTTGTCATAACTATGCACCAAAAACTAGTTAACAATGTTTTAAATGATTAGTGATGCACATGCTGAAGATTTAATAAGCATTATTTGTATATATTTCAAGTAAAATACCACAGTGACACACTGCAGAGTTTACATATTTTAAAGTCACAAAAGGAATACGGTCAGCGGATATTTATTTTTGCTATCGTTAGTTTTCAATCACATATACTACAACATAAAACCATCAATAACACAGCATTCAGGTGATCATTAACAGTTCAAGGGATTGTGTATAACCTGGTGTAGTTTTGTAACTCTGAGAGATTTTAATTTTTTGTTGGATAGTTGATTTCTGGCACCAAAGACCACTATAGAATACTACTAAAGACCCAATCAAGGGAAAAGGAGAACCCAAAAGTGCTGATTCATGTCACAAAACAAAAATATCAATTTCAACATGATAAAAACTGTAAACATAGTGAAGAATGATTATTAAGGAAGGAGTGAAACCAGGGAAATTGATGAAATTATAGCGGATAAGCAGACTGCAGAATAAAAATTATCGGGAACCTGAGCAATACATGCACTAAAACCACCCCTCAATGCCCTAAGAGGCAGACCTTTTCCCCACCTAACACTCCATACCCCAACATTTACCCTCCTTCCCCATATCTCCTGCATTTAAGATGGAACCACTGTGGATCGCAATTAATTCCAATTTCAGAATCCCAGCACAATTTTGGCAATATTCAAGAACACCACCTAATTCTCAGTGACATGATTTGTGGGACTCCAGGTATTTTTTCCTAATGGCTTTTTATAAAATAGTAACTTTCTGGTATTTCAGCCATACCAGTTGTTAATTTCCCATTCTTATACGATGGATTACCAGGGCATTTCCCATGGTTGGCTTAAAATATTCTTTTTGATCCCTATAATCATGCATACAAGATGCCAAATACTCCCAAAAACAAGTAAAAAATGCTGCAAAATTAAAATCTGTAGACAGTGGATTCTACAGCCTCTTGTCTGAAAAGGTATGTTTCCTAATTCATATATCTGAGTGGAGCTGAAGTTAAAAAATGTTAAGGAAGTTTTTGTGACTAACCTGAAAAAAAGATGGCAAAAGCGAGAAAAAAAGAGGTCTTCATTCAGAAATTTCAACTAAATAGACTAATAATACATATTTTTTGGTAAATAAACACTATATTCCACTGTTTTTTGGCATTTAAAACTGTTAATTACAGTAATTTCCTGCGGTAAAATAACTTTCTTAGACAAGCAAATCCTCAGCTGTGGCTTTTCTTACATCAACATGAAAACTTCCTCATATCTGTCCAATCACAAAATCCTTGTTCTCCTAGCCTGTCAGATAACCTCATATGTAGTGCCCTTTCATCATATTCAAGGAAAATTCATAGTTATTTTTGTTGTCAGCTCCCAGCAGCACCCTTTGTTAAGCAAGGAGGAGGATATTTAACTAATACAATCCAGTTTAATCAGAACACATTACGGACAGACTTAAAAATATAATTTAATCTCAGTATCCAATCACCATCCAAGCTACAAAGAGAAATTTGAGCTCCTTAACTCTTTGCACATATTTCTCTTACACAATATTCAACGTGGCTGCAAATGATTTTTTGGGACAAGTAAATTTTGCTATTTAACATTCAACTATATATGTGTGTATGTGATATAATAAAATGTAATAATTTTAACAAAAAAGGTATAAACTCAATATGATCAGGACAATTAAAAAGATGACATTTATCATAAAAAGTTATGTCCATGTACTATTCTAATTTTGAATTCTACTTACAATGCCAACTATTAAGTTTGTATTTCCAAGTAAGTGTGCGGTTCTTTCAAAAATAAACTCATAAAATCCTTGCTATGAAGTTTCAATGCTCTAAAATTATTTCTGAAAATCAGATCATCATACAAGGTATACCAAAATAACATGGCACAAAAATGCATTTCTCTTTTCTTCACATGAATTAATGCCAAAGCATGCAATTGTTATTTTTGGATGCATTTTGCATGTGTCAAGTAAAATTACAAAAGCACTCTTAGTGTTTTTGTAAAATCTTCTATCTACCTAAGAGGCACAATTGCATAGAAAGCATTTTTAAAGCATGGAAAAATAGAATCATTGCCGAGCATACATCATTCTAGACACAACTTTCCGTGCACATGAATATAATGCCACAGAATTAGTGCTTTCTTAAGTCCTGTTACTATAAACATTTTTATGCCATAACAGCATCAAATAACAATTGTTATGTATATCCCACCATAAACGCCATGCTTAGAACAAATTATTTTTAAATTGAAGGTTGAAAAACAGAGTTGATTCAACAGACCTGTTGAAAAGAAGGCTTCATGCAGAATTAAGGAATATATCATGTTAAGAGTTTGTATCAGAAAAGTTCAGAAATCTCAGGTTATTCACACAATGCTGAAACACAGAAAATACTCTTTTTTCCTTCCCATGGAAGCATACCTCGCTGGAATGAAATGATGGTCTCACTCAGCTCTTCAATCATGTGTACCCTTCTTCCCTTGATTCCCATCACTGTAGCACATAACAAAAAACTTTGTTAAACTTACCAAAGGATGGAAAATCCATTATTGCAACTAAAACTCAAACTATTAAGTTTAAAAAATGGTACAACAAAACATTACTGTTTAGAAAGATCTGAGAATGACATAAACTTGTTTAAACCTCTTACAATAAATTTTGTAGTTAACACTTGATATCAAAGGTTTTAAGGAATACTTCAACCAAAATCAAGCAATTTTTTTCATAAAATTATACATTGACTGACAATTTAAGAAGCTGAAAATAAAATATTTTGTGATATCAAGGTTTTAGTAATAAATCTCAATGATGTGCAAATATAAAATGGACCCAATATGAAAAAATTGAATAAATATCCAAAAACATAAACAGATTAAAATATCTTAGTATCTTATCATTATTCATGGTCACACTTGAATCTATATTGAACTTATGATTTATAATGATGGGGAAGAAGGGAATTCCTTCTGATAGAAAAATCCATGTTACTTTAGAATTAAAAGAACTTATTTGGTAGGGAAGATGGAAAAGAGAACTTATTATTATTTCTATATGTCATCAGTCATGACATAAAATAAATGTGTGCACAAAATATAACACAAAATTGGGTACAGATGCCTACAAGGATTCAGTCAAATACAAGATTCTACGCCAATTTAGTCACTGAATAATTACTATCTGCAAAAGAAACCTATCACTCTTTAGGTTTGGAAGTTATTATATTAATGTGTCATTTTTCAATGCTGTTGGGCATCCAGGGCATTGTCATTGCTTGTTGAAATTTTCAGTCTTCGGAAAACACCTTGTGTCAATGAAACACCTACTGTTTTGGCAGATAGTCATCGCCTGATGCCTGGTGCCTTGGAAGCTTAGGAGATTTAAATGAGAGAGGGGTTTTGAAAATTATTCTCTCTTGCAGATGAGTCAGACAAAACTGTAAACAAAGATGAGGCATTGCTAAATGGATGATGGTGTTGGAGAGTGAAAGCTAGTGGCCTATAGGAGTGAGCAGGGAGTTAACATATATTCCACCCCTGCATGACCTTCACCATATAAATATCTTATTTTACTTTTTTACATTTGTGATCTGCTCAAATCCGCCTTCCCCACCTTTCCTGTGTTGGTCTTTTATGTGTTTTCCTATTCCCTTCCCTTATATATCTATTTCTATGTGTGAAAATAATATATATATATATGCGGGTCGCGGTGGTCTAGGGGGTAAAGCGTTGGACTACTGACCGGAGGATCCCGGGTTCGATTCCCAGCCAAGGCACATTGGGCACCTGCAGCTCCACCCAAGCTAGTTGATTTTTCGGGTACCAGATCTTCCTGGGAAACCATAAGGGAAAGGAACTGGCCCCCCTACCCTGATGTGTGAATATTCACACGCCATCGGACCTAGTACATGGGTGAGCTCTACCATCACCTACTAAACCGACCTTTGTGTTGATTACTGTGTTTATGGTTTATATATATATATATATATATATATATATATATATATATATACACACAAACACTAACACAAAAAACACCACACACATAGAAACATAAAAGAAGGACACTTACATTGGATATTTACGTTTCGACGGCACGGCCGTCGTCATCAGAATCCGGCCGTGCCGTCGAAACGTAAATATCCAATGTAAGTGTCCTTCTTTTATGTTTCTATGTGTGTGGTGTTTTTTGTGTTAGTGTTTGTGTGTTTGTGCGTCGCCGGAGAGGGTCTTTTCCAAGTTTATATATATATATATATATATATATATATATATATATATATATATATATATACACTCTTGGAAAAGACGCTCTCCGGTGACGCACAAACACACAAACACTAAGACAACAAACACCACACACATAGAAACATAAAAGAAGGACACTTACATTGGATATTTACGTTTCGACGGCACGGCCGTGCCGTCGAAACGTAAATATCCAATGTAAGTGTCCTTCTTTTATGTTTCTATGTGTGTGGTGTTTGTTGTCTTAGTGTTTGTGTGTTTATATATATATATATATATATATATATATATATATATATATATATATATATATATATATATATATATATATATGTATATATATATATATATATATATATATATATATATATATATATATATATATATATATATATATATATATATATATATAATAATATATATATTATTTTTGCACATAGAAATAGACATATAAGGAAAGGGGATAGGAAAACAGATCACAGATCTCAATGTAAATCAGGTTTCCTTATTAGCTTAGTTGGTAGAGCATCCGCCCGGAAAGTGGAAGGTCCGTGGTTCAAATCCCAGATAAGGAAATATTTTTACATTTGTGACCTGCTCAAAACCGCCTTCCCCATCTTTCCTGTGTTGGTCTTTTATGTGTTTTCCTATCCCCTTTCCTTATATGTCTATTTCTATGTGCGAAAATAATATTTGTTCGCTGTATGGCGTGATTTTCAAGTTTGAATGTGTTTGGCCAATGTGGCTCGTCTCTTCTTCTGGCTATGCGTGCCATGAAACCTATCCTTTATAATATCGTATGAATGCTTTTCTACTATCCTTTCCCCTTCTTGTGTCCCGTCTATTTCTCCTTTGGTGGGTGAAACAGCTCCATAACGCCATCTCTCGGGCAACATCTATCGGAGCACTTTGGCGCTTTATAAGATCGCAGATCTCAATGTAAATTAGGTTTCCTTATTAGCTCAACGGGTAGAGCATCCGCCCGGAAAGTGGAAGGTCCGTGGTTCAAATCCCGGATAAGGAAATATTTTTACATTTGTGACCTGCTCAAAACCGCCTTCCCCACCTTTCCTGTGTAGGTCTATTATGTGTTTTCCTATCCCCTTTCCTTGTATGTCTATTTCTATGTGTGAAAATAATATTTGTTCGCCATATGGCGGGATTTTCAAGTTTGAATATGTATATATATATATATATATATACATACACATGTATATATATATATATATATATATATATATATATATATATATACACACATTCAAATACGAAGTCCCCGCCATACGGCGCACAAATATTCATATATATAAAAAGATTATAAATTCATCCTATATTTCTGGTGACATATTTATGAAAAATAAAGTGCTTTCTGAGGAAGAAGTAGTGGAGGTGTAGCCAAAAGATGAGAAAGCAATGAGGGAGGAAATAAATGGGCAAAGAAAATGAATACTGTGTAGCTAAAAAAATACATGTATTGCCTATGAATCTCACCCAGAAGAGCAGCTGCAGGGGTTAACAGGAAAGAAAACTGTTCTTGAGGAGGCTAAGGTAGGGGTTTGCATGCAAAGGTCTTAATCTATTTCCCATTATGCAGCCTTTGATCTGAGGGTAAGTCATTTATGGAAGAAGAAGGTACTGTGGTATAGGATTAGGTGGAAAAGATTCAGAAAAAATTCAATTCTGAGAATATGTGGGAATAGATAGTGCAGGAGAGCTGCAAGATCGTTGGAATGAAGGACAGAGGTGTAAAGGGATGTGATGCCTGTTGTGGCCATGATCAACTGGGAGTCTTGAGGGAGAGAGGTTGAGTGGAAAAGGTTGAGAAAGTGGCATGTCTCTTAAACATAGGACAGTTAATAGTGAATGAACACTGGAGAGGTGGTGTTTCGAAACGATGGAGATTCCCTCTGTTCGGGAGTTACAGAGAAAAACAATAGGTCAGCCTGTTTTGTTGATTTGATGTGTTTTAGAGGGTATATAAAAGGATGGCATATGCGATTGAGGCAGGGTTAAGATGGAAATGTGTGGTGGAAACACCATTTAAAGCATGGATTTCTGCTAGAAATCCTTAGATAAATTGGTTGGGCATGGACTTGTATGAGGCATTGTCTGATGTTTGAATACATTTATAGATTTAAAGTTTTCAGTGACACAACCATCTTCTTCAGTGGAAGGAAGGAGAAGACAAGATTTTACTAATACTATACACCGGAAATTTCTTCATAAGCAATACTAAACTCTTCTACAACAAGTACATTTTTTGCCACATACATCTTTCTAATGATTGATTATGATTCTTTCAATAACTGTTGAAAATAACTAAATTAGGTACATTATACTACAATGAAAAATGAGCCATCAGAGTGGACAAAAAAATAAGTCTATATTAAATAACTGAAAAGCTACCCAAGGAGCCTAGAATCTAGAAAAGGAAATTACAATAGAGATCAATGTCAATTTAAAAGAGAATGACAATTACCAAATAATGTTTGGACTACATGGCTACATCCATTAATATGCAATACTTTTAAAATTTATCATAAAATTCAAAAGCATGAGAACAATCAAAGGGAGACTGAATTACATTGAGCTCCATGAGCACGAACTACAATTTAAGATTACCATTTGGTAAATAAATGAACGAGCCAAGACTTGATCATAATTTTGAAAATGGAAAAGGATCAGTTCTATCTCCATTTTCATCATCCTGTCCATGAATAGGTTCACTCTAAGCAAACACATACTTCAGCACTAAGGAATTTTTTCCACTAAAGTAGCCTGCTAATATGAATTTGATCTGATTGAGCAACTCAAAGTTCTTTCATCAATGTTACTAAAAATATTTTAACACTAGAGTATACATCTAACAATTATATCATTAGGCAACTAAAATGCTCAAAGTTGATAACATTACACATAAATAAATAAAATAATGTCATTGTTAGTTAACTGCATTGATCAACATTGCCAAAATTAAAAATAATAAAAATGAAACAGTGTGACTAGGGTCATGCCATTTGGCTTATAAGGATTTTTATGAAATTGGGTGAATAAAGCATTTTCTACTGACATAATATTTATTTATCTCAGTCTCAACTTTGTGGAAACTAATTGAAAGGTAATGTAATCATAAACTAAAAGAATAATGGCATTGTTTTTTTACAGAAATAAATTAATACTGGGCAACTGATTATGGTTTTTTTGTGTTTTTAGATCAGAATATATTATTTGGATTCATAGTTTCTTACTCTTTTAATGTAAATATAATATAATTGATTAATCATCCTCGTTTTGATGTTGTTTGTCTTACTTGGTCTTTGGTTTTTGACTTAATGTCATACTTTTTTGGAATTAAAATATCTAAATATAAAACTTTTAGAGACAGTAAATTACGATTCAGGGCATATTCAGTTAGGCAGCATTTTCTAATTTTGGCTTAGAGTATTTTGCATGAAAAGGATTATATTAGTAAAGGATTGCAAAAATCATTTTTTATCTTAAAGTGAAACTTGAAAATGGGGATTCTATATGGAGAGGGCTATATTAATAAAAGTATAGTCCTTCGGCAATATCAGTTGCATATCTTAATATACAACAACATAAATACCAGAATATTTTAGTCATTATAACATAGATTCTTTGGGAACTTTACAGTCCAAGCAGCACAGCTTTCCTTACAGCTAAATGGTAACTGAACAAGTGAAGAACATCTCAATCAGGGGAAGATTTCATTATTTTTCAGCAAATCCTAACCTCAATGTGTGTACATCAACTTATTGTAAAATCTCATTCAATAGAACTGAACACCAATATTCATAATAAATGGGAAGTAAAAATCACAGCTATTAAAAAAATAGCACATCAAACAAAATTATTTGGGTTTCATGTGGATAATTCTGAATAACACCACATAGAAAATTCAATACTGGCACCGAAAAAGACCACCCAAAGAGGTTTTCAAAGTTGAAAAAAATAATTTCATTTATGCCACTCTCAGATCAATATGATTTTCACAACCAACAAACAAATAACTTAATATTCAATAAAAGTTGCTGTTACAATCACCTTAGGCAAATTAAATTTAAGTTCAAGCAAATTTTTAAAAGTAATAAAAGAACATCAAAAACATAGTAACATATTAAATGGAGCACTGATGAATTCAGGAGGTAAAATGATGATTATAATCTCTAAAATAGCAGCAGAAAATAACATGCCTGAATGATACTATTAATTAGTATGCATTCGAGAAAACCTTTCATGAGAGATAGAAGAGTTTTTATAGGAACATGAGTGATATAATTCAAGCCACATGAATCCATTGCAATAAATATAATTTCTCCATAGTGTTGAGATATAAACTTAATAATTAACCAACATGCTAGGGATTTTCTATTCCTACACCTAAGTGTTACCTTTGGACTCGGGAAGGGGAAGTCTTACTACTTAGAGGTAATAAAATGCAGGGTATGTATAATAAATGAAAAAATTGATGGTTTCAATTAAAGACTCATGAAAGAACTCTAAAAGGGAGATTTAAAAGACATTTCAAATTTTATTTCCACAGAGCGTTTTTCAAATTTACAGCCACGGAATTTGAGTCACTACAACCTTGGGAGTTCAGGATTATTCCCAATTTTTGACAAAATTACAAATATATACATAATAAGAATATACTCAATAATACTGTATGCTGGATAGGAAATAATTTAAATTATACTTTGATTGTCATTAATTACCTTTTCCAGAATCCGAATTGCGAATTACCACCTCATCTCTGAAGTAATTTTTATTTGGGATTTTGGTTGGGTTGGAATATTTTCCAGAAGATTTGACCACTTCCCCCTTGGCCCAGCATGGATTGGAGAGGGTTGGTTGTATTTGCTGTGACTACAGATGATGGTGTTGAAGCAGCTGGACTTGGTGTGGTGGGAGTCATGCCACCACTTAAGGTTCCTTGGGCATTTTCATTCTGTCCAGCCTGGATTAATATCAATACCAAGAAATTGAGTGGGGAATCTATACATAACAAAACCAAAATATGAATTCTAAATGCAGTTATTAGAAGTAGACTACTGTTCAGAAGTAGGTTTTTGATGGACCCAGAGAAACTTATGCATAATGTAGTAGTCCTGATGGAGTACACTCTGCAGCAATTTAAATCAGAATTCTAATTCAGAATTCAGAAGTTAACCCACCAAAAATAACAGCAAGATGTGTCTTCTGTTAAATGGCCTTTCTGTTAAATGGCTTTTGCCTGGCCCCATTTTCTGGGCCTAAACTTATTGCCCAACAACAAAGATGATTTCTTCAGAAAACCACCCGGATGCCTGATCTTCCATAACCATAGCTTCATACCCTCTCCATCCATCCACCCTTTGGGATGAACACTGATATGAATTCCATGCAGACATGTATATTTAGACAGCATTTTTCATTTAAAAGTTAACAGAGGACAGAGCATTGAACCATTAGCGCAACACAAAAGAACAATGGTATAGCACATCTTCTCATTACAGTAGCCTTTATCATGTACTTATTGTACTATGCATTGTACAACACTATCATACTACTTATGGTTGAGTGCCTTAGACTCAGAGTTTACCGTGACTGATAAAATGTAAACATTTTATAAAGTCACAGTTACATGGCAACATCCCCGTTAACCCAATGCAAATAAGTTTAGCAGCAGCATCAACATGTGAAATGAAAGTAAATGCACTAGATAGTATATCCAATATTTATGATTAATTTGTGAATTTTTAAGGAAGTACAGACAAGAAAGTGTTAAAGCTTTATTCCTTCCGACAGCCTCAAAACATTATTTGTTATAAAAACAACCATTTTCTATGCGATGAGAAAAAAATACTTAATATTAAATATTTTTCCTAGCTAATCCACTTGCCACTTACAGTACAAAGTCATACATGAGTAATACACAGCACAGAGGAAAAAGACAGCAAGTGGTGGCAATAGTATTGAACAGAAAGGTAGGAATCTGTTTAGCAAACATAGAGCACATGAATGATACAATATTATTAGTAAAAGTAAAAGATATACCAACAAATATGGTTATTATACAGCACTAAATGCACCAAATTTTCCTAGGCAGGAATACATTGGGTGAACAATTATATAAAATAATTGCGAGTGTTCCTGGAAGGAAACATTGATGCAATCAATTAGAGAAAATGATTGTGGGTGTACCTGTGAGGAAAAATTAGATATCAATGACCTCAGGGAGAGAGCATTAAAGTTCTACAGGAGAAATGGTTTCATCATAACAAACACTTAGTTAAAACAACACAATGAATGTAGGTCTACACAGATAATATTATACGTGGACTGCATTATGGTTAGGCACAGATTTAGGAATAGCTAAATCAATTTGTACAGTATCCCAGGATATGATGTAGATTCAGACCATAATTTAGTGCTAATGAATAATGACATCAGATTTTAGAGGAAGAGTCAGGAAAGACAGTTGAGGAAATGGAAGGTAGAAGCATTGACCAGGACATAAAGGCAGAAACACTAGGATGCAGTAGACAAATTATAAATGAGGACAGGGAGATAAGTAGAAGAAAGGATCTCCTAAAAAAAGGATATAGAAAGCCTTAAATGAGAAAATAACATGGGAAATGATTGATTACAAAAGATTTAAATGCAGGATATAATTAATTAATAATTAACTTAGGAAAATTAATATTATCTTGGCTTTCTACAGAAATAAACTTTATTCGTCAACTAGTTTCGTTTACACTGTAACATCCTCAGGACTAGTGGTACAATAAACATTTTTCTGAGTTATATACTCGGTCGGGTAGAGGTGGTGGATGGGAGGGTGTAATTAAAGAAAAAAGGGGGGGAGAAGGGGGGGGGGGGGGAGAGCGTGGGTCTGTGTCATGGGGTTTTTGGGTGTAGAAAAGGAATGTCCAGGAGGGGTGAGTGGAAAGGGAAAAGGTGGTCATTAGTTATCCTTTCCTTCTTCTTAACCATTTTTAGAATTTCTAACTGCTCACGGATGTCCAGCTGCGTTCCTTTCTTCACTCCGTGCAGTAGTGTGGGGGTGAAATCTGCTCGGTTGGCCTTCCTTCGAGAGGTGGGTTGCGAATTGAGACATCCCAGTGTTCTTTATGAAATCCCTCCGGTGTTCTTCCACTCGAACCGTTATGCTCCTGCCCTGTCTGACCAATGTATTTAGTGTCACAGTCGCCACATTGCAATTGGTAAACCCCGCTCTGGAGAGTTGCTTTTATGGGGTCTTTGACTGTCGGTAGCAAGCTCCTTAGGTTCCTATTATTGTAGAAGGCAGGTTTTATGGTCATATCCTTGAGTACACTGCCTATTTTAATGGAGGGTTTTCCTACATATTTAATGTGTCGCCATGAAGCTAGGTCTCTGGGTGGGGGGGCAGTAAAATTCTCTGAGTAAAATTTTTTTCTTTTTGTTTTCTAACAAATCGTCAATCAATTTCTCTGTGTAGCCATTGGCCATAGCAATCCTTTTAATATTAGTTATTTCCAACGTGAAGGCTGAGGGGTCTAAAGGGATAGCTAATGCACTGTGTAATAAGCTTTGAAAGGCTGCAAGTTCTCCAATGGTGAAAAGCGTGTTTTGAGGATGCATGGATGATCTGGTCTGTACAAGTGGGCTTGCGAAAAATCGAAAATTTGTGTTTTCCTTCCTTAATAGAAATAGCTAGATCCAGGAAATTCAATTTGTAACCCTCTTAGACCTCCATGGTGAATTTAATGAATTGATGAGCTTTAGAAAATTCACCAATTGTCTCTTCGTACTTGTCCATGAACATAATACATCATCTACGTAACGGAACCACTAGTGCACATTTTTGAGGAGAGGATTTTCACTTTTGAAAAATTCCCTTTCTAGGTTGTTCAGAAAAATTTCGGCCAGTAGATGTGATAGGGGGGGAGCCCATAGCTAGACCTTTCCAATTGTTGATATAGGTTTCCATTAAACAAGAAATAATTCTGATTTATGCACACTGTCATTAAAGATATGAGTTTAATAATTATTAATAATTTAATGAGATGGGATGTCCCAATTCGCAACCCACCTCTCGAAGGAAGGCCACCGAGCAGATTTCACCCCCACACTACTGCACGGAGTGAAGAAAGGAACGCAGCTGGACATCCGTGAGCAGTTAGAAATTCTAAAAATGGTTAAGAAGAAGGAAAGGATAACTAATGACCACCTTTTCCCTTTCCACTCACCCCTCCTGGACATTCCTATTCTACACCACCAAAAACCCCATGACACAGACCCACGCTCTCCCCCCCCCCTTCTCCCCCCCCTTTTTTCCTTAATTACACCCTCCCATCCGCTACCTCTACCCGACCGAGTATATAACTCAGAAAAATGTATACTGTACCACTAGTCCTGAGGATGTTACAGTGTAAACGAAACTAGTTGACGAATAAAGTTTATTTCTGTAGAAAGCAAAGATAATATTAATTTTCCTAAGTTAAAAATGGAATTCTACAAAGTTAAGGCCTCAACCATTCAGTGCATAATTAATAATTTTTCCATGATCTATACCAATCAACTTCAGATGATGAAGAATATGTTGAAGAGTATATATTCAAATGGCCTCACAAAACTTGTAACTGGAGCACTGCATCATAAGTATGGTATTCTTCATAGTACTCTCACAACTAATTTTAGAATTTGTTTGGTACAGAAAAAATTATTTTAAACAAGTTTTGAAATAAGCAATAAAAATAATTAGAATATTATAAAGACTACATGTGATGCATGAGCTGAATATTCTAAAAAGGCCCAAAGAATATGGAAGTAAGGAAATATTGAAGTTTTTCATCAAAACCCAGGACATAATATATTACAATCTGTGAATAAATCAGTTAGTTGTGCCTCAGCTAGACTTTGAGGAAATTAATAAAGTGCATATAGTTTTAATCGAAAGCAACACAGGAAACCATGTGGTAACAATAGCTTCTTGCGAAATACTAAAATCATGAATAAGGCCAAAACAATATAACACTGGTTAAAATTTCATAGATTTATCAGATATGGTATTCATGGAATGAAGAACATAATGTATTTTGCCACTGTTCTTTATTTTGGTACCACTAGTTTCAGGTACGTGATGATGATGCCTAAACGTTGAAACTAGTAGTACCAAAGAACTAGTAGTACCAAAATAAATAACAGTGAAAAAATTCATTGTGCTCTTCATTCCAAGAGCATGAACTTCCACAAAGTCAAGCCAGAAATCATCGAGTTGATATTGCATTGCCCAAAACAATAACATTTTCTTGCTGGCATCTTACAGAAGAACGGTCTCTAATTTAGAAATCAACTAACTAATAGTTAAACCTAAGCTTAAATTTACTGATCCTCTAATAAGAGGGAAACTCAATTACATGAATTTAGCACAACACTTGAAAACAAAACATTTGAAAGATGTAAAGCATATGAATGCAACCAGGGTCGACAAGTATTATTTTTCTTCAAAATGTTAAAATAAATACCCTGAATAGACAAAATTAAATCAATAATCAAATCAAATACAGCGTTAAAGACATTGTTTCCTAGAGGTCTTCATTATTTTCCATATTCATTTAATATTTCCACAATCATCATTTCTTTTACTATTTACTTTTTCACTTTCACAAATGTTACAGACACTCCCATGAATAAGAAACAGTTATGATCTAAAAAAATTTTTTCAAGTTGGACAGTTGTTTCAACATTATTTATCTTAGGTTAGTTTTGTCCACATGTGTATAAACTGCATTATATTAACTAAGTTTAAACAGAGAATATCTTGTCAACATTGACATTACAAGAAAGTTGGTTGTTACCATAAATAAGAAAGGTTACAAACTACAGTGAATGAGCCTTAATATGCACCCAAACAAGTCTTGCATTAGTAATGTATAGGAAATCTGAAACAGTTATGATATAGATCTGCATTATCTTTAAGCAATCACAATGGAATACTAATTTTTAAACTCTTATGCTTTACCACAGCACCTACCTCCAACTGGTAGAGCTTCTGTTTGTAGTAAGAGTCTGTATCCTTGTTTTGCCACTGCATTGCTCTCAATTCAATTATTTCCAAAAGATGAAGTCTTGATAAAACATCCAAATGCTCTTCCCGACAACCGTTGCGAAATGTGACAAATGCACGGTCCAGTTGATCTATAGAATGGAATATCTCACTAAATAGTAGTCGGTTATTAACTAAGTAAAAAGTACATTATGCAAGTTGATTAATCTATAGAATCTAATCCTCTCAAAAAAACACAAATAAGATGTGCTCGTCAGTTCGCGAAGTTAAATCACCGAAAAAAACTACCTCTCAATTCCTCAAATAATACCTTATCCAACTAAATTGATATCATGGGAGAAATGAAAAAGCAACGTCTATTAAAACAAAATAAGGAGTATATTCAGCGTTCAGAATTCGTACAACCGTTACCTAATTTGTTAATGTCTTTCCATTCTAACATTTAGAAATATTTATTAAATATTTAGAACGTGACCTTAAATATATATAGATGAGCTTTTAGGTCAGTAAGGCTATAAGAAAATGGACTGTACTTGTTATTTCGTTTCTGAAATACAGTCCGCAGTCTCATTTGCTCATAGCTACAATTCGTCGTAAAACAGAACATTGGAAATGCTACGTAATTCCATGCAAATTTTGGGGTCATATCGCCAGGGGGGTGACAAGAGTGTAAATTAAATTATGCTACAACAGTTATGTTAGGAAAACGACTTGATTTAAATTCGATTTTTGTGAGAACATACCTTAATGTGCCCTAGTGTGTGCCTGACAATGTAACATATTTAAACAAACACCACCATGGAGACGAAACTCCTCTTTTACCTTTATAAATGGTTTCCAGCTGTTGACCGTATGCCTTAAGGTTGTTGCACATATTCATTACATTAGTTGCATGGTAGAGTCAATATTACCATTTGATATGCTTGCCGCCACAATATCGATAAGATGCATGATTTCTTCAACTGAAAAAAAAAATTCAAAGAAAAGGGTGACATTGTCACTGTCCAGAAAACTAATGTTCATTATTGGAACTTGTAATTCCGTAGTATCTTGTTGACTAACCAGAGTTCAACCTGACAGAAGACCCGTCAAACGTACTATGTCGATTAATATTGCTTAATTTCAGAGGTCTTGGTTTTTCTAGATTTCGGGTCGTTTTCGTCAATCGTGCCATACTTTTGATAGACATGTCGTTCGATGGTTTGATCTAAGACACAAAAGAGGAGTAATTGCTTACCATTTGGCATTTGCACACGTGCAAATAAGCATTATTCCACAACCTGACAAACATTAACAACGAATTTACTGTCCTCGTAATTCAATAATACTACTGAAACTTTCCAAATTCATACCATCTAGTTAAATATAAAATATATACAGGTTTTAACTTCTAAACCTTCTGCCACACAGACAAACTACGAGCTACATTCGCTACTTATGAGACAGTACGTAGATGGCATGAAACTGCTTGTGTACGTGCGTAATGGCGCGATGTTTGGTTAAAATATTTCTTAGATCCACTTAAAGAATAGACAGATTTGCTGGCTTGGACATTTTCTCATTCGTTATTTTTACTTCAATCAAAAATAAACACATGAATTAATGTTCCCAATGGCGTAAATATTTCACAAAAGACTATAAAATATTGCTAAAGCAAAAATATATCCTATATCAGAATTACAAAGCTTCAGATTTAACATCTGTGTTGAACTCTCTGATTGCAAATCCAAATAGTTGTCTAGAATAGGTTAGGAATTATATGAAAATACACTTAATAACAATATTCCTAATAACATCAAGTGTTTTTGGGTTTATGTGAACTCATTGCTAAAATATGACAATTACTTTGCAATATGTTTCTTGATGATCTGATAGATAATAACCATCGAGATATTGCCGACTTCTTTGCTCTTTATTTCTCATCAGTATATGATGCATCTAAACCTGCTTCTATTCCTAAAATCATGCCCCCTCAGTAACTTGACACACAGGAAATATAAAACTTTATCAGGCTACAGAAGGTTTAATTTGGATACAGGATTCAGCATCGTTGTTTCAAATCAAATGATTTATTTTGCCTAAGGATTTGTTGAATTTTGAGTTTTGGATCCCATAGTAGTGTATTATTGGCATGAAATAGAACTGTTTCATCGTTTAGCACTTAGATTTCTACGAATGCGATTGAAAGTAATTCAGATGGACATCTAAACACCAAATTTTTTGCAGAAGGAACATATGTAATACAAATACACTATCTATTTACTATTAGGTTTGAATTAAAGTCCCTCAAAATGGAAAGATGGGTTTGGATAATTCTCTCACTGGAAGCTGAAAGATAGCAAGATACCTTCTACAGATGGTATATGCATAAAAAATGTGGAGTAGAAATTTGAGGCCATGGCTTAGGGACAGCATAAAAACCTGTCAAATACTTGCATGCAGAGAACTTCATTGCTAACAGAACTTGGCTATGGTGGTCTAATGGGTAAAATCTTTTCGAAAAAAGCATACCATGTGTGCTGATAGGGACACATTTGAATATTTTAAGGACAATTTGCAAGCTCTGACAACAAAATGAGTTACAGTTATCTTAAATCTTTAATGCAGATAAAATGGATTGCATGGAAGTGTTTAAAAAGAAATACCGAAGATTTATTTAGAGAATACAGGGTTCCTGTTTGAAAAATTGGTTCAGGTGTTTATATATATGAGCCCTCCTTATGTCAGGCATCATTGAATTAGCATTAATAAACATGTTGCTCTGAGGTCATTTTTTGTCTTTATTGTCGCACAAATATTATTTGAATTTAAAAATGGCATGAGAACTCAGGGAGTTGGTACAGCTGATTTGATCCATTTGCAATACCCTGTTAAACGATAATCTCTGGAGTAATTAAAAAAAGAAGGCTAAGGGGTCAAACAAATCCTATTGAGTTTTGCGGCAAAAATGTTCTCCACTGAAATACCAGATAAACATTGCAGTTTATATTTGCTCAGCAATTTGAGGCATACCTTAGATTTAAATGCCCTGCAGCATTAATTTCCAATTTATTTTTTTTGGCATGGAATGCATTATAATATTTTTCATTAATTTACATGCAAAGAGTTGTTTCACTAAACGAGTGTTTTGACTTATGAGAAAGATTGTGGAGTGATTGATGCTCATATCATTAGGTTCCACTGTATTATTATTACATAATTAGATGGTTAAGGTAGGTTTTGGATGGGCACAAATACCAAATATTTTGTTTCTTCCAACAACACACAACCCTACATTTTACTCTACAACAGGCCCTTTTTCATCTCAGTATACATTCCTATCCTATTCATGCCCTTTCCTCATTTGCCTAAAACATCATTTCCCTCCTATCACACTCTTCAACATACCACTGCCAATCAATATACTTTTCCAGTCTCCTTATGATTTCTCCCAACAAACCCCTTCCCCAACATACCTAGCAATGCCTCATTTGTTTTCTTTCTGTCCACTTCACCCTCTCCATTCTTCTCAGCACCCACATTTCAAAGGCTTCAAATCTAAATTAATCATCCTGCTTCAATGACCAATGTTTCTGTGCAGTGCATAACTATGTTCCTATATCCATTTATATACACATATATTCTACTTAAGTATTGGTAGAATAATAAAATAAATAATAGAAGTTAAGTGGATAATTAATCAAACAAAAGAATGAGATGGCAATAGCCACACAAATATAGATAAGGCACATAAAAAAGATGAATTTTACTGGCTAGTATTCAGGAATTAATTTGCTCCTGATATTCAACTCCCACAAATCATATGTTTTATAGGATTATTGGTAAGGTAGAAGAAAGTTGCTATGACTGTAAAATGACTCAATTAAATACCCAAGGTTACCTTTGGTGGAGAGAGTGTATAAAAAAGAAGAAGAAAGGGGAGGTTAGAACACTATCATTGACAGCACTCATAAATACTCTCCCACTCAGGTCTCAGGGACACCGTGACCCTTATGAGCCACAATCATCCACACTCCTATGTTAGTGACCCAGTAATAATACTTAAGTAATAAAAATCGGAAAGAGAAAATAAAAAGGGAAGCCACGCACATTCCCACGCAGGTCTATGCACACATTAATTAACTTATAAGTAGGTAGGAGCCCAAAAAATCTGATACCAGGTATTTTTAAAATTTTAATCTGCTACGTAGGTCTCTTCAGAGAGGAATTAATTCCTTCCTCTCACCTTTTCGAGTACCTTAAAGAAAAGAATGAATAGGTGGGGGAGGAGATATGTTTCAAAGTAGAAGATGAATTAGTTGCAATCCCTACTGGCACTAACATTAAGTACAAATCGAATGAGCGAAATTTTATTGTTTTTCTCAATTGAAAATAAGATGACAAGCAGTTCATTTCTTCAGTGGGCCACTGTCCGTATTCCCCTTCAGAAAAAAACAAATAAGAACATGTATCTTCATTAAAATTTTTATTTAAACTATACAACTAACAGTTTTTTTTACAACATCAATGGTTTCATATACAACAAAATTTAATATCAATAAATGCAATATATTGTTTTTCCACAACCTTGACTATCACTTTCATTAATAAATACCAGCTGCAAGGGGGAATAAATAACACTCATCGCAATTCATAAGTATGCAATGGATTTCTTCAAAAAGCAAGCAACATCAAAATGTTGAGGATGCTCAATAACTTGTCCATAAAGAAGGCAATAGATTAGCCAAGTATTACTCTAAACATACATTGGGAAACATGACAAAGAACTTTAATGTAAATTTTGCACCATAAAGGCAGTAATGTTTTGCACTAACAAAAAATGAAAATCCTCCAAGAGAAAGTAATAATTAAGCTATTCAATTCCTATTATCTATTTAAATGGCAGTAGAATGTGTGTTCAAGTTTTATTTTTTTAATCAAGCACCATAGATTATAATAATTAAGTATTGGTTTCAACATTTCAGCAATTCTTCCTTGTAACTGGCATAACCAAAAGCTCTCCATTGTATAAAAATTACAGAATTATAAAGCACAAAGGAGCTTTGGTAAGTGCAAATGTTTGCAAAACTATTATTCTTGGAATGGTGTTGAAAAGAAAATTAATTTTTGTAAAACAAAGCCAATCAACTAGGTAATTGTTTTGTAAATTGCCAAATAAATATATCAAAGAATATTTGGCATTAAGAACAATACACCATTTAATATTCAAACAAATTTTCCTTCAAATTTGTTAAAAAATTATAAAAAATTAGTGAAAGATCTGGAATTTTTTAAATTAAAAATCTTAACAAATGACAATTACAATATTAAAACAATTGAAAATACATTTTCAAATGAAACTATTTTCCTGCATATGAATGAAGAGATCTAACAAAAATTAAGCCTTATTTTTACTTTTTTAAAAAATCATTTACAAATGCTACAAAACTTCAAATCAGCAGAATCATCATTAACCTTGCCTTTAAAAATATTTCCTGTACCTCGTTCATGCATAAATAAAGAAAATAAATAATTTAAATAGAAAAATATTTTCCTGCAATAAATGTTGATTAACACATTTCAGGAGTCATGACAAGTGTTGAAACTTGAATGACAATTATTTCTCTTCCAAAAAAAAGCATAAAGACTTACTGCTGAATGTTAGTTATAAAAAACTGCCATTATAAATGCACCAAAGTATTCTTTCAAAAGTAAATATCTCCTTCTACTTAGGAACCTTTATGAAACATTTTTAATAAGTTTAAAAAATGTATTTTGCCGTATAAAAGTGTCAAAGGGTAAACCAAGATATTTTCATTAAAAAATTGTCAGACCAATGAATATAAAGAGTACAATCACACAATCCATCCAAAATGTCTGCTACTGTTGATGATAACAAATTTTCTTTATTAAAAAAATAGCAAATACTTGAATGCTTAGCAAAAAAATGACAAACCTCATCAATGCAAAAAATCTGATATGCAAAAAAAATTAAGTTCTACTTAATTTCATCATATTCAATATCAAATATGCAATAAAAACCTATGTGTACTAAAATGGAGGATATTCAATACATTTTATTGTATCTAATTGTTAATCCACTATGGACCAAGTTTATGCCAGGTGTATATTACCTAAATATTTTTATTAAGGGAACTGATTTACCTTCTTCACAAGCACAAATGTCACTTCTCTGAATATGTGAAATTTAAAACCAAATATCCAAAAATAACATTATTACACACACAAATATGAACATAATTTTACTCAGGGTGTTTGCTTGTGCAAGGTTAATATACATTTTGAGGGAGTAAACATTTTTTAAAATTACATAATTGTGTGTAATAGCTACAAAATAATGTGAAGGTAAGCTGCATTGTCTTTGCTGTATTTCTAGGGTTCTAATGATCCATAACATGGGAAATATCAAAAATAAAAGCTCTAGTTTCATTGCCTAATTAGGTTCTACTGAAAATGCCCTGTTATAATTGTACTATTAAATGAAATAAATAATAATACTCAACAGGTTTCACTTAATTGGCACTTTTTCATCAAAAACGTTCCCTCTACCATGTTCTGTGAAAACTAACACCACATACTGGGTTGGTCTACATTTCATTATATAAAATTGCAGTTTCTCTCCAAAAAACAAGACCTATTATTACACAGACAAAAATTCATACCATAGAATGGCCAAACTGAAGCCACAAAGAATTCTATTGTGTTTACATCAGACTTTAGCCAGCAACTCCAATTGATGCTGTAGAGGTCTCCTTTTCAGGACCACTTTGAGTACACTCTATTTGTGGCATTTTGGCAGCTGTGGCTCCAGCATGCATAGTGAGTAAAAAATTGAGATTTTCACAGATAAAATAGCAATCATAAGATTTAGGAGTGGTATCAAAAGTGATGACAATCCAATGAGAAACAGATGTGTGGCAAATAAATGTTAATGATAGTTTTCAATGAATAAGTAATTTTAACCAGCACAATAATCTTACTAGAAAGGCAGTCGTTTTGCTAACAATAAATCTATGCATAAGGGTGCACCAGTGAAAAAGATATGGGGAGGATTTTGGACTCAATTTTGAGAAATTTCCATGTATTCATGAATAAGACCTATGATTCTAGAAATAAACAATCAAGAGAAATTACATTTTACTATCATGGTATATTACATATTAGATTCCCATATAAGCTTGATTCAACTATAATAATAAAGGAAGTTTACTTTCATTAAACCCTAGATTGGATAAACAGTAACTTTCAAGCTATTTATTCCTTTTGTTTTGTTACCATTTTTGCTTTTCATTATTGTTAAGATCATTAGGGAATCATGTAATGACTACAATGTCCATATAACGTTAACTTTTATGTTTATTGAGAATGAGATATTACATTTTTACAAGTGATATGATTTATCCCACTTTTAAGCTCCTCATATGTACGTGAATAAAGTAAACACACCCTATACAAAGGTTTGTAAGCTAACTTTGTAAGTAATTGAAAGCACCAAAATGCTCCATTTAGGACCACTTCAATTTTTTTCCTCTTTGCCTCATTTATCCATTATATGTTGTCTATTCTTATGCAGAATGCATGGAAACTATAATACTATTTACCTTGGAATTATAATTTAGCTAGGGCAGAAGAAGTTTAGATCAAGATTTAGTTCACATCTCAGAGATTTCAGTGCAACAAGGATTTAATTGAATGATTTTTAATGATTTGACGTGCATATATTTCCCTTGTAAATCTTTCAGGCACGTTTAATATGAAGTTTATTGCTATGAGTTACTCATCAACAGTTTCAGCATTTATACCAGATGCTGTATTTCTTAAACAATACACACATGACCAAATGACATTAAACTATGTACATAATTATTTAAATAAAAATGTAAAAAATCTAGAGTGAATTGGAGAAATTTACAAAAATACAATTAAAAAAATCTGAATCCATAATAAAATTGTTTGAACCATATTGGTCCACAAAACATTTAAATAATTGATACAGAGCAAATGTGCCAAGGACATGCTGACGGAGAGTATGGAAACTGTGAACAATACTTGTTTCATTTTGCACAAAAGCCAGCATAAATCAAGAGATCATACCACTTTGACATATGATATTACCTATGTATAGGTGAAAACACCTCTTTAAAATTATCAATATATATTTAAAAAAGTAATGTGCATAAGGTATAGGCACTAAAAGCAATCAATACAAATGTTGAAAGTCATCACTAATCAACCCAAGTACTGGTAAGTGGCAGGAACTCCCTAAAGAAGAAAAAAGAATTATTACTTAAATGATCAACTATCTTACCCATTAAACTAATATGATAACTTCACTATGATCAAACATCTCATAATACATGGATGCATTATTTACTACTGGATAGCGATTAAAAGTATGTTTCAGGCATTATATTTATGACTCCTCAATGTACATTGATTTGCAGTAATATAATAAAACCTAGGTCCTGATTTGCCCCAATCACCATGCTTCGAAGTCATCACATTATTTAACTTTGTGAAATAGGGAAATATAGGCAAAATGTAAAATGAAATTAGAGTAATGTACAAAAATTGGACCAGAAAACAATTGAGAATTAATACTGACAGGTTAGGAGAGAGGTAAAGAGGTGAACAGCCTACAACCGGGCTGCTGGACTGATCAAGATGATACATGAATTGAAGTTGTGTGAAGTCTGACATCGGGTATTGTGATGACGAAAGCACTAGTGATTGAAGATAGTACAGTTAATGGCCTCCCCTGGTAGGATCACAATAACACAATTCAAGCAGTATAGGTAGAAGTTACTAGGGTAGACTACTGACAACTGAGGTCATGTGCACCATTAGGGATAGGTGGGCAATATGGTAGAGGTAGGATGTTCAAGGCATGGAGGAATAGTGGAGATAAACCTGGTGTTGGCATTTTTCTACTCTCAGGAACAAGCACCAAGGGGTCCAATATTCCGTTCAATGAATAGCAAACTCTATGGAGCTTTGCACATAAGACCCGAAATAAGGATCAACACTACTGAAAAATTCAGACACTCCCTGGATTCGAACTTTGGTTCTTGGGTGGGAAACCAGTACATTAGGCATTGCACCATCCTGATTCCCCAACACAATTCAATCTTCTTCAAAGTACTCTCTATTCATTGCTATGGACTTATTCCATCTTCTTTTCCACTGTTTAAAGCACCCTTGGAAGTCCTCAGCAGTAAGGCTTTTGAGTTTTCTCATAATTTCTTACTTTATTGTGTCGACGTCTTCTCAGTGATGTCCCCTCATCACATTTTTGCAAAATGGGAATAGGAAAAAGTTGCAGAGGGCAAGATCGGATGATTAAGGAGGATGATCAAGGATGGTAATTAAATTTTTTGCCAGAAACTGGTAAACAATCAATGCTGAATGTGCAGGCACATTGTCATGGTGAAGGATCCATCCATCATGTTTGGTTAAAATAGTGCGCAAATTTCATGAAGAGTAGTAAACGAGGTAAACAAACTTCACAAGACAGAGTTTGAACTACAGCCATCATCGCAATTAAAACAAGACCAGTGCGAATCACTATTCCTTTAAGAAAAATCATTTTCAAGACAATGGGGCTGTAATCATTAAAGTAATTTGTGGTAGAATTTAGTAATAACATTCATGTTTATTTTTAATTGTATCACATTTAAATATAGATACTCTGATGCCATACAATTTTATTTGTATGAAACAGACACAGGAGTACATAATTAAGTATCTCATGAAGATTCAATGCTGCTTCTAGGAATTACCATCGCATGGGTTGGCTTGTTGGATAACAGTTTTTCCCCCAGACCTGAAAGCATCTTCAGGTCAAAGTGATCTTCGTTGGAATCTGGCTAATATATTAGGTTGGGGAAAAAGAAACCCATTATTTTTGCATGAAATTCAAAATTTTATTTACGATGTTTCGGATTATCAGACTTGGATCAAATGTGCATCGTTTTGTTGCATAATCTGTTGCTATTTTAAAGGTAGCTTCATAATGCCTCTCTCATAGAAGTCTTGGTTCTTATTGGCGAAAAAGTCTAGTAATCTATTTTCACAATCTTCTCTTGATCGCAATTTCTTATCACTCAGGAAGTTTTGCAATGCAAGAAAAAGGTGGTAATCACTTGGTGCCAGGCCTGGACTATATGGTGGATGCATTAAAACCTCCCAACCAAGCTCCTGGAGTTTCTGGCAAGTCACTACAGACGTGCGTGGTCTTGCGTTGTCCTAATGAAACACAACATCTTCTGTTGGCCAATGCTGGCCGTTTCTGGTCAATCGTTAGCTTCAAACGGGCCAGTTGTTGACAGTAGAGATCTGAATTTAGTGTTTGGCCATACAGAATCAGCTCATAATAATTGATTCCTTTTAAGTCCCACCAAATATACAGTAGAACCTTCCTGGCTGTTAGTCCTGGTTTGGTCACTGTTTGAGCTGCTTCACCACGCTTTGACCACGATCGTTTTTGCACAATATTGTCGTGTGTGACCCATTTCTCATCCCCAGTTATCATCTGTTTAAGAAATGGGTCGAATTCATTCCGTTTGGCCAAGGCTTCGCAGATGGCAATTCGATTCATCAGGTTTCTTGGTGTTAATTTGTTGGGCACCAAACATCGACCTTCTTTTCGAATCCAGCTTTGCGCAAATGGTTTTAAACTGTTTTATGGTCCATCTTTAGCTCCTGGATGATGCTATGACTACTAATATGTCGGTCAACTTCGATTATTTCTGTGATTTTATCGATATTTTGCCGACGGGCCTGCCAGTGCGAGGTGCATCTTTAAAATCAAAAATGCCTGAACGGAGTTCTCCACTGTCCACTTTCAACCTTGTGTTGGAGGTGTTTTTTCCCTTCAGTTCGCTGAAGAGGGCCACTTTGTGGTCAAAACACGCGTGTTCGACGCATATCCTTGTCTGCGCTCTATCGTTTCAGATTCTCCCAGAAGTTGGGCCCTTTGAGTGCGTGTGTGTGTGCTTCTTGAGTGCTAGTGTGTGTGATTGGTCTGTGCTCGTCCTTTGTGGATAGTCACAGAGTGTGTGCTTGTAATACATCCTGGTATCCTTAACGGGGTCTTCCTTACAGCCTCGTGAAGGATTACATTTCCACCTGGAATCTTTAACGAGGTCTCACAGCTTCGTGAAGGATTCCAGACAGGATAGTGTGTGTGTGGCTGTGTGTGGTCCCTGGCGTGGATTAATTTCCCGTAAACCACCACAGAGGGTATTCTTGGTCGAGAGGTTGTGGTTGGTCCCTTACGTGGTTCCCGCGAATACCAACACAACAATTTGGTCTGACGAGAGTTGCGACTGTTTTTTACGGCCATTAGAGTTTTCCCCCTTATTATTTTAACCTAGAGGCCATAGAGCTCTTGATTTCTTGCTATATTGGCCCAGAACACTGATAGGCTGTTTCTTGGTGGTAAGGAGGAAATTGACCTTTTCCACACCAAAATCAGCCATCCTTATGGTTGAAATTATATGGATTTTTCATTATTTCTACCACTTCTCTTTTGAGTCTCGGAAAATAGCATTTTTCTCCAGCCAGCACTTTTGCTTGGTTGAACTCAATTGTGCATCCCGGTTCCAAACATTCATGTCTGGCGATTGCCAAGAGTAAGAACTGTTTCTTATCTGTGGCCCTTTGATGCTCCTTAATTGTGAATCTAATGGACCTTCCTGTTTGGCCAATATAGGATTCTATACATGTGCACTTGATCTCATACACTCCTTTGTGCGTGAGATCGGGGATCCAGGCATTACGCTTCTGTAGGAGCTTACTTATCTTTTCAGCCATTTCGGCGATGTATGGCGTGATGACTGTTGTCCAACAAGCCAATGTGGTAATTTCCAGGAGCAGCATCGAACCTTTACCAGATAGATGTCATGGAAGCCTTAAGATTAAATTAAGTATCTTGCTTGCACAATGTATGATGGAAACTCGTACAATGACCATAATTCATTCCGTAATCTTTCTCATAAGGTAAAACACTTTTTTCCCATAAAAATTAATGTAAAATATGATTACACATTCTGACTAAAAAAATAAATTATTTTTAAGGTTTATGCAGAGAAAATTATGTATACATGTTTGGTGTCAAGAATCATGTCCTCCTCTATCCCTCTGTCTTTTTTCCTCTATCCCATAATGAACTATCCTGGAATGCAACTTATATTTGTAAAAAACAAAAGAGAATCAGAATAATGAGTTTAATAGTTGTAATACGCTCCCAATTCTTTTTACTAAAATGCTGTACAGCGATATTTCTTTTTGCTGATCCTTCAAATATTGTGAAATGCAATACAGCATTATCATTAAATAAATTTGAGGTGCAAATAGCCAGTGTCTTTTAGGATGATGCTTCTCAGTATATGATGCAACAGTTTCTCATCCTTTACCATGACCACATCACATTTAGCCCATTCTTCTGGACACTTTCTTGAAGACTCGTGTTGGAGATCAGGATGGTGAGGAGGCTAACGTACAAGCTTTCCACCGTGAAGGCCCGGGTTCAAATCCCGGAGACAAATATTTTTCAGTGGTATCCCAATCCCTACTTGTGAAGAGCACTTTGAGTGAGTACAACGTATGCGACGTTAAACTGGGAACCCCTTGGTGCCTTTCGACAAGAGTAGGCTAATGCCAATGCCTGGTTTCTCTCCGACCTTCCTTTCCCAACCTTCCCTAATGGTGCAAATGACTTAAGCTTCCAGTCGCCTCCCCAACAAAACTAAAAAAAGAACTCATTGCATAGCTGAATGGTACACAGGCATGGATTTAATTTTCAAATCGCCATTTGTATTGGCACAAAATAGCAGCATGTGACAGTCACCCATTAGACTGTGGTCAAGCAATGCATTCTATTCTGCTTTTATATTGTTTGGCTTCAGCATCTTTTTCCAGACACCCGTCTCATCACAATTAAAAACATATTGTGGCAGGTAACCCTAAGAGTCTATGAGCTTCTTGATATCACCAATGAAATTCTTTGCCATTTTTGAGTCAGAGCTGCTTCACCATGCCTCACAATGACATGGATGCTGGTTCTTCTCTTAAACTTCTCAAATCACCTACGGCATCCCTCAATTACCTCTTCTTCAGCCGTTGATGATCCTGACATCATCTTAATGAGGTCAGCAAAAATCAATTTCCCATTCTCACAAAGGATATTCTTGTTAATAGTGTAGCCTTGAAATTGCTTTTCGTTTACCCATATGAGAAGTAACCTTTCAAAATCATTGAAAGTACATAACCATTCCGTCGATATTCAAGCCACTTGCTTTGAAGCATCTAATCTCCTTCATTATGCCCTTTTTAATGAGGATAGTGCAAATCTTTGATATTTACCTATTGTATGTGCATTCTAGATCAGCCACAGTTACACCTCGTTCTCGCTTTTAATTGATTTTACTTTTCATTTCTACAGTTATTTTTATTCTCATACAGCTATCTTCTTGAGGCTTTTTCTTTGTGGACATTTTTCAGACTCTCCACAAAATATTAACTATGCCCAAAATATCACAAATATGTCACAAAAGTTTGGAAAAAATGTGTGATCACTAAGAAGCTAGCAGAACGAGTGCTAAAAACAAACTGGAGTAGCCGGCACACAATCATTCCAGGAATTCCCCTATCCTGATCACACATTAATTGAGTCATTTTTGTAAAAATATATTTCCTTATTTAGCAAATTATTTGCCAAGAAAGGCGCTCATTAAGCGAGGTTCCACTGTAGTAGGTATTATTCTCTTTTTAGGTCTGGTCTATTAGTTTATTTCTTATTTTTACCCTACTTAGGAGTTTTATTTTGGGATTGGATTTTGGGGAGTTTCCCCTTCTTCATCATGGAAATTGTTTCAATTTTTTAGGAGGTGTGAGGCCTTACAAGCAGGAAGGTAAAAATGCAGCATACATAATACATTCAATAACAGGATTTTGACTCCTTGCCCATGAAGCCATTACTGCATATTTTATCAGAAAATCATGTTATATGATCAGGCATATATACAACCAATTTCCCATCACTGTGCTAACCATAAACACAGTTATCAACCCACAGGTTGGTTTCATAGCTGATGGTCGAGTTAACCCAATATTAAGCCCAATGACACATGAAAAATTCATACATCAAGGTAGGGGGTCCAGTGCCTATGCCGCCTATGGTTTCCCGGGAAGTTCTGGTACTCAAAAAATAACACAACTCAGGTAAAGCTAAGGATGCTCTGTAATCGAACCTGAGCTCTCCAGTCAGTACCTCCCCTGGACTACCATGTCCCAAATTTTGTTCAACATATTACCTGAAGCTGGCGGGGATGATGGTTTAGACGCTGAAGGTGGCAAGAGCGGCACAGTAAATGACCTTCCAATGGGTAGCATCTTTTATCAGGTTCATCAGTTAGTTGCATTCCACACTCCTATTAGGAAAAAGTTTTATTTCATTAATGGAATGAGAAGTAGTAAATATGAACCAAATAGGTCACCAAGTAACTACAAGGGTACCACAATTTCTTATTGAAACCATTTAGTGACTAAAGTTAGTACTGAAGGGGTTTCAAATATTGTCATAGTATATTGCGAGGGGCTCAGAGGTGATGTGATTTTTATAAAAGGTAATTAAATAATTTCTTAAAAAAGAGAAAAAAATCATTTGAAAGTGACAAGGTTCAGGTTTGAATCATGCTCATGGCATGCATAATAAATATGTAATTAAAGAGGACTTATTTGAACTATCCATAGAAGCTCACCAAAAAGTGCCTATGTTTTGACAAATAAATTGAAGTAATGACGATGAATTTTTCTTTTCAAAAAAGTTATGAACAACCATGGGATTTCTGTTCTGTGCATTCTTTATGGAACATCATTTTATGAAATCTGCTAGATGTCATTCTCATTATAGTTTTACTTCAAAAAACAATGTTTTGTCCACAGTGTGTGTACAGGTATAGCACATCTTTTAGCTACTAGCTTTATGTCCGTACGTGGTAACCTCCTAGTTGTTTGCTGAAGTTTGATTGGATTTTTAGCACACCTATGACTGTACTACCACTTATTACCAAATTGAATATCAAAATTTGTTCAGTCACTTAAAAGAATTAGCATCGCTGCTTATTCTATTAGACTTTAAAGTTTAACCATATTCCTGAAAACCTTGAGAATGTGTGCGTGCAAGTGGCTTGAGAAAGATTTTGATATCGGCGAGGAGAAAAGGGCAAAAGAGGTGGTAGCCCTTGCAAAATGAGAGGTTACATGGAAAGGAGCAGTGTAGGAATGGTGAGGGTGGTTGTGGGAAGACCCTTGTGTATTTTCAGATGCCACCCAAGTATCAGCAACAATTCCTCCTCCTAACATTAAAATACTACTCGAGTATATGACACTGTAAACCAAAATGTTTACCCTGAAACTAATCACTCCCCCCACCTCCTATCATTACATTGCCACGAGAAAAACAGGCTGCAAAGAATATTTTAGGAAATACAGACATTAGTATACTGCCAAAGTCTGGATTCTGATCAAAAGAAGACATTACAAAAATATCTGTATTACATAAACCTGTATCTATATAAAGGATATGAAGTAGGAGTGTTCTATGATCTCCTTACTGATGAACAACTTGCTGGACAAAGTGCAGCTAAAAGGTAATGGATGTAGAGAATTAATGAGATTCTCATCAAAAATCAGCATCAACCTTTGAGTTAAAATTTTATCTTTCCACACAAATAGAGATTGGCAACAAGACGCATTTGTTTTTATATTTCAGTGTTTATGCTCCCATATTTGGTCATCACCATTAAGTATACAGTGACCAAATACACAGATTTAATGCTAATTGGCAAAAATATCAAACAATGGACAGGATCCGAGTAATTTAATCATTAAAATAAATAAATATTTCTCAAAGAAATTTTTTATCCAGTGCTCACATTATAATTCACATAGGAGTTTCTTATTCATGAAAATATTACAGGAAAAGTAGAAACTGTATTTTTATGCTATGCATATGACTTATGAATATAGGAATTCAATCATGAAATGATTTTCCATTTAAAAATGCTTGTTTGAGAACTTATTTTGATTTAATTAGGATTTACATAACCAAAAATCTACAATAAAACCATTAAAAGATAAATAATTTTACAAACCTCACATATGTAGCAGTCCACATGGAAATCCTTGTCCATTGACACTACTCGAACAGTTTCTTCTGTCCCCTGATTGAAGTATAAATATTAATTTTATTAAAAAATATATTTTTAAAACAATACTTAAAAGAGTCTATGAATAACCAAGTTTTAATAGTACTATATGAGCTGATGGATAAGGCAGAGAGTTTTTTTCCTAATTGGGAAGAGGAGATTATTAAAGATAGTCAATAACTTGATTATTAGAACCAAATACTTGGGGTCTACTGAATAATTCCATCAATCATGTTCTGACAAAGCATTTCAATTTAAGCACTAAAATTTTAGACCTAACCTGGCAGTGTTATTTTCACCTTAAGCAGCAAGTTTTAAGGCTGTTTACAGATTAGTACTAAATTAAAAAAATTGATAACTGTTCTAGTATCCTAGAAATAGGACAATAATATACCATCCAGTTGCACCAAAAAGCAGATATAAGTTCAACAAATATGCATATCCTCCTTTAAGACTGGGTTAGATTCCTTGAAAACATGTGAACTGTTGTTCAACAAGTGATAATTTTAATTTAATCCTATAATACAACATTTTGTTTACTCCCCAGGAGATGTTACTTAATAGCTGTTGAGACAACTACCTTATTCCCCAGCCCATAAGATGCACCGTGATTTTTCAGGTCATAATTTTCAAAAACTACTTGGATCAGCCAGAAGAAAATCAAAGTATTTTGATATTAATAAATTAATACAAACAAAATTGAATTGTAACATTAAAAAATTAGCAGCTACACATATATCAACGTTTATTCACTGTATATTCCCAGAAAATCATCTGCTGCTAAATCATGTCCACAGTTATTTTCACTGGGGTTGTCAATTTCCTCTTACACAAGGTCATCTTCACTTCCATGCAGTACATTGCTAATTTCATATTTTTATAAAGACATTACGATAGTATCACTTTAACTTTCCACCAGGACTTTTTCAATCATAAGTACTAGAAATCAATGGCTGCTTCATTCTTCCCATTGGTGTGACGTCATGAGTTGGCCCTTAATTACCTTTCATTTATGAGAGTTTTTGTGCCACTGTACAGCTAGTACATATGCACAGACCATTTCTCTTCATGAATAGATCACACTAAGACATCCCAGAAAAATCAGCAATGGACTTAACTATCACTTATTTTCTCGCTTAATTACAATTAGTTTTGTGGAAACAGTATGAGTAGTGACCTCATAATATCAACTCTTATGACTCTCAGAAATCACATCATTGTACATGATAAACTATGCTGATGATAGTAAAATATAATATTTTTTCTCCTCCATAACTAATCCCATCAATTGAGAAAATGATTAAGGGCAATTATCAATACTCAAAATCAGTTAAGCTGACTGAATCATGACTGTATTAGAAAATGCATCACGTTAGTTCATGTATTAATGGTGTGAATCCATAGTTTAGTACTATTCTCATTAAAATATACCTAAAACTTATTTTGCATTGATTCTCAGATTTCATTTCTGTCGACTCTATGATTGCAGCTGCTTTTTTCCCGCAAACTGATTTTAACTATTTAAGCAAAGGTGGATAGGTACTTCTACATTAATGCTATTACAACATTGATATAATTGTGCACATAATATCAGTTTTGCATAGTTTTAATCCATAATTATTCTGGTGGTAGTCCTGTATTGCCATAAAAGCATGTATAAAATCTGGAATTTTTTTAAGCGAATTTGTATTAAAACTAACAGGAAGATTCTATTTTTAACAATGCAATTTAATAGAGTGCGCTTGGGTCAAAAATTAAGAAAATTTTATCAGAATGACACACACATGACCTCTCAATGCAACCTCTAAAATGTCTATGCATTTAAAACGTCACATTAAAAACTAGGTGGGAGGAAATTATTAGATAAGCCAATATGAGAGCAAATCCAATATTGGTACTTAAGTAAGAAAACAAGACTTCAGGGTATTTTGGTATTTCATGCCTGTAATTCCACAGAAAAGGTAAAACTCCATACCCTGCATCATTTTTTACGTAAAACTACTTTAGTTCCAATGGAATTATTGACCCTGATAACCTTCACATGACAGTCTAAAATGCACTGGTCTAAAATAGAACGCATTATCATCTACGAATATAAGGAACTCTACACTTTCTTCTACACTAGGATGACAATGGATCAAATTTTTTTCTGCTTTTACAGGCTCCCTAAGACATGAGGGCATAGGCACATCTCACCGCTCTCTTCTCCCCCTTACCTAGAATCTTCTTAGAAAGCCTTAAAATCCTTTTCATGTGTCACTACTGAGCATGAAAATTATATGTTTGTATAAAATATAAACATTACTCTTCAAATACATTCACATTATCAAGAAAATATAAAAAATTATAATGTCCATGGCTGATCTCTCTAAATGTACATATGAAAATGAATAGAACTTTCCCATATGCTAGAATCAGAACAAGAGCATACTTGTGGAGCACATTAACATACTACCTTGATCAAAAAGTTCCCGGAATTTATTCAGAAAATTAAAAATACAAGTTTATTCATCTAAATCTATATTGTCCCCTTCAAAGTAATCCCCATCGACTGCAACACACTTATGCCAGCGCTTGATCCAATCCTCGAAACATTTTTTATATTCGGTTTTCGGTATGTCCATCAGTGCTTCCTGCGATTTTTCCATTACTTCCTCTCGGCTGCTAAAACGCGTTCCCCGTAATGGTTTTTTAACTCGATTGAACAGAAAGAAGTCACAGGGAGCCAAATCAGGTGAATTCGGTGGCTGTTGGATGGTATTTGTTGCATTTTTCGTCAAAAAGTTACGAATAATGATAGCACTGTGCGACGGTCTCGACGCACTGTGCGACGATTTCTGGTCTCTTTCGGCGAATTGCTTCACGCAAACGTCTCATAACGCCCAAATAATACTCTTTGTTTACTGTCTGGCCTTCTGGCAAAAATTCATGATGCACTACACCGTTGTAATCCATGAAAACCGTCAGCATTGCCTTCTTTTTTGACTGAAAACGACGTGGTTTTTTTGGTCTCGGCTCATTTGGTGAACGCCATTCACTTGCCTGATGTCTGGATTGCGTGTCGTACTCATAAACCCACGTCTCGTCTCCAGTAATGATCCTTTTGATGAATGTGGGATCGGATTCAGCCTCGCAAATCATGTCTTTTGCGACGTCAACACGGTCTCTTTTTTGCATGAAATTGAGGTCTTTAGGCACCAACTTTGCTGCTACACGACGGAAACCCAAATCATTAACCACAATGTCTTGGGCGGATCCATAGGCAATGTTCAAGTCCTCCGCTATTTCTCTGATGGTTAATTTGCAGTTATTGACCAACATTTCTTTTACTTTATCAATTTTTTCACCGACTTTCGATGTCGATGGTCTGCCACTGCGTTCATCATCTTCGATTGGCTCACGACCACTTCTGAACCGCTCGTGCCACTGGTAAACGACCGTTTTTTTTAGAGAATCGTTGCCGAAACACTTTTCCAACGTCCGTGCGCCACTAAATCCGTTTTTTACGCAAAATTTAATACAAGTTCGTTGCTGCAAATTTAAATCCATTTCTGCAATTGTAAAAAATCGCCAACACACACAGAGATAGATGTACTCTTGGCTACGTAACTTTTGCAAATGTCAAGTTATGACACTAAGATTTAAAGGGAATATCAACAACAGATGTACCTATTTAACAAAAAAACAGAACTCAAATCGGAACGATGGGAGCGCCACACGGTGGTTATTCCGGGAACTTTTTGATCGAGGTAGTATTTGTGAATTTTACCAGGCCCTACTCTATTTACCAGATATTGAAGTGATTATTTTATTGCTTCTTTTTAAAGTAAATAAAATTTTGTATTTTTTAATGTGTGAATTGCTTATGTTAGATCATATTTTCTTTAACAACACTAATTGCAAATTGCATACGAGATGATTTTGGAAAATATCATTTTTCTTGTATAGAGATAGGATGTCTCATGGGTTATTACATGAGACATAGAGGAAAGTGGTCCTCATCATTTTGTCGTTCCATATTTGACCAACATCTGCATGGTGCACCTTGAGCATCACCTAATGAAACCTCTCCACATTACAAAGAGCAAAAGAGTTAAATTTGTATTAACCAAACAAGTATTTCATTTGACGTGACACACTCTTGAAATAAAAAATGCATTAACATATATGCAATATAAAACATCCAAAATGAAAATTGAGTATAATGCAACAATTTCAGAGAGTAAAAATCATTCGCCTTGACCTGGATTCGAACCCGGATCCCTCGATATCCGGCCGAGTGCTTTAACCATTTAAGCTACCGAGACGTCCTCTTACACTCTGAAATTTTGGGGGCTTTAAAGGAACAAGATGTTGTGACGAAATACCGTACATACAATGTCACAGGCATTCGTAGTCGTGCGCGAGGCGCCACAGTCCCGCAGTTTCTTGAAATGAACAGCCTAAGTGTTTGAAATTGGCTTTAACCTCGTGGACTGTGGCGCCTCGCGCACGACTACGAATGCCTGTGACATTGTATGTACGGTATTTCGTCACAACATCTTGTTCCTTTAAAGCCCCCAAAATTTCAGAGTGTAAGAGGACGTCTCGGTAGCTTAAATGGTTTTTTAATGGCTTAACGGCCGGATATCGCGGGATCCGGGTTCGAATCCCGGTCAAGGCGAATGATTTTTACTCTCTGAAATTGTTGCATTATAATCCACACATAGCGGATGACTCCGTTAATAGTTACTGTTGCGGCATCTCCCGCAGTTTCTTGGAAAATTGAGCAGACTTAGAAGTGACAGAAAACTCCTAAATAACATCCTCATTCTGAAAAGAATTCAATATCAGCCAGAATAGAGAATTCATTTGATCAGCTTTGAGTTAGAAATTAAATAAATTCATATAAAACTGGGAAAAAGAAAAAAATTCTCATTTGAATTAAAAAAAAATATTTATGACCACGTGCATTTTGCTCTTTCACTAAAAGAGAAGCAGTTGATGCTATAGTTTCACCAGAAATACTAATACACCTATCAACTAAATTTGGGGCAGCAAAAATATTTACATAGGAATTACAACAGAACTCTTACTTGTAAATAATGTGATACCAATAATTGATATGAATGTGAATTAATAACCTTATCAGTGGCAAATGAGAAAAATGATAATAATAGAGAATGAAGATTTATTAGAAATCGGTAATAAATATGCAAGCTTAAGCCAACATTTAATTCAGCCACGCATTTTACCCAAATCCAAAGCTAGAATTACAAATTGATGCATTTCAAGCAAATGAAATGACACTAAGTTAACAATACCATGCAATAAAAAGCTTTCCCTACAATTTTGGTGGTGATCACCATGTGAAGTAGCTAATAATCCATATTCCTGATGCAATAATTCAACTTGCAGTACAGGCATTATAACCTACACTGAAATTTGTGGGGAACTTCATAAAGCGCATAAACATCTCGTTGAACCTAAACATATTCAGAAAAGCAAAATGCAGCAGGTCAATTGAAGCAAAAAAGCATAAGAGAAAGATTCATGCACATGATTCAAAATATTGATTTAAGGTCATTCAAATGAAGCTTATGGAAATTTGATGTGATGATTTACAGGTGTAAGGATAGTACCTCGACTGGTGTGATTCCTTTACCACAAGCTGCACACTTCGGCGCAAACATTCTGTAATGGGAAAACAGACAGAAAAATGCATTTGGAAATGAAGCAAAATGAGCAATAGAAGTTGGTCAGCTATGATAGAAATATGTAATAAAATTTGCTTGAGCTGGCCCCTACCCAGCCACATTTATTATTCCTTAGGTTTCACCATGATAACATGCCTTTAAAGAACTTAACAACAGTAAACCAGAAAGCAGGAAAGTAGCAAATGAATTACTTGGGAAGACTGAAAACAAAATCGACTAATTATCGTATATAAGAGACATTAAACTGTGAATCTCATGAAAGCATTTCCTTAAATACTTATTCAGCTACAAATTGTCAATGGTGATCCATGAATGTAGCATGGGGAGTATTTCTAAGATTCTCACCAAAAGGCTACGACTTCACTTAATAGAATTTATATCAGATTAAAAAAAAATGCATTATTGCCTTTAAAAGATAGTAACATCATTGGAATAAACAATAATTTGGAAATACAATTGACGTAAAGACTGATTTTGAAAAGAAAAATTTCTTAACAATAATTCCCTTAAGAAGAGCTGTCATCACTAAATGCTAGAAATACAAAATTTGAAAGCATGTATACATATCTCAACTTGAACTGTACGAAGTTTAATTACAAGTGAAGCTTATTTTCAAAGTCCAACTCACATAAATATCTACGATCAATAATAGTCAACAAGATTGGCACCAAATGTGAAAATTTCTTCCAAAGCACAAAATATTTTTGTTTAAACATATTCATGAACTTAAAAGATAATTGTGAAAGCTTATTTGATTAAAATAGCAAACAATTCAACTTCAACTGTTAGTTATTAATCATAACATTCCAAGGTTAGCAGCCAGAAAAGGAAGTTAGCACCCTTTTACCTCATGTTATAGGCAAAAACCATCATTAAATAAATGCTCTACAAAAAATCTGGAAAACTGCAGATGAATACTGAGCACTTCATACAATTTAAAGGGAGTTCCTTGGAAAATGAATTTATGTTATGATATAAATATTTGGAATTACTTTTTTATAGTGTTCAAGAAGAAATCCAATAATAAAGTGATTGATTAGCATTTGCAATAATTGAACTGGAAATTTTATTAAGAAACGATTTCTTTTGTTTCTAAACACTTTAATTAAAAATCCAATTTTTCCATTCGTGAATCAAAAAAAATATACCCAGAGGTATGGAACTAACTGACAGTTATGCTATCATTCACTCCTGACTGCCAATTGTATCTAATTCTCACCATACACAAGAAATAACCCATAAAATAATTACTGAGAATAAAATAAAAATTACAAATAATTCACTGCTTGACTATGTAAAACATAAAAAAGTTTTGAGAATATGATACAAAATTATCAATGCAATTATCAGTGAGAAATTTAAAAATACTCATTGGCACTGAGGCTCATTTATGTTAGGGATCTTAAGATTCAAAAACCTAATGCCTTCCTTGCACTCTCTCAATATTTTTCAAGAAAACTATTCCTGAATAATTTATTGGGACTATTTCTACATTTAGATTTTAAAGCAAACATTTATTGTTAACAAAGGGGAAGATTATGTCAACAGGCGACAGATTTTACTGAAACTTAGCATCCTTGCTTTGTTTTACTAACTCTTCACAGAATCCCCTTTTGAATACAGTGGCTAATTTTTTGTTTTTAATTCCACTGAAAGGTTTTTAATTCTTTTCAACTAGTTGTTACTAATATTAATTGTTTTGCCCCCATTCTCACATTGGCTTAATTGAATATTATCATGATAGCAATGAAAACCACAAAAACTTTTGTTCTTATATTTAAATTTCATATTTTTTACATGAAGTAAAGAAAAAGAACTAAATTTCAAAAGGTAAAAAATACCTTGAATAGAAAAAAGGAGAAACACAATTGTATCATTCCTTAATTGAAAAATTTAATTGGTGCCAGAGTTGTTAATTCAACAACTTTACCATACAATCAACAAAATATAATGAAAATTAATGATGAGATATATTTTTGTCACATGTATTTATGCTGAAGGCCTTCTAAAAAGTCCTCGAGAACAATTCCGCAGCACCAAATAACTACTCCAGGAAAACACACTAATGGAAGATTAAAACAAAAAATATCTGTTACCAGGGGGCACCTACATGCCAAAAGAAGGAATACTACTTCACATTGTGACAACATATTAAGTGTTTTCCAACATTAAACTTTGTATAGTGGTGGTGACAAAACAAGTTGTGGTAGCTTAAGATTAAACATAGAGTAAACTAAGAGCTACCTTTAATGAAAAACTTCTGAGTTTTGTAACTGCATATGAATTACCCAAATTTCTGGTATTTTCCAAGAAAAATATTAAATAAATGCATTGAAAATGTGATGACAATTTATAATTTAGGAATTTCTATTTTGTTATTCAGCTTTTATGTTTTCTTCTTCTTTAACAGAAGGTAATTGCCACCCAGATTTTCCCTTTCCCAAGAAGTTCCTATTAATCTTCACTCAGGACTGTCACAAGGCAATTCATTCAACTATCACTTTTTGGCATCGGCTTTTTAGGATGTTGAGTTGGGATAGAAGTTTTCACATGGACAGATCTTACCTCTACCTTCAGAGGAGCATTTGTTAACAGTAACCCTTATACCCCTATTGCACTTTGATAATTCATGTATAAATCCACAAAATAGAATCTGGTATGGGAATCTATAGAAAATAGTCCTATTAACATACTATCTACTTTTAGAAGTCTGAAAGAAATCAAAGAAAACAATGAAAAGTATCGACAGCAAAAGGTGCCATATTTCACCAAGAACTCTTTTTACTGAAAGGGACCCTACATATTATAAGTGTGATAGTTACAAAAGATAAAGAATACACTCTCACCTGTGATAGTCATTTACACAATATATTTTATTGTCCACATCAACAGTAAAAGGGACACCATCTAAACATTCATTACAAACACAGCAACGGAAGCACCCAGGATGATATGATTTCCCCATTGCTTGAAGAATCTGTAAATAAAAAATAATGCAATTACAAATCAAAGACTTTTGTTATGTATTTTTATTTGTAATAAATAAATGGATGAACTGATTGTGTATATGTTTGTCAATCTTAAATAAAACAAATAATATCATTATTATAAGGTGGTAGTAGTAGTAGATGTAGGGAAAGTGACCCACAGCTGAGGTCATTTGCACCATTGGGGATGAATGGGAAGGAAGGGTGGAGAGAAACCCTGGCATCAACATAAGCCTACTCTTAACAAAAGGTGCCAAGGGGTCCACAGCTTATAGTCCCATCTGACGGACAGTGTGCTCACTTAAAGCGATCTCCACAAAGCTACTCAAGTAAGGTTCAGGATGCCACTGAAAAAGATTTTCCATCTCCAGAATTCAAACGCAAGGCCTCTGGGTGGGAAGTCAGTACACTAGCCACCATGCCATCCAAATCCCCTATTATTAGGTAGTCTACCAATTAAGGTAGATTTTGAATGACCACAGACTGGATAATGATACCTTTTTTGCCTCTCCCAACATAACATAATTTGAAACCAGACATTACAACAAACTCTTTTTCAACTCTGCATAATTCTTTCCACTGCTTTCCTCTCTCCATTCTGTACAACTTGCATATCCTTTTCCTACACCTGTGAACATACAGAAAACACTCTGGTTAATTGTAAATGGAGATGAGTGACTCCATGGTGCCTTCAAACAGCCTCTTTGCCTTGAACAGAAGGACAAGCTCTGTTTTTTAACTGGAATTAGTTCAGATCTAAGTAGTTTATCCATGGGCGTTCACACACATGAACATTGGTGAAAACTAAGATTATAAAGTATTTGCAGCGAATGACACTCTGACTAACAGATATGGCACACATACGATCACCTCAGGCCATGGTATTCATTGGCCTTTGGCTGGTCCATTCATCATCGCAGATGTCTCAAAATCCATCACGAGAAATAATTTTTCAAGAAGGAATGCTTCAACTAACCAACTATGGACATCTACTACCAGATATCACAGGTCTACTGTCACACCACATCACCAGTTGGCACCTTTTTCAGGTTGCATTTCCCACTGCGGCAAAACACAAAGAGCTACCATGAGCTTCAGATATTAATTTGAGGCTGAATTCCTTGCATCCTTGGTGCATGTAGCAAGCATCAATCATTTCTGCATCACTCTCTATCACCCGGCATCCAATACAATGGTAGAACAGCTATACAGACAGCAGCAAAGTAGCCATCAGGTGCCACTAGCCATCCTACTGGTCAGACAACCTCTCCATTGCACTCATGGGCTTAAGTTCAACCTTCAAGGAGTAAACAGCAGCCATGTCAAGGACCTCCTGCTGATCCTACAAATTTTTCCATGCATTCCAAGTATTCAATTTTATGCGCACACAGCCATTTCTGCTCCTTAGCATGCATCAGCTGGTGTTTTCATCTTCAAGGACCTCAAGAGGGCATCATACATTTTCATCAGAAGTGATAGTTCAAAGAGCACTGCCACCACTCTTACAATTCCCATCGCCAATACACCTTTGTGAGCAGGTGTGTTGTCCTGGTGTAAGATGACTTTTTTCTTCTTCAAGTCAGGCCTCGTCTTGCGAATTTTGGCATCCAGTTGGACAAGAAAGTTGGAGTAATAGTCACCTGCCTTTTTCAAGGTGATCAATCAACAAGATCCCTTTCGTATTCCAAAACACACTGGCCATGACCTTTCCTGCAGATGTGATCGAATTTGCTTTCTTTGGTGTTAAACCACCGACTTTCACCCACTGCTGATTCATTTCTGGCATGCAGTGGTAGAACCATGTCTCATCCATGGTGACAAATCACTGTGCAAAATTCAGTCGGTTCCCTTTTAAATCGGTCATGGCTGCAAAAATTGTTTTCGCATTTCCTTTTGATTGGGATTCAGCAAATGTGGCACCCACCTTGCACAGGGCTTTCACATTCGTCTATCTTTGTGCATGATGTTTCGCACCCATTCTTCTGATATCCCCACGACCTTAGCTATCTCACTCACCTATCGCCCAATACGATATCGTGCACCTTTTCCATGGTTTCTGGTGTGGTAGTCTTCTTCGGTCGACCTTAATGTAGGTCATTTTTGAGGGATTTGCGGCCATGTTTAAATTCAGCTGCCTACTTTTTAATGGTTGACATTGAAGGAGCAGAATCCCCGTACACTTTTGTCAACTTTGGATGAATTTCCTTAGAGGTAATTTATCCAAAAAGAAGAATTTTATGACCGCACAAAATTAAGTTTTTCCATTTTAATGAAAAACACGAAAGATGTGTACTGCAACAATACATGTAAACAAACTTCTTGAGAGAACAAGTTGAAACTTTTCTCAGGAGCTAACGACATGTGCACCCAGGCAGGAATCATGAATTTTTGCTGATTGGAATATCTCTGTGTCAGGCCGAGAACTTTTCACCTTACCCTCGTACAGTGGATATCTAATACATTTTCTAGCAGGTGATCTCTCTTGGCAAAATCAATGAAAAAGATCTGATACTGTCCAGTATTTTATTTCAAACACATTTACAATTAACAATGGAGTCACAGACTGAAATGGTGTCCTGAAGAAAACAAGGAAGCCATAAAAAGCTTTTTCCTAGAAATGATAAACAAGTAGTCTGAGACAGCCAAAAATGTGTGCCATTGGCCATAAAATATGGATTCAATTCTATGATTTCTATGTATATATACTGAATCATATATGTATTGAATCACTCATAATATTGAATAACCACTGTGGGTGACATGAAAGAGTAGGCCTAATTCTTACCAATTTCTTTTACATGTAAATAACATGTCAATGTACCGTACCTATTGAAAGGGAGTATATTACTAGTATTTTTAAAAGATGTATTTGCAACATTAATCTTCCCTGAACAAGTTTGAACTGATGATTTCCTTATGCCTGACTATGCTAATATGAGGGTGGTCCCATAAGTACCCGGCCTGACCTAGAGATGGCAGTAGTTGTTTGAAAAATACAATTGTATTAGAAAGTACACAATCTATAAAGTATATGTTTCAAGTTTTAAGATGCTACGTTGTTTATTATTTGGTTGGCAGCCATCAATAGTGAATGTTTCCAGTGAATTTTTGAAAATGGAGAAAATTGGTCATTGTTATGTGATACAATACTTTTATTTGTAAGGTCTCAGCCCAACCAATATAAAAGCTGAACTGGATTCTACTCTGAGTGAGTTTGCACCTTTGTTTACAACAGTAAAATATTTTCAAGACGAGCATCGCATTGGTCAACCAAATGAGGTGATGACTCCAGAAATGGTGAAGAAAATCCACCAAGTGATACTGGATGCTCGTCGATTGAAAGTGCATGAGCTAGCAGCCATAGTAGGCATTTCAAAAAGTGCGGTACATTGCATATTAAAATTTGGACATGAGGAAGCTGTGTGCAAGATGGGTACTGCGTTTACTCATACTCAAGCAAAACTAGTGTCATGAAGAAGTTTCAATTGGGTGTTTAGTAAAGTTTCACAGCAACAAAGCAGAATTTTTGCACTGTTTCATAACCATGGATGGTTCACTTCTTACCCGAGACAAAAGAGTAATGGAAACAATGGATTCCAAAGGGAGAACCGGCGCCATGGCGTCGGTTTTTTGGGATGCTCGTGAAATAATTTTCATTGACTATCTTGAAAAAGGAGAAACTATCAACGGAGAGTATTATGCGAACTTATTGCAACGTCTGAGCGAAGATATCAAGCCAAGTGGGCCGAATTTGGTTAAGAAGAAAGTGTTGTTTCATCAAGTCAATGCACCAGCTCACAGATCTGCTATTGCTATGGGCAAAATTCATGAATTAAAGTTTGAATTGCTACCTCATGCACCCTATTCGCCAGATTGAGCCCCCTCGGATTATTTTATATTCTAAAACTTGAATAAATGGCTCGGTGGTTAAGGATTTTCCAACCGTGAAAAATTGATGTTGGCAGTTAATGGCTGTTTGAGGAGCAAGACAGTTCTTATTATAGAAAGGGTTCGAACTTATAGAAATTGCTGGGAAAAGTGTATAGAGCTGCAAAGAGATTATGTTGAAAAATGAATACATTTTTTCCCAAAGTTTTGTGTTTTCTTTGTTGGGTTGGGTACTTCTGGGACCACTCTCGTATTTACTTGTTATTAATAGTTATCATATGTCATTGTCTATGTTAGTAATCATTATTATTTAAGTTATATCAATGAAGTAGTATTAATGACTTTTCTTGATGATTCCTTATGATAAGTTTTTGAGTTAATAGACCTGAATAAAATGTATTCTATCTTCCTCCAGTTAATAACTAAATGATGGATAAAAATGGGTTGACATCACTAATGGAGAGGACCATTTACAATGCCATTGACACCACTACTGGCGATTTCTGAAGACCCTGTGCTCAGTAAATTTTCTGTCTGGTGCTCTCCTTTATTTAGATTCTTCTCTTTTTAAATAATCAATTCTGTCTCTTTTGTTGGAAGGTCATTTCTTACGACATATCTTGTTGGAGCGAAAAGAGTTGTTTACAAAAGATGCATAAAATTGAGTAAGGGAGATATAAAGAGAAGGGTGGGTAGGTTGGTATTTTGTAGGAAATGAAAAGTGAGATAAACTTTTGACATTTTTTGGATTTCCCCGATTAGCAACCTGTTTGCCTGTAATCCTCCAACTCCTCAAGTTACAATGTACCACCCGAGTCTAACTCCTCAACTGGTTTTTATATATATGGGCTCAAAACTGGACTATAAGCTTAAAAGCGACAGCTAGTAAGGTATTATAATTTAGCAACTTGTGAAAGGAAGATTGTATAATGGTTAGATGTCAGTTATGGAGATATATAAATGGTTATAATTTGTAATGATAAAAACTCCAAGTTTAAATCCCACATCACAAAATTATTGTCATCTGCCAGTTGAGGGAGCATTTTATCATGTTCAATGAGGTGTGAGGCATTATTTTATCTTTCTGTTATTTGTTAACTACCTAGAGGTTTAATTAAAATTAGCAATTTTTTGTGGAAAATTGCTAATTTTAATGAATCATGTTATTCCACCATATCACGCCTGAAACATCTCTTTTTATACCTACAGGTTTGCCTGCCCCAGTGGTGGTGTGGTAATGTCCTCACCAGTCAACCCAGAGATCAAGGGTTGGCTGGTCCACACAGGGCATGGGGATTTGTAAATGTCTTACATTGATGCATGTATAGGGGTTAGGTAGAAGAATGGACTAAAAAGTCTCAATCTTGCCATAATAAAGTTGTAAAAGCAAATGAATAAAGAGAGGCAACCAAGGTATCCAAGTCAACATTGACCACTGCAATGAAGGCCACATAACCAAATTGGTAGAACTGAAGATACTTATTCATGTTGTGGCGTTAATATGCGAACAGTAATATTACTCAAGTATGCATGGAAATCCTGTTCATTTCTTCAATCCTTTAGAGACAGCACATAATGTGACCATTTAAGAATTGCCATTACAGCCAATTGTTGAATTCCAGTTAGTTTCAGAATCCCAACCCTGAACTTATAAAGTGCATTTTCTTTTATTTTCATTATTTTCCATGAATTATGACTAGTGAATCATACAACAATATCAATTACTTCATAAAAGAATTAAGGCTCTCAATACAAAAGCAACTTAAATGTTAAAAAGAAAACAAGCTTTATTGGTTAGCATTAAAACTTTCAAGCATCATAACTTCATAAAAAGAATAATCCAATTATTGGATAGAATCTAAATAAAATTGAGGAGTCAGTACAAATGTCTAGTTGTTAGAAAAAGAAATGAGATAGTGGAAATATGCCCAAGACAAAAGGAATTCATGAAACATTTTTTTGCATGACAATCGAGTCTTACCACAAATTATTTTGAATTTTAACCTTGATTTTCAAAGACTTACCATTTCCATTATTAAGTGACCACATATGGCACATTTTTCTGCAGTCTGTTGGAATCCAGAATACTGAAATGTAAGACATTATTGCATTATTATGGGGTTTGATGCAAGAAAGAAAAAAAGATATCAACCTTGGAGCCCCTTGGAGCAACACCAAAATTTAGATTATTACCATATGAATATCATTACTTTAATAAATGCCAAATTTAACAAAGAGGAGTCACACTATTTTAAAAGCACTCACAGAAAGTTTCACCTTTATTTACTGTAAAAGTCTTGGGAATTCCACAGCACAGTACATATATATCTTTGATTAAATGGGCCATGAACAGACACAAGCGACATAGTGTCTTTCTTATTCCAAAGCTACAATGATATTAGTAATTAAAAAAATAAGAGACACTTGAAAGCAATTTTTAATTATTTCTTATTTTAGAAAGAGTTTAGCAAACACTTTTTCAGACCAGCAAGCCCACTTTCATTTACAATGGACTACCACCCGAACCTCCACCCCTATTCCTTTCAAAACCGGATCTAGCAACACTTTTCAACCTACCCTATCCTCCGTTAAAAACACCCGTTTTCCCCATTCGCAAAACAAAAAAATCACAGACCCAACACCCCAAGCCAAACACAAAGTAGTGAACCTTTCATCCAAGCCTCTCAATAATTGCGAGCTTTCGCTACTAAGTAAAGGCCTCTCCTTCTCCCTCACCCCTAGAACCAACCACATTAACATTGTCACCGACACTTTAAACTTCTGCCGGAATCTATGCTGGCATGCCCATTGGAATTCATAGCCTTTCCCTTCGAACGCTTCCACCATTAATCCAGCACTTATTCGATTCCGTCCAGCCTCAGATAATGAACCCAAACCACTCACATCCAAAAATCCAATAGAAATCTTTATCAATCTCCTAACAAAGATTTCCGATAAAAAATTCATAGATTCCCTTAAGCCACCAGATAACCTTTCTCCCCCTGAGAGGCAAGCTCTCAGACGTTTAGCGTCAAACAAAAATATAATTATCACGACGGCGGACAAACAGTCATCTGTTGTCGTGCTAAACAAGAAAGACTACAATGCTGAGACATTACGACAATAAATAACCTTTCTTGCTATACCCCCCTGCCCCAAGATCCTAATCCTTCATACCAAAAGGATATTCTATCTTTTCTATCCAATTTTGGGCCCGGAGAAGGTCTCTCTTGCAAAGATATATCCATTCTTTCTCCACCTAATCCTAAGACCCCCACATTTTTATTTGCTACCCAAAATTCACAAAACCAATAACCCCGGACGCCCCATTGTCTCTAGCATCAACTCCCCCACTGAGCAAATCTCCGCATTTATAGGCCACCACCTTCAACCCATAGCCACTTCACTGCCTTCTTACATCAAAGATTCGTACCACTTCCTGGAACGTCTACACTCAATCACAATTCCTCACAGTACGACCATTCTCATGCCCACAAAAGACGTTACATCTCTGTACACCTCCATTCCCCACAAAGAAGGCTTAGAAGCCCTGAAGTATTATCTCTCCCTACGACCCACACCACACACTCCATCCATAGATTTTCTTATCGAACTGAGCCAACTCATCCTCACCAAAAATGCCTTCCAATTCAATGAGAAAATATATTTGCAAATAAAAGGTACTGCAATGGGCATATGTATGGCTCCTGCATACGCCAATCTTTTTATGGGTAAACTTGAAGAAAACTTTCTCCAGCAACAAACCCTCAAACCACTCTTCTGGGCCCGTTATATTGATGACATTTTCCTCCTTTGGTCCCAGGGATGCGAAAACTTATCATCCTTCATTTCCTCTCTCAACTCCTCCTTATCTGTTTCTTTCACTTCATCTATATCAGACTCGAATATCACCTTTCTAGACATTGACATTCATCTCCAGAACAACAAGTTTAACACCTCAGTCCACATTACGCCGACCAACCCCCAACAATATCTCCATTTCAACAGCTGTCACCCATTGCACACAAAACGCTCCATCCCCGTCTCACTCTCAGTCCATGGCCTCCGTCTCTGGAACAACACCCCCTCCAAACAGAAATACATGGACCAGCTACATGTCTCTCTCAGAGAATGTGGGTACCCTGAAAAACTACTCAATAGGAAAATTCTCAAACCGTCAACTCAACACACTCCTTTCCCCAAACCAAACTGCCCAAAATACCCTAACCTTATCACCACTTTCTTCCCCGAGACCCACAAAATTAAACATATAATCCGTGAACTCTTCCCAATTGTTAAAAATAGTCAATCCACATTATCATCATTACCACAATCCAATCACCTTTATTCCCACATTGTCCCTTCATTTCGTTTAAAGGCCCGCCAAACTTGCGAGACATCTTCAAGTAAAAAAAAACCACCGACGAGCACCCCTGTCTCTTCTTCGCCCCTGTCTGCAATATGCAACCGCCCACGCTATAAATGCTGCCATCTCCTAAGACCCTCCACGTCCCTTATTACCAACTCCCAACCCAAAGCCACCCTCACCTCAAAAAACATTATACATCGCCTCTCCTGTAACTTCTGCCCTGCCTTCTATGTGGGTGAATGCACGACCGTCCTTTCCCTCCGAATGAATAACCATCGCTATTCCATCAAATCCCCCACCTTCCTTAATTATCCCATCCCTACTCACACTGCTTCCCACAACCAGTCTTTTGATGACTGCTTCTCCGTTTCGGTGATTGAAACCCTTCCCAATTCCGCTAGCAGCATAGAGGTGAGAACCCGCGAGATGGCACATATCTGGGTGCTCCAGTCTTTTAAACACCCCGGGCTGAACCAAGCCCACTGATTTCATCCAATGCTGCCATACATTTCCCCTCCCCCACCTTGTCTACTTCCCATTGGTCCCTTACCTCTCCTCCCCTCACCCTTCTCCTGCACATGTCCTCTCTGCTCTTCCCCGACAACACCATTCTGATGACGATGGCCGAGCCATCGAAATGTCAATACATACTGTGAGTGTCATTCCTTTATGTTTGTGTGTTGAATATTTTGTATCCATGTGTGTGTGTTAGTGTGTGTGTGTGTGTGTGTGTTAGTGTGTGTGTTAGTGTGTGTGTTAGTGTGTGTGTTAGTGTGTGTGTTAGTGTGTGTGTGTGTTAGTGTGTGTGTGTGTATGTTAGTGTGTGTGCATGTATGTGTGCGTGTGTGCATGTGTGTGTGCGCCTGTGGGTGTGTGTGTGTGTACATATATATTATATAAAAATAATATATATCTTTGAAGTTGACGCTCTCCGGCGACGCACAAATGCCCGGATACAAAATATTCAACGCACAGAAAAATAAATGAAGGACACTCACAGTATGTATTAATGTTTTGATATATATATATATATATATATATATATATATATATATATATATATATATATATAGATGATGCGGAAGTACTCACGAGAGCAATATAACTTTTGGACGGCACAATAGAACACAGAATAAAACAGATAACACGTAAAAGGACACTCACACTGTAGATGATTTAAGCTTTCGGCCTACTCCGAGGCCTTCTTCAGGTCAGACTGAGAGGTTTTGAGGGAAGAGTGCCTGGGGAGGGGAGGGGGGGGCGGAAGGTTTAGGGACTGTTGGGAAAGAAATTAAAGATGGCGGTTAAGGGTGGGAATTTTAAAGGATCGGAAATATAGGATATATGCGGATTCACGAGTTCTCACCTCTATGTTGGTGGCTGAATCAGGTAGGGATTCTAGAATTGTTAGGGAAAAGCATTCGTCCAATGATAGGTTGTGTGAACTTGCGTGTAAAAGGATAGGAAGAGAACTCGCGAGAAGAGCGAGAACTCGAGAAGACTCATGTAATTCTGCTTCACTCTCTTCTCTTCCTATCCCTTTACACGCAAGTTCACACAACCTATCATTTGACGAATGCTTTTATATATATATATATATATATATATATATATATTTATATATATATTATTACATCCTTGTGCTCTTATTATTACATGAATTAGTAGTAATTAAGGTAAAGAGGAAAATTAGGATATTTTAACTTACCAAATAATCTTCTTCACAATAAACTCTGCCATGGACATTATAGAATGCTTTTCCTCTCAATGCTCTACCACACGAACAGCATATGAAGCAGTTGGTATGATACAGGTTACCCATAGCCTGACAGGCTTGCCCAGCACCTGTAACTCTTTCTCCACACGTATGACACAAGCCTGTGAAATATAAGTAGACATAGACTCATGAGAATGTGATGGTTCGATAAGCATTTTATTGATAAAATTAACATAATCACTTCTAAATCAAAAATTATTCAACAAAAACGACAGGAATCTCTTCTATGTTTAGGTACACACATAAAAGAAAAAGATAAGAACATTTGAGAAATTTCCAGATTCAATTTACTACTCTGTTAAATGATTTGGTTTTACATTAAAAAATCATATTCGTTGAATTTACATTTCATCCAGATCCATTAAAATACATATATTGATAACATTGCCTAAATTTTCCTAAGAATGTTTACATATTGCACAAATTGGATTTATACCTAGGTTACCGACCAAAAGGTCAGTTTGATTGGTTAGGGTACCTCTGCCTGCACATCCTTAGAAATCACACAACTTGGGTAAAGCTGAGGATGCTCTGAGACATCCCCAGGAAATGAACCTGGGCCCTCCGGTCAGTTGTCCCATATTCTATCCACTGTATTACCACATTTCCTTATGCCCTAAGTGCTTATTAAAACAAATTGTTTATATTTCGATATCAATTGTGAAAATAAGAAATAATATAAATAATTAAATATTATTTCAGCATCATACCAGGTTAACCTTCATCACAAATGCTACATCAAATGACATTTACTTTTGTTCTGTACTCAATGAAGGGCATCATTACAATTCTGAAAGTTGCACTATATTTTCCTTGAACAATAATATATGGAATTTCTTGATACTGGTTCATTATCCAATTTTCTCTCACATTTCCTGCCTTTCATTGAATTTCATTTCTTGCTTATTTGGAGATTTTTCTCTTCCTCATTTACCTTTTTATGCTTTCTTCTCTCATTCACCAGGGACACGACTTCACCTTTGATCAAAGGTTTCTGGTTATGTTTTCCAGGAGCCTGAAGCTTCCTTTTTTTAACTTATAATTTACCACTCTTTAGAAGACACCATTTTTCTTAGGACGACAATGTGTTATTATAATCCTCCTCTCGTGCACACAGGAATGACATCCTTGATTTGCCTCCCTAAAGTCGTCATCCACTTCTTCTGAATTTTCACTAGTTATTTCAACTCTCAGGCTCCTCTTCATCACCCCACTTGTAGTAAACTGTTAATCAATTAGACAATATTCTAAATTTAATATTTGAAATTGGTAAGGACTTCAGTTTAAACACAAATGCTATTTGGTCCTAAATACATTTCTCAGTCGATCATGTAACTCATAATTTTTGGTACTATGAGGATTTAGCCATTTTGTTCTTTTCTAATTCCTACAGGCATCTTCTACTTATGTCCTCTGTGGATGTGGTTTGAAAAAATATTTGCCACATTTAATTCGTACTGTTCGCACAATTCTACTCTCTCTCTGCTTTCTTCTAGTTTGCCAAATCTATATTTTTCTATACTATACTTTTCCTTCTTTTTCATTTCTGACAATTCAATTGCAGCTAAAATATTACCATACTAGCTACTCCAATTCCATTAAAAAAAATATTTCTTCATGTCCATATGTAATCTCCATTTGGCTATTTTAGGTATTTCAACTTGTACTAATTAGGTGTCCATCAAGTAATTTATTACTTTACCATTCAACCATAGTCCAAAAGCAACTCGTCATTCTCTTTGTAGCATTCATCCACAAAATACCTACTCTAGCTATGTACCGAATATACCAATTCTCCAACTCCAGAACCAGAATTCCAGAACTCCATCCATGGATCCCTTGTCAATTTTCTAGAGTTGCTTCTACAAAATCTATAGCCCAATTTATTTAATATATATCAACGATGTATAAGTCCTGCTTATTAAGGATTCTTTAACCTCCAAAATTTCCCCAATTGACTAGGCACATTAATAATTAATTAATTGATTCACTTGCTCAAGTAATCTGGGTTTGCAAGAAGCGGGGTGTGTCCAAATCATTCACATTTGAACTCCAGATTTACTGGTCCATAGCTCAACGCTCTATCAACTGAGCTGGGGCACCACCAATGTAATCCATTTTTTTTCTCTACACGCTTTTGTTCCGTACATCCTGTTCTGCACACCCCTCCTCTCCCTGCTGCGAGATTAACTCCTGCTATTTATTCGTGCTACGAATTTCCTTACTCGCAAACTCCTCGACGGGGTGGGGAGCGAAGGTATACGTTTGTACGCACAACTGGAAAGTGGGATGAGGAGCGGAGATGCGGCGCGGGCGGTCGCGGACGACTCCCCTCTCGCGACCTCTTGCTCCCTTCGCCTCGGATCCACTCCCTCGCCCTCCGCCGGCATCGCTGACCCACGAGTCGCAGCCAGGAGCCCCCCTCGCTGAATCGCGAAGGTCGTTCTTCACCCCCCGACGTGCCCCAACTGATGTCGCAATTGTGGTAACGCCGAAAAGAAATTTCCACGCAAACAACTTGAGAGGGTGCTTTCGACTCCAAAGACGAAGCAGCGGGGAAAACAAAGCCAGACCCTTTCAGATTTCATCTGACAAAGATGGTCCACCAACCCTGCTGATCGGTAGTGATAATTTGGGGCTCGAATGAGTATGGCACTATGGTTAACCAAATTATTAAGACACATTATTTCTCCCGGAGTAAATAAAAAGTTCACTTCGTCAATGGCCGCAGTACAAAGGCCCGTGTGAGGAGGAGCTTCACTTACTCGACAACGAGTTCTAAAACAAACCAAACATTAAACAACACATTACAAAGCTCACATCACTACCACTAGCGAAACATTACTCTTCAGCATCACGCCCCACAAGGATGCCAAAAATGTGGTCCGATTCATCGCGAAACGCTTTGCGTATCTCTCGGAAAAGGAGTAGAAAACAAATGGAAGCACTGCGGGCCTTCGCGGCGGTCCACGGTGCACCCTTGGGGCGACGGCAAGCGGAGCGGAGATATCACTCGCGAAACACTGGGGAGGCCGACAGGGGGGCGCTGGTGGGGAGGAACTGGAGACTCTCGGAGGAAGTACCTCGTTGATTTTTATTCGACGACTTCCCATGGACACCACCTATAAAATTAGGAGAGGAGACTGGCTGGGGATGGCGGATGGAATCAGAGGTCATAGGGGTTTTTCGCCGCGAAATTCACTCTATATGAACCCGACGTTCCAAGATAAGCGACGAGGGGCAACATACATGAATTACACCACAATGCCGCTCTTAACGAAACGTTTCGGAAAAGACAAGCTCAGAAGGATGGGGTTGGAAATTAAGGATCGGTGAAAACGTTAATGGGTAGGATAGGGTGGGAATTAAGTCATCCCCCGAGAACAAACCCGTCGAAACCCTTCGCCCGGGAAATGTTACTGCTCTGGAGGCCAGTAGCAGGAGACGATGGCGGCAGCAAATAACGAACGCCTACGCGTCCACGCTAGGCGTGGAGAACTCGGCCGTTCGTCTTGAGGGGGGAGGGCGAGTGGTGGGTGAGGGTGGGGGGGAAATCGCGGTGGCCGCTGAAAGCCAAAAGGGCTCCTCGCTCACTCGGTGAAGAGATCGACCCCTCCTCCCCCCCAATGGGCATCGCGCCTCCCGACGACCCCCTCACATACCCGCGCACCCCCTCCCCACGGTCTCTCCACCGGCGACAATATCCCTCCTCCAATTCTGCTACTCGGATCGCCGGGGAAAACAGCCGACGACAAACAGGAGACAAAGGGAATAATGGAAGCGGAAATTTAAAAATTCTCCCTTGCAAGTACATAGTGAGTAATTGGGTGGGGGTGGGGGGTGCTTGGATTAATATTTCATTGCCATTCACGAGGACTGAGCTGAGTCTTAAAAAGATGAGCACTTACGGAAACCACCGAAAAATTAAGTGGCTGTATTGCAGGACATTAAATAAAATTGAAACTCGTCCTTTACGAGGTGCAAAAGCATCGATGTCAGCAGAGGTAATCACCCGGATATATTTATGAAAATTCGCTTCGATCTGGTAATGCGTCAGTTCCTAAGTAGGGAGTGTAATGTAGCACCCTACATCAGAAGTACTTCTACCGGGGGACATGCGAACGAATGCGAATTCAGGCAGAATTTTTGGAATACGCACGCCGATCCAAAAAAACTGGAACCTTTACAGAAATACCAACAGCAGTTACCTAAACACATATTCGCATACAGATGAGTTATTTCTTTTCCGAGTCTAAGCAAAATAACACATGTGAAAGACTATCTTGCGTTCACGCGAAAAGAGCGGTTGGTATAATCATCCACACTGTGAATTTCCAGCAAGGGGGTATTTGGTGGCTTAAGAAGAAGAAAAAGCATAAATAAAGGGAATAAAATACGAAGAGAGAAAAAAATGTAATTTTTGGCAACACGTAAATGGATAAATGCGAGAAATCTTACGATTAGCATAACATTTTAAGGCGTACACGATAGTAAACCAAAGGATACGTTGAAAACCGACACACTCCCTCGATTTGCTTTGCTGGCAGCTAGCCTGATTCATCCATTAAACCAATGACCATATCATTCCAATTTATGCACCATTAAAAGCGAAATAACCGCAGCTACGTTTAAATACAGGGGCAGAGTAGTGTTCACTTATTTGAAAGTGGTAGCAAACAATCCCGGACCCCTCACTCCTACTGCGTGCATCAAACCAATGTCTCGCTGGACTTCGGCAAATTTCGTTTCGTTCGTGTGAACAATGACAATATGTAATTTTTTAAGGTTGTCTACCGTTTACGGTAGGTTTTGGTTGGACGCAGACTAACTACCATTGGGAATGTAATCTTCGCCTAATAAGGCAACCAAACACACTTCAATACACCCTTCTTCGATTCCGCATACTTTCTAGCTGCATTCATTCCGTCCAAGGACCCTGTTCTATTGGGTATACTTGAAAGGTGTTTCAATTTTAACGATAGCCATATTTTTCACATGTTAAAAATATAAAATTACAAACTGTATTCAAATAGCCAACTCTTGAGTTTTTTAAATCAGCGTTTTCCTCAACCTCCTGAAAGTTTGTGATCATCTATGGAAAAAGATAGGAAATCTACAGAAATAAATATTTATATCAAAAGTCCCAAAGATGAATAAGGACACATATCAGTGCATACGTGCATTTCTAAGTGGCTTGTTCGTTTGTAGTAAAGGCAAATATTCCTCAACACTGCTACTTTTCGTAAGAGCGTAATGTTAATTTCCCACTTTTTCTCAAGTATGACTTGCCGAAAAACAGGATGTTGAGAAAATCGTTGTATTAGGGTATGCAGGGTCAGCTATTGTATTATAAGTGCATATCTTGTTACGTTTGACACAGGAAATATATAACTTAAATGGCAATTGAAAAACGATGCACATCAAATTAGGCAGGCGTGCACACAAAACCGACCTTGACTACTCAGCGGCGCATTATTTTGATACCGACAGTACCTGATGGCAGTTTTCATCACGAGCGAGGTGAGGTACACAAAATACGAATTTTCATTTTCGATGTACGTTACCTGCAGGAGCAGAATAAAATGATGCCCTCCATACATCCTCCATTCCTCCGTGAGCGTGATTGCCGCCACATCCACCAGGTGTGACCAAGACAGGAATGATTATTGCAGAAAGATAAGTCACGCTGAGAAGCCACTCTCCCGATACATGAAACTTATTTGGACAGCTGTTGATGCACAATGACCCACACCCATAGAAACAAAACAATCACAAACTAACGGTAATCGTAATGTTGGAGAAGACGCACCCGGTAGTCACGCAGAAATACTTAAAATCAAGTTGAGGTTACGATATTTCTAAAGCCGGCCCCGGTGGCGACGGGGTAACGCCCTCTGCTGCCAACCCCGAGGTCGCGTGTTCGATTCCTGCCTAGGTGGGTCTTCCCACGAAGTCTCAATTTCTCCCCAATTAAGTCGTTATATAAATATATAAATTACACAAGAACTAAAACAATATTTATCACAAGCTCAAAGCGCTGCTCCTAAAGACGTGGGTTTCGTCTCCATTATCAAAGATGGTATTTTCTTTCATGGAATTCCAACCCCTATTTTCCTTCGGTACGGAGCGAGTTAGGTTAATCATGTCGATGCGATCGAACGATACTTGGCAACATTATTAGAGCAGACCAGCAACGACGGAAAGATTCTCTCAAACATTCCTACTTTGTTTTACAAACTCCACCTACCATTAATAAATTACCGCATCACACGAACTCATCTTTCATTAAGTGACGCAAATAGAAAAAACGGTATACGGCACCTAAAATCAAGGATTGCAATGGTAGACATCATCTGTTTAATGCAATCCAAACATTGAAGTTTTTCTGTCTGTGGCACGTGCGCCACTAACGGTATATACATCACATTAAGGCCACGGCAATAAAAGAAGCAGGGACCACTTGAAAGATGAGAAATAGAGGGACCACATCAAAGACAAGCATTTTTTTCAACCAACCAAGAAATTAAAAATACATTTGGTTAATATGACAGCAGATATAGTTGTTTTTGTCTGGGTTTAATTAAGCACAGCACACACTGTCCTTGATATGTTTAAAAAGTTCTCTCACTGGCTTCTCCAAGCAATTTCTCTCTCCTCTTCTCACCTTAGTTTATTGTGCACTCTTTATACATCCTTCTTCTACAATCTGTGTTCACATTCTTTCGTTTCCTTCGCTTCCACATCCCTAATCTTAGCTGTCACGCAGCCTTTAAAGATGCACATGTGTATCCAAGTCGTTCTCTAATTAGTTTCGCATTTAGTATATCACATATTTGTACAAGTACTCGTAATGAAGAGCATTTTTCGCATACGCCTTCATGAAACCTTTACTTCAACCATTGAATTAAATGGACGTGTTTACTACGATTGCATGAACACACACACCGGCAGGGTTTCCGTCCTCGGAAGTTAATTGTAGAGAGCCTATTATTATGTAAATTTTTCAAGTAATCATCTTGCTGCTTCAAAATTTCAAATAATTAGTTATGAACATTATTTGGAAAATGAGATTTTTACAAAACACAGGAATTTTACTCATTTAGACAGCGCAGAAAGGGGTCAGTATTCAGAATCTTGACAATGTTGGAATTCACTTAAATTAGGATACCTTCAAAAGACGGTCACGCTTTAAAATAAGATCACGGAATCACCAACATTTTAAAATCAACGACAGTTATTTTAAATAGGATTACAACTACTATATCAATGAATCGATCATTCTAACTCAGCGTAATGTAGAGTGCAAATGCTTCAAACCCTTAACTATTATTCAAATGGCAAATAAGTTACTGAGTACAATTAAATATCTCGATATTTGGTTAGAATTTGTTATATACTTCTTCCTTACTAAGATTATTATTTTTTATCGGCTTGATGCCTGAAGTTTCGTACTGCATGCTAACATAATTATGTAAACATAATCTGTTTTAAAGAGACATTAAAATGTAGATAATTTTGCGCGAAAGAAAATTCCGGGAAACCCACTCCACTTCAAGGTATATCGTTTATTCAATATCTTAGGAAAGTTTTTTTGTGCAGATTATTTTGGAGGCTGGATTAATGGCCACCACGAGCTAAATGAGTCAACCGGGACGTTTCTCATTGTTGTAATTTTATGAAGTCGCAATGTTCTCAGATGATATTGACCATCAATGCTCCACATTTTACCATTAGACCTAATGCAAATAGCGGCCTGATTACAATAACTAAGGGACACATAAGACAAACAAGGGTGGGTTTCACAGAGGCAGGTAGCGGCGATCTGTCAATTAAATACGCCAGAAGAAAATATCTACTTCCACAAGAACATTGTTCCCACCGTGATAAGCTAGGCTTGGCTTCCCAATGGTCCTCTTATGATGACCGACCTCAACCCCGGGGGCGACCTGAATTCTCCGCGACGAAAGCAATGGTTGCTGCCGAAATGGAAAGCAATCAACTAAATGGAGAGGGGAAGTTCTGTGAGCGACGGAAAACGAAAGGAGTCCCCAGCACAGTGGCATAAGCCATGAAGAAGTGCTCCGCCTAAGTGGACGGGTAGACCTCAGGCCTTGGGCACGACTACATAGATCGGTCGGACGTCTTCTTTTGACAGAATGCATTGGGGAGAGAGCGAAGGGGTTGTCTGGAGGCCTGGGAGGAGGGGGTAGGATCAAAACACTTGCCCTTTTCGCGAGAGTAGGAGGCGACGGGGAAGATGGACGAGGGCGGTGGCTGGGTGGGTGGATTATGGATGGGCCGAGCGGGGGGAGTGGAAAGATGGGGGAAACGGGTGGGTTGGGAAGGGAGTTGCTCGGTGAGGGAGCTCGCTTCTCTTTCCGCTGCTCCCACCCAAAAAACTTACTCGCGCTACTAATTTTAGGGATGAAGAAGACGGGAAGGGGGAATATACATAAAACTGTCGCTCGACGCCGAAAAGGTCGCCCCTAAGGACCCAGGTGACATGGAATGCGGGAATCCCGCACATGCCCTCCCGACACTGCAGTTTGTCGGCGCTTCCGACCGGGCGAATCCGTGGGACGGTAAATCGGAATGCACAAGGCCAGAAGACTGAAACAGGATCAAATCCAAAGAACCACTCGGACGGTCACCCTACACCAGCGTGGTGCTTTCTGAGTTACATAAACTGTACGACACATTTAAGTGAGTCGCTCTAATCCATACATAATCCGTATATCGTCTCGATCATTCCGATACTTTTACGCACACATTAAAGAAATTAGCCTCGTCTAAGAAAATGTCACTGTCATTTAGAAATGGCATAAAATTATTACTATTTATTATGGATACTCTATTGTATTTATTTACCTACACAATTCCATGTCCTAGTTTTGCACCAGATCTTACATTTATAATGAAAACGAGATAGCCAAGATCGTAAACCTGATTGGCACTAGGTTGTAAAGGGGGGGAGAGTAAAACAAAGTTACAAGTAAGGGGGAAATAGTGAACACACACTAGGTCACTTAGGAGAAACAGTGACCCTCGTATAACTCAATCACGCACAAAAAATGCAATATTAAAAAAAATAAAACAAACTGAAAACCACTAGATCACTAGGGTGTGTTAAGGAATAACAGTCACTCTCGTGAATCGCATTCACACACACACTCAGGGTTTGCAAGGATATCTCCTATGCCAGGGACTCAAATGCAAATTTATAAAACGCATGTAACGAAACAGAATGGACACACAAACACGCAATCACTCGGGTGTGTTAGACCTTTGTGAATCGCGCCCACTCCCTTGTTCAGGGTTTCCAGGGATTCCTCCTATGCCAGGGTCCCGTCAATCACGCAAACAAAAAATAAGGAAACACGTATCGGGGATAGGGAGCCTTCAGAGAAGAATGTCAATATGCCACATTGACATTCTTCTCTGAAGAGACCTGCATGGCAGGCGAAACATCTGGTGTCAGGCTTTCTCCGGGCACTTACCTACCTCCGATACTAATTTCCTCATTTTTTGTTTGTGTGATTGACGGGTCCCTGGCATAGGAATCATTGTAAACCCTGAATGAGTGAGTGTGTGAGATACATGAAGGTCTGATAAACCCGAATGATCGCGTGTTTACGTAAGCCCTTTCTGTTTCGCTACATCCGTTTTATAATTTTTCATTCACCTATGTGATTGACGGGTCCCTGGCATAGGAGATATCCTTGCAAACCCTGAGTGGGTGTGTGTGAATGCGATTCACGAGTGACTGTTATTCCTTAACATACCTTAGTGATCGAGTGGTTATGTGTTTATTTTATTTTTTACTATTAAGATTGCCTTTTTTGTGCAGATGATTGAGGTATACGTGGGTCACTGTTTCCCAAACACACCCAAATGACCTAGTGTGTTCCCTATTTCCCCCTTACTTGTAACTTTGTTATGCTCTCGCCCCCTTTACAACCTAGTGCCAATCAAGTTTACGGTCTCGGCTATCTCGTTTTCATTGCTTCACGGCCGTAGGTACGTTCATTTTATATTTACCTTATATTTGTAGCAGATCATGAACGTAGAAAGGAATAAGCATTTCATTTCTTAATAAAGTTTATTTTCAAACCATACAATATTTGAGCGATAGAAGACGTATAGTCATTTTTTACTCCATCAATTTTGAATTTACGAGCGATCTATTTTAACGCTCATGATTCGGTCATTGAAGACTCATTGCTTATGACAAGCATCAGCAAATGATCGCCGGTGATCACCAGAGAATTGTCCGATTCCAATTGTAGGTTCAGTTTAGCCTATACACACGATCGCAGGAATGACGGAAACACGCATTCGAGTACATCAACTCTTCCAGCCATACCGCCAGCGTCTACAAAGGAAAAGGTTAAGCCAGTCGCGTCGGAACGGTACACATGATTGGGGAAGAGGGTCAAAAGTTCGGAGGGTGTATTTGAATCAACCTGTTTGGAAACAAACCTCGGGCAAAATAAATGCATATTTAGGTAAACCTGCTCTCCTCTCCGATTCCAAAAACGCCGTATCCATCTCACGGAAGCGCGAAGGGTCGTTGAATGGAAAACGGTGAGGGAAGACGCACTCGACGCCGCCACCCAAGGCACACGCTGCATAATCTACGATGGTCCCCATACGTACATCGTTCTCATTCGATATTGCAACGGACACCACGCCCTTCGATTGATTCAAACAGTGACCAGCGGGAAGGGAGAGGGGCAAGGAGAGGGCTCTTCTTCAGACAGAAACCACGCTCATTTTACGTAATTCACGAGAGCAATTATCCGTTGCGTAATGTGAACGGCGATTGGCCTCACAGGCGTCCTTCTCCCGCAGCCGAGTTCAACGGCCAAAGGAGAGGAAAAAACCAAATTTTATGGCTAAAATGCCCATGTAAGGTCTACTAAGTCTGATTCCAGTAGGAATGAAATATACATAACACGATGCGTTTGTAGTGTGTATTTAATTAATATCTAATTCCTTGGAGTTTGCTTAAAGGTGCATCCACCAACCTGAACGGCACGGTGTGTCGACCTCTGATTAGCTGCGGAATAAGCGAGTTCACTCGACGGATTTCTAGGAGTGAACAAAAAGTGGCAGTATTCAGAGGGGTTTATTCTTGATTAAGAACGTTTTATTGACGAAGCTGAATGTCGAATCAACGGACTACCGTGACTTGACCACTGGAAACCGCCACATATAATGCCTCTAATTATCCGACGGAGAGAGTAGAATCTGTAGGCCAAATAAGAGGTTTGGATCCCAGTGGTCGATGGGCATTTGACAACCGCTCTTTTAACAGATGAAGTGCTGCGATGCGGAAGGAAACGGGAAAACAACATATTATCAGACCGTTATCAATCAAAACTTTGCGAGTTCCGCTAAATGCTATTTAAAACGACCGGTTTCGTCGAATAGTCGACACCATCAGGTTCAATGCCATCCTCGGCATTTTTTTTGTTTACACTAATTGTGAACGTGCGTGGAAACATATATTATGCGACCGTAGAGCTCTTTGAGTATGACCTCAATAGAATGGCAATTTTGATGCCCGGAAAATACAAACATTGAAATGTTTTACACGAAATGCAAAAATTATTGGAAATTTTAAATCTCTCGCGGAATATTAATTCATGAAATGATGCTCTATCAACGTTTAGCGTCATAAAATGCAATTTTCAATAGACGAGAGGGAGCAGTCGTTATTGAGAGAGGTCATTTGCGCTTTGAGAGAGAACATTTTAGGAAAGTCATCGGTGCACAGTAAGGGCAGCTTCTATCAACTGACTTTGACATGTCCGCCATGATGTGTGTAGTATTATTTTCTACGATTGTGAATGCAACGAAACAATCGGAGATCAATTCATCATTTTATTCGAAACTTTCCAATTAAAACGCTTGAACCACAACGAGACATTCTATATTTTACGCCGGTGGTTGGTGAAATCATTTCATCAAAAATATGTAAATTTACATGCGATTCAAAATGATAAAAAGGAAAAATATGTAGATGACTACAATTCAATATGCTGTGTGTGAGCTTAGACTGTCGAGTGACTCAATATTTGCAAACAAACTCGCTATATTCGGTCGAAGGAGTCTCAAAATCAGGAAATGGAAATGTCTATTGCCCCTGTGTTGCCTGTGGCTCACCCCAACTGCTTACTGTTCGACTGCTCCACAATTCCCAGCCAAACATCCACGCCACTGGGGAACCAGATTAATGCACCAATCTATTGGTAGGCCAAATACCTGGTGTATTCAGTGCAGCTACAAGTTGGGTAACATCCATTTTGGGCAAGAACTTCGCCAATTTCATTGTCATCATAAAGATTGCAGGGATGGAAAAAGTTTTGATACCAAAGAAGTGACAGTGACAAATGTTAATGAAAACATTGAACCTTATAGGCATGTACTAATCTAGAAAACCTAAGCATTAAACAAAAACAAATCATGACATGAAATTGAAATGCAATAATTCTTCTTTTGCCATGTTTACTCTTTTAATTCACACCCCAAGCACCCCTACATCATTTGCTACTCTACGCAAATGGAAGTAATTTGTTTCTAAAAAAGATATTTATGAAGCATTAATTCCTACTTCTCAAATGGATACATTCAAATTTATTATTTTCACACTTTTATGACAGCAAAAACACAGATGATAAATTTTCATTTTAGTAAAAAACAATAACAATGAAAAGAAAAATAATATCAATGTGAAACGACACCTGGTATCATTTTGTCCACCACATAAATAAGTTATGCAAGAAAGAATGAGCGACTATAAATCTGCAAGGTTAGTTCAGAATTCAAGTCATTTGAGGGTCAAAAGATCCATTGCGAATTAAAGTTGAATCCTAAGGTAACTAGTAAAACCTTCTACCCAATGGGCCACCAAGCCTCAAGTAGCACGCTCAATTTCAAAGTGGTTCATTGAGCATGTGCAAGCAAAAAAGTGCAAATGGTGGTTTTTCATCTCCCCTCCACCATTTGAATCAAGGGTCATGAGTGGCAGCATTGGTAACAGACATCTCTGACCATTTAGAGCTATAGACATACATAAAAATTGATTGCTACCATGTCAATTTTCAATCTTTCAAGAACTTACATAGTACTTAATGAATGATGAGCATGTAACAATCATTCAAAGACAGAACAAAGCATGGCATTTGTGAACCTGGTAGGCTTATACTCACTTTAATGTACTACCACCCACCAATTAATCAAGTCACCATTTAAAAACATGGCAGTCGTGTATGGATCCAATTAGAATATTACTTATTTAAAGGTGATATAACTTGGGGAAAAATACTTTGAGTTAACAAACTTTATGCTACATATTTCCCCATTTCAGGACATAATATGTGTGATTTGCACCAGCAATACAATTTCTTTTGCATTCGCACAATGCTGTTGCCTCTCAAAAATCAAACTCATCTCCTCTGCTTCAAACTCCTCCAACTCTAACTGTTTTGCAGTTCCATATGAAATGGAACAGGAATTTGGGTCGGTACATTAAAATGATAACAGCAATGATACCTGAAACATCATTGTCAATGAGATCAAATAGATAAGTAAAATAATGAGAAATGACTTAAGAAATTAATATTATCTTTGCTTTCTACAGAAATAAAACTTTATTTGTCGACTAGTTTCGTTTACACTGTAACATCCTCAGGACTAAGGATGTTACAGTGTAAACAAAACTAGTCGACAAATAAAGTTTTATTTCTGTAGAAAGCAAAGATAATATTAATTTCTTAAGTTAAACATGGATTTCTACAAAGTAAAGGCCTCAACCATTCAGTAATGAGAAATGGTCAACTTTTAACTCCATATCAGCTTTGCAGCTGTGGCTTGATGCTGCCAACCCCCAACAGTGATTTACCCTCTACTTTAAGTTCTCACCAAGCATTTATGGATGACTGAGGAAGGGATTTAGGTGGAACTCTTCAAATAGAATAGATTAGCAGATTAGCAAGCATTAATTAGATAGAAAACGGTTATAATTATTACTGCGAACATTGCAGAATCAATGTGGAATTAATCATAACAAAATGAAGGTAAAGAGATCCTCAAGAATCAGGAAAGCTAAATAATCATAAAAATTCAGAGACAACAATTAAGACAAGGTAAGACCTGTGATATAACCTTTCCTGTGTTTACTGGTGCATGTTGAAAAGCTCCTGCCAGTATGGCCAATGTAAGTAGCAATGCGAGTCGCAACAGTGAACATAGGAAAGGTTTCATCACAGGTCTTACCAATTCTATTTTTGCCAAACATCTTCTTAACTCCAATCATTTCTGCAATTTCAATTTTAAAGTGCTTCACAAACTGACCAAAGGAAAGAAATTAGACCTCCCCCCTCCTCTCCATCACCTTCCCTTGACGCACGTGTGACCAGTGATCCCCTTTGTCCTTAACTCTTGAAATTTCCCCCCCATCCCCCTGTGCACACTCTGACTATGTTATCCCGAAGAAGGCGGGAGGCTTTGTGTCCCCACTCCTTTCTTCCCCCTTTCTTCGTCCCCTTTCTCCATGGCCCTAGGAGCTTGCCGCCGCACAGAGAGTCCACCATCAAAGAGACAACCCTTCCAGCCAGCTATGAGGTTTTTCCGGACTGTGTTAATTTTTCACCCCTTCTCCTCACCCACACCCTTTCTCCCCTCTCATTGTCACCCACGTTCCTTCTCCCCTCCCTCTTTCCCCCATTTTCCACTACCCTCCCCTTACCTGCTTTTTAGCATGTATAGTAGACAACGAGAATTGACTGTTACCAGAAGATGATGTAGTTACATTGAAACCAGTCCTATTAATAAAAATTTTATTTTTGTGGAAAATTGCCAATTTTATTTAATCATGATATTCCACCATATCACGCCCGAAATGTCTCTTTTTATTAGAAGACATGACATTATTGACAAAGAAGAGTAGTGTTGGGTAAGGAAGAATTCACAAGAGATATTTACAGATACCATGTAAAGGTGTAAAGAAATCATAACAAAAACCTTACTTGGGGTTCGGTGCTGTTGATTGAGAAACTCAATTCTTGAATCGTGATGATAAGCATATTTTGGAGGTCTTTGAGATGCAGGCATAGAGGAAGATGGAAAAATAAAATGGAAAGAGAGGAAAAAAAATGCAGTTCTAGTCATCATAGAAGAAGAGAGACTGTTGTTGTGAGAAATTTGAAGAAGGCAGGTCACAGGGCTACAGGAGATTTAGAGGCAATGGGATGCTGATAAAAGAGTGGAGAATGCTAAGAAAGGATGGAAAACAATAGGCATTTTGGATGAAATTAAGTGTAGTAGAGAGTAGGCAGAGATAAAGAATGAATTATTTTACCATGGGGAGTAAGGATATTTTTTATCATTTTAGTTATGGCTTAGGATTACAGCACGTGAAGTGTCACGGTCGAAGAAGAATCCACCCTAAGCAGGTGGTCCAGGGCTAATTAAAAATAATAATCAAATACATAAACAGGTATCATGTTCACAAAACCCCCCACCTTTCTTGGTAACTTTTTTCACACTGTAGCCATCTCTAGAAATATCCATACTAATAAGAAAGACTTGTACTTTTCCACAAATTTTATTGAATGGTACAACGCATTTCACCGACTAGCGGCATCATCAGGTACAAATTTGCTAAACAGACAGCGACAGAATATATACCCTCAGGACAGAGTGGGGGCAGGGAGGGGTGGGGGCACTCAGGTGCATTGAGGGGTTGTTTTATTGCTCGAGAGTGTCCATTTTTAATCATTTTGGGTGTATGTGTAATATCTCAGGGACAATTAGCAATTAGAGATAAGAAGGCACTTGGCAAACCCAAACATGACCCTTTGTAATGAGCAATTGTCCCCATACCCCCCTCCACTCCTCTCCGAGAAAGTAGCCTGGAAATGGTCAAAAGAACCCCTCAACGCACCTGAGCACCCCCACCCCTCTCAGGCCCTTCCACCCCTCCCCACCCCCCACTCTGTCCTGAGGGCATATATTCTGTCACTGTCTGTTTAGCAAATTTTTACCTGATGATGCCGCAAGTTGGTGAAACGCGTTGTACAATACAATAAAATTTGTGGAAAAGTACAAGTCATTCTTATTAGTATGGATATTAAATACTTCCACGAAGTGAAGCCTAAAACAACAGAATATCTCTAGAAATGTTTCTCAGAACTTTTGTACATCTGATTTTCAAACATCGAGTAGCGTTACGAAATTTAAATTTGGCACTAAGAATTCTTTTATTAAAACCTACTGGAAAAAGAGTGAGAAAATGTGGAAAATTTTATCTTATAGACACCTTTTTAAACCTGATTCTTCAGAATTTAGTAATATAAGAAATGCAAAATGAGATGGAGAAAATTACCCTTTCAGTACAACTAAAATTTTATTATAAATTACATGTGTTTAATGTGTAATGATTTTAAAACTAAGTAAAATTATGGAATTCAGTTATTGATAAAACTATTGGTTTGATGTTTAAAAGTCATCCTTTAATGTGCTGCACTTTTAAAACACAGCCTAAATATATACAAAAAGAAGATGGAGTTATGTACAAGAGGTGAGGCCAGAGTGGATGACAGACAGTGGTTACAAAGTAGATGATGGCATTTGTTTAGTACCTAGATTGTAGTATTTCAACAACAAACCAGAAGTTACATGCATGGGAAATGGGGGCGGGACAGGAGGGGAGACTCGGGTATTAGTAAGGGTGAGGGGAAAATGTAATCTACGACAGGGGAAGAGAAGTCAGTGGTCTTTCCACCATATCTCACGGAAGAAATAAAACAAAAAGTCATCGTTTTTACAAAATCTTCCATAAAGAAATAAAGGACCCCAATTATACATTCAAGTTAATCTACTTAGCTCAAAAACTGAAATCCTCTTAACTTAAGCCTTGTTTCATTTCAATATTTTATAACATCTCAAACCTTATATTTCCTACAAAACAGCAACAACTGTTTGTTATATTTCTACAACTATTTCCTACAACAGCAACAACCACTTGCACACTCATAAGTGTATAAACTCCACTGCAGAGGTTTCAGCATGGTGTATTATGGCAGGATTGAATATATTTACTGCACTCTGATTAAAAAGCAACAAGGGGATCGAGATGGTACAGTGGATAATGTACTTGCTTCCCACCCAAAGAGTCCGGTTTCGAATCCCGGCAGCAGCTTATATTTTTCAGTGGTATCCGAATCCCTACTTGAAATGCTTTGTGGGGAGCACCCTTGAGTGAGTTTGCCATCCATCGGATGGGACGTTAAGCTGCAGACCCCTTGGTGCCTTTTGTTAAGTGTAGCCTAATGACAATGCTGGGTTTTTCTACACACCCTTCCTCCTTTCCCACCCATCCCTAATGATGCAAATGACCTTACCTGTCGGTCACATACCCTGAAAACTACTTGAGGAGCAACTAATTTGCTTTCACTGATAAATATCCCTCCGTCCATTCTATAGAGCAACTTAGTGATTCCAGCCACAACTTCAAGCCTAATTTCAAGACAACTCCACTTTCAAAACATGGCAGATAATACACAGCATCCTGTAAGAAATGGAGATGGTTCCAAAGAGCAGATACTCCTCTGTCTCCAGAATGAATGAGAATAATTTCCCTAAACAATCACCCCGTACAGCCAATGCCTTTATTCTATTCATGTTTTTATGTATCTTGAAAAATTGAGTAAATCATATTCAATTAGTTTGATTGTTCTAACTATTGGAAAACATAGGGCATTGTTTCATTTAGATTGTTGACTCCAAAAAATTATTACTGTACACTAAGAATATGATAATGAAGAAAATGTTCATTTTAGATAATTGTCATTAAGTATCTTCATAAATATTTTTTATATTAAACTATAGTTTCAATAACATTCATAATTTCTTTCTTTCTATATATTTTTCTAAAGGTCACGGCAGTCCAGGGGTAGAGTTTTGGACTACTGACTCGAGTCGGGGTTCAATTCCCAGGCAAGCCTCTCTGGCTACCCTCAGCTCCACCCAAGCCATGTGATTTTTCAGGTACCAGATCTTTCTGGAAAACCATAATACCATACTGGGAAAGGCACTGGCCCCCCAACCCTGATGTGTGAATTTCACACGCCGTATAGGGTTTAATATTGGGTGAACTCTATCATCCCCTACCAAATCGATCTTTGCGTTGATTACTGTGTTTATGGTTTTTATATATATTTTCATCTACTTGGGCATCAACATAACACGGGATAGAAGAAGTTCAACCAACATCAAGCGAAGAATAGCCCAAGCTAAGAACGCATTCATGAAGAAGAGGCAATTACTATGTTCAAAGAACCTAATGTTGGAAATAAGGAAACAATTCGTCAAGACTTTCGTATGGAGCATGGCACTCTATGGTTCCGAGACTTGGAACATTGGAAAAGTGGACCAGCAAAGAATAGCAGCCTTTGAAACATGGTGCTGGAGGAAAATGCTGAAGATTAAATGGACAGAAAAAGTAAGGAAGTATATAGAAGAGCAGAAGAGATAGGACCATATGGAGAACTCTACGGGAAAGAAGAAACAGAGTCGAATGGAGGGCTGCAATAAACCAATCCTAGGATTGAAATACTGATGATGATGATTATATATTTTCCAATAATAGTTCACATGATGTACACTAGAATAAAAGAATGCTACTTAATGCTAACACTTTTTAATAAAATAAACATTTCAATTTCATTATTTATATTATAGTTAATCATTTAACATTTATTATAACCCAAAATGGTGATTTGTAGCTGTTTTTAGACCAATTATAAATTGAAGCAAACATTTACTGAAGAGGACCTTAAGGGTCTCAGGCTAGTAGTTTAAAAAAAATCACTATTAGAATGTTATCCCACCTCAATCCTGAAAAAAATGGTTTAGAACTAACTATCACCAATGATAAAACTGAAAAGACATCAACAAAAAAAATATCTACTAACCAAAGTATTCCCCTTCATCACCCTGCTTTTCCATCTCTTCTTCAAGCTGGCGGGTGAGCTCCTCTATCTTGCGCTCTGCTTCAGTTGGTCCCTAGAAAATAAAAAAAAACTCTTAAAATACATGACTCAAAATTACATATGTACATCTGTTGGATCTAATATCTCCAAGCTAACTATTGTTTCATTTATGAATTCTATCACAAATTTCTAAGAAATCATTTGACAGTATGATGCATTTCACTCTTTGGAAATGACACATTGCAGCTTAGAATGACAAAGGATATGCTACTAATGAAGACAATGAACAGAAACTATACCGATGTGCCTTAAACATTATAGATGCTCAGAATTACCAAAGAACAATGATCAGGCCAACATTAAATTATTTTATTTAAATGTATGCTTTAATTATTTGATGTTGTGTCCATCCAAAAACCTACCTTAACCGATAGATTACCTAAAAAAATGCTTTAATTATTCAAAATTTTACAATGAAATGTTAAAGAAAAATATCTGCCCCATAGACTTGTTACCTGATAACCATAATTTCAATTTGGCAATCCATAGCGGCTATCTGAATCCTTTAAAAAATATACCAATTTTAATAAAATATAAAATAACCATTCTTTGCTTTCACAAAATAATTCTAATAACAGCAAATCCACGGATTTATAAATCTTGTTGCATGCTTTGATTGGCAAACTAGAGTTCTGCTAATGGAGCAAGCTCATTTATTTTATGACATGCCTCTAAGGCATCATTCATAAAAATCTCTGGCAGTCCCCTAACATGAATAAGACAACTAGGAGTGCAAGGGGAGAAAGTCCGTGAGAAAACCACCAGTAAAGACATTATTCATTGTTTGGGATGTTAATAGCAAATAGGAGCTTCACTACTGATGATATATAATCTTGAAAAATTCTATCAGTACTGATAGTGTCATATGTATCTTCTCTGGTAGAGCAATTAATTGATGATGGAAATTTGGGAACCCAGACCAAAAGCACATCACAATGTAAATGCTAATGCAGCGTTGAACAAATATCACAGATATCTCCAAGAACCAAATACTTTCTTAACTATGTGGACATCAGTTTTGATAGTCATGTCATCTGATGAATTGAACTAGAAGATATTATAGATTTGCATACAATATCAAAGCAAAAAAAAATGGTAGAAAATGAAGAAAATGTAGAAGATACAAGAAGCAAAGGCAATAAAATCAAAATTAACACAAGACTGGGAAATTGGAAGACAGAGAGTTTAGAATCAGAGTAATTTAGGAAATGAGATGATACCAGAGGACTTAAATGTCCCAAAGTATCATAAATAAATTATATAGTGGCACATGTGGAAAACACTGACTAATAGGTAGATATTAAATTACAAGCTTCATTATGTAATCCTTAATTGGACCACCAAACTGATAACCTCCTACCCTTTAATGACCTAGAAGATTCAAAGAATGATTAGGATGTGGTCATAGTATTTTTGGTACGCCATGTTGATACTTCTTCTCTAATCTATCAATATCACCAAGTTGAGGTCACTCGTTTACTGAATGATAGACATGCAATTGAAATGTTTATAAACTTAAAAAATTCTAGGTGTCTCTGAAATTAAAAAAAAAACTAATCTTTCATTCAAATAAACCTTAATTTATTTAGAAGTATACTGTTAGTGGGGATTCATTATTATTATATTCCTAAGAGTATTTTATAGATAAGTTTACAAATTAAGGAAAAATCTTATTTATCTTCTGTCCCCCCTTTGAAAACTGTAGCTTTCCATTCAAAGGTTTAGAATGCCCATCATGACCCAAATGCAAATCTTCTGATACTTTTATTTCCTGTGTCCACAATAATAACACAAAAAGGAACAGTGTTTAAGTAGCTTTTGAAAGCTTAAAATACTGTCTTCTAAACATTCCCCCTGTACACTTTTGCAGTTTTAATCTTTCTTCAAAACGTCCAGATATCCAATCTTTTTCTCTATCTCACTAACTTTAACTGCAACATTCTCCATTCTATAACACCCTTCAAACTCTCCCTGCTACCTTGCAAAATCTTTTTCATTCACTTTATCAACCTACTCCATAGTTCCTCCATAATTTCCCCTTGATTTCACCATTACTTCATACATCTCCCTCTCATTCATGTTGTTTATTGTTCAGCTGTTCATGTGTCTAGATCACGTTTAATTACTTGACGTTATTGTTCAGTAATACATTAAATGATGGATTTATTATCATTAGTTTTTGGACTTGTGAAGGCTTATTAAACTCTAGGACTCCATGTCACTTCTATGCTCTCAGGTATCATGACTACCTTATTCTGCTACGCATACTACACACTCAAAAATAGCAAAAAAACTAAAAGGAGTCATCTCTCTTCGTTACCCTTAAATTTGGAATAAAAACAGCATTCACCAAAAATAAACAAAAGGTTTAATGACTCCTGTTTAAGTCCATTTATAATTACCATTGGCCGCGGTGGCGTCACGCTGTAAGGAAGCAGAGTCTTCCCACTGATTGCCCCCTTCGGTTTTCCTGACACAGGAGACTGCGATGGAGATGGTGGCGGCGAAGGCGTGTGGTGGCTTGGAGCAGGTGATGGCTGAGCGATTGGGCTAGGCACTGTGGCCACCGCAAAGGAGCCACCCAAAGGCGCCGCCTGCCTCCCCACGGCAACTCCAACCTCTGGACCACACACCTTTCCCCTTGCTGGACCTCCACCTCTGCCAGTGGGGGTCCCTGAAGTAACGTAAACGGCACCGGCTACTCCTGTTGAAGTCAAAGGCTGTCGGGGTACAATTCCCATTGGCACATAATCTTCACCATTAGCAGCAGCACTTGGTTGCATTGGGGTGGCACGATGTAAACCTGCAGGCATCGGTCCTTGAATTCGCCTGGCAGCATCTGCAGCGACTCGACGGCCCTGACTCCAACCCGGATATGGTGGAGGAGGTGCAATACCACAAGGATTGGCAAGGGAAGGTGAGCCACTTACAGTCTGAGGCGGGCCACAGTAATAGTGTTGAGGTCTGCTATCCGCCTTTTGTGGATTAGCTTGAACCGGCAGACTCCTCATTTCTGTATAAACACCGCCATTGTCGATAAACCTTTGTTCTGATCTAGACACTGCCACCTGGGGACCTGGCCTTGCAGGTTCATAATCACCCATCCCTCTCCCCATGCTCATGCTAAGATCTAAAACGTTTTCATAAACGGGCGGAGCTTCATATGGAGGTTGGTCCCTTTGACCAGGCCTACTTCTACTGCCGACAGGTACCTGCGGTTGTGCCCTACGATACTCAGCTAGTGATGACGGAGGAAAAGATGAAGACCCAGACATAGTTTCTCCAGGAACACCAGGGCCGGCAACACTGCCGCGAGGGCTGGAATGTTTGGAGTCCTGTGAACCAACACTGGAATGTGCAGGACTGTGAATATATGCCCCTTGGCCAGTACTACCGCGACCGTAATACTCCAAATTTTCGTACACAGGTGAAGGAACATTACCACTACTTGAATACACAGGAGCATTCCCCGCCATACTGGTGCGAGGACTGCAGGAATGCGAATCTCGATTGGAACTGCCAGCACTAGGGGTTGGACTAGCTGCACCAGGCTTAGCGGAAAACTGAGTTTGGTGCTGTTGATGGTGATAGAATCTTGAAGGATCCGGCAGTCCGTTGGTTTGATAAGCTGGCATCGCCGTTGACTGAGTTATTTTACCCTGCTGTGAAACCTGAGGGACGACTGCTGCAACTGTTTCCACCTGTTTTGGAGTAGCAAACTTTGAGGCGGCTATTATGTTCCCACGGTCGTATATCTTGTAATCCGTGGGGGACTCCCTTTGCTTGATCTTCCCCCTGGGAGATCCTTCTACAACCAAACTTTCAATGGCGCCCACAGATCTTTGCTGGGAGATTTGGTGCTGTTTGTTATCGTATGACGATGACCTTACCGGAGAACCAAGAGTACTTGAAGGAAGAGACCTCGAACCACCTGATGAATTAACTCCAACGTCATGGTTCGTAGTAGCAACACCAGACTGACACCCGATCATGGCATTGGTAGATAAAGATCTTCCCTGAGAATCAACCGATTTAGGAAGAATGCGTCCATAGCCCGACTCAGAAGCTGTAGGAAACCTTTCTCTGTTGTCTCCGATGCCACTGGTGTCCTCGGATGCGTTTATTCGTAAGTAGCCGAGTTTCTGAAGATACAGCGGATCCATAACTGCACTATCACAATTGGATGACGTTACATTCCCTTCATTTTGAACGTACGTCGAAGGTTGGCTTTCATACATGTTTAGATCGTTATGTACCCGAGTGTCTTTCTGTAACTCACTACCGTAACCCTCCATCCTAGAATGAGCTAATTTAGCAATTAAAAAAGTAGCACTTTCTACGGTAAACTAAATAGGCGAGTGCTGGCACATTGTAAATGACATGAATATTTTTTGGTGAAATACGTAACACATCTCGTCAAAACATTAACAAACATTGTCTTCCTCCGTTATTCCTCCGCCCCAACGAATATCGAAAGATTACAAGCTAATCGAAATGGATGCAACGAGAATCGATATGATGAACATTTCCACACAAGTAATTTTCGAATCAGTCAAACTTTCACATAATGTACTATAAATACTTTGCTTTAACCTTTTAAAAAACAGTCGTGTGTTATGGATGTCACGTCAAAAGCAACAAATTCTTCCGTGAACAGACAATGAGAGTTAATGGTGCTGCCACCTAGTGTCTCAAGTCCATGACGCATTCAAGGGCGACTGCGACGAATGGGTATTGACAGAGATTACGCCAATCGCAGTTGCCGTGGGAAATGTTGCAGAAGGCGGTACGTGCGTAAAGTTGCTCGATGCGTCACATTTTTCTTGCAGAAACCTTTTTGATGGAGTTAGCAGAAGGATGTTTAGGCAACAGTATAAACTTCTGTTCCCCAAACTTTCTTTGTCAATATTCGTCATAAATTCATGCGTGTGCTGATGGTTTTCGAGCAAGTAGTATGTGTTATGAATTGCTATTAGTGGAGCCGTGCGAGGCCATTTGCACCCTTAAGAAAATTTTTATATTTATCTCTTGAGGATAGAGTAACTGTTTATGTCAATCAGTGGCTATCGACTGTCATTCGCAAGGTATAATACTTCAATAAATCAAAAGAGAGATGGTACTTTTTTCCACACTTTATTATTTAAAGTCTTTAAATAATAAAGTGTGGAAAAAAGTACCATCTCTCTTTTGATTTATTGGAATGGATTTCCACAAAGTGAAGCCTGAAACCATCGAGTTTATAATACTTCAAGATTGAAGTGCCATCGCAGAACGCCTTTCACAGAAACGACTCATTAGGGTGGTATAGAAATATTGTCAAGAGAATAAAGAAAATATTGTCAGAAAATAAAGTCAAGAGGTCGGCAGAGCTAGGTTGATCAACAAACTTTGAAATACCGCCCTAGTTACCCACAGATTCTTAAGACTTCTAGGAGTGTTATAGGGTACTTAAAATTACAAATATTACAATCAACAGATGGTTGATGCAGCCTTGTATTCTTTTTCATGCTGTTGGGCAACTATCGATGTACTCACTGTAGAAAAACGCAATAGTATGTATAGGTTGTAAACAATTAAAGCCTTTCCAGGCATATTAAAATGAGGTCACAAATCTGAATACCATCACGCATAAGAATTAAAATTTTAAAAACTTGCTAAAATTCCTTTCACAATGTGAAAGCTAGAAACCTGAAAATTCAATTATAGGCACTACGACCAGCTGGAAGATGTTCTTTGAAAAATTGGCAAATTTCCACAAAACTGGACTGGTTTTTAAGTTTAACATTAATAAAAGTGTGATGTAGAAAATTCAATATTAATATACAAAAATATGACAACCCTCAAAGTGCCCTGCCATTCATAAATATATTGTTCAAAATATGTGCTCATATGAAGTGGTTCACCACACATTTCATGAAGAAATTATTAATTAGCAACAACATATGAACTTAAAATATTCATTTCACTGCATAAGAAAAAAATAGAAAATGTTTTTTATTTCTAATACAGTAATGGGCGGCTTTGGGAATTTAAGTCATATGGGTTGCCAGCAACTGAAAATAGGATAATTGTACAAACAGAGCATTTCTTGCATGCAAGGATGATCCTCTTAGATAGCTCTATATGATTTAGGATTAAGTATTTTTTCCATTTATGTATCACTTAATATATTGAGTTCAGTTACAAATCACAGGAGAATCCATGGATTCTCTGGTGAGATTAAAATTAGGAGTAGGCTTGGCCTTAAAAGAGAACTAGGTATTGATAGTAACACCATGGACATAAAGGAGGGAAAATGAACTATTAGGATAATCATAACTTAACCATCATCAACATTTTCATTTGAAAATTCATTAACAATTCTTCACTTACTTCTACTTTTCAATATTCCTTGTATTACCATTATAGGTGATTTAACATCCTTATTTATTTGGTCTACATATTTGTTCCTGTACATCACCAGCTATTCTATTCCATGGACATTGGAGATGGAAAGCATAGTAAGGGCTAGGGGCAGGAATAAAAACAGGGTGACAACTCATATTTGCAGATTATTAAGTGTTAGTTAGCCAGTTTGCCAAATGGTTGCAATCATTACACAGCATATTATAGGGCCAGTGTGATAGCTATGGAATGAGAATAATAAAAAACCAAAGGTTTTCAAAGAATAGGCAGGATAAGATACACAATAAGGTTGTGGGACAAACTAGAACAATTCACCAATTTACTGTTGTAAGAGCTGGGCAAATTTGTTTGGACATTAACGGAAAAATTGTGTTAAACATAGAAGCTTCTAAAAAAGACAATTTTCACCTACACTTAAGTACATATGTTAACACTGAAAAAATTTAATAAAGAATGTGGTTTCAAATGTTTCAGAAACTTGGTCATTGAGGAACCTAGAAAAGGGAGCATTTGAGGCTTTCAACACATGGGATTGAACAGCTCCTTCCCTTGTATCCACCAATGATCCTCCTTGATATGCCAGTGTTTTAGTTTTCTGATATCGATTTTCAGGGTACACTGGGTAATTACATAGAGCAAATTAACCACATTTTGAACTTATCACAAAAACCCACTCTCTTTCAAGAAATATATGTTGACATTATGGCCGATTGTCACAATTAGGTTGGCCACCCCTATTTTCAGTCTCAGAGTGTCCTTCCCTTATGTTAACAAGCTTCGCCAGTGCTTCATCATGCACTACAAAAATCTTCTAAAAATAAAACCAGAAAGACTACAAAAAAACTCACTTTCCCCCAAGATAACATTCAGAACTCAGGCTCCAAATATTATGACTAATTTACATAACCACAATGGGATATTTGTGTTCTTAGATAAGATTAAAACAACGCTGCAACTGCTTAAGGTGCGATTTTCCAGTTAGTTTTTATATCCAGCATATATGAATTGTTTTACAATTGATTTGAAAATTTTTCCAAGTGATTTAATGAAACTCCATGACTTTCCAACACTGTCAAAATGCACAGCTTTTCCAGATCACTTCTTGAGTCTGAAGCATTCAGTGAGATGTTGTTCTAGTGAAGGATGCCTTCGCAAGTGACCCATTGCCACCTAAGTCTATAAATCAAGGTGCCTACCATCCTGTCTGTCAAAAATACAGCACAGATTCCTAATCTACATCTACACACATGACATATTGCTTCCCTATTGAACATGCAGTCTATGTTTTTAAAATAATTTTTACTGCTGAATTGGAAAGGAAACCCAAATCTGATTCTTCCAAAGCTGGTGGAATCAGCACAAATAGACAATTAATTGCTCAAGCTGCACTTATGCACGTAAATACCCTGCGAGCCACCAAAAAGGTGTGGTGTGTCTTATATGGAGCAATGCAGCACGACTCATCACAGGGTAATCGTACCATAGCAAGTTACTCATGACAAGGTTAAAAAAGAAACTTTACACTTCTACAATTAACTTTTTTTAAGCATTTTTTATGTTGTACCTGAAACTGTTGGTTATCAATTTACTCATGAGTAAATTACATTAGTGCAAGAAAAAAATTTATGGCTGATTAAGTTTTAATTGCCACCTATATTGCATCCAAGAGTGGATGGGAGAGCAGAAATCCTTTTGCTGAGACCAACAGCTAATCTAACGTTGTTTACCTGACATCGAATAGCGGCCTCAATACATTAGTTAAAATAATAATTCTGGAACTACTTTCTTCAGTCAAAATCACTCTCATGGCCAATGCAATACAGGCACAGCATATTTATATTTGCACTAATCCAGCACTATCATTTATAAGATCACCAATGCACAGTATTCTTTTTGCCTTAATTTTGCGATTACGGTTTTAACTTGTATTATGCATTTCAGTTGATTTTGTATGCATTATTAAACAGTGACCAGAGTTCCACACAAATGCAGCCAAAAAACATTCTCAGGAATTATAGTCACTAACTGAGAGATCACCTTATATCCATCAATTATTCATTCTATCCTCGAACATTATTTCACTTACATAAAAATGCAGTTCCCCCACTTCTGCATGCCAGAGAGATAATCACTACCATTACCCTAACTACAGGAGCTGTTGTAACACAAAAGAGTTTAGTTTTTTCTTGGGGCCCTTGAGAAAATCACAAGTCAGTCTGCAACTGTTAATAACCAATTACAAGATGACACCCAAACAGTACATCACCATCTGTATTATGCAATTCCAAAAATATTATAGACAGAAAAAGCAAAAGACAGTAACATTAACCCCCCAGCCAGTTTAGGCACTTACATGTAGGGCCTCCTCCTCTTTGAGAATCGATTTTGCTATACATATCAAGTGTATGGAAAATCACAATAGCCCACTGCCCATAAAGAACCATGTAAGGTTAACTGCATGGAGGGGTTGAATCAATGAATATTCATTGTTATTATTCTCATTAAAGTAGGAAAAATGAATACACAAAAGAACTTGTCATTTGCCTGGGTCCACAGCCATCCTGTAAAAAAAACTAATATTTTAATAATAAAAAATTTATTCTTCAAACAAATATACAACATGTAAACGTCTTTTTTAAGTGCAAGCTGTTATTCCATTTGATATCACTTGACAATCGGCACATGATGAATTACTGAAATGAATATTTCTTTACTGATGAGAAATGAGCTAATTTAGCTGCACATCAATTGTCCAAACAACAGTCACACTTGAAATGTAATCACTCACACAAGGAGTCACATACACACACACAAAATCACTTGCGGGATCACCAGCTCCCCTTTCAACACACTCTTTGCCAATTCTGTATCTTATTTTCAGAAAGGGAACATATCCATATGAATGTTCCACAAAATAACCCCAGAGCCATTGTTTCACTATATGATTGCATCGCTGAGGAAGGGAATTATCAACATGCAAAATTGATTTCGGCACTTAATCACTGGTAACACAAACACTCTTTAAAGTACACTTCGATAATATTGAAGACTCGATGGCACTTGACTTCTTTAGAAAGTGAAAATAATCTCACCTGAACGTCAATTCACCAACTGACTTATTACACACAATTCCATAGTACACACATGCACACAATGCATGATGGGAAACAAGTTGAATGGCTGGCAGTAATATGTGACATGATTCACACTTTGAATCAAGCTACAAATGTTATCACCACAAAAAGTGATGCATCAAAAGAATTTTCCAAGGAATATCACTGTGGCCTTCGAGATGCAGATGGTAAAAGTAACTGCATCGCAGTCATGGCATCGGGGAAAAGGCTATGATAATTTATTAGAGGTACATAAGCAGCTGTTATGACTCGCCCTGAATTAAAGAGAGAATATTTAGCATATTAGTACAATTTAATATACACATACCACCAGTAGCATAGAGCAATGAAAAATTTCAGTGAAATTTGGGTAAGTATAGTATTAGCATTATCTTGAAAAAAATAATCTCCTGGCCAGACAAGTAACATTTGATGGGAATACACAGGGCCAAGAAGTAAATTAATTTTGTGGATAATGAAATGAGGATGCAATCCAGATGGATGCTGTCAACATAATTGAACTTGTACACAAAATGCTTCATTATATTTCAAGATACTCTTAAATTGGAATTAGAAAGGAATGAGTCACTAATACTAACCTGCAAACCATCGCCCATGAAGAGAATTTACAGCAGCCACCGCAGTGGCAATACTAGGACACTTGACATATACATTTCCCTGAAGAGATGCTCGATCCACATAAACATGAAACACACCCCCATGCTTGTTGCATTCTTCTATGACATCCTCTCGAATTTCAACATCCCAATTTGGATTGGTTTCCCTGAAAGAAAATGAAAACATGCATGACAACATCAAAGCTTGAGAGAAAACATGAGCCAAAAATAGAGCTAGAACCATTCGCAATTGAGAAGATCTTTTTTTTAGGCTGAATAACCCAACATTAATAAAAGAAATGCCTTTAAAGAATTAAATATCTCCCATGGTGTCCTAACAGTCTAATTTTTAAGGTTAGTCGACTTAAAGAGATAAAAGTGTGACGGCAGGGAAAATACTGAAACTGCTGACCCTTTTATCTATTGGACAATTATTTGATTGTATAATATGGTGTGGCCAAATTGTCATGACTTCATCAGAGGGATGTGTGATATGTTTCAGCACTTGAATTTGCCTGCCAAGCACTATTTATGGTCAAGTGAATGGAACAGTTGAGGGGAGTTTCCTGGAAGAATAATTTGGTGAATAAGGTGGAGCAGAATATTGAAGATTAAAAAAAGGAAAAAATGTTGGAGAGGCAGGAAAGAAGGAAAAAAATAAGCATTTAGGATTTCATGAGAAGACATAAAAAAATAAAGGAAGAAATAGTAGAAAACATTAGGCTAGCACTATTTAGTGGCAGAAGTGTGTTGATAAATAAAGTTGTGTAATAGTTAGCCGAGACTTTCCAAAACCTACCTTCAACAGAGAGATCATCTATAATAATGACCTGTTCCCAGTAGATATTAACCCTTTGCACTCGGGTGCCTTTTTTCTTGATTGCCTTAGTCTACTCTGCATTTAATTTCTTAAATACCCCAAATTTACTAAGCGTGGCACTAGAATGAAAAACTGGAGTTTCTTTTCATACAACTAATTTTATTGGATTTTTTACATAATTATTGATAAACCATAATTTAAACTATAGTTTTGTGCAAAAAAGCACAATGCTATCACCTATATCTCTATCACTATCACTTGAATAAACAATTATGTGTCTTCATTTTGTCGGTATGAATTCAACTTCAGCCATTGTCACTGTCAGTACATTCACCCTGATCTTTCGGTGAAGCAAGGGACGTTTTCCTTTCAATATTTCCACTTGGACCAGCGACTGGTTCATCATCTTCATACGCATTCTCAGACAACTCACTTTTGTCACTATTATAATTGTCAATAAATTCGTCAGTTTCGATGTAAAATTCATTCAGAATGAGCGACTACTAGCTGGCAAACCATTCGTCCAACTACAGGGAAAGCATCTGTTGTAAGAGAACCCTGTGCCATTAGGGAAAATGTCTGCATTATGGTTCTGGAAACGTAATCAAACCTTGGAGACTAAGATAAGGAAGGTTCTTTATCATGGAAGGATGATGCAAACTCAAAAAAGCATGACAAAGAAAAAGTGCTAGGATTTGAGTGACAATGAATCAATGACTCATGTCTTCGACCCTACTCAAACAACAAAGATGCAACCTCAAAAAAAGCATGACTCAAGGAAAATGTCTAAGGTTTGTGTTTTACTATGAATATAGTAGACTAACGTCTTGGACCCTCCTACTCAAGATTCCTGATTATGCCACAGATAGGAAAAGAGCAGGTAGGACGTTAGATGAGACAGCTGACACTAGGAAGAAAAGGAAATGAAAGAGTCCAAACTAGGAAGCAATGAACTACGGAACAGCTTGCTGAGGTAACTTTACATTATGGTGATCTTTTTTCAGGAACAGATCACCTCTCAAAGACATTGCTTTACATTTAGCTGACTTCCAAGTAATGAAGGGCAAACAATGCAAATGAAAAAGAACTTACAACACAGTAAATAGATAGCAATAAACATCTGCGTAGGTGGTGGCATGCTTTGGAGAAGGCATTCATGTCGACGATGACATTATGGGTCGATACTATTTATAAAACAAACCATGCTTATTAATTAAGCTTTACTTAACTTACCCTTTCATGCAGATGATTACAAGTAAAGCTGCTGGAAAAATACACAAAAATCCTCATTCCCCTAATGGTGCAACGCGGTATCCAGTGTGGCTCGACATATGAGCTGCTGCCGCTGCTAACCCTGTCGAGTCACACTCAACATCCAAGTGCAAAGGGTTAATATGGCACAATTTGAAGTAGTTATTTGTATTATAAGGACTCAGTCATATATTACTTACAATAGTTACACTATTGCCTAATTTTTATCTCATGTTATTTTGCTAACGCTGAGAGATAACAACATTAATCATCATTACTTTTGGTAAAAGGAGTTTGTAAATTACACCAAAGTAAAAAATCTGGAAGCAAATGCAATATATGTGTAAATAATTGTTAACCAACATGAAACAGGTGAAAGAGTGACTGGAGCTAAAGTCCTGTTGGGCACAAAATACCAAAAACCATGCAGTTGTACGAGTATTCAATCATAAAGTAGATCATGATATGTTACATGGAGTAATTGCTAGAACACCTATATTTTGATGTGAACCAATTACAAAAGAGAGCCTAAATATATATCACTATAGACCATATAAATGTATGTATTTTTGTGCACATCAAAAACTGTTTTAGAATAGCATCAACAACAGTGGTACCAATATTTGGGTGGAACATTGATATAACAAGAGCTCCAAGTTCCTACAAAGGTCCCTTGCAAAACTGAATTCACATTATTAATGATGGGTAAGATACAATAATGACTTATTAGATAATTCCTAAGACTCTCAGGATAGCATAGTCATAGCTATAATGCATTATTATAGGCAGTGGAAGCTAGATATTTACCGGCTAATTTCTAAGACTCACAGGATATTACAGCCAACAACGTGGCTGTTTCATGCCATAGGTGTTTAGACACCAAATGGAAACCTATTAACAATAATCAATCACACATTTTTCTGACCCTGCAGGGTTATTATAGTCATATTATAATAATATGAATACAAATTTTAGTGCTCAGCGACTACATTAGTTCCATATCATGAACATGGCATATCATTCGCTAGAGGTTATTTGAATCTTAGAATAGGTTAGAAATGTAATCCATTGACGCAAGAAGATCTATACTTTTAGTTTTTATCTATTTAACCTTAATTATTAACTTGTAAATAATCATATAACTGTTATTTATGAGATGACAGATATTATCATATTTGTGGCACAAAATTACCCAAACATCTTCATTTGATTAACTTTATAAAAAAATACATGGAAAACTTTCTGCCAACAAACTACAGAGGTAACAAGTTGATACGAGCTAATTAAAATTCCATTTCAATTTTCCCAAAAATAGTTGTTTCAAATGCTCCTATTTCAACAAAGGCTAGATTGATGCTTTCATCATTACTGCCATCTCGGAGAAAAATAAGGGACTTCTTGAATGCCATCTGTTGATGAGTGATGAACTAAGATCACAGGCATATACACTGAAAAAATTGTTACATCCATCAAGCTGTCAATTTCATTGGAGTAATAATCAAAACACAAACCTTACAGTGGATGACACAATTTTAACATTGCAATAATCCTTCACAGTCACCACCTTGGGGTGCCACATTACCATGGGCGTGCTTCAGCAAGATAGTGGCTGTGCAATAGTTGTTTCACATCCATTATAATAATGATATTGAAGCTATCCTCTTTGGATTGGGGTCAAGCTTTAGCAATCAAACATTTTTTCTATGATCAAATTTAGGGTAGTCAAAACATTTTGTCAGCCATTTCTTGTCAATCAAAATTTTAGAGTCAAATGATAACTCAATAATTACTAAATCAATTATAAAACTATAATAAAAGTATCATCATAGAGACTAAACATAAAATTATGTAAAGAAAATGAGAGTAGTTGACAATTACATGATGGCAATAATGATGGAAAAACTGTTTCTCACCTGATTAAAAGAAAATATTTTTTTAAGCCTTTGTTTTCAAAATAGGGAAAAATTAATACCACCATTCCATTTAGCATTTGCTTTTGCACTATAAATGATTTTCTAATAGCTACATAAAGGAATGTCTATTTGTTGTACCTCTTGGCGACAGTGCACCTACCTCCCTTTTGAGGATTTATTCGGAAAACAAATCTCCATATGAGTAATACTGTCATGAAGTCAGCATGGTGCTAGACCTACCCAGTATTAATTAAAAATTGACAACGTTGAACTTACGTGGTTGGATCAAACATATTCGCCAGCATAAAACACTGAGTGGCAATGGGTGGAGTGGCTGCTTGTGAAGGAAGACCACCAACTGGGTTCAAGTTCAGAGCATTGGCTGCTGCCGGTGGTATTTGCATTCCAGTGCCTTGGAAAAGGGATGAAAGTTTTTAGAACATATTGCAAGAGATGTTATATTCGTATTAATTTGATAAATATGTAATTATTTAAAATTGAAAAATAACTTAAATATAATATCTTCAAAATAATTCCAATCCCATTTATTTGTTATGTCTGTGTGTACAACTTTATAAGATGATCATCATCTCACCTTTTCTCTTCCAACTCTATGAATGCATTTACTGGAACATTCTTCTTTAAGACTGTATTCATATTTTTATTTAAAATAGTTTTACAATATTTCAATTCACAAAAAAAATTTTATGGTGTTTCTGCCAGAAGATCCCATAATCATTAAGTATGTATACGGAAAGTACAGAAATTGCATAGAAAGAATCTTTTATTTCAAATAAAATGCAAACACTAATTGTATAGCATTTAGCTGAACACATGTATTGTTGTTCTTATAAACATAGTTTTTCCATAATTTAAAATGGAAAACCATAGGCTAGTAAATTACACACTAAACTTAAAAGTAATCTCTAATTAACTAATGGTATAATGTTCTTGTTAAGGACATTTTCATAAATCCCTGATTCATGAAATTTTCCAGACTCCACATGCACCTCCAGACTCGGAATAAAATCTTCATTACTTTTACTTACTTTCATTATTAAATTACTTTTTTTCAAAACATTGACAAGATTTTTGTAGGGTTACTTTCTATTTGAGCAGATAAGAGTATACTGAACAAACCCATAAAGGTAGCAGGGTTAAATTATAAAACATACCTTCAGCCAACTTGAACATCAACTGTAGTCGTCCGGTAGCACCCAAGTCAATTCCTGTGCGATCCAATTCATCACTGTCCAATATGGATGGGCCAGATGCTGAATCTGATCGTTCTGTTACATGTCCCACTTTCATGGGACGACCAGCCAATTCAAATCCATTCAACTGTTCCAATGCCTTCTTGGCATCTTCTGCATCATGGAACTAGAGAGAGAATGTCCGGATTTACTACTCTTCCACTATGGCCAAATGGTGGAAAACTACTTTCCAAAATTAGACAGGACAAACATTAGTGCAAGCTTCCCACTGCAATTGTTAAATGTATCTACTATGTATAATTTAGAAAGCAAATGCATCTAAATTGTACTTTCTTTTAGAATATTTCATTCCTAAATTTTCAAACTATCATTGCCTCACTTATCATTTTTTTCATGTTTAACAGTGACAGAACCAGAGGGTGACACTCCTCACCCTTTTCTCTTTGCTTGAATAACTGTGCCCATAGACTTCTAACAAGACAGGTCCAACTTTGGATGTAGGACCTCAGATCGGACAGTGGAACATGAAATGGTCATTGCCATTTACCATTTCAAATTCTTGAGTTTTCCATTTTAAACTTGTCAGTGATTTTCACCCACAGGTGGGGGAAAAACCCCCACAAAAAAGCCAAAATAAATAATAAAACAAACTTACAACCACTCGATCACTAGGGTGTGTTACGAAATAACTGTCACTCTCATGAATCACATTCACACACACACTCAGGGTTTGCAAGGATCCCTCCTATGTCAGTGACCCGTCAATCACACAAATATATGAAAATTATAAAAGGATGTAATGAAACAGAAATGACTTATGTGAATACACAAGTCACTCGGGTGTGTTAGACCTTTGTGAATTTCACACTCACTCGGTCAGGGTTTACAAGGATTCCTCCTCTGCCATTGACCGATCAATCACACAGATTGATTTAAAACTATAACATGCTCTCGCTCATCCACTCAATCACTCAGGTGTGCTCGAAAACAAGGACCTTTGCGATTCACAAATACTCACACATTCAGGGTTTACCAGGATTCCTCCTATGCCAGGGACCCGCCAATCACACAGAAATAACAAAATGGAAAATAAGGGACTTTGGTAAACACGCAATCACTCAGGTGTATTGGACCTTGGTGAATGGCAGGCACTCACTCATTCAGGGTTTCCAAGGATTCCTCCTATGTGAGGAACTCGTCAATCACACGAACAAAATTAAGGAACTAAAATCGCAGGTAGGTAAGTGCCTAAGAAAACCTGACACCAGGTGCTTTGCCTGCAAAGCCTCATCAGAGAAGAATCATTGAGATCATCCTACATTGTTCAGATTTATGAGGATGTTTAATTCTTGTAATAACCTTATTTTATCAAGCTATTGGATAGAGATATTTGAAATGTAGAGGTAAGAACATACTACCTTGGTCAAAAAGTTCCCGGAATTTATTCAGAAAATTAAAAATACAAGTTTATTCATCTAAATCTATATTGTCCCCTTCAAAGTAATCCCCATCGACTGCAACACACTTATGCCAGCGCTTGATCCAATCCTCGAAACATTTTTTATATTCGGTTTTTGGTATGTCCATCAGTGCTTCCTGCGATTTTTCCATTACTTCCTCTCGGCTGCTAAAACGCGTTCCCCGTAATGGTTTTTTAACTCGATTGAACAGAAAGAAGTCACAGGGAGCCAAATCAGGTGAATTCGGTGGCTGTTGGATGGTATTTGTTGCATTTTTCGTCAAAAAATTACGAATAATGATAGCACTGTGCGACGGTCTCGACGCACTGTGCGACAATTTCTGGTCTCTTTCGGCGAATTGCTTCACGCAAACGTCTCATAACGCCCAAATAATACTCTTTGTTTACTGTCTGGCCTTCTGGCAAAAATTCATGATGCACTACACCGTTGTAATCCATGAAAACCGTCAGCATTGCCTTCTTTTTTGACTGAAAACGACGTGGTTTTTTTGGTCTCGGCTCATTTGGTGAACGCCATTCACTTGCCTGATGTCTGGATTGCGTGTCGTACTCATAAACCCACGTCTCGTCTCCAGTAATGATCCTTTTGATGAATGTGGGATCGGATTCAGCCTCGCAAATCATGTCTTTTGCGACGTCAACACGGTCTCTTTTTTGCATGAAATTGAGGTCTTTAGGCACCAACTTTGCTGCTACACGACGGAAACCCAAATCATTAACCACAATGTCTTGGGCGGATCCATAGGCAATGTTCAAGTCCTCCGCTATTTCTCTGATGGTTAATTTGCGGTTATTGACCAACATTTCTTTTACTTTATCAATTTTTTCACCGACTTTCGATGTCGATGGTCTGCCACTGCGTTCATCATCTTCGATTGACTCACGACCACTTCTGAACCGCTCGTGCCACTGGTAAACGACCGTTTTTTTTTTAGAGAATCGTTGCCGAAACACTTTTCCAACGTCCGTGCGCCACTAAATCCGTTTTTTACACAAAATTTAATACAAGTTCGTTGTTGCAAATTTAAATCCATTTCTGCAATTGTAAAAAATCGCCAACACACACAGAGATAGATGTACTCTTGGCTACGTAACTTTTGCAAATGTCAAGTTATGACACTAAGATTTAAAGGGAATATCAACAACAGATGTACCAATTTAACAAAAAAAACAGAACTCAAATCGGAACGATGGGAGCGCCACACGGTGGTTATTCCGGGAACTTTTTGTTCAAGGTGGTATTTCTTCGTTTGATGCATCATTTCATGACTAAGAAAATTGACTTTTTAAGTTATTCTGTTTATTCCTATTTACGCATATTTTCCCGGTTTACCATCATGTTTGCATCCATGCCTGATTTTGACCCTTGTTCAATCATATTTTGGTATTTAACCATTGTGGAAAATAATCTTCAAGCATAATGTTTTGTTTGAAGCGAGTAAGCATTTAGTAATGCCTTCAGTAAAAATATAGCTGTCTGCATGAATTCTACTGCATAATCAGAGGTCGTTCCCCAATCCTCGGCAAAGGGAGTCGCCATTTCATTACGATATGTAAGCCCATAAGTCATAAAATCAACAAAAATAAAAAAGTGCAGACAAAGATTAATTGTACAATAAACAATAAATAAGGAAAAAGTAGGTTAAACGTAAAAAATATGAAACCTCTAGAAAGAAAAGTACACATTTATATAAATGAACTACACATGACAAAAAGCATATCTTAAAACAATTACTGCTAAGGATTAATGACCAAAAAATTCACTTGGAGTAAAATACCATATAATAATAAGATGAAAACTTTTAAAATTACAATACTATCTAACCAAATAATTAAAGCAATATATAAAAAAATGGAACCTATAAAGAGTAAAGTCCCAAGTAGAGAAAATCACCCAAGTTACTAAATTAAAAGAAAGGAAATGGAAAACTCAAATAAAAGACTACCAAATGAATTGTAAAGTGAACTCAGAATTGCACTAAAACCATGACTCTACATGCAAATGTTTGCACGAGTCATCATCTCAAATATCAAAATGTTTACATTTGGACATCATCTGTTTATTCCCTATTCTCAGTTACAAAGATGGCAATACTACAGTGTAGAGTCTCCTGACTCACACTGCCTTTTCATTAGGTGTCTTACATTTAACAACCTAAAAGCATGCTCCCTAATGATTAACGAGTCTGGACACAGCTTAATAACGATGCTTTCCGCTGCCAAAAATATTCAAGTGCCATGAAAATGACATGCAGTTTTTCTGCTCCAAAATGTACTCTGAAATCAACCTGCATCTTATGGGCCGGGGTATACAGAAATAACCGCAACCTATAATATGCAAGCCAATTTGCCAGAGTACTTACTAGTCAGAATTTTTTTTCAAATGTAGGTACATAAAATGGTTACCTCAATTATAAATTTTGACAATGTCACTGCTTTGAGCCAGTAGTAAGCTGGAGAGTTTAAATAGCTGCAGTCAAATATACACTTTGGGCTAATGGGGATGTTGCCCATCAGCTAATACATACATTATAACTCTCCCAATAAACTTAAAGAGTCAACTGGCACTTCATCTGAAGTTGTACAACTGTGTTGTAAAGGCATAAAAAAGGGTTGTAATTGATACAAATTTTGATAATATCAAAATCACAGAAACTAAACATTGAATAAAAAATTAAAATGATAATTACTTCACGGAATATTTGGAGAGAAGTTGATACATGAAATTGCATTCAAACTTCAAGTCATTAAACAAACTTCAGAACGCACAAACAAGGCAGCTGAAAGGTATTTTGGTTCACCACTGGCTGAAAGATGATATGAGAATGGAAGAAATTGAAGATGGATTTAGTAAATGCAGACAGATATGAGTGAAGCAAACTTGATGTTCATGCACACTCAAATGGTAAAATCATGCGGAAAATGTTAAGAACTGGATAAAAAATCACTGGAAGAACAGGTTTACTGTTTCAGCAAAAATTTTAATTTAAGTGAATTTAATTGAAGTGAGAAAGTTAGTGATAGGTGTGTCTATTGCCAGTATTTCTGATGTCATGATGTTAAAGATTCATGAAGAAAAATGGTCTGTGCATACACACCAGATCTATAACAGCACAAAAACTGCCATTTGAATGAGAAATAACGGTTACCAGGCACCAACCCATGACATCATACTGATGAAAGGAATGAAAATAGCTGTTGATTTCTAGTATTTGTTATTGGTTGAAAAAGTACTGGCAAAAATTTTTAAGCGTGAATATCATATCTTTTAACAATTGTGGAATCAGCAACGTGCAAGATGGAAGTGAAGATGATATTGTGATGAAGAAAGTGAAAATAACTGCAGAAATGACTTAGCAGCAGTGATGATTAATTTCTGGCCTTCTATGTTGAATGAATGTTGAAAAGGCTTCCAATATTTGGATTTAATAATTTCATTTTATTTGTATTAAGTGTTAACATTAAAATACTTTGCTCCCTTTCTGTCTGATCCAAGTTTTTCCTAAATTTAAACATGAAAAATCACAGAGCATCTTTTGTTTCAAACATACCACGTGCTACTAGATAAAACAATACTGAATTTTTTTAAACTCCAGATTCATAAAATTGTACTTAATTTCTCTATTTATTTTGGTGATTCTAGCCACAATTATGTCCTATAATGTCAGGAAATGGCTACAAACTTGATCATTAGCATAATATTAACATGAAAGGGTAGGTGCAAATGAGTGATCCAGGAGATTAAGAAACACCAGAAGATTAGTACAGAAGAACAGGTTCTATGCCATACAAAAAAAATGTTTTATATAAATGAATTGAGAGAATGTTTTGCCAAACAAACGGTTAAGGCTTTTGTGTGTTTTGGTAGGGCTTTGTTCCGTTTTTTCCTGATTATGTAAATTTGAAATAAAACAAGAAAGTTGCTCATCAATTTGAATAAATTATACCAAGGAGAGATTTGACAAGGGGAGATGATATCTGAACTTAGAATGTTGAGGAAAAAATTAGCAAGTACTGCAAAGGCAGATTAAATTGGCTTTGATGCTTTGGAAGAGTTGGATGGTGAATTTATGTCAATTTACATACAGGTAAATTGCCATTTGCCAGTGTTTACAGCCTTACCTGAAAGAACTTCCTTCATGAAGTCTTTTTTGAGCAATATAGTGAAGTCTTACCGGAACAATACAAAATCATGGGTAGTTACATAATTTTCACTAAAAAGTTGTTCTTTGTTTTGCTTGAATACAAAATTAAATACTCTATTATTTTTATTTCTATTAAGATTCAATGGCGTAGAGCATTATAATTAATCCACAGAAATAACTTGGTACATGTATAAGTACATGAGTCTAAGTAAAAGAGGTGCTAGTGTATTTTAACTGACCTTGAGAGATTGCCTCAAGGACAAGCATCCTATGAAAGTTCCTATATACAAAACAATAATCTTTAAACTTATGAAACTTGCTTAAATCCTTCTTCAGACCCAACTCACTAACAGTAAACATTCATAAACAGCTAAATAAAACAAAAGTGATGATATTAACACACAAGCAAAACCTGATTGAAAAACAATGATAATTTTGATGTATATCACTGCAATATTATGCAATTGAATAAACACTTCCACATTAATTCATTTGGCATATTACTATCAAAATTTTAAATGAGTGACTGTGTTGGTTAACCTTAAGCTTACCTAGTGACAACACCTGGAAAGTGTAAACTAAGAAACCCAAAAATTAAAACGCCTTAGTGAAATTAAAACAAAAAGACTGCAATTAAGACCTAGAAAAACAAATAAATGATCTGTATATCACAGGGAATGTTCAAATATATAACGCTTCAATTAGAGAATGATGTAATTACAAACGTTTTCCTAAAAAACCATAACCTATAATTGAATACATTAATGTCTAAAAATCACAAAAATAGAAACTCGCAATAACACTCACTGTGATGAAGCCATATCCTTTGGATCTGCCTGTTTCTGGGTCCATTATCAATTGAATGTTGTCAATCTTGCCAAAAGGCTCAAAAATCCCACGAAGCATGTCTTCCGTGATGTTGAAATGGAGGGAACCAACGTAGAGACGCATTGGGCCCCCACCACCAACACCCACCCCAGTCCCACCAAGCCCACTACTACCAAGACCCCCGAGCACTGATGCACTCAAACTCCCAGCAACACCAAGTCCCCCAGCACCCACCCCCTTCTGAGCAGCAGCCGCTGCTGCTGAGGCAGAAGAACCTCCCACCGTACTGGTGCCTGCTCTGTTCTTTTCAGCTTGTGTGTGCTGAACTATGATGGGGATCCCTAAAAGTTTCTGGCCACTGAGACCCATGGCCTGTAATAAAATTAGAATAAATGTTGAGAAAACGATTGTCCAAACATTTCTTAGGAACCGAAATAACTTGTTGCAATGAAAATATATACTTACCAAAGGCACTGCATCAGGATCTTTAAATTCGACATAAGCTATCCCTTTGAATCTGCGTGTTTTATTGCAGGTAATGAGTCGAACATCTCTAACCTATGAAAGCAGAATATTTGCTTTTTAGTTATTTAGGTGAAATAGAAAGACATATATAAAACTAAGTTATCTAACAGACAAATATAAAAATAATTACACAGTGAACCCTTACTAATCTGAATTATCAGGGATCCTTACACATTTAAGCCCAAAGGAACATTTTCCCCCAATCGTGTGCACCATTGATCACCAAAAACTTCTGTTGACTTTGTATGACACAAAGGAGCACCAAAAGGTAGAAGATCCCATTGACAAATGAAAGACCTATTTAAATACAATATATCAGATTTTTTCCACAAATTAATTCAGTATTTTTTCCTATGAAACTTGGAAAAACAATGATTATGTATGCTCAACAGCATTTACTTTATCAATTCCATTACAATATAACCAATCTCGGTGTTAAAATAAAATAAAGCTTAATTTTAGAGAAAATGGCACTTGTTTTCTTTGCAATTTTCAGTTAATAAGACAACACACAGCTGAGTTTCTCAGGCATATTAAATATGTCAGTCTTCCAATTATAGTCACATGTACTTTGTTGATGTTGCTCAAATATTTATAATATTACAGCTGATGTGATCTGACATGGTAAAACAATTTGGTTAGTGACGCAAATTCTATTACCTTCGATTGAAGCACATCTAGATGAATTTAGTTACCTGGGAGTGAGGAAGTTAATCAGCCAATAACAAATGAATACTGACATAAGAGCATTTGCATGAATTTTCTTTCATGATGGACCATTTCAAAGGTAAGGAATGCTTTGTTATTTTCAGTTATCTCTAGAACTTTTAAGCATTTATTTCTTCCCTGGGAATACCTAGGAATACAATTTGGAATTTCAAAACTTGAGGAACAAAATGATTATGAAACCAGCTCATTATGGTATCCTATATCTCCGACTGAATTATTTTTGTGGAGAGAAATCTTTCAATATCCTCCTCAAAGTTAGCAGTCAATATTATCCACGGTAACACACTTTGACTTACGGCTACAATGCATTAGCATACACAAGTATAGACTTTCTTTACAGATTTTCATTCCAGAACAGTAAGTTTAATTTTGAAAATATTGCATTTCCTGTCCAAATCTCCAATGCAAATGCATTTATCTGCTTTATACAGAGAGTGTTCCGAACGTAATGCAATTTAATTTCCTGCGACACTCCTATTGGCTAGAGTGGGATTGAACCACTTGGACTAGGAGTGGGGGGGACACTAAGCTTTGCCACGAAACTGGTCTCAGTGCTCTCCAAGCTATGGAAGCAGCAGGACATCAGTTATTATAGAACTCTTGAGCACCGACCATGTCACGAAAGATCGGGTGGAAATTTCAAGTGAACTTTTTCAACGCATTGATTATTTTGACAACGAGATCACTGGTGATGAAATCTGGGTTTTTGAATTAGACCCAGAAACAAAATGCCTAAGCTCTAAGATTAAAAAAAATCAGTCAACCAGGCCCAAAAAGGCAAGAATGAGCAAATCAAAAGTGATAACATTTTTTTTTCGACAATAAAGGAATGGTTCACGTGAAGTTTGTTCCTTGAGGACAGACAGTTAATACTGCCTACTACGTGGATTTGCTGGAAAGACTCTGAAAAAGAGTTATCAGGACGAGAAAAGACATCTCTGCTACCTGGCAACTCCATCATGATACCGGGCCTTGCCACTACACACCAACAGATCCTGGCCAAACACCAAGTGCCAACACTGCCCCACCCACCTATAGTCCTCCTCTCAAGGTGGTTCAAGTCCTCCCTCAAACAATTCATAGCTTTTGCATCACGAAAATGCACCTGCTCACTCATCGTTGCTTGTGAGAGATATGTTGGCCAAAAACAGCACCACAATCATGCCTCAGCCACCATATTCACCGAATTTGGCCCCCTACGACTTTTCCCTGTTCCCAAAACTGAAGAGACCTATGAAATTATGGAGATTTGCAACGATTGAGGAGATGAAGACTGCATTGCTGGAAGAGGTCAAGGCTATACCAAAAAGCACTTATCAGATTTACTTCGAGGATTGGAAAAAGGGTTGGCACAAGTGTATTATATCTGGGGGGGATAACTTTGAAGGGGACAACTTGAATATTGAAAATAAATAAATACTTTTTCTTAAAAATACAAAGTCACCTTACTTTTTGAACACACTTTGTTTGTACAGATGTATGAAATGAGAATAATAATAATATTAATTAAAAAGTTTTTCTTGATCCGAGATATAACTATAGGTAGTCCCTTATTCCACCAGACCCCTCATTGTTTACATTAATAAAATTTTTACAATCGTCACATTAAAGCATTTAGTGTGTCATAAAAAATGTATAAGTGCATGGTACATTGAGGATCACTGGGTTCAAGCGTGAAAAGATTTTTGTGGAAAAACCTACGGACTATCCACAACGAAAAAAACACAGCAGGAAAAACACTTATACAGGGAAGGGGAGGGTGTGTGAAAAACCTACTAGCTCATGGCTAATACTTGGATACAAACCGAACGGTATTAGGGTTAACCTTGTGAAATTTATCCATGATGGAAAGGAAACAAACTATGCAAATTTCACTTGAATAGAGATTTATTCACGACCCGGGTTTCAAACACTTAATGTCATCTTCAGGTCTACCTGAAGATGACATTAAGTGTTTGAAACCCGGGTCGTGAATAAATCTCTATTCAAGTGAAATTTGCATAGTTTGTCTCCTTTCCATAATACTTGGATGTTTAATAACAGCGCAAGTGTGACGTGAACTATCATGGAATGGGGGAATATGACTAAATATTTTAGACATTTTGAGCGATGAACTCTTGGACCAAAATAAATGGGAAACATTGCAATTGCATCAGATTTCAGAAACTTGGACCTTTTCGAGCACTTGGTCGCCACTTACATCTCCAATGTTATGTGTGGTCCAGACAGGAGAATGCACAGGTCCGTCCTAAAGATTCCTGGCTTTATTACGGTTTTTACACGAAGTGATGAAAACATAATGGAAACGTGTTATGTCTTAGTTGCAAAAACATGCGGCAAATGTATAACTTATACAAATGTATCAAAGACCTTTAATTATGCACACATGAATTCTATTGTTTATTGTAATTATTGTCTAGCACATATTGGAGGCAAAAAATAAGAATGGTATTTTGAGGATGTTCCGGAGAGAAAGTGGCAAATCTCACCCCACCATTCAAAAGAACAGAAAAAATACACGAAAAATAATTATCAAGAAGTTTGCCAAAAATTACCTACATAATCTAAAAATTCTTTGAAAAATTCAAATATTTTTTCCGAGATCAATTTTCATTAAAAAAAACGGGAAAACAATGTTTTTGGGCATAAAAATGTATGTTCATGAATTTTTCCAGATTTTTTAAGGCAATGAATCACTCAGGAAAAATTGTTTTAGAAAATTCACATTGTTTGCGATAGGAGACCCTTGGGGTCACCTAGGGAGCTGAAAATTTAGCTAAAGGGATTTCTAAATATTTACTTTCGAGTACCCAATCCCAAATAATAATCCAGCCGAGTGCAGATTTTACCATCTTATCCCACTTTATCCTATGGAAGCTAAACATATTGGTCAAGCACAAGCAACTCTAATATGGTGCTCCTTGCGATCCCTTAAAAAGACATCCTCAGTACTTGGCCAGAATTTGCCTGGATTATGTAGGAGTCTGAATTAGCTGGGTTCAGATTAGCATGGGTTTACTGTTTGTAATATTATTCTTGTGTGCCAAGAGACAATTAGGACAATAAATAATTTGGCTAATTCCTTAAATTGTTTAAGTCCCTTACTTTTCCAACAGATGAGAAAAACTCTTCCAAGTCCCTACCCCTAACCCGTGCAGACAGTTGCATACAAAATACTGTCCGGGCATCTCGTTCTTCTGGAGATAGTTCATCAGGGCGCCTGTGAAAGTAAAATACAAGAGTCATTTCAGAAATAGTGCATAAATATTAACATTAAGAAGATGATCTTGGTAATCACAATGTTGTGATGGTAGCCACAATCTTTGCTCAATTTTCCCTTGAATCTGTAAATATTCCAGGTAGAAGAAATATTTACTTATGCTCATAATTTTAATGTCAATTTTTTATGTAATTTTCATAGTCAATGTTTGCACATAATTGACTCAAGAGATCTGCTGTTTATGGTTACAAATTAATGCCTGAAAGATGAAATCAGGGAAATTAAATGCTACAGACATTTATTATAACACAAATTTACTCCAAAATTTCACAATTTAGGAAATTTAGCCTGAAATTTCAACCATGACATATAGCATTAATTCCTACTGTTATTGATTGAGTAACTGCAGTAAATTCATCCACAAAACATTATTCATTATGTAGATAAATGAAGAGGCAAGAAAAATACTTGAAGTTAGGATGCTTTGTTGCCGTCTGCTTCCCAGCAGATATGTGGAATAACAAGCCACTTTTCATTGTATTATATTTGGTCAATTACTATGAAAGATAAATAGAGAGATGCCTAAATCTAGCATTTATGATATCAGACCTGCAAAAACAGTGACAGACATTTACAACATTTTAAACACTAAATGGCATTTACAAGTTAATTGTGAATTTATTGCAACTTTGTTTTGAAACTTTGATACTTTTTTAAGGTACAAGTTTGAAATACCTGGGTTTTCTTACAAGTTTTTTATTTCAAAACTGTGAAAGTTGTTAATAGTATAGTATATACTGGTTTAATTAAAATATTTTTGTACTCTAGGTAATTTCCCATTATCATTTCCTTCAAATTCATCAGCCCCAAGAATTCCACATTCTTTCCTTTAAGACAAGCAAAGACATTGCTTTACCATGCAACAAATAATTCATCAACTCTCTACACTGCATTATTTTAATTGGCATCAATTGACGCAAATGAATTCTTCGCAGTGCACCTTTTTTGCAAATTATTTTTTGTGGCTACGTGATTAAGGTTAGCTTTTTGAGGAATACATATTCTGCTGTTCACTTGATAATAATGCCATGTTCTTGTAAAACTATGATTCCACCCTTATAAAAATAGCTGAAATACAGAAAAAAATGTATTTTACATTGCTAAAAAAAATGAATCAATCACATAGAATGAATGAGGAGGGTGTCCACATATTATATACATATATATATATATATATATATATATATATATATATAAACTTTCTTGGAAAAGCCACGAACGTGCACAATATATATATATATATATAAATATATAAAATCATTTGTATCAAAACCATATATTCCATGTATTTCGGTGTTCTGCATATTTGGATTACCCGTGCTTAATTATGTATCCATTAACACAGGGATAACTGAGAGTTTACTGTAATTCAATCTACCTAAACTCTCCAATTACAAAAAAATTTCCCATTTTGGGAATAGAGTATCAACAGTTAATGAAATAATCTTTATCTTAATTGAATTTTGGCAATATATTGTGTTACATCTTTGAGTGATGATGGTCAAGTTTTCTGAGGGTTTGCTTTCCCAAGAATGATGAAAACCATATTTTTTCCCCTGACTTTTATCATGCTTAATTATTCTTTCATAATGTGAGAACAAGAAACATCTCAGACATTTACTAATGAACTGGCAAGCGGTCAAATAAACATTATGTTTCACATAACTTTGAGAATTTAGAAAAATATGTGTAAGCCCAAATGCTTTTAATAAATGCAAAAACAGGCAAATAATAGGGCTAGCCATAATTTACTTAACAACATTGTTTTAAAAATTGAAATTACAAGTCACTTATTTAATGACTTAAAATGACACTTTTCTTTGAAGAAATGGTAAAAAAAACTAGTGATGAATTCAAAATACTATAAAAAACTATCATAAGAGATCAATGAAATTGGAATCACATCAAACAATTGATGAAAGGAGGATGATTGAAAAATTATTGTAAAAAAGAGGATCTGGATAAGATCTGGATAGACAATTACATTTTGTCCATCCCTAGAAAATCTAAAGAAAAATCTTGAAATGGAAGTACAAGTAAGGCAAAGGCTATAAGTGGGCATGCCTATGCATTAGACTTATAAATAAGAAATGTAAACCACGTTAAATTTCTTTATATTTATAAATAAATTTTTCATCATTTGTGAATACAAAGAGAAGGCATTCAATTCATGGATATATTAAAGGTGGTACTTCTTTGATGTGGGAGTTTGGGAGAATATTACAGCCTGGTTTAATCAAAATCTAGCACCTAATATGTGGTCCTATCCAAGGATAACTTCAGGAGAGGAAATAAATGACAAAGAAAGAAAGAGTGAGTAAAGCCTAGTTTAGGCTTAAAATAAGTGCATGTTAATAAAAAGTGCCAGTGGGGCAACAAAGCTCTCTTCTGACAGTAATCAAAGAGCAAGTCATGAAATTGATTCACACACAGCACAATGTCACATTTCATACTTTAGAGAAAGCCATGAGAAGGGGGATGACACACCATTGGCTAGAGGTTACGCAACACATCTTGACCTGAATCGAGAATGCAAACATTGAAAATTTTAATTTTTTTAATTTAAATTTGAACTTGTCTGTACCCCACTTGATGATGTCACACTGAGCTAAAACCATGGTCACAAAGAATTTATATGAATAGTGGAATTTTTGTACAATAGATGAACTCTAAAAAAAACAGCTAAAACAGCTTCATTTGCAGTGCCATCATGTTAGTTGTTCAGGCACAAAATTTGATACGATCAACATTTGCCATTGTGATGATGATAAAAACAGGAATGGAAAACCTTTATTAATATGTAAACTAAGTGTAGAACTAACAATCTCACATGAGGAAATTAAAGCAAGACCATAATATTTCAATTGATCACATCTTGGTCACAGCTTACATTTGTCTTTGCTTGGCATTTTCACCATTACTGCCAGTGATGGAAAACCTAGGTCTTGATTGTTGCCCACTGACAGGCAATCACTAAAGATTACACGCATAAATATCAAAACAAAATGTTTTGTTTGTACTGAAACCACCATGGAAATGTTAATATAACCCAATAAGAAAGATTTATTTTGACTTGGCAACAATCTGTGTCCACCTGCAGCACATTACCCAGCAATGCTTTGACAGAAGAGGTTGCAAATTAGTTGTTTCAGCTCCATTATGTAGACAATACGGATGCTTTCTCCTTAAGTATATTTTTAGTATTAGAGTTAGGCTTTTGGCAACTGAACCATATACAGTGGATTCTAGATTTTACATAATAGCAGGGGACAACAATACCAATATTAGATAAAATCAAAGAACAATAACACACCAAGCAACCGTACACACTAACCTAAGTTTTTCCCTCCAATGGGGATGGGTAGTTGCACTATTAGTGTTTTCCAAGGAAACACTTGCAGCTGTTCCTCTGCCTTCGTACTCCTGCAGTGGCCTTAAACACAAGGGGGTGGAGGTGGAGAGAGCAACATGAAAGGGGTGGAAAATGTAGCGAGATGGACATCTCCCAGGAATTTCCAGTTTTTCTTTTCCAAAATACCAAAGGTAACCTATGATTACATGTGATTCCATCTTACAATTCTATAAGGCTTGTTTCACAATAATTTATTTAGCATGATACCTTTTCTATTTGTTCAAAAAAATCATGCTGATTGCTGTGATACATGATTATAATTAATGTGTTTGAAAACCCAAAGACTATAATTTTTAAAGGATTTTTTCATGTCCTACTACAGTTCAATGATTGAATCTCAAAATGTCCAAGAACACACATAATAATATGAATAATAGTTGTTCACTGGTGTTAAAAATTTGCAAAACTATCATGAGACGACCTCTGTATACAAGGAAATTATCGAATGATTAAACCCTCTGGTTAGTCATCGGAATTAGTAGCGTGAATGACTTTCATTTGAAGCCGTAAATTAGTTGTGGTGTAATAGCAAAAATGACATGGTAATTTTTAGAAACAACCAATTGTGGTGCATACAAACACCACTACTACTTCCTTCATTGAAAGATGAAGGTAATTTTTTTAGAGGAAGGTTTTGGATAGCATGGTACTTCAAAAAAATACCTAGTAATTATCACAATTCTTCAGTTACAATGTGGGTCCCTATCAATCATGCCCTTATTTGCATTTACTTTTACCCTCTCCAACACATTCACATTTATTCTCCAAGTGATCTTTAGGCCACCAATTGGTAAGATGATGACGAAGTTAAAGTTTGCCATGAACTTTAAGCTTGCATGAATAACTTGTTTTAACACCTTAGCCTTCCTTTGATAACTGCATAATAAAATTGTAGTCCATCCATTCGGTACTGAGCTGATCACTCCTCAACCATAGGATAACCATCCAAGTTTTCCCCTAAAGGCTGTGCTACCCTCATTAATGACAAGAAGGGGAAATATGTTCTTCCTACATATTGTTATGTAAGATTCTGACACAACTAAACTTTGTCCTGCAGCATGATTTTCTTTATCTACAGTGCCTTTCATTACTTTTAGGTTTCCACCTTCTGTTCAAAATTGATAACATTTTAAACCAATTCATTTTAGGAACTATACACAAATGATTGCAAAGTGAATTCAGTTGTCAATATAGCTGCCGAAACATATTTGAAATGCATGAAGCAAAGACATTGCATTGCTGAAAGGATGTCAGAGTGAGCTGGCTGGTAGGACAGCCTTGAATGGCAAGCAAGTAAAACGCCATCCAATTTCAAACTGTTCTTTAAGAACCCTGAAACCAGAGAAGTTCATGCATATTACCTGAGGATTTCAGAGAAGAGTAGAGAGATAGAAGAAAAAAACTTCAATTTAACCAAGACAACTAACACCATATCATGGATTTTATCATTGGGTGTTTGAAATTGCCTATTGTTATATTATCATTGATAATGATGAAATGAAGAAGAATACAGAAGAATAGACGAAGAATGGACCTTATGGAACACCATAGAGAAAAGAAGAACCACATGGATTGGCCACACCGTGAGGCACAATCAATTCGTGAGGAATATAATAGAAGGAAAAATAGAGGGAAAAGTTCCAAGGGGAAGGCCAACGGGTACATGGGACAAATAAAGAAGAAAGTACATTGCAAAAAATACCAGGAAGTAAGTCAATTAGCATCAGATAAGGTAGGATGGAGAGCTGCAGTCAACCAATCTTAGGATTGAACGACCAATGATGATGATGAATGATATTATCATCATTAAAAGTCCAATGTAAAGGTCAAAGTGCTGTTTTTGGATCAATGTGAAATAAATAAATTGAAATTGATTTCTGTAGTAATAAGCTCTACAGAGCATTCAGAACATTTAGTAGTGCGCATATGGTCACTCCGAAAAATTGAAACCACTTTAAAAAATTTAATTTTTCATAGGTGTACAGTCACCATAATGCTGAAAGTTTCTCTTTCATCAATATTTTGGAAATCATTTCACTTGCTTCATTCAAATCAACGTTAAACATGGTAATACATCAATCTAGTTTAAAATTAGATTGTGTTCCTTTAAGAAATGTCCCTAATGGAAAATTACTTCCAAGTGCACTAGGGGTGTGCCATCTCTCTAACTTTACATGGACTTTTCAAACCCATCTTGTACACTTCTACTTATGCAAAAAAAAGAACGAGGCAGAAACAGGGGCCTTAGGAGAAGAACAAAAATTTAAAATTTCAAGAAACTGCGGGAGATGCCGCAACAGTAACTTTTAACAGAGTCATCTGCTAACATACATTTCAATGCAACAATTTCAGAGTGTAAAAATCATTCGCTTTGACCGGGGTCCCGGTCAAAGCGAATGATTTTTACACTCTGAAATTGTTGCATTAAAAATGTAAAAAATCTTTGTCCCCTCATTGCAGTTTATTGTGCATGTACGCCATTGGTGGTGGGCCTAATTTGTGGTTTACAGTGCAACTAATGCGCATTGCAAATTTAGTAAGTTGAGTATTCCTTACTAAATAACTCACTCTATGTGGCTGAAAGAGTTGAAGTTACCTCTTCAGATTTGAGTAAAAAGTCAACCTCTTTACTCATGAAAGAAGAAATCCAGGCATATCATATTGTGCCATAATTTACTGGAAAAAATGGAAACAAAGGTGAAGAGGATGACTATTGGCGATTGGTGAGTGACTACTTACCCAATTGGAGATGGAGAACCCTTTCGGTGGTGGCCAAACCTCTCCCTCCTGGAAGGCCCGTGGGGAGAGGCATGGCGATGGTGCCGCCGTTCCTTGCTCCTGCTACGTGAGCGCCGACCTGACCGCTCCCGCTCTCGACTCCTCTTCCGCTTTCCATCCTTCTCACGGCTTGACCCACGCTTCTTCTCTCCATCCTTCTCCTTCTTCCGCTCTCGGCTTCGGCTTCTTGCTCTCCTCTCCTTATCCCTCCCTTTGTCCTCCTTACGGGCTGATTTCTCACCACGATCCCTTGAGCGGCTACGGCTGCGGTGCTTGCTCTTTCTACAAACACAAGGATATATTCTTTTAGTTATTCCACTCAGATTTACAATATGAAAAGACCGATGGTCCTATCAATCCTCAAAAACTCATTAAAAAGAGTTCACGCAATAATCAAAAACACTCACCCTGAGGATTTGTGTGAGGACACCCCGTTCTCCCTCGGCTTGGCAGGCACCTCATCCTACAAACAGCAGAAATGTTGATAACGGGACGGCACCATCGATCAGGATGAGGGGGCAGATGGGGTGGTAAGGGAGCAAAGAACAGGGCAGGAGGAAGGAGGGGAATAAAAAAAGAGAAAAAAGTTGGGAATCCATAATTAATTTACTGGCCACAACAATAACAGCCAAAACCCCTGGATGAAAACAATGCATGATAAGACTTCTCTGAGTAGAGATAAATAGGGAATTGTACAAGGGCAGGCAAATAAGTTTTGTCTTTCCTATCTCTGACTTATGATTACAGAATTGCTTTGAGATACTATGCAATAGGATTATGGCTGGAAATCTGATGTAAAAGGAAGATTGGATATAAAGGTGAAAAAATAATATACTGTACGCAAATATGTGGTCCATGTTAGTCTTCATTAGCAACAGCCCCCTGAAAAAACTGCCAGGCCAACACACACACATTCACTCATCTCACACAACAGTCAAAGGAGCCTCAATATAAGGTGTTCTCTTTCACAAGAGAATGAAAACTGGAGAGGCAGGAAAGGGAATGGTAGAGGAGTTATTTTGAAAGGACTGGTTTCATTCCCTCTTCAGAGAGAAGGCTATTTGACCCCTCTCATTTGCATCACTTTTAGTCTGAGATCTGTGGAGTCAAGAATACTTACCCTCTTATGAGCTATGTGTCCTGACTGGGTGTCCCATTACCTAGCCATCACACCACTTTTTTCTGCAAAGATACAGCATGAAAAATTTTTCATGACTGGAACTCTCCACTTAAAAAGTAGGGGGGGGGGAGGTAATTTCATGTTTCAGACCTACATGACAAATATTTTTTATACTCTATTGCCCAGCGAACATACAAACAGTGCTACACAAATGTGAGCTTTACTATGTGATGGAGCGTAAGCAATACTAGTTAAGTCCAGTAAAAACTAAAGGTCTAAAATGAATTTAATGCACATGAAATATCATTAGATGAACTATTACTGAAATTAATAATGGCGAAAGGAATTGATACAGTTAGATCAAATATGAAAGTGTTCACACCAAGAGATGACATCAGTGAATGCTTCCTAAATAAATGACATTTGACTGGAAATGTCACCAACATGACAAATTAAACAATCTTAAAGTCAAAATCTCAGATATTTTAAATGAGACCTGTATTCGACCTGGGACACCAAAATATTGAGTTTGAAAACATTTAACATAGTGATATTTAAACAGGGAATTCCAGAAAATAGCTTTCATCATGCTATTATTATTTTCCAAGGGTGTACCGTATTAAGCTGCATATTAAGCCATGCCTCAATGAATGGCACTTAAAAGACTTTATTCTGCAATCATGCAAATTCATGAAAGACTGTAATAACTTACTTATACAGTACATGCATCATTTACACACATTGCCTCAGAGGAGGTTTATTGGAGTGATTGGTTACCTTTAACGTTCAAGTTTTTTATTTCAAATGCAAGATTTAGCTTCACAGATATGGAAAGAAATCATGGTGTATGGTGCATTTAACATGTATGTTAGAATTATTTCTCCAAAGAATGAGATCTGAGCCGAAAAGATTAGTTGATTTGAGCAGTTAAAAATAAAACATTCATGAAAATGAAATTGCCATGGTGCAAATGAACTACAGTCCAAATACGTAATGCCATCATAATCAACTTTCAAGTGTCATTATCTTTTAAAGAATTCTTACAAGGTCACGTACTCCTAACAAATGATTACAATGAAAAACCATACTTGAATGTATTAGCTAAGTGACGAGACAACATCCATTGCAAAAATTCGAAAAAAAAAACCATGGCCCTGAATAATGGAACACTAAATTATTTTTTAAACCTGATGATCAAGACCACCACCAGAGAAAGGAAGGGGAGCCTACTACATGAATTCCAAGCAGCACAACAAATACAACCACCCTTTTGAGTCATTCAACCACACACTCTCAGGATCTGCTGAAAGACAATTGACCAAATAAGTGAAGTGAGCAATTAAAAGGATATATACTACAGTATAACAAAACTCTAGCACGCTCTTCCTCCTCCTTTCACACAAGACCTGCCACACAATGCACAAGCATACACAACTGCAAACACAATTTGACAATTCTTGTCGCTAATCAACACCTCTGGGGCTTTTATGCATCATCATCATCATCATCAGTCTCGTATTTTTTTAAAGGGCAACGGCTGCCCTCACCCTTCAGGCCCTACATCCTTGGCATTCTTCATGAGAGCCCTTTCCCGTTGGGTGTCTCTTGGGCATTAGAGTTTGTCCCTTGCAAACCCATCTCGGGGGGATCCTGAGACAATAGAAGGGGACAGATTCAGAACCACGGCAGATAGAATTGTAAACAAAAAAAAATTAAGGGTCACATGAACAACTTCCAAAGGTAGACAGAAACCTATTAGTGAATTACACAAATTTATTGGGGAAAGCCTTCACAACATGAGGCCTTTACATTAATGAAGTTCTACAATTCAAATACAAAACCTTCCCTCAATTATATGGAGGAATTCTCTTGATCAATGATACAAGTTCATGGACCCTCTAAAGCTAGAGTTAATTACGACTGAAAGAAATATAAATTAAGTACAAGTCTTCTACACTAAGTGGTAAAATAAGAAGTGAGTGAGGGTACAATATCTAGTAATTGTCTTTTTGGTCGCACAATAGAGAGCGCTGACTGCAATTACAGTACCAAACAAAGATACTGGTATGTGTACTACCTCTGTGCAGATGCTGGAACTGTAGCTAGGTCTGAGCTGGATGCAACAAGCTGTGACATGTAAGGGTCTACAAGATACAGAAATGGGGATACCATATCAGACAGGTATATGACTGCTCTGAAGAAATAATTACACTCTTCATTAGACAAATAAGCTAGTTTTACACTCTTAAAATTGAGAATAATTTTAAAAATGACAATATCTTTAAATTTCATTCCTCTGGACCAAGGACCATTTGCTTAAATTCATGTGAAAGGGGATTAAGAAGTAAAATACAAATGTTATTTACAACAAAATATAGAAATTACTTACTCCCTTTCTGTATGGGGCTTCTAGGAGTGCTTCCACATCAAGGTCCTCAGCCATGCCTGGAAACATGAGCAAGCAAATCATTACTCCATGCTATTTCCCATGCATTGACAGAAACACATTATTAAATAAATCAGAACTTTTGGAACTGGCAATTGCTAAAGGAGGAAAATGCAATTGTAAATAAACAATGTCTTAATTAAGCAGCAAATAAAAATATAGGAAAATATCAACCTTATATGATGATAAATTAAATGATTAAATAAGAAACCTTGCAATGCCTGTTTCTGCTACAAGGTACATCACAGATCATTTATTTTAGTAGGGGTTTAAGTATCTATTGTAAGCTCAGTGTGCCCAAGCTTACTTAGCAATAAACTATGTAGCCATAGGGTACACAAATGAATAAATATGGTGCTAGAAGTCTGTGGTGAATAGGTTAGCTTTGTTTTTTCAGTGAGACTATAGGATATTTATTCGAATCATCAAATAATTAAGATTCCATCATATTTAATAGACTATAAAATATTAGAATCTGTAACTACAAGGTAGATAAAATACATTACAAAAACAAGACTGTCATAAATGTGTCTTTGATTTCCCATCCCAAAATCCAAAGCCAGAAAGAGCTAAAAAAAATGATGAACCATCCCATTTATGGTTTGATAAAAATAACCTATAATTTAAACAAAACAGATTTCTAAATATTTACCTCTTTTATATAGCAACCACCAATAAATCAGATTAACCTAAGAATCACAGGTGCCCTTTCTTACTTACTGGGCTGTCTTGGATTTCCCGTGCGACCATTTACTTTTTCCTCTCTGGTCTCTTATAATTTCACATTATACATTCTACATATTAATTTCATTGTGGAAAAATGTACTATGAACACCATATTTTCATTTTTTCTATCTTTTATACAGCGAGTTGTTTCCATCACCTCCGCCAAGTATCTTATATAAAAACTACATATAAACATTTATGAGAAAATCCCTCATTGCTCCCCATAAATTCCACAATTTGACACTTCAAGCTAAATTTAACATCAACTAAGGGAATATTATACTTTCCTGAGAACAACCTTAACATGATTTCATTCAAATCTTTAAAAATGCAAATGACAACCAGAAGCCATGTGTACATTTCATGAGCCTACCTCCCAGCATTTTGAGAGCCAGAAAACTCACTATTTTTTCCTATTATCTCAGAAAGCTACGAGGAGGAAAAGGCTATGGGTGTCATTTGATCTTTCAAGGTCAAATGGCATTGACATTAAGGCTTCAAGGAAGGAGAGGCTATGGGTGTAATTTAATCTCTCAAGGTCAAGCAGCATGACAAATAGAACATAAGGCCATATCATCCAATTTAAAAAAGAGCAAAAGCCATTTATCATTAATTTTCCCAAAAGTTTCAATGAGCATTTACACTATTACTTATGGAATTGAGGAAGAATATTATATCTACGATATGGAATAAACAGCACATGATACATATTTTAACAAATGATAATACCAATAATGGATAGCAAGTGATACTAGTGGAAGTAGGAATTTTCACAGAAGGATTGAATACTTCAGTGGCGGCATCTAAACAAACAGTAAGATTTAAACTCAAATAATCCAACCTAAACTTTGTTATCAGACCTGCATATAACTATTAAAAGCCAATGAACCCATCTATCACTTTACTAAGGATAAAATAAGACTGGAATATTTCAGTGAACACCATCACAAAATTATGAAAACTACTATAAAATAATTTAAGGATGAAATATAGGTTGCGAAAGAATCTTGGTGCCCCAAGTAATCCCTTTGAAAATTAGATACTCTACAAATTCTTTATGGGAGCAAAAAAGAATTGAAAAGAACGGATAAAAATGCATCGCATGAATACACATTGGCATCTCCAATGAGCATTACACTCCATAATAGACCACCTAACAAAGGATACCTAAAATCAATGTACGCGGTAAGCATTGCTAATATTGCTATTGATATGTGTAACCTGTGAAAGGATGTTAAGGTTTAACTAGACCAAAAATTGTAAATTTTTCAAATTTAACAACTGCTAAAAACAAAATCATCATTAAATATTAAAATCCGCACTAGCGTGAGGCAGTACAAACTTTGCCGATCATAACATGAGGAAATGGATAACATGTTAACTAATCTCTCTAACGAATGGGTAACGATTATGTGAAAAAACTACATGATCATCATATCTGCACACACGAAATCATATGCGGAAACAAATCACGAATTCGTTTTCTATATGATATAGTGCAGTGCAAGACCACTCATATACATGACATAGTAAGCGTTTTTGGCAGAGAGGAGACAATTGTTCAATTCAAAATGAAAATTTAGTAATTCACAAAGAGTTAGCTACTGCGCGCACAAGAATATCAGCAGATGAGGCGTGAGAGTATCTCATAACGTCATCATGATCCTTAGTATTTACATTTCGAAAAACGCAGAACATGCAAATAACTACAAAACTTATCAAACAAACACACCAAATATTATAACAAAATTTGACGTTAACATTAAGGAATTACACAATGACTGATGAGCTTATAAATAAGCCTTAATGATTGACTCCCATAGTGGCTTACCGTAGCCAGCGTTACGTAAACTGTTGACAAGTTGGTTAAGTCACGATCATAGGGTTTAATCTAAACAGGACAACATGAACAAAAATTGCTTTCTGAACCAAGAATACACTACTTTGAGATAGTAACTATTACATGTACAACGGTAAATTATTTCCATATATAGATTTTCTTACCTATGGAAGGAATTCTGCAAGATGGCTACAACAGTGGTTGGGAGGCGACAGCTCCGAATGGGAAATTAATAGGCAATTTAATAACTTATCACCAAAGGTACTTCACCCAATATTATGACTGGAGCGATTCCAAAACCTGTAGGCGAAAGCTATAAATTATAATATTTATAACAAGTGAGATAGAGTTCGTCATCAAGAGAAACTCATAACAGCCAAGTGGGGTTTACAAAAGTGAAAACAGGGAGGAGAGAAACGATATTCAATTGTTCTACTTTGCGTTAAGTTCAGAGCGAAATTTAATTTTTATTTATCAAGTATCGTCGGAAATCAAGTTATGGAAGCATTTTTAAAAGAATAATATTACCGAATCGTCAATGAATTGTTTTTATTTAGTTAAGAAACTAAATTTTATTTCAAGATAGAATTTACCAGTATATTAAATCAAATTCTCCACGCTAACATTTACTGTACTCAAAAACATTGCAGTCCTAAATAGATTAATAATCGCATACTTAAGATGTATAGGTTCCAATAACTAAATTATTGATTAAGTAAGTTAAGCGGTAAAAATAAAATCAACAGAAAATGAAACAGTTAAAAATAAGCGATAAAATATAAAATTTGCCAATAAAGTTATAGATATAGTTTATTTCGTGTCCAGTGAAAGAACAGATAATCCAATGACTAATCAAAAATAAAGTTATTTTTAGACAGATTCGTGCTTTAAAAATAAGCTAGGAAAAAACATGTATAAGATAAGATTAATTATGTGTTTTAATAGTGAAATAATAACCCTATCACCGTGGCAACAAACTTAAAGGGCATTATTATTATTAGGTAATCTACCGTTTAAGGTAGGTTTTTGGATGGACACAACTATCAAATAAACATTTTGTGACTCCCCACCTATCAAACTAATCTATATCAGGTCCCTCTTCATCTCGGTGTACTTCTTTCCTTCCTTCATCCCGTCCAACGTCCCTATCCTGTTCCTGCCCTTACCTCGCTTGCCCAACATTCTCCCCTCTATTACCCTCTTCAACATTCCGCTACCGCTCAATACGCCTTTCATCCATTTTTCCTGCCTCCATAGGATTTCTCTCAACAAACCCCTCTCCTCCCCCACCATTTCTAGTACTTCCTCATTTGTTTTCCTTTTGGTCCATTTCACCTTCTCCATTCTTCTCCACACCCACATTTCAAAAGCCTCCAATCTACGTTTATCCTCCTGCTTCAGTGACCACGTTTCCGCACCGTACATAGCTATGCTCCATATCAGAGTTTTTACGAGTCTTGTCTTAACATTCCTACTCAACGTCCCCGTCATCAACTCCCTCCTCCTTGAGAAAGCCTCCTTGCCTAGCGCAATTCTTCTCCTTACGTCCCTACCACTTTGACCGTGTTGGTCCAAAACACTTCCGAGATATGTAAACTGTTCTACCTGCTCTATTTTTTCCCCGCCTATTTTAATATTTAGCTTAGCCTTTTTCTTTCTGGAAAATCGCATAACCTTTGTTTTATTAATATTGATTCTCATCCCATATTTATCGCACTGAACCTCCAATTCACTCAGCAATGCTTGCAACCCCTTGGCTGACTGAGCAACTAATGCTTGGTCATCAGCAAACCTAACCGATTTTACGAGTTCCCCTGCGACTTTCATTCCTACCTCCAGTTCTTCCCATGCCTCTTTAATCATTTCCTCCACATATACGTTGAACAGCACCGGTGACAATGGGCAACCCTGCCTTACCCCTCTTCCTAACACTGCCCATCCGGACTCTCCCCACTCGCACCTGAGACATGTACAGGTTGCGGATCAGTCTCCTGTCCCTCCAATCCATTCCTATTTTCTGCAATGCACGCATTAAATTTTCCCAATTCACTCTATCAAACGCTTTTTCGAAATCTACAAAACAGGCAAAAATGTCCTGGTTGTATTCTATATTCCTCTCAATTAGTGATCTCATTACTGCAATGGCATCACACGTACCTCTTCCCTTCCTAAACCCAAACTGATCATCCTCTAAGTAATCATTTGCCTTACTCTCTATCCTTTTGTTGATGATCCTGAGAATAACTTTAGCTGCGTGGGATATCAAACTTATTGTTCTGTAATCCTCACATGATATAGACTTTGCCTTTTTTGGAATAGGAACTAACACCGATCTCACAAAATCTTCCGGCCAGATTCCTTCTTCATAGATACTACGAATCAGTCCATATAGGGCCTTCTTCCCGCATTTTCCTAAACATTTCAACAGTTCTACAGGTACTATATGTTGTCCACCCCCATGGCCTTATTTGCTTTCATCTCCTTTAATGCCCTTTCTATTTCATCGTCGAGTATGCCTGGACCTAAGCTATCTTCTTCTAAGTCATGTTCCTTTTCTGTCTAACCTTGTCGGCCTAAGTTAAAGAGCATTAGGAAAAGTAATTTGAAGGGTATTTAATGATAATTTGAAGGCTTACCAACTCAGCAAAATCAGCGTCATTACCTGCTTCCAATTCCTATAGATATTTAAAAATTATTTTATGTTGAATTATTCGCCCATATAAAGATATATCATGATATATGCTGATGTGAATGTGTGATATGTAATAAGGTGGAAAAAATCTATGCATTAGTCATTTATAAATATGAATTTCCCTCTCTTTTTAACGGAACCCTGGAAGAAATGGACATGAAGAAAGGGGCTGGGGAAATAAAAAGGATTCTTCTACAGGTATTATCATATTGTGACACTTTTCCATTTCAACTTGAAAATGTCAAAGGAAGAGGTAATTGGTGCTACAGCAATGACATCCCTTCAGGAAGTATGTTGAAAGGAAAACGATTGGGGTCCTACATTAGAGAAGAAAAATTTTGTCAATGGTCTGAAAAAGAAGGCATCATATAATATATATTTTGGCTGGAAATCAATCTTCCGAAGTTGAGTCACAGAACAGGTTTTCACTCAGTACCAGGGGTTAACCAAGGGTAAAATAGCTAGCTTGAATTGTATTTGCTTTTTAATAATCAAAGTCAACCTTAAGTGCATCAATTCAATAGCCTCGGAACAAGAAAAGCCAACAGTTGTGATTAAATTTCCTACAACAGTTTCAGATGAGCTGGATCTAAAATGTGATGAGTCAAAATTGATCATTCTGTACATGGATTTTTAATGCAATAAATTACGATTAATGAGCAATCAAAATACATTGGTTGGTGACTTTTATGTCAATTTTTCACCATCCAAATTACTGTATGTTAGAAAGTCTGGGTTATGATGACTCACCTGTACTTTATAACTGTATCAAAGGCATTTTTTAAAAAACATTTTACAATAATAACTATCAGCTACCATAGAACATTAAATATTGAAGTCCTTCCTGTAAGACTTAAGCAATTTCATCAGATAAGTTGGTTGCTTAGACAGCTTTAGTGTTTTCTTCATATTGTCAAAGGCTGCTTCAAGGCTATGGAAGCATAGCATTTATTAAATCCATTGATAATATCTTCTGTCAGTAATTATTTGGTGGGTGGTTGAAGTTTTTGCCTGGAAATCTGCCTGAAAGGGGATAATTACTTCCTCATAGGTCATTAAATTCTTAAAAGGAGTCTTCATGGCAGCCTTAAAAATCTTCCCAAGGGTGCTAGCTTTCTTTCGGGAACCATTACCAAATGATCACAGAATGAATTTATACTTGTCATTATAGCCACTTAAAAATAATTATGCATGAAGAAAATATGAATATCAGTAATAGGGTGCTGGAGTACGCTAAACACTCGACAATGCCTGATGGCCTTGAACAGTAACATAAAAAACTCCCTATCCAATCTCACACCATGTTACAAGGGCCACGGAAGCAGAGGAGTGTTGCCTTATCTAGACTGGGAACTTAGGGGAAGGGCAGAGATATAGAAAGGAGGGGCTTAAACAGGAAGAACTGCATTAGGTAAAACTTTCAGAAGGAGGGAATTGATGAAATGGACATTGAGTCAGGATATTTAGAAAAGATAAATGAAAACTTTGATATGGAGCCTGGTTTTGTAATAAAAAAGAGATGGAAAAGATGGGTGCAGAACATTTTGATGGGTGATGGTATTCTGAAAACTGTGATAGAAGGGAGAACTTAGGCTAGCAAGGAAGGGGCAGGAAAAGAGTAGCCTTGTTAGGCTGAATCAACTGAGGAAGTAGGTGTACTTGGGTAAGGCTTCATTGTAGTAATGGGCATCATGCTGTTTTGCTAGGAAACCCTAAGAAATATGTGATAAGTTAGTGTCCATCCAAAACTTGCCTTAAAAGTTGTACTACCTAGTTCAAAAATATAAAAAATTGGTGGCATTTTAATAAATGAATAGCTTATTTGTTCAATTATCCACTTATATTTCTGATAGCATTGGCAGATTTTACTGTAAATATGGTACCTTTTCTCCTTACGTCCCTACTACTTTGACCGTGTTGGTCCAAAGCACTTCCAAGATACGTAAGCTGTTCTACCTGCTCTATTTTTTCCCCTCCTATTTTAATGTTTAGCTTAGCCTTTTTCTTTCTGGAAGGTTATGCGATTTTCCAGAAAGAAAAAGGCTAAGCTAAACATTAAAATAGAAGGGGAAAAAATAGAGGAGGTAGAACAGTTTACGTATCTCGGAAGTGTTTTGGACTTACGTGGTCAAAGTAGTAAGGGCGTTAAGGAGAAGAACTGCACTAGGTAAAGAGGCTTTCACAAGGAGGAGGGAGTTGATGATGGGGACGTTGAGTAGAGAGGTTAAGAAAAGACTCGTAAAAACTTTGATATGGAGCGTAGCTATGTACGGTGCAGAATCATGGTCACTGAAGCAGGAGGATAAACGTAGATTTGAGGGTTTTGAAATGTGGGTGTGGAGAAGAAAAAAAGAAATTTGAAAGTCCAAACATATCTTTACAATTAAAATTCTTGAACTTTTTCACTAATTTAATTATATCTATCTGAGAAACTTCTTTCCATCTAAATGTAGAATTGGTGGTGGGAGTATTACATAATAGGTTATTAACAGTTTTAGCTGAGGTTTGATTAATATTATTTATACCAGCTAAAACATTGTCAACCGAACTAATAAAGTAGTTATCAAAAGATTCAAGAGTCTATTGGAACATCATCAGACTTTTTACTTAATCCTGTTTCTTTTTTGATGATAGTCCAGGCTGCTCTGCATTTGTTGGATGAACTATTAATGTAGTTAACATTGGCATGATGACTGCCACCATGCACCAAAGTGGACCACTTCGCACCTTAAGACTGCGTGTTCTGTTTTTAACAATGTCTATTCTCTGTTTTTCCGCTATCCTTTGTAACATCTCCCTTCTCTCCCCCCTGCTCCACCTTTCTTTTCCCTTCTTCTCCCTCCCTCCCCGCATTTCCAAACACATCTACTCCCCTCATTCCAGAATCTTATATATAAAAATGGCACACAACTTCAATTTGTTTTCTGATGATGGTTGTTCAACTTCCACCAGATCATGCCTGAAGCTACCCAATTACTACTAAAAACTACTTCCACTTGATTCTAACTCTCACACACTTCTTCAAATTGTGTACCTCCTCAATAAACATCAAAGATACCCATCCTTTATCTCCAATCCCAGAACAAAATGCTTTGCATGCTACCGCACATGCAATAATGCTCATAAGCTGAACATCATTTTAAGTTAGCGTAACACACATCCGATTTAGAACAACATTTACACCAGAATTCAATGAATACCACAAATGATTCCCCAAAAATATCATACAAGCATTAGACATGTCCTTAAATAGCAGGTTACCTAAACATAAAAAAAATAAGAATATCCCAGTGGTACCATCTTAACCAGGTTTTATAGTAATATGGAAAAATATTCTACAAGGATTAGATTTAGAAAACCTTCACAAAGAACACACACCTTATCAGATTTTATAAAAATCTTTAACATGGAATGCACATTAAAATACATTTAAAAAAATAAGTAAGTCATTAAATATAAATACATATTTTTATATATGTTGAAATAATTGACCCAACAATACATGAGATACAGTTTAGAAAAATTAAAAGCGTTACATAAACACTTGTTCCAAGAGTCTTACGACATTTCACCATAACAGATGTCGGAAAACAAGTGGCACACAATATACTAAGTATCAGGCAAGTAGAATTACAAATATGATACATTAAATTAATACTTTCAAATGTTTTCAAAGGCAAATCAACACACATACAGTTACAGTGGACAAGTTCAAAACTGTCACCAATATTAAACTCTGGAAATAAAGTAGGATAAATGTGAATGACACTTGTAACCTTGAGCTGAGATTCCAAACAATCAACACTGGCCATGTGGATTCACTTTGTCACATTAGAAGTAAAATCAATCTGACACTAGATTTCACCTAAATTATTAACAAGGAATTATTTCACAAAATGCACAGCCTTTCAATTATTCCTATTTCCTACTGGAGTGTAATGATATCGTATCCAGAAGTGACTCATCACATCCATCAATGGAAGTCTTTTACATGGTGTACGCTGCAGCAGCTGCAAAAATATTTAACATTTATTAGATTACTTGAAATTGCAAGCATACCAACTGATAACACAGAAATACTTAAATATTAATAGAGATATAGATATAAAGTGAAATGGAAGCAAAAAAATAACCAAAGACAATTCACCTCCACAACTTGTGAATAAGCAATGCCATATTCAGCAACACATAATTACTTATGCTTTACCAGTTAATGTTCTCTTCTCCCATTAATCGCAAATGTGATACATTAATTTAGAAAAACAAGTTTATTTATGAGGTTCATTAAATTGAGGCTAGGTTTCTATAGGCTACCTTCCAGGTTATCAACCATTTGCCTGAATCGAGACTCAGTTTTTTCTCAATACTTAATAAAGAGTATGATACAACAATAATTACTTCAGACCAAATGTTGCATACATAGATATTGTTTTGCTAAGAAATTTTAGACACATGCAAAGTGACAGTATTTCTACAAACTTTTTAAAACCTGCAAGGAACTAAGTTATAATGTGGCCGTTCTGAAGCATTAAAATAATTAAGCAAAGCTGAAACAAAATAAAAAAAATACATATATACTTCTACGGTAAATATTTGAAATGAAATTATACATAAATAAGGCAAATTTTTATGAGACTAACTTTCTTTGCTATGAATTTTGTCATTAAGTAGTAAAATTGCATGCTGAAAATGGAAGATGGCAATAAATACAAACTTCAAATTTTCTTAGATGCTAATGAGTGAAAGACTAATCTGATTGTGAGGGACAGAATCTGTATTCCAACAATTTAAATTAATGTCTTTGAAATCTAAACAAGTACAGGAGAAAAGAGAAATTTAGTACAGCCCACATAAACTTTTATTTTACTACTAAGGTTCTGATTTGCTATGCTCACCTTTAAATTGGATAGCTACAAAACCAACAGTTGGCATACCTTTTGATTGAGTAATGTAATCTTTCAACTGAATATGATAATTACAGAGAATTTATAATTGGTACAAGGGTAGGCTGAAAACTAATGCACACATGCTTGTAGACCACAAACAAAATGAACTTCAGAATCACTCCTGGTGGCATGTGGAAGTAACATTCCCCCTCAACACGCATGCGCAGGTTTGAGGTGGTAACATCCATCCACTGTGTATTGAGAAGCAGAAGCAGGGAGAACGTGTTCTAGTGCTATATCAACGTGAACTACACAGCGTTGCTGTTATCAAATTTGTAATTGCTGAATAAGTGACTCCTACAGAGATTCATTGTCGTTTAAAGGCTGTTTATGGTGATTTTACTGTTGATAGGTCTACTGTAAATTGGTGGGTAGTAAAGTTTCGTGGTTGTGAATCTGGAAAAGTCATTTTGTTGATGAAATTTCTTTTGACTGTGTTTTGGGATGCTCACTGAGTTTATGTTACCGATTTTCTGGAATGAGGGGCAACGGTAAATTCTTATCAGAATCTAAAACACCTCAGACATCGAGTTTGTCATGTAAAAGGCAGCCTGGTGCCTATAGTCTCTCAACATGATAATGCTTGTCCACACACCTCGCGCACAACTGGAGAGGCTCTGTGAAACTTGAAATTTAAACTGATTCCACACCCTCCTTATTCCCCCGATCCTGCGCTTTACGATTTTTATTTTTTGCCCCTCAACTCAAGAGACACCTCAAGGGTAACCATTACACCTCGGATGACGAGGTGAAGGGAGCTGTCAAGTCCTGGATTCGAGAAAAGTCAGAAGAGTTTTTCAGTGACGGAATGAAAAAACTTGTTACACGTTGGGAGAAATTTGTCAGCCTTAACGGTGACTATGTTGCAAAATAAATATGTGATGTATTGTGATAAGAATTGTACTTTAATATACCTTTTGCCTGATCTTGCTATTTGTTTTTGTTTGCGCTCTACAAGCATGTGTGTATTACTTTTCAGTCAGTATATGGTACTGAACAGAGAAATAGTCAGATTTCTATAATGAACCTTAATTTTTGGAAATATTTAGTTAGAAAGTAACAACCCGACCACTTGTTAAATGGAAGTCACAATTACTCATGATAGAAAATATTAAAGCAAGTACTATTAATCTATCTTTCGGACAATATTTAATCTTGGTGAAGTCTCTTGCTAATAGGAATGATAGGTGGAAAAAGAAGAGGGAAGGAAACGGATTAGCATGTCGCTGAACATTTTCTGAAAAAGAGTTATGAACAGATGAAAAGGGATTCAGAGGACAGAGAATGCTGAACAGTCTGTTGATGCCTGGCTGTACAAATTTTACAGAAGCTGATATTTTATGAACCAATTTTCAGCATCCTGCAGAATAATCCATTGGTAACATGCAATCTATATGTTCATTGGTATGACACAACTAGTAAAGAGATTTGAAACATTTTTAATGCAATGAAATATGTATATGAAATACCAAACAGAGTCCCACTTTCAAGTTCAACTCTGACCTCTTTGCAACAAGTGACTCTTTATCACAATGCTTGATAAAATTTTTAAGTGGCATCAGTTACCTTGGAAATAAGATCTCTAGGTCCAGCTTCAACAAAGGAGGGAAATTTTAAGTCAACACGCCTGATCTTCAGGTATGTAGTGGTATGGTCCTTGCTTTCAAATGGTGGGCGGCCAACAAGGAATTCATAGCACAAGACTCCCAAACACCAATTATCAACAAATTCACAATATCTCTCACCAATGACCATTTCAGGAGGAAGGTAGTCCAGAGTTCCACACATGGTTTTGCGACTGAAAACACAGAAATAAGTTCACATTAACAGTCTCAAAACAATCATATGGCACAAGGGATGTATGAAGACATTTTTATATGAATATCAATATATACATTAAAACTACATAAGTAGGTAGTCATTAAAGGGAAGGAGGTGAAAACCTCTATTATAATATTTTTTATTTAAGATTAAGAAGCATAGAGGACTTAAATGCTGATGGATCCAAGAATACATTAAAAAAGGTAGGTTAAAAGGCTGATAAACAAAGATTAATGAAAAGAGTCATTAAACTGCTCCAGATATTCCACACAGCCAGCCGGGAATCCATGACAGTGACTCTTGATCAGGAAGCCAATATCACACTCAAAAAGTAACTACCTTGTTTAAAATAACGAAACAACAAAGAGTCAAATGAGTATGCACAATTAAGTTGTCTAAATGAAATGCAGGGTAAATAAATAAAATAAACATTTACACAGAGAAATCAGCAGTTAAATGGTCACCCTAGTATATTTTTCAAGCCTTCAATTTAACTTGTAAATTCTACCGCTAGAGTTCCTAGAACTGTTTGTATACTGCTAAAACATAACACAATGCTGCAATGTTTTATTTGGCTTATGTTTTTCAAATAATAAATGTGATTTTTAGATTCAAAGTGGATTCTTACACAAACTGTGTGTATTAAAATATGCAATTAAGTACCTACCAGCTGCATCAATGGTTTGACAACTATCTACTAAGCCACTGAGCATGGTAGCTGAAGCAACACTATGCTTGTTGAGCTGGTGGGAACAATTATTATTGCTCCCACCAGCTAATAATATTGGTGGTCAGCAAGTGAGTTCCAACATTATTAGTTGAAGTAAGCCTGAGCCAACAAACTAGGTCATTTTCCAGGTCTACAGGCCACCAAGCATTCAAAGGGAGGAAGAAGTTGACAAGGTATATGATCAGTGTGAGGACATACTTGTGGGTGCTCCTGGAAGGGAGCATCTGAAAGTGACAGAGTGCTGAAACACAATGGCAAGGAATGAATAGACGGTCGTGAGATGGGGGACTAAGAATTAGGACAACAGAATGAATACAGGGAGAATGCAATAGAATTCTGCAGGAGACAGGCTTTAACCAAAATGAACACTTGGTTCAAACATTATGATAGCTCTAGTTATACTTGGAAAATGACAAGAGATTGACGGAAATCAGTTAGAGCACATTGTAGGTTTATAAATGATTTTGTGTACCCTACCGTACCACTCCTTACAACATGTGTCAAGAGAAAGACTCAAGAGGCTTCTACACTGATCATGTTCAGCTTGGTGGTTAGTTACATTTGTAAGTCACAATTTCAAAAGATACATGCAAAGCCAGAAGATCCTAATAGTCACATGAAGACATGCAGACATGGACCTAGAGATGCTAGGAAGCAGAAGTTTAAATAGTCCATTTTAAAATTTATTTTATTAGGATTTAGTGATTTGAACTTTAAATATGACAAAATATTAGGAACTCAGCTTTAACTTCCAAACTGGCAATGTTTTATATTCTATTCTATCACTGAGAATAAAGGAAAACCTAGAACAATTTTTTCACCGAGTTTCCAAAATTAAAAACGTGCATTTTCAGCTCACCTCACTTGTAACAGGAAGCATTTTGAACAACCTTGAACAACCTAGGCAAATTGTGACTCAGTAAAACTTGTGACTCAGCAAAAAGAGGAAATAAAATACCAGAATAATGGATCTGTAGGAGCCATAGTAGTTGAATTAGTTCAGACAAGTTGCAATGACATTTTGCTGACCACGATGGCCAAAATACATCAAAGCACATATTAGATGGCTGAGAATAGGGAACTGAGAAGAAGTTGGTGGTGATTTTACAAAAATATTATAGAGAAAATTTTTAATTACATTTACTTTCTGTTCTCTGAATTTTGCAAACCTTACGCCAAATCTACAATCTTACACATACCAAAAATCACTACAATATACTAATCAGCTAATCTGATTCCAACCAAACTAGATTATCAGGATTCACAGAGATTATTGGTAACTGCTCTCAATATATAAAATTCCATTTGTCGCTGATGAAACATTACAAGAGCATGATATTTCACCAAGCTGGACCCTCACTTCCCATCTCTCCAAATTATGCATTTCAGAGCATAGAGGATTTACTATACAGGGTGATATAAAATTATGTACTAAGTTCCCCAGCAGAAGAAATATTAATCACTAGATGGAACTTACGAAAGAGATGGTGCATGGACAGACCACCCAAAGTCTGCTATTTTTACATTCCCTGAAACAGTCAAAAGAAGGTTCTCTGGCTTGATGTCCCGATGGATAACTTTGTTTTGATGGCAATAATTTAAAGCATCTGCCACTTGATATACATACTTAGCTGACCTGAAAATGTTCAAATTAAATATATGCACACAGAACTTTTATAGAGAAAGAATATTACTGGTACATACACATGCATGAGTTGAGGAAATTAACCTTACCTTGCTTCAGTGAATCTATTATTAGGTTGTTTATTCATTTCTGTGTATAACTCTCCACCTGCAGCATACTCAAGTACTAAAAATACTCTCCTTTCATCATGAAAGTACGTGTGCATTTTCAGTATATTTGGGTGGCTATAAAAAAGTAAACCAAAAGATTAAAACAATATTGTAAGAAGAAAAATAAAAACAACAAAATCAAAAGAATTAATTAAATAATACAAATGAAATGTTTAGAAAAGGTGGGTTGCGGTAGTCCCAGGTTTGATTACCGGGCAAGCCACTCTGGGCACCTACAGCTCCACCCAAGCTATGTAATTTTTCGGGAACCAGATCTTCCTGGGAAACCATAACTGGCACAGCAAAGGGAACTCCCCCTACCCCCCTTCCCAGATGTGTGAATTTCCCACGCCATTGGGATTAGTACTGGGTGATCTCTACCATCACCTACCAAACCGACCTTTGGGCTGATTATTGTGTTTATGGTTTTATATGGTTTAGAAAAGATACAGTCAGTCTACCACTAAGATTTTAAAGGATGCCTTCAGACCAATTCAGAGTGAACACCCATTGAAGCCTTACTATGACAAATATTTTCATTTGACCCTCCAGAAATAATCACTTGAAGAAGAAATAACAATATCATAACATTAAGGAGATAACATCATCCTCAGATGCTTTAATCTTAATCCTAAACAGTATAAAATTATGAGGTTTTATAAAGACCCAATACTGGCAGATGGGACATTGTCCACCATGGCCTACGTATCAATGAGACTTCCCATAAAAGGGATAAAACAAAAAGAGAAGCAGATTACCTTGTTACCAGCTTAGCTTGTTATTAGCTACTAAAAAGCTTAGCCAGTTATTAGCTAGTTATCAGCAATAATTAGGGGTTGTGCAAAGCATATAAAAAAATCTATGGATTAAAGGATTCTCCATAAAAAATTGCCATTTTTTTATTAAAGCCCATCCTTAATTAGCTAATAACTGATAAATACTGGCAAACATTAACCACACTCAAGTTTAAGGATGGTTCAGTGGTGCATTGCTTTGGAGCGAGAGTTCAGTGAGAGATTAGTTTGATTAAATGAACTCTTCATTTATCAGTTTATTAAAAATTCACAAAAAAATATTCTAGTTTAAAACCCGAATGAAATCTAATGATTCCAGGTTCTTTTCCAAAGATAAAAAAAATAGTAGGAGAGTGACCATAAACAACTAAATAGTAGTTTACTTTATCTGTCTGCACAAATACAACAAATCATCCTCAGGCCTCAATCTGAGGACTGGTTGTCTGTGGCCCTCCATTCTTCCCTATCCCATGCTTTGTATTTCTTTGCAACACACTATTTGGTCCACTCTTCTAACCAACTTTATAGGGCCAACATTTTCCTCCCTTGTGCTAATCTATTTTCCAATCTATTTATTATTTATAAATCCATTGCTTCTCAAGGTAGATTCAATTCATATGGTTCCTTTATTTAAGGTGCTCCTAATGGTGTTTCCCTATTCTTTTCTGCAATAAATGTACATGCTGATTAACACTGGTGAGAAATTGCATCATTGCCTAACCCCTTTACTGATTACAGCTTTATTTTTATTGTTTTTATTTCAATGTGCCAAACTGGTTCTTAAAGAGCGACAGATTTTTCTTCTGTCCTTGCAATCCATTCCAAGTTTTTTCCAGCAGCCTGAACATCTTATTCCACTCGACATAATGAAATGCTTTCTTGAAGTTCATGAATGTACTGTGGTTAGTAAGATCTGGTGCTTTCCCGGCGTATGAGCTTGGTGAAGTTTTCTCGGGTCTTCAACCGGGTCAGGGGTTCCATGATGACCGACGTTTCGATGCTCGATTTGTGCATCGTCCTCAGGGATGATCCCTGAGGATGATGAGGACGATGCACGAGTCGAGCATCGAAACGTCGGTCATCATGGAACCCCTGACCCGGTTGAAGACCCGAGAAAAATTCACCAAGTACTGTGATTAGTTGACATGCATCATTTTCTCTGCATAAGTCTCCTCCCTCTCTCAGAAAAAGACTTAAGCCTCCCTCGTACCCATGTTCGTCTTGAATTTGAATTGATTCTCCCACTCGTAATCTTCAATATTTTGTCCTATCCATTGAGTCCTCCTCACACCTGCGGGTTCTCATTTTATTTAGTAATTTTTTCATTATACTCTTTTCTCCTTTCTCTGTTTTTCTCTGTCTTTACTCCTTTATACATTGAAGCCTCTTAGCTGCAAAAGTATTCAAGGATATCAGGTTCCGTTGCTCTTCTGCTACTTTGCGATTACCTTCTTCATATCAGTCCATCTTTCTTCTATAGTATTCTTGCTTCCTCTCCAATTTTTTTTTAATGGTCATGCTAAATCTTTCTCCAGTTGTTTTTCATCTAGGGCTTTTGTGTTCAAGCTTATTTTATATTTTCCCCTCTTTATCTTTTAGTATCACAGATGGAGTTCCGTGACAACTAGGTGCTAGTCATGTTTAAATCTGCTCAGATCTTGCACCTACTCTTGATTCTTATACCTCTTTTGGATCAGGATGTAGCTAATTTGATATATGGGTCTGACTCCAGGCATCTTCTCTGAGTATCTTTTGCACCTATGCTATGAGTTTGTTTGGCATAACCATATTCTTCTCATTACAACTGTACTAGTCTCTCTCCTTTGGCATTTTGTTTCTCCAGCCTAAATTGCCCTATACTTCTTCCATTTTTGCTTTCAACCACTGTATGTATTCCAAGCATCCATTATTATTAGCTTCTCTTTTTCTCTTACTTGAATGAGGAAGTTTTCCAATTGTTCATTTCCTTCTATTTCCAACATATTTCTTCCAATTTAACAAATGTCATATTAACCCTCTAAATAGTTTTGGCTAAAAGTTTGAAGGGTCCAGGAAAATCGACCAAGAAGGGGGTCATAAACTTAAGCCGTTTCTTTTTTCTGCAAGATTTTAACCGGTCTGGGATGTTTTTTCACCTAGCATTCCCATTCTAGGGTTAATACATGGAGTATTTGAAAAGATTGTTGAGATACTTGCTAGTTGGAGATAACCTACTAATTAACTCTACCTTTGATGCGATGGAAGGACATTGCAAGTTCTAATAACCAATTTAATCGTACTTCTGGAAGCAATGATAATTGCTCCTCTTATGGCCAGCCATAGCTCAAATAACAGCAGCTAGATGGAGTAAGAGAGCTACAAAGGTGTCATACCTCAATGTGATGGTCATTTACAGGTGTAAGTAAGTACTCTAAGAAATATGTGTCACATTATTAACATTACTGAAGAACGCAAGAAATATACTCTTTATCCCATGAAACTATGATGACACAAATCAGAGAATGAATCAAGGACTAGTAAACTAACTAAAAACTAATGGGGGCAAAATAAATGTGGTGGAAAGAGCAGTGGGAGGACAAGGACAGTTAACAGAGAAAGAGAAAAATGGAAGCAAAGGTATAGGAACTGTCAAGATTTAAGAAAGAAAAATACATTTAAATTAATAGAGATGCAGCAAGAAAAATATTAATAGAAGCAAATCGACTGTCAAGATGAAAAGAATACTTAGAGGAAATATATGATAGAGAAATGTATTTTTTTTTACATTAATAGAGAAGGATTATGGAGACGAAGAGGACAACTTAGGATTAGGAATACTTGATTGCAAGATAGAAAGACATTTAAAAAAATTGAATTAAAAAAGGCTGTGGGATACACAACAAACTAGAAGTTAACTCAAGAATTTAGGAAACATGAAAGGAAGAGTTGAGGGTTTATTCATAGAATTTTCAAGGGAGGATTTAGGCTGTGAGACTTTGTTAGATCTATAATGATCTGGGTGTTGATTTCTATAAAAAAAGAAAAGCAGCAGTCTGTGAGGTCTATAGGACCATAAACATGAATTTGCATCTACGTGTAGCAAATGCAGCACTTGTGATCAGAAACAAAAGGATAGAGAATAGGGCAAAATAATTACTAAGGAGATTAGTTTGGGAATGGGATGCAAAATGCCAGTATTGATCAGATCACTAGTAGAAATGATAAATATAGTGTGCAAATTAATGAAAATACTGGAGAAGTTGGGAGTATATTGAAGGGAAAGATGACATCCAAAATGGTAAATATCTCAGACCGTACAGGTGTAGGCAGCAGATTAAAGAGTTAGGATGGGCAGTCCAAGGCAGGGGATTAAATAGGGATGTCCAATATCACCAATGGTTTTCAATACTTATGTGATAAATGAGGCATGAAAAAGACTGGAGTAAAAACAGGTGAGGGAAACCAAACGATTAGACTTGTGCATGAGCAACCATTAGTTAAGCAGTCAATCCATCAAAGGATTACAATCCTTGTAGAACACACTACAAAATCAATAAGATGCAAATAGATTTAAATAAAGCATAGACAATGAAGTCCATGAGTTACAGGACGGCTAAGATTAACTATAAAGTTGATGGACAAACTAGAAGAGTTCAACTATTAGGGAAGTGCTTTAAAATGAAGTAGGCAAAGTATTAACGAGATGAAAAGAAGAACTGCATCAGGTATAAAGGTTTTATAGTGATATGGGAGTTGATGACAGGCACCTAAGTATACAAGCCATAAAAACACCCACAGAAAATGGAGTGTAGTTTTTATGATTTCAAAACTTGGTTGCTGAGGTTAGAGAATGAGAGTATAGCTGGGAGACTTTCAAAATATGAGTTTGCAAAGTTTGAGAAAAATTCAAAAAAAGGCTGGAAAAATAAAGGTGACAATAAAGGGCAATGGCATGCGGACAACTATAACTGAAGGTAGATGTTGATCAAATGTGGTAGAGGGACTAAAGCAGAAGGCATTTTGAATGGAATTAAGGGAGGTGGCAAATATGCAGAGCTAAAGAATGAGGCAATGGTAATATGTAGCATGGGGTTTAAGAATATTTAACTGATGTGTTGGTCAGAGCTTAAAAGTACAGCAGTCAGTAGTACAGGAAATTGGTAACTAAATTATAGTGCCACTAGAGCAATTACAATGTGAAAGAGCCAATCTGTTGGGAAAGTCAAAAGCAAAGCGTGGCTCTATTATCAACAGAAACAATATTGCCATAGGATCTACAAGCAACTATAGAAACACAGGAGGCATTCAAATTTAAAATGACAAAGTGCATTAAAACTTGCATCCGAAAACGCTTAACAAGCTCAAACTCTTCATAGTGTTAAGTTCTAAGTTTCATCATTTCAGACGGCCAATTAAATGAAAAAAGGAGGTTCTTGCTTATTCATTGCCTGAACATGTGGTCACTGGTGTCCTTACAAAGGTTTACGGTGGTTTACTTTATGAACAAATGAATTACATGTATAGTTATGTAAAACTGTCAACACTTGTTTAAGTGAGGGTGTTGCAAGTGATTCTCTCACAGTGAGTGAGTCATACTTAGGGCAATCTCCAAAAGTTGTCGTAATTTTGAATTCACACCTGCACATTTCTCTGATTTTCTTCCTTACTAATTTTGGCTTTCACAATTCCATATTGATTTCTGACAAGAGGGTGGAGATTTTAATATGTACCCTTTAAATGGAAACCTACACAATCAGCATCCTGAAGATTTTCACCACTAAAGTGTCAAAATTTCCAATAATTTAAAATGAAGAAAATGACAGAAATCAAAGTTTGCCTGATTTTTGAACAAAAAAGTTAGCGAAGTGAAATCTCGGAGAAAATGCAAAAATCACAACACGGGATATAATTAAGGAAAATGAGCCAGTGGATAGCCTGCACTTACAAGAAGGAATTTGCTCATTTTTACTATATACTTATATACACATAAGATTGCATTCATTGGAGGTCACAAAAAATATTAAGTAGGTCGTTAGTTTTCTTTTAGGATGAGGTTTTGAAGCGCATCATGAGCCTTAACAGTGAACCATCAGTTGGAATCGACAATATCCCTACTGTGATTATAAAAAAATGCCAGTTAACCAGTGTCCTTATAGAATAATTTTCTAAAATCTTTGAGTTCTTAATGAGAGACACGCTGATTAAATATATCATTAAAAATAGAATTGTAAGTATGGAACAATATGGATTCCAGGAGAGAAAAGGTACCAAAGATACTCTTGCAAATTTTCTAAAAAAAGATAATGATTAGTTGGGACTCAAAGGAATACTCAGCTGGTGTATTCAATGATCTAACACGTGCATTGGATACTGTGGACCATGAAATTATTCCAAGTAAACGTGAATGTTATGGGATCAGGGGAATTGCCTATTACTGACTTAAATCACATTTAAAGGACAGGAAACAGGTGGTGGAGGTTTCTGGCATTGGGATCAACAACTTTTTGATAAATAACTTATTACCCATAGAAACAAAAAGTGATGGGGTACCACAAGGTAGCAATCTTGGGCCTTTATTATTTATACAATACACCAATGATCTGCCTAGATGTTTTGAGAATAACAACATAGTTCTGTATGCAGATGATACAACGCTGGCAATGAGCCACATGGATCCTAGCATGTTGAAAGCTAAGCTTGATAGCTCATTATTTCCCTTGGAAAAACGGTTTAACATTAACAAACTGTCTGTAAATGTACTAAAAACAAATTATATTCAATTTGAAGAAAGATGGAAGTGCCTTGGTTAGACCTCTACTTAAAATACCAACCCATAGAAGGGGTACAAAGCACCAAGTTTTTAGGTTTGTCTAAATGAGTCCTTAAACTGGAGAATCCATACCAATCAATGACCTATGTTCCACTTGGGAAAAAAGTGGATTTAATCTATAAAATCTTACAAAATTGTAGATTTAAATATACTAATAATGTTTTACAATAGCAACTTTCAATCACACATGAGCTATAAAATCATTTTCTAGGGAGCATCACCTACCTTCCATTGGACTTTTATAATGAAATAAAGATGCATTAGGTGTTTTGCAAAAATACCCCAAGGTAAATTTGCAAACCTTATTTTTAGGAATTGAAAACTCTAACATCACCTTGTCTGTATATTTATTACTTATGTATGTTGAGGATAATATGAAACAACTAATCATCAATGCTCACATATAAGGGCATAATACTTGACAGTGTTGACGTAAAATTATTCCACCACTCTTCTGCTATGTATAATAAGAGTCCCTTTCATGTGGCCATCAAAATTTTCAAATAACTGCCACCAGGCATAAAATCTGCTCCTTCTAGGGGTACATTTAAGAAATACCTCAAGCATTTTCTGACATTTAAATGCTATTATAGTGCATAAGAGTTTTGTCTTCGGAACACTGAAACAGCTGATTGTTTGTTCTATGACTTCTCGAGTATTTTACTTGGTGAAGTCCTGGGGCCAATGGATATTATTATTATCATTTTTGTTGGTACATGAATGTAAAGGCGTTACACGAGAAATCAACTAGAAATTTATCAGGAATTGACATTTGAGATACTTCTTGCGAAAAATACCCATTTTAAATAGTGAATTAATTTGATTACACATTAATTAGCCTATTTTATTGTGCATCCATATTTTAGAGGTTTCTCACAAAACATGCTCTTTTCACCAATGTCAGTGATTCCCCAGGAACACAAAAATGCCAAAATCTGAGGAAAGCTAGCCAGAATCTGAAATAAAAGGGGTGGAAAGAGGGGTTGGGCAAATTGGAAGGGATGCATTTATATCATAGTGACAATTTCACATAATTGAGACAGCAAAATGCACGAGTCCTTGTCATAATGTGATCATGTCTGAGATTGGAAAAAATTGGCTTAAATGCACTATATCGAGATCATACGAAACTCTGATCGTCAAAATGGAATTATCATACACAATACATGAAAAATTATTTGAAACACTAACATTTAATCATTTAATACAAAATTTACTACTCACGACCCAATATTCAGCATGAAACATTGTGAATATTGTAAAATTTCTCTTCGGATAGTTGGGCAGTTGAATGGGAATCCGGAAAACCAAAGGAGAGTACGAAAACAGGTAAGGAAAAAGAGCCCAGGCATAGGGGGTTCTCTCAACCTTGTGGTGGAAGGTGCGCTTATCTATTACAAAGTAAAATGTCCGGGAAGAAGTAACTTTTTGTGTCTTTTTAAAGTTATTAACATCAAATATGCTGTGAAACATACACATGCAATCCGTGAGTTTTTATAATGCTTAAGTATCACAATTTTAAACATCTCTGATGACGTTTTACTGCAATATGCCCTCTAATGAAGTGTGTCAATAGTGATACGTTACTATTAAGTCCTGTGAGCTGCAACACTTTATTCTAAGGTCAAAATCACTTAACTGAGTTACAATGCTCACATTATTAAGTACATGGCACAATCACATTTCCACAACCATCAAAGTTATTGCAACTATACAATTTTACTAATAAGTAAAGAAACAATATTAAATAATCACTCAATATCGCCTAAAAATGTAATGGAACTATGCATTTTCTTCCGTACTGAAGTACAAAAAAAATACAGGCAAGGAGCTTTTGATATTCTTCTCTGAACGAAATCCAGTAATTATTACAAATGTGTAAGTTATTATTTAAATATACAAGGAACGTAGCTACGGTCGAGAATCAATGTAAACAAAAAATATACACACATTATACAACATAATGCATTCAAAAGTAGCGAATTGACACAGTATAAAAATATACAAGGAATGAATATTCACGCAAATATTACAGTATGAAAATAATCCGCCCGTTCCAATAACGCTTCTAAGACATACCTACTTTTCTGGGAACATACAATGGCTCCGCTTAAGCGGTGGCGCACAGTTCCTTGAATAAATATTTTTCAAAATTCATACAATTTATGTCATACGCTAAAAGACTTACCTGAGATGTGATTGTATTTCAATCTCCCGAACCAACTGGTGCTCGATTTCACCCTTCATGAGCTGCGACTTAAAGAGAAGTTTAAGCGCCACAACGAAGTGAGTTTCCGTCTCTCTGGCCAAATATACTCTCCCAAATTTACCCTTTCCTAAGGGTTTACCAATTTCAAAGTCTGATAAGCTCCATTCTTTGCTATGAAGAAAAGGTTCCAAAATAATGAGTAACCGGGGGCATATTTGAGCTCAATATTAAAAAATACAGCTAACTGAATTCCTCATTAGCTAATATTATCTGAAAGAATGCAAAATTTTCCACCTACATTATTTCATTTCATAATGAATTAGCAAAACTTACTCTTTTCCATTCCTGCGGGTTATTGCTGAATTTAATATTTTGTATCGGACATTTACTGCTGTTCTCATTTCTTGAGGAACTATCTGAAGTTCAGCCGCGGGAAAACTATTTTCGACCTCCATTGGTAGTCTGTCAACAATTATTTAATATTATAAACAAGTATAAATCAATTTTCAACTAAGAATTCAGGAAATCCTTAACTCCAACCGCCAAAACTACCAAATTTGTATCAACCGATTTAACCAATCCCCGAGTAGATTTCAAAATTCGATTTTCGCTAGTGTTTTTTTAAAGAAAAAATTCGAAATTCGCACCTCGTAGACGTGGGTATTTTTCAAATAGATTAATAGTAATATATAATAGTTAAGTAGAAATTGTTTAGATCATGACGGGCTCAGTGGCTTTAGAACTACAGAAAGCTTATTCGCTAGATCTGAATTTTGACGATAACTTTTCCTATTTTATGGCTGTTTTTCCTGTACTCGGAGTTAATGTGCTTAAATGTTTCCGCCAAAGTCTAAGCATCAGATTTCTTTTATTCTTAGATATATTGTAAATGAACATCATACAATCAGGATAATACTTATGGAATCGCATCTGGGACCGATTCCTAGCCAACCCCAAATGGTTGAGAAACATTGTAATGTGCCATTGTGTCCTGTGGCTAGCTATCTAATACATTTAATGAGAAATAGGATGTAAATTGAAGGATGTGTTGTATCATGGGAGCAGAAAATTAAAAATGTTTAGGGTTACATGTCAACCCTCATTTTAAGTTGGATGGAAGTTTCTCCCAGGTATGTAAGGAGATTAATTCAGCATACTACCAGATATCAGTTCTAAAACTGAATGTTTGGTTGACTTAAAAGTATATTATTATTAGGTAATCTACCGTTTAAGGTAGGTTTTATATAATGGCTTATTTTACTTTGTAACTTCTTATGGAATTGTAATCTAGGAACATCATCCTTATTAAATAAGGTATAAGGAGTTCAGAAAAAAATTGTAAGACTTCAATTTAATTAACCTTATCGTTAATATTGGAAATAATTTGGGAATATTACTTGTATCTCGTGTATATGGTACATATACCCTACTCACTTAACTGAACTTGGCCTACGGAGAGCTAGCCCACGACTATTTACCGGCCGGTGATGCTATAGATTTGTCAGTCATATCATCATAACAAATTTTGCATGAAGTAACAAAGTAAACCTACTAAACCATGCATTTACCTCACTACATTGGACATAATATATAATAATCGTAATGCTCCCTGTAATCACTACTAATGTAATACCGATATTAATTATACATGATATAAGAAAACCATAAACACAGTAATCAACCCGAAGGTCGGTTTAGTAGGTGATGGTAGAGCTCAACCATGTACCAAGCCCGACGGCATGTGAATATTCACACATCAGGGTAGGGGGGCCAGTTCCTTTCCTTGTGCCAGTTATGGTTTCCCAGGAAGATCTGGTGCGTGATATACAGCCCTAGAAAGATAACTAAACTTAAATTAGCCCAAGCGGTAAGTCGTCTTTTATAGCGAAAGAAAAATCTTTTGAGACACTATCTCCTAAACTAGAACTTTTTTCTCGAAGTTTCACATAAATCTGAAGCACTTCTTCCTGTATCTGCAGTCCCACGCTTACCCTAAGCTCATAGTAGATACGGATTCAGGGCCTACTATTCGTCGCCAGAGTCGTCCTTTCACACCAAAAGTCAGAAAGTAATAAACAATACCTCCTAACTTAGAATATTTTTTCCTTACAATTTGGTATAACACTAGTCACAACTCACTCTACATCTACATAATACCCCGCAATCCGCCGCAAGACCGTGTGGCGGCAGGTGTTATGTAACCAACGGTAAAAAGGAACAAAACCCCATGCAAAATCAACACATACATGCAAAACTATATTCACAGTGGCATATACACTTATTCAAAAATCCCTTCACCAAACACGCATGCAAACATATACACTATCATCCAACAAACAATTGCACACCAGGATGCAGTATGAAATCCATCCGACAACGCGCAAACCAGAATGTGAAAATTAAGAAGGTGAAATTCCACTACCACATGAACATGCAACATAATGTAAATCGTTCTCCTCCCCAAGGACACAGGTACAGGATGTGACCCAACGCTGCAGGTAGAGGGAGGGTCCCCCGCGGAAAGGGATGAGGGAAGGAAGGGGAAACTTAAAACAGGTAAAGCAGAGCAAGCAATACTGTTAAGAGCACTACATTATTTAATGGCATTCTAATGTGGTCATGCAAGAAAGGTTTTGAAAACAACACACACGAGGTTAGTGAAAGTGCATGCAATTGAGCAGACCTAATTATTCCCTAGACGCTAAAGGTGGCAAATAAAATTTCGGCTGTCTATAACCGTACAGTTACTATCCAATATTGTCTGTGGGAAGGAGTCCTTGAGTTTGCTAGTTCTGGATCTATTTCCCAAATTTTATATACATTATCCAAGAAACCAATGTATGTTGGAGGGCAGATAATTTTTGAGACCTTGGTGCTGAAACATGCAGATCTGAATTTATTTAGCAAGTTCAACCTAGCATTTAATTGTCTTTTTTCTAATGATCTCCACCCCAACTCCATAAGCATTTCAGTGATGCTTTTCGTTTTATGGTAACAGCTTTTAATGAAACAGGCTGCTCAGTGTTGAACTGTCTCAATTTCCCTATTCCAAACGCTGACATGGAATGCATGGTCACAACGTTCCTTGACCTTGGTGTCACTTCTACCATCAGTGCGTCTAATATATCTCAATTTTTATATGCTTGCCCGCAGAATTTACGTATGTGGGTCCCCCAAGTTAAGTCTTTAGTGAATGTAACTCCTAGGTATTTTACTGCATCAACTACTACTAAGTTAACTCTAGCTAATTTGTAAACTAATCCTGCTGATCTTTTAAAGAAATTTACCACCGAACATTTATTAAGATTAAATGACAATTCCCATTTTGAACACCATTTAGTAATGCAATCTAGATCCTGTGCCATAATTAAACGATCCTCATGCCCAGATATATCCCGATAAATCACTGTGTCATCCGCGAACATCCCAATCTTACTTTTCATTGCACGGTTTATATCGTTTACAAAAATCAAGAAAAGCAATGGCCCGGCCTGAGGAACCCCCGAGTTGGCTCAGAGCTGTCGGAGCTAATGCTGTCAAGGACTACCCTCTGTTCCCTCTCTGAAAGAAAGTCTTCAACCTAATTTATTGCACCCTAATGAAGTGTGAAAATTTAAATAGATCACATTAACTTGCTTACCTCTTTCACCCAATTAAAGTAAATCATGTGTGAATAATCCTCATTGGGTCTAGAATGAGCGGGTTTTCCTGAATCCGTATTGATTGTCACTTAAAAATTTAATGTTATCAAGGCATCACAATTATGTGGTCTAAAATTGTGCAACAAATAGAAGTGAGAGAAATGGGTCTGTAATTACTGAGATCCTCCCTGTCACCACTTTTAAAAATGGGCGTTATTTTCACGGCTTTCCAAATCTTAGGGAGTTTGCACTCTGTGAGGGATTTGTTGAATATAAATTCGAGGTATGGGGCTATGTTAGCAGCAAAATATTTTATCGCCCTAGCTGGTATGTTTTCAGGACCCAGGAATTTGTTGGGTTAATCTCATTGAGGCTACGTCATGTGAGGACTACAGAACGATAAGTTTGATATCCCACGCAGTTTAAGTTGTTCTCAGGATCATCAACAAAAGAATAGAGTAGGGCAAATGACTACTTAGGTCATCACGATTAGTTTGGGTTTAGGAAAGGGACAGGTGCACGTAATGCCAATGCCATTGCAGTAATGAGATCTCTAATTGAGAGGAATGTAGAATACAATTGGGATGTATTTGCCTGTTTCGTATATTTCAAAAAAGTGTTTGATAGAGTGAATTGGGAAAACTTATGTGTACACGTATATTGCAGAAAATAGGAATTGATTGGAGGGACAGGAGACTAATCCGCAACCTGTACACATGTCTCAGACTGCTCGGGTGCCAGTGGGAAACAGAGTCCGGATGGGCAGTGTTAGGAAGGGGTTTAAGGCAGGGTTGCCCATGATCACCGATGCTCTTCAATGTATATGTAGAGGAAATTATTAAGGAGGTATGGGAAGAGCTGGAGGTGGGAGTGAAAGTTGGAGGGGAGTTTGTAAAATCAGTTAGGTTTGCTGATGACCAGGCTTTGGTTTGTCAGTCGGCCTAGGGGTTGCAAGTATTGCTGAGTGAATTGGAGGTTCAGTGCGATAAATATGGGATGAGAATCAATATTAATAAAAAAAGGTTATGCGATTTTCCAGAAAGAAAAAGGCTAAGCTAAATATTAAAATAGGCGGGGAAAAAATAGAGCAGGTAGAGCAGTTTACATGTCTCGGAAGTGTTTTGGACCAATACGGTCAAAGTGGTAGGGACGTAAGGAGAAGAATTGCGCTAGCCAAGGAGGCTTTCTCAAGGAGGAGGGAGTTGATGACGGGGACGTTGAGTAGGGATGTTAAGACAAGACTCGTAAAAACTCTGATATGGAGCGTAGCTATGTACGGTGCGGAAACGTGGTCGCTGAAGCAGGAGGATAGACGTAGATTGGAGGCTTTTGAAATGTGGGTGTGGAGAAGAATGGAGAAGGTGAAATGGACCGAAAGGAAAACAAATGAGGAATTACTAGGAATGGTGGGTGAGGAGAGGGGTTTGTTAAGAGAAATCCTATGGAAGCAGGAAAGATGGATGAAAAGCATATTGAGCGGCAGTGGGATGTTGATGACGGTAATAGAGGGGAGAATGTTGGGCAAGCGAGGTAAGGGCAGGAACAAGATAGGGATGTTGGAAGGGATGAAGGGAAGAAGGAAGTACACAGAGATGAAGAGGGACCTGATATAGAGCATGTTGCTCGATTGTGTTTTGTTTGGAGCCACAAGATATTTATTTGATAGTTGTGTCCATCCATAAACCTACCTTAACCGGTAGATTACCTTAAAAAAAATCTCATTGGGCAGTTGGAGAATTTCTTGTTCCCCCGCTATTATTTTTGCCATGGGTTCAGTATTTATTGTTTCTTGGGGATACCAGTGACAACATCCACTCTATCTGAAAGCATTCGCCTACCCCATTCTCAATGCCTTTTTTAGGATCCAGGGCCCACCAGATTCGTCCTCTCACACCAAAAATCACTAAGTACTTATTAATAACGAACGTGTAAATAATGAACTGCAAAAGCTGAAAAAGACAGATTTCTGGGATATTTAGAAAGGAAATAAAGTGTCAATTATTACTTTCTTTTAAACTGTACAGCGACCTTGATAATTAGGTCCTAGTCAGTTAAAACACAGCATATATTTTGTGTCTATTTTCTGTTGTCCCCTTTCTGTATTGCTTACCAATATCAAACCAACCCAAATTCCGAGAAGAAATAATGAAAGCAAAACTCAACTTGAATAATAATATGTCCGCACCATATGAACAAATAACAATAACTCGATCCAGATTTTTCAATATATCATCCTTGGAATACTCGGTAATTTTTTATTTATTAATATTATTATGAATCCATTTTACTTTTGAGTGGGTCGCAGTAGTCCAGGGAGTCGAATGTTGGACTACTGGCCTGAGGGTCCCGGGTTCGATTCCCGGGGAAGGAACTCTGGGCACCTGCAGCTCCACCCAAAGTATGTGATTTTTCAGGTACCAGATCGTCCTGGGAAACCATAACCGGCACAGGGAAAGGAAGTGGCCCCCCTACCCTGATGTGTGAATATTCACATGTTGTTGGGATTAGTACTGGGTGAACTCTACCATCACCTACCAAACCGACCTTCGGGTTGATTACTGTGTTTATGGTGTATTACTATTGATGGAAATCAATATGAGAACCTCTGTCCTCATGGATATGTGAAAAGTAGTCTGGTTCCCATTAACTGAAAAGATGCTCACCATAATTGTTAAGATGATTGTATATCCAAGTAATATTATCCCCTAATACTGTTTGATACTGATCATCAATAACTCTTCTCAGTTCTTTGGATTTTCTATTCGTCATAATTAAATGTTTCTCCTTTAATTTGTAGCATAATGTCAAGTATTTTTCTAGGCAATACTATGAATCACATCCCACATGATGATATTCTGTGACTTTGTTTTTTAAACTTTGGCAATTTACTACCAATACAGATAATGTTTCCTTAACATTTCAGGTTTTTGAATTTTTAACGAGGATCGTCTTCTTATTAATATTGTGTCCCTTGCAAAATTTTCCGTCCGATCCTATCTCATTCGTGTTAAATAAACTATTGCTAGCACTGAATCTCACTTCATTTAAAGCTACATAATTTGGCAAGGAAGACTTCAGAGACCTAGTTTTTGACCTACACTTTAATTTAAAAAAGCCCTGCAGTGCTTGAATATTCTACCCGCTACACACCTGGTGGTCTCAGATGGGTAGTAATCACCAGAATGGTTCAGGGGGTTCCTACCCAAGTGGACACCTGGCGGTCTCAGATGGGTAGTAATCACCAGAATGGTTCAGGGGGTTCCTACCCAAGTGGATGGTCAGCTGAAGGTCAACGAAGGACTCCCGATATGCCTGCAGAAAGCATGCAACCTCTGATTGATGCCTTCAACTATGCTCCAAACCAGAGGTCCACGATCAATCCTCGGTACAAGGCTGCAAATCAAGAGCATCACATCAACCCCCTTGACACCACTCACCCACTTCTGAGTTCAATTCCCTGAAGGAATTCAGAATCTCTTCAGATCCACGGTCGACGGCATTGTTGACGCTAACATGAGCCATGGCCCGCAGCTGCCATTGTCACCTGGAGAACACCACCACTGGGAATGTTGTAAGGTGCTGGCTCACACCCTCCTGGTCTGCCTTCTCCCACAATGGGACTATCTCACATCTGACGTTACTGCTGTCTAACACTAGAATCTCCCCTTCCCACTTCTGGATGATGCTCTCACAGAGGCAGATGTAGGGGCTGCAGATACCACTGGGCTATCCCCCGATAGTACCTGATACCTGTTGGAGATGGGGATGAGGTTTGCCTTCGCATCTCCCCTCTCTCACCACAGTTTATTAGTAAAACATTAAGTCTACTACTTGTATTGCTCAATAGTTAAAGGCTGAACAATTTTATTCATACCATTTCTTATTATTGTGATGTTGAACTGATTAAAGAAAAATTGAAGCTGATGGCTTTTGTTGAGCAGCTTAAGATGTTTATGGGTTTGGTAGTTTTTCTGCTCATTGGGTCCATTATAATCTGCACTTAATCTCTCTCATTTTACTGACACGTTGCTACGATAGACTTAGTAGCGTATTCAAAATATTGGAGCATCCAGTCTGGGTATCACTCTCAGAGAGAAGGTTAAATTACAGATTAAACCTCTTACATACATTAGAAGGAAGTTTCTTTAGCCGTGATGTTGAAAATGTTTTATTGCCCCAATCATGTTACGGTAGGAGAGATCATGTCAATGAAATTAGAGAGATCAAGTGTGGAACAGATGGATTTAAGATTTAATTTTTTCCACGAATGATAATGGATCAAAATAACATTGTCCGTCTGCGGTAGGGTCATATTCGGGTTAAAAGTAGTCTGGTGTCTATTTACCCACTACCAAACACCCTAATGGTGGCTTGCTGGGAACGAAAATAAATAAATAGACACCGAGGGCAAACACGGGACCTATCTTTCCAAGATTTTTTTCACACTCAATGTTTCTTGAAAAATTTAAAACACTACTTTGATATGTCTGTGGCTTAAACAGGTTCGCGAATTTTGATTCATCGATCACTCAAAAACATATCATGAATTGAGTCGATTATTTCTGAGTATATCACTTTCACTGGTCGTCTAAAACGGTGCTCATCATATCATATATGGTCATGTTTTAACTCATTGCTCTCTTGTAAACAGTGGCAAACACATGAGCATGCCATGAATTTCATCCAAGTTGGCTTTGATATTTTTCGATGTTAAGCCTCTTAAATAGAAGTGTTTAATCATCACATGATGATTGTTTTTTTAAATTTTTTTAAATAAACAAAATTTTTTGCTTTAATAGAATATCAAAATGAGATTGTTTGATGGAAATAACTGAAAATTTAACAGAAGGCTAGTGAGATATGAGTCTTGCTAAAAACATGACTTTTCCCATTCATAGATTTGGCACCATCTCTTGAGCTTTCTAAGGAGTTATTGAATGGCCTACCTAGTACCTAGTCACATTTTGTATTGTTAGAAGAGGCAAGAGAATTGTTGCTGTACCCTTTTGGAGCTTGTTTCCATTCATAACCACCTTAACTAGTAGATTACAGATAATTTTCGAGATGATGATGAATTTTTTGACTTATTAATATGGGGATAGCACACTGTAGTTATTCAGGGAATGTTATTAATCCGTGCCTGCTGTTTTTCACTAGCTTTGAACTAATTTCAACTAATCACAAAAATATGACTTTAAAAGGGTTTCAGAAGAATTGAGAGTGAGTTTACATATCAATTGACACAATCAAAGAATTGCCTTCTTCGGCTTCCCTTGACCAGTGCTCACCTAATCTTAATAGTCACAGTTTTTAATCATAAGCAACAAATACATTAAACACGACAGGAGATATTGCTATGCATGTTAAATGCCCATGGATAGAGAGAAATAAGAATTAGATTATAATAAGTATAGGCACAAATTTAGAAATAGCATAATCAATATACCATTTCTCATGAGCAGTTTTTAGTTAGGAAACTAACTATCTAATGGCAGCAATTATGGCATTCCCCATTTTGCAAAAAAGGTCCGTGAAAGCGCCGGAAAATGGTTCCATCCGGACCCCTATGAAGGTCACTACTTTTTAAGTAAATGAAATTATTGATCCTGACAAGGGCACACATTCATCATTTGTTTCCTACCTTGGTAACAAAGAGTGGGATGTTTTTTTTCACCTGATTTCACTATTCACATGACACGACGTTGATCAGCCACTCACTCTATTAAAGAAAGGACCTCGTCACTCAGTGCCAGTTATGCAAAAAAAATCTGCCCAAGAGTATTGAAAAATAACACCTGTGACTACATTAAGACTCGAACTTAAATAATCTGTTCATCCACAGCTGTTGCCTTGTGAACCTTGACCGTCTTCATGAGGCTTGTCTGAAACTGCATTCGATGAGGTTATCCCTTTTTGAAGTGAAAACGTTTTATGATAGGCCTGCTTCTCTGGATTTTCTAGATGGGGAGTGATTTGGTGGGAGATCAGTTGGTAGTGTGATGTTAGCCTTGGCTGCTTGAAGTCATTAGCATATACAGGTATGTTTTGTTCATACATATAACTGTATTTGCTTTTCAACATTTTCATATATTTGTTGAGGGAAATTTTATATAATAATATTTGTAGCTACGGTTGTTGTGCATATGCTCTACATTACTTTGCTTTTAATTGTTGTGTACAGAACTAAAATTGAAATCCATGAATTGTGTATACAATTTATGTTATAGTTTGCTTTCAAGTCTATTATTGTTGTGCATATAGTTGATATTAACATGGCTCCATTAACAATGTAATTATTGTTGTTTATATAATTTACGTTGAAATTGATGGGTTCACTTTCAATTATCAAAATCCATGGGTCCGCCTTTAATATAATTACAATGCCATACGACTTACTATTACAAGATATGGGTTCACTTTCAATATTATTGAAATGCCGTGCAACTTTCTTGTGTAAATTACATCTGTTTCCTTTAAATATTATTGTCATTGCATCATACTTTATTGTGTAAATGACAATTTTGTGTGTATACTTTACATTAGAATCAATGGACTCGCTTTGAATATTATTATTGTTTTTCAAGTTTTCATCGCTGTCGGCATTACCCGAGACTGCCACGTTTTTGTTTATAATGGATTTCAATAGTTATTTCTGATTTTCATTTATAAAACCATGCTCCAGAGTTAATTAAGTTTCCTTGCTTCTATGGTATTGTTTCTGCTTGTTATTAGACATTTGTTCCGGTAGCATAACCTGTCCCCATACTGCCGAGGTAATCCGTCGAGCTCTTTTATCCAGTAGTAAAACAAGAATCGCAAACTCCGGAAGCGTTATTTTCTGCCATTTTAAATCCTATATATGATGCCAGGGACCCCATTAAAATTAGGTATAGCTTTTATATAGGTTAAATATAGCAGCTTTCGGGAGCGGCAGTTCAGATTCATTTTAAATCAAAAGTGATGTGTATTTCTTTCCCTACAATGGATACTTTTGGGTCAGTATCACTGATTTAAAAATATGATTGTGATGATCCATTATTTGAAATGCCTGTATTTCCCACACGTAGCTACATAGGCGCCACAACTACGGAATTTACAATAATAAATGAAGAATGAAATTCAAGAAGTTTTGATATTGGCAATGGCTGCTCATAGTGTGAAGTCTGCAATACGGCAAGTAAAACCAATTCTATCCACTGATCATGAGGAGGCTCGGAAGAGAGTGTTAAATTTATATAAGGCTTGGTATCGACACATACCATACCTAGGTAAGACGTAATAGTGGTGGTTTTATTAATGAATTAATTTAAACAATATGTTAATACCGACCGTTTATCCCATTAAAGTTTTGGATTTTGATATCCCGAAGTCTATCCCACAATGTCGAGAAAAGCTGAGAGAAGAGTTCATGAAGCATCAGCATGTAACGGACATAAGAGTTATAGACATGTTAGTGATCAAGGTAATGGCAACTTTTCATTATAGTTGAAGCCAGGACGTTCATTTTCCTGCGTGCTTATTGCTTTAAAATATTTTTAATGGGCTGAACTGATTACGTTTTCCTGCACAGATCCTGCTATTTTTCGAGTGTGACATTAAGAGGTAACGGAAATTGCATTTTTTAAATGTTTTCCTTTTTTTTAGGGCCAAATGGAGTTAAAAGAAGTTGCAAACAAGTGGAAGCAGAAGGGCCATATAATGACCTACTTCAAGGATACTATTGAGCCTAAGCCAACAGACTTTCTTTCGAAATTCTTTGCTGGTCATGAGTGATTAGAGCAAAAGAAATAGGTGATTATCTTAATATGTTAGTAGTGCCAATATCGTTTACTACCTGTGGTATCTGGCCGTTGTCACTGTATATAAGGTTATGCTTATCATATTTATGAGCGTGAAATGAGCATTGTAGTTGTTTATGGAAATAAATGTAATGCCTGAATAAAAGTTCAACATTAAAACCCCCTCATGAATCTATTAATTTAGGTCTTAATTTACATTCTAATAATAGAAAATTAACCGAAGTTTCTCATTGTTAATAATATTAATGAAAAAGCATGTTTTAAAAAAATTGATGGGAAAAGGTGAGCAAAATATTAACCTTTTACTGAACCGATACGCCTATAAAAAAACTATTAATTTAATAATTTTTATAGTGGCACACTTAAAATTTCCCGTTGCATTTTGTTGTTTTGGACTAGTTATTAAATGTGCTACTTAAGGTATTAAAAATATTCATTCCAAGGCAACTTACATTATAGCTACCATTTCTAATATTTTGATACATAATTTTATCCTGTTTACTCTTGGAAAAAATGTGCACTCTATTAAAATGTAATATCTCCTGTAAAAAAGTATAGTTTGGAAATGGTATTATAAGAAGCCCTTAAAATTTCTTACAGTCAATAGGAATTATGGTACTTACTGAACATAGCTGAATTCTGTGAGAACTACTGGATTTTTAATCATTCAAATTGTCTTGGGCGTCACTCTACCGACAGTTACCTAAAGAATAATGCACTTTGGAATTTTTGCTTTTAAAAGGATTAACTTTTCTGCATGGCTATATTGAAAGAGTTGCCATGTACAACAGATACATAGAGTTAATTCTAATGATGTACTAGTAAAAAATTATTACAAAATAAACATTTATTCTGAGGTGGAAAGGAATGGTTGAACAATAAAAAAAGATGAGTTGCACTAACCAACATTGCCATTATCAGGCTTTCTGAACCATTAATACCTTACTGAACCATTAATATAGGTGAGCTTAAATCTCTAAGATACAGGATATCTACTATGAAATTGGGGAATCAAGTCCTCAAGAGGGAGTGAAGTACCAAGGCTTATATTTACTGTTTTCTACCAGGTCTGGGGTTCTTCTGCATTGCAATTTCTCATGTAATATTCCACTGTTGGTATTTTCTGAGAAGTCTTGGGTGTAATGTGTGAGGGGAAATTTTGCTGAAAACTGAGGCTCCAACAGCTGTGAGATAGTTGTAATTACAACAAAATATGTATTTACTAATGTGTGAACTCAATTTTGGTAGGGGGTAGCATACATTTTTTAGGCCTGAATAATGCCTCTTCACCTATGGTTTGGTAATAATAATAATATGGGCAGTGTTAAGAAGAAACCTTGTTGTTGAAATTTCTACAGCATGTGTGTTTAAGAGCTGTCAATTTAGGAGTTGGATATTTCTGATTAGATTTAATGCATAATTATCTGGGGACTGTGGTAAGATTGTTCACCTACCAGTGGCCCGGGTTCAATTCATTGGGCATCCCGAGCTTTTGTAATTTTTTGGGTAGAGCACCCGAGCTTAGTCATTCTCCAATCACCAGATCTTCCCAGGAAATCATGGCAGCACAGGGTAAGGGAATGACCCCCCAACCCGGTTGATGTGTGAATATCATATGCCATTGGGCTTGGTACTGGATGAGCTCTACCCTCACCTTTGAAAGCAACCATTTGGTTGATAAGGGTGGCTTGGTATGACTATTTTCTGCCTAGGAGCAGATTATGCATGGACTGGCAATAAAAGGAAAATGGCATCCTTAATCCATTCAGTCTTTAGAAAAAGTTTCATAATATAAATTTATAATTGCAAACATTTTTTCTGTTTTTGAAAGTGAAAAACCCATTTTCAAGAACTCCTAGAATTCTTTTTAATTTGTTCTGAATGTAATTTTAGAATTCTCATTGTGCCAATGACACTTCTACCATCAACATACCTAAATGTGGTAAATATCAATTGTTTTGTGGTTGAATTTAGTCTTAACATATTTGGACCTTTCTTAATAATTTAGAGTAAGATTGTCAACTTTGTCTTCAGCTTTTATTACATACCTAATTAGTCCCCCATTTGAAAAAAATGACATTCCATTCCTCTTTGTCGCAGAATTCTCCCTCCTTTGGCCCCATGCAGTTCTTTCTCTTTTTCCTTCTCCCTTCAAGCAACCATCCCAAACAGAACAATACACTTAAAGTGTCATCACAGTAGTCTACATCAACCCGAAGGTCGGTTTAGTAGGTGATAGTAGAGTTCTCGCAGTACTAAACCCCGCGGCATGTGAAATTCCTACATCAGGGTAGGGGAGCCAGTTCCTTTTCCTGTGCCAGTTTTAGCTTCCCAGGAAGATCTGGTACCTGATAAATCACATAGCTTGGGTGGAGCTTGGAGTGACTTGCCCGGGAATCGAACCCAGGCCCTCTGGTCAGTAATCCAACGCTCGACCCCCTGGAGTATGTATATATATATATATATATATATACACACATTCAAACATGGAATCCCGCCAAATATTCATTCACATCCGTGAACAAATATTCATTCACATAGAAATAGAGATAAGGAAAGGGGAAAGGAACACACATAAAGGACAAATACAGGAGAAGTGGTGAAGGCGGAATCAAGCAGACCACTAATGTAAAAATATTTTCCTTGACCGGGACTTGAACACCGGATCTCTCCACTTGCTGGGCGGATGCTCTAACCACCTGAGCTATCGTTGAATAGCACCGGTGACAATGGGCAACCCTGCCTTACACCTCTTCCTAACACTGCCCATCCGGACTCGCCGTTCCCCACTCGCACCTGAGCAGTTTGAGACATGTACAGTTTGCGAATCAGTCTCCTGTCCCTCCAATCCATTCGTATTTTCTTCAATACACACATTAATTTTTCCCAATTCACTCTATCAAATGCTTTTTCGAAATCTACAAAACGAGCAAAAATGTCCTGATTGTATTCTTTATTCCTCTCGATTAGTGATCTCATTACTGCAATGGCATCACGCGTACCTCTTCCTTTCCTAAATCCAAACTGATCATCCCCCAAGTAATCATTTGCCTTACTCTATCATGTTGATGATCGTGAGAACAACTTTAGCAGCGTGGGATATCAAACTTATTTTTCTGTAATCCTCACATGACGTAGCCTTCACCTTTTTTGGAATAGGAACTAACGCTGATCTCGCTAAGTCTTCTGGCCAGATTCCTTCCTCATAGATACTACGAGTCAGTCCATATAGAGTCTTTTTCCCACATTTTTCTAGAGATTTCAATAGTTCCACAGGAATGTTGTCAACCCCCACGGCCTTATTTGCTTTCATCTCCTTTAATGCCCTTTCTATTTCATCGTCGAGTATGCCTGGACCTAAGCTATCTTCTTCTACATCATGTTCCTTTTCTATGTCTAACCTTGTCAGCCTAAGTTCTCTACCATACAGTGTTTCTATATATTCCTTCCATCTCTCTTGGATTTTTGCTTAAGCATTATTTCTTTGGATAATATTAGTGATGATATTATCCAGAGGAGGTACTTTTTGAATACCGTTTAATCTTAATTTAAAATTTATTTTTGCTAATCTCTATTTAAATATTAATTTTTATCTTGCTTTAAGCAGTGGGAAACAAGCATTATTATGTTAGCGATTTTAAGTTTCTGCAGGATTCCTAGTCCAAGATAATTTCTTATTTCTGTGAAATGTGCCAGAATAATTTTAAGAATGAGGCATGTCAGTCCAGATACCTACCAAAAACAAATAATGCCATTTCACCAGCATGCATAGTCTATATGCCTGTGCAGATTTTCACATTAATTTTGACCATCTATGTTGGATGACAGGTTCCCAGAATGGTGATGGTAAAAATTTTCCATTTCCATCTTTAATAGGCTTACTGTTGTACTATATTTATAACAGTTACTTTTCTTGCATACAACTTATCCATCTCACATTGTAATTAGGGAGGGGTATCCTACTACCCATTAGGCTATGATGATTAGTAGGAATACTTACCATTATAGGATTGGATTTCGTTGATTAAAAGCCTCTGTGCAATATTTGTCTTCATTCTACTATGACAACTATTGCTGACCTCATTTGGTTGCTCTCTGAAAATTTCATGATATGTATATGTCTATGACTATGCAAACTATTAGAGAATTTAACACAAAAATAAATTAACGATGGTAAAAGTTTTCCATGGTTACTTAAATACATCTTCGCGGATTGTGATGTAACTGAAAAAATCCAAATCGCCAGTTCACTTTATCCGAAAGATGGGCTAGACCTTGGAAATTGAATGCTTTTTAGAAACATTCGTCTTTCTACTCTGAAATTTTTATGAAGATATAGGATTGTTAGCTCATTGAAATAAAGGAACATAACTTACTTTGGCCTTGAAAGTCATAACTAGAGATCGTAAAGACGAAATTTGAATCTGCCGCTTAACAAGAGCTCTATCGTTAAGCACCATCTAGTAGTCTTTATATTAAATAGTGAGGGCAAGAAGCGCCAGGAGCGGGCTGGTGTAAAAAGTTGCAACGTTTTCATCTGTTGCTTCTGGTGACGTCATAAATAATGCCGTTTCTACAGTCATATGTCTTGAAACAAGAGTTTCTTCTAGGAGCAGACGACATCGAACGACGATGGGGGGAGTTAGTAACGAGTAATACCAGCTAATTTTACGAATCAATTCCGAAACTTCATGTATTTACGCATGCAGGTAAATTTTATTTCATAACGTTGCTTGATCATTTTTATAAAAAGTCACTTGTGCAGGGCTAGTCTATCTTTACGGGAGGCGGCGATGTCACTTTAAAAATATCCTTTACTTACAAACGCGTATCCATGTATGGTTATGCTTCAACTTATGCTAGTGAGTGTAAATAACAAAAATGAAATCAAATTACCTTGTAGTTATTGTGTTTTTACAGTGAATTATAGTCTATAATGTCACGCAACATGATACATTGAGTCGTTATTACAATATTTCAGTGAGAATAAGTTATCCCAGCCTGTGTTTTACGACTGGGACTTTCTTCAGTGGGAGCCAATACAAAGTAAGTAATTTTTAATTTATGTTGACATGTCTTTGATTTCATGTCCTATGTAATATGGTCATAGTATTTGAACCAGATCTAATTAGGGCATTTTTCCTCAACATATAAGTAGCTAAAGTTACAGAGCACCTGTAGCCCCTTGAATGATTTTCAGTGGTTTGCAATTTTTAATATCAATGGTGAATCGAAGTTTCTTCAGTCTTCTGCTTCCAATATCTAGGCAAGACTCGGATTTAACCTTAATTTGGTTCTCAACTCCAATTTTAGGCGATAAAACTATGCTCTCAAGCAGCTTCTTTATTATTTCTTTCTACGCATTGAAATTTATTTCAACCGATTTATAAATGTGGTATATTTGTTGATAATGATTTCTAAATTATATTCGGAAGACGTCCTGTATCATTATTGTTATTTGTAGGCTTGTTTACTTAAGCCGTAGAGTTGATAGTTTAATTCAATTTCCAACGTCCCAATTTTTTCCCCTATGTTCAATAAAAATAAATGTACTGCCTTATTTGTGAGGTCAGAGAAAATACTTGAAATTCAGCGAAATAGCTTTCAGTGATTATCCGTTCTTCAATTAGTGCTTGGTTTGTTATTGTTGGGTGTAAGATGTCCGCTTCTTCCAGCTGGTTGAAATCTGTGTCGTTACAAATTTACCCACTCTGCCAATCAGAATATTTGCCTGACAAAATCAACTCACATAAAATGTTTCCAACATTTGGTTCATAACACTCTCTCATGAACTTTGTTGATGTTGGGAGTTCGTTGCTCTAGGAGCAACGGTACCAACGGGATCAGCGTTAGGTTTTGTGATGTGGATGGGGCGTGGTGAACTCGAACTCGGTGTATACATGGAGCCACATGCTTCAAAAGAAAGTTTGGTTAACTGGTGGACGCGGTGATTTAGTTGCAAAACAAATTATTTAGTTGAGCACAAGACAAATCACATCTTGTCATCGAAAAGTGTGATTTTTAGTGCGACGCAAATTGTTTTTGGAATAAATATTGGATATCGTCACTGTTTACGAGTTAACATTAATGTGGCACGGATGGCACGCAAACGGAGCGGATCGTAAACAAGCAGACTATTCTTAAATAGCCAACTCTACGGATATTTCCTGGACGATATTTTAAGCCCTCTCAATAGTCTAAGAAAAAATATAACTATCAAATACTAGGATTGATGGCTAAATTTATGATATGATCGCCTACCCTATCATATTAACAGTTGCCATTATTATTCTTCGCCAAAATATGCTATGGACCTTAGTAAAAAATCACTGTTGGTTAAGATGCAAGGGATAAGATTTTTGGGAGTGTCACTGTCTAAATTATAATTATTAGATATATTAGAAATGGGGGCGTGTCAGTCCAGGGAACAGAGCGCTGGGCCATTGACCAGACACTCGTGTTCGATTATGAGTGATGCCTCAAGGATCAGGGCGCCCAAGATCCGATTTGTTAGTGATGACCAGATCCTCATGGGAAACCATAGTTATCACAGGAAAAGGCCTTCTTACCCTGATGTGTAAATTTCGCCGTTGGCCTTTGGTACAAGGCGAGCTCTACTCTAACTTTCCAAAACAACCTTCAGGTTGATTGCTGTGTTTTTATATACCGACAATCGATAATAATAGTCCACAGTACTATTTCTTAGTCACTCCACGCCATTCCTGTCCCATCTAAAGCGTATTTCTTTAAATTTTTATAAGATCAGAATCACTAAAATGTAGTATTTGTTCGGATCGAAAGGAATGCCCTGGTTACATAAATCTCAGGGGTCCTAAATTTAATTAAGGTGTGTTCGATTTCTCGCCCAATTGTCAGTTCGAATCGAGGGAAGAATCCTGTCAGTTCCTTGCTGCCTGGCGTAGCCATTAAGAATTAAATTTGCCCCTCACATGCCCCACACTTTTCAATCTTGAAATGTTATGCGTGGAGAAAGTGTTGACATTTTTTGTGATCCTTAGTAATGAACCAGATTCAACAATTCGGGAGGGAAAGTGGTGCTTCGGTGAGCTTCCCCCCTCTTATTTCCTCCTTAGGTCGCCGATTTATAAGCAACAACGCGACGGGGCCATCCAGGTCATGTGGGGTCCAGACTCGGTGAAGCACTGTCGGCTGGCACCCCACACAGACAGTGGGGCGCTGCGGCCGATGGCGCACTGTATCAATTTTTCCTTCATTCGTGTCATCCGGTCACCGCCAGGTTTTCGACAGCCATCACGTGGGATTAATTACATACAAATTTATTGTAGTGGAGTGTATTGAGGTTTTTGCAGTCGGTGACGCCGAAATTGGAGATGGGAGGTGGAAAAAGAGGTTAGAATATAGTATGTTTTAAGCCGAACACCGTTATGGAATGTGTAGAATCGTTGAAATACTACTTAGGCGTTACCCTCACTCATGATCTCTCCTGGGTGAAACATCCACGGGGAATATGTGGATGGGCTTACAAATAAATTATGATTTATTAGAAGAGTACTGGGTATAGGTTATGAAAAGGTCAAAGAAAACTGATATCTTTTGCTGGTTAGGTCTCATTTAGAATATGCTGCTAGTACTCGTATATGGGATCCTCATGAAGTTGGATTGATTGCCGAATCTGATCGTGTGCAGCGTAAAGGAGCTAGATTTGCAAAACGTTGTTATGATAAACTTAGTAGTGTATCCAAAATATTTGAGGTGCTAGGCTGGGAATCTCTCACGGAGCGAAGGTTAAATTACAGATTGAAGCTCTTGTATAAATTGGAAGAATGTCTCTTAAGCAGTGATGTTGAAAATATATTAGTATCCCTATCGTACTACGGTGGGAGAGATCATGTCAATAAAATCTGAGAGAGATCAAGTTTAGAACAGGTAGATTTAAGGGGTCATTTTCTAAAGAATAAAAAAACATTATCCAACCGCGCTGGTGAGGGAAAGTATCTTGTGTTAAAATTAGTCTGATGTATAATGATCCCGTCACACACACACCTGCGGTGACTTACAGGTCACCATGTAGATCCAAATGGCGGCACAGCATTCTGAAGCCAACTGCAAGCACATTGCAAGAAAATTGGCCATTGTATTGGGGTACTCATGGAAGTGGAGAGCAGAAATTGGAAACAGGCAGGAACATGAGCAGAACTTGTAGAATAAAGAATTAATCAAAATTAGTGGAGAGTGAATAAAAAGCAAGCCCTGTCGTTTTCATTTATTCGAACGAAAGAAAATATGTTTCTGTAGTCAATGAGAAATGATTCCAAGGAAATCTCTGCGTGAGAGGAGAAATCAGCGGGGCGAGGGAGAGTTGCGGGATTGACCTGCTTGGATGCATCTAGCAGGAATATCTTAAATTAGCACTCAGGAGGAAAGTCAAAGAAACGTAAAATCTCATTAATTATAATTTCAATGATCTGCCGGTAAAATTATGAAACTAAAGAGCTTATGAATGAGTGTATGAAACCATTCCGGTCTATTAAAAAAAATGGTTCCTCGAAGTCTCTACCCAGCGTAGAGAAAATTTATTGAAGAGAAAAGGTGTCATTATAAACCGCTTCTTATACTATGAACGTATGCGCAATACCTCAATCCTTCTGGAAGAAAGTCGCCATATTTTTTGGTGATATCAGGAGTCTCTCTTTTCTTCTTAATGTAACTACACATGTTCAGCTCCTAGATCAAGGCGCACTGGTGGTTTTTGAAGCGAAACTACAGCTCACAGGTTTGAAAAAAAATCTCTTAAAAATCTTGAGAATAGAAAATATGTCACTGTGTGAAAAAACATAGGCTTATATTATGTATTAATTGGTTGGAGCATGGGACGATGAAGTGTTGGAACGTTGTACGTTTGTAGTGGACCAACAATAAAACTAGGAAAAAGATGACGGGTAAAGACAAAACTTTTTGAATCAGCCAAAAACTGGAAAGTCTCACGTATGTGAATAATAATATAGTATATCAAGTTAGTACTAGCGAGAAAAAATACAAACACAGAAAAGAAAAGAAGCACACACGTTTTCGAATTTTCGGTGGACAAGCCTCCTTTCTCAAGGAAGAGAAGGAAGGAACTCAGGAGAAGGTTATAACAGAAGGGGCTGGAGACGCTGGATGGAAGGGTTAGGGGAGGAAAGGTTTGTGAGGGGAAGAGTTGGGAGGGGAATTTTAAGAAAATGTGGGAATAATATGAAAGGTGTTGGAAGCGGAGGGGAATGAAAATATGTGAAGATTGGGGTAATTAATGCCTAATATTAATACCTGGATCATTCCAGAAATCTAGGAGCCAGATAAACGCTTGCTATATTACTTTGAGTGGAGGGTGGGAGGGATGCTAAAATTAATAAACTATAGCATTTATCAAAGGGAATGTTGTGTTTAGGGACGTATTTTGGTTCATTAAAGGAAGAGTAAGAAGGAACAGTTCCTTCCTTCTCTCCCTTGAGAAAGGTGTTAGCACCACCGAACATTTGGAATACGTGTGAGTTTCTTTTTTGTGTGCTCGTATCTTGTTACCGCGCACTACCTAACTCTGGGTCATTGTTGTTATGGCCCAGAGGGGACATCTGCCCACGCCCTTCCTGGATTACCTTGCGCACTTTTCATGTTGTAACTTTTAATATACGATACGATAATATAATATACGAATATAGACTTTTAAATTACGAATACGAATATACTCGTATGTACACTTACAAGGTGCGTTCAAAAACTTCCCGGATGAAGTACTGTGATGTGGAGATATGGTGCGGACGATTGGGGAGGGGCGAAGACCGTGGAAATGACTCTTACGCAATTAATGGGCGCGGCTCAGCCGCAATGAGTTAACCATTGCCGTAGTCCGTCGTGAAGATGACCTCGCCCGTCTCCCGTCGACTTCCAGCCCTTTCATCAAGGCGCATATTCTCCCCCCACTCACCCAAGAACTCCTGTGCGTTAGCTTTTGCATTGAAAACCATCTCACCGTTAAGCCCTTCAGTGGTCGATTTCCGTTATTTACCGAGGGTTTTGCTTTCCTACTCTTTCAATAAGAGTTTTTGTTGCACATCATAACATTTGGATGGTGTCTGCCAAAATTGGAAAACGTATCATCAATATAATGAATCGATATCCGAGAAAATTAGGGAAATCCTGTAATTAGGAAACTCATTGGTCAATTATTATGACTCTACATTTTTTTCAATTTTTTTGTGAATATATGGAATAATTTGAATATACTGTAAATAGTTTCGTACTACACTTCAACAAATGGAGTTCAGGGCTGTTTCCTTAATCTTAATTTCAAAATAGGTCATGTATGTCTGCCTGAGGTGCTTTGTTTTGGAGTGATATTCATTCAACCATTTTCACATCATAAGTATTCAAAGATGGAAAAAATGATTCCAAAAGAAGCTTACTGTCTTTTCGCTTTCCCGACAACTGGTGAGCTGTTGGGATTATCAAAATATTATGAGATCTCGTCGGGTCTGAATCACCGTAGTTCACTATTTTTTGTAAAAAATACTTATTAAGTTCTGCTTAGTGAAGATTTATTATCACGCCCCAGATTTCGACACTTTACATGTATGGCACCCTGCAAGCCACAGCTAGGGTGTGTGGCAGGGGGTGGTTACGTGCTTTCACATGCTCTGGTTATTTAATTAAAGTAATATGATACTGATTTCAGTGGTAGTCTTAAACACCACTGATTACCTAAAAGAAGCCAACGGATTACTCGCAGACACTTCTTCCTACAAACATATTCCGGCTAACCCTAACCCTGCATACCAAGATGAAATTATCGCTTTCCTCCGCGACAACGGCCCTAATGAAAACCTATCCCCCAGTGACATCTCCCTCCTTTCACCTTCCCATCCAAACACCCCCCACTTCTATATCCTCCTCAGACAGCAACACACAACACGAGAACACATAAAAAGAACACTCACAATAATATCTTGACGATTTCGACGGACTCGATCTCCGTCTTCTTCGGAAGATAAGATAGGACTATATATATATATATATATATATATATATATATATATATATATATATATATATATATATGTAAAACTTAGACAGCAACACACATCACGAGAACACATAAAAAGAACACTCACAATAATGTCTTGTATTTTCGACGGACTCGAACTCCGTCTTCTTTGGAAGATAAGATATGACTGAGTATATATATATATATATATCCTCAGTATATAAATATTCCACCCACAGAAACATAAATGAAGGACACTTACAGTAGATATTGACGTTTCGACGGCACCGCCGTCGTCATCAGAATATACCAGGAATATTTACTATCCTAGTGTTTGTGCGTCGCCGGAGAGCGTCAATATCAAGGATATAATAAATAGAAAAATGTATATGCGGGTCGCGGTGGTCTAGTGGGTAGAGCGTTGGACTACTGACCGGAGGGTCCCGGGTTCGATTCCCAGGCAAGGTTTGGGCACCTGCAGCTCCACCCAAGCTATGTGATTTTTCGGGTACCAGATCTTCCTGGGAAAATATAACCAGCACAGGGAAAGGAACTGGCCCCCCTACTCTGATGTGTGAATATTCACACGCCGTCGGGCTTAGTACATGGGTGAACTCTACCATCACCTACTAAACCGACCTTCGGGTTGATTACTGTGTTTATGGTTTTATTTATGTATATATACTTATTTATGTATATTTATATCTTATCTTAATATACATATCCCATAATCTGGTCCAAGAATTCAATGGAATAGCGATTTCACTATGATGATACACTCCATTGATGGAAGTTATGTTATTAAATCAGCCAACATGTCGCGTTGTGAAGTAGGTCCACAGAAATAGTCAAAGTTTTGTTTTGCTTCCTCTTTACTGTTTAAAATTAGCTTGTTTGGAATACGCTGATAAAAATTTGTACCGACAAGCTCACAGTGACTAAAATTGCAATAATGTTCAGTTTCGCCTTCTTAATCATTATTTGCAGATGGTTCTGCAGTTTGTTTGGTGCTTTTTTTCTTAGTGGTCTCCACCTTCCAATGAAGTCAAAAGAATTCCTCAGAAAGAAAAAGGCACATTGTTTGCCATTACGGTATCTTTTCAGTTCACCCGTTTCAATTTATTACTTTTAACCTATCAAGTCTGTCACCCTCGATCTTCAACGTAACTCTATGGGAAGTGAAAGACTGCGTGTAAATAAAGTTTTTGCCATCGTTCTGAGGCAGTATTCTCGAAAAAGAGTCTCAGTAACAAGTGACAATTTTTGGTTGGAAAAGTAGGATTTAAGGTCTGAATCTACAGATGTACGGCTGTAGAAGGTCCTCTATGTTGATCCAAACCAGTATTTCAGTTTTAATCTTCCTGTTGGTTTGAATAGCACAACTTCATAGAATAAGTGGTAGCCATCAAGCTCAATCCATCGCTCGTGTTTATTATTTAACTCTTTCTCTGGCAAAAATCAGAGATTTCTCGTCCAGGTAGGATGTTTTGAGAAATAGATGATGGGATCATTTGCCTGATTATTTATTCTGGGCCTCTTTTTTACATTCATTGAATCGCTAAAATTATTTCTTTAATCAACCCTTAATCCATGACCCTACCGCGGTCGGACAATGTTATTCTGATCCCTTATCGTTCGTGTTAAAAAATGACAGGTTAAATCTATCTGTTCTACGCTTAATCTCTCTAATTTTATTGACATGATCTCTCCTGCCGTAGTACGATGGGAGTAATAATACATTTTCAACATCACTGCTAAAGAGACGTCCTTCCAATTTATGCAGGATATTTAATCTGCAATTCAACCTTCGCTCCATGAGTGATTCCCAGCCTAGATCCTCTAATGTTTTGGTTACTCTACCTAGTTTATCATATGAAAACGTTTTACAAATCCTTTACTCTGCACGCGATCCAATTCGGCAATTAATCCAACTTCATGAGGATCCCATATTTTATTTATTATTAGGTAATATACCGGTTAAGGTAGGTTTTTAGATGGACACAACCATCAAATAAATAAATATTTTGTAACTCCAAGCAAAACCCAATCCAGCAACCTACTCTACATCAAGGATCCCATATACTAGAAGAATATTCCAAGTGTGGGATAAAAGAGGGCAAATTCCACTTCCCTCGGGAACACCTGAGGTAGCTCCCAAGTTTCAGCACGTCAACGAAAGAGTTATGCCTGGAATATACAAGCGGGACTACATTCTAATCATGGAAATAGTAAGAAAATAAATATTGTGGAAACTCTTCTAGTAGAAACTACATTGATAGTGGCACAATATGGTGATTAGTAGATGTGTGTTTAAGCTTCATAAAAATACTGATGGAAAGACGACACGGATGGATTTAGTATAAGAATTTCAAGGAGAACCCATCGAAAAGGTGTATTTGCATCAAGTGAACATGATGGTACATAAATGCCTGGGGCTATTGCTAAAAACCAACTCTTGATCGGAACAGAAAAAGTGATTGGATGTAAATTCCGCGGGCAGAAAAGGAGTGCGTCATTGTTAGGATCACTTAAATGATTAGTCAAAGAAGGGGATTTAAAAAAAATGATGGCACTCCGGAAGGGCAGAGGAAGTGAAGAGAACTTAGAAGGCCTAAATGCAGCTTCGATGTTAGCAAAGGAATCATTAATGTCAGACAGTTTTGGGGGAGGGGGTGTCCATGTTGAAAACGGAAGGATCGAAGCTGCGTTCAGTTTGATTAAGAGCTTCTTTGGCGAACGGAATAAAGGGTGGTGCAATACAAGGATGGAGGAGACGGATACCTTTTATACGAGAAAGGGTAAATGGCAAGAATGTGGTCTAGGGAATCTTTACCAATGTGACGAAACGGTAACGAAGCTGTTGCAGGAAATTGAGTTGTTGTAGAGGATCGGGATGCTGCGGTGGTTAACGTACAGGCTTCCTGCCGAGGGAGCCCGGGTTCGAATCCCGGAGACAACAAATATTTTTTAGTGATTACCCGATCTCTGCTTGCTTTGTGGAGAGCACTTTGACTGCGTACACCGTCCGTCGGATGGGACGTTAAACTGCGGACCCCTTGGCACCTTTCGTTAAGAGTGGAATACTGCGGACGTCGTGTTTCTCTCCACCCTCTTTTCCCATCCATCCCTAACGACCTAGGCTTTCGGGCTCCTCCCCTAAAACTACTACTACAACTACTTGAGGGATTAGATTGAGACGTCCTAGGAGACGGAATATTGAAGGATGCAGTAAAACTGCGAAATTTTCGTTTTGCACGCCAGCTCCTGTAGATTCCAAGTGAACGGTTTTAAAAGCATAGATATTTCTTTTTCGAACGAGTATTCAAGCATTTCCTATGCGTGCATGCTTAAATTGGCGAGGGATTTGAAATTAATCTTACAAGAAAACTTTCCAATAATTTGGTTTCTTCGTTTCATATATGGAATAAAACGGCACTTAGAATATTTTATGTACCCTGAGTATACGTATGCAGTGAACGAGACTGGAGAAATGCAAGCATTATGAGACTTTGAAAAGTGAGCTACAATCGTAATCCCAAATAAATCGTCCGCTGAAAAATGTGAGCATCACCTGAACTATATTTATAGTTTCTCATGCGTCCATTATATTGTAACCTCAACCATAATTATGTGAGAAGTGAATTGCAGGAGAGAGCCATGCTCTAAGAACAATTTGGGATTCAGGAAGTTGAGAGGAACGCGCAAACATATACAATGTCTGTCGAATAAATACGCGAACGCGAGGCCATATAAACTTAATTTTGCAAAATTTAGTCTACATCGATTTTGTCCCCTTCATCCAAGTACTCTCCATTCGTAGGGTACGCACTCATTCCATCTTCTTTTCCACTGTTTAAACAGCACCCTTGGAAGTCTTCGGCAGTTAGGCTTTTTAGTTTCCTCGTACATGTTTCAGACTGCGCAGGTGTGAATGTAGAGTCCGGATGTGCAGTGCTAGGAAGAGGAGTAAGGAAGGGCTGTCCATTATCATCTGCGCTGGTCAACGTACTAGGTGTGTTCAGAAAATAACGGGGATTTTTAAATTTCGCGGGTTTGGACAGTCCAATTGTCAAAATTTTTATTATTATGTTGGTATACATGCCCCTAAAGTATGATAAAATTTTCAGCTGTGTTCATTGTTTACTTTGTCTGTGGCAGCCGCTAAGGGAAGACGTGTTTTGTGAGTCGTGTGTGTGAATGCGATTTACGAGAGTGACAGTTATTCGTTATCACACTTACGCGTTTTACCCAGGAGAGGTCGTAAGTGAGGATGCACCTTCCATTCCTTAAATCGTAGACTGCCAAATAATAAGCGAAATAAATGCGAAAAACCATTCTTTGGATAGATTGTTTATTTATTTATTTTTATTATGGCCTGAAAACAGCACTTTATGGCCTTTGCATCGGACGACAATGACAACACATCAGTAACAATAATACAAACACACAAGCCCTAGGTGGAAAAATCCCACCCTGGCGGGAATCGAACCCGCGACCCATGGATTGGCAGATGAGGACGTTACCCCGCCGCCGAAAATATGTTGTGACATAATTAGTAAAAAGATGCTAAAATACAAAGTTTCTCTGTTTGGTACCAGTTGATAATTAGTCTCTCGGAACACTTTCAACCCAATTCCAATCTACTACCACATTGTTTAGTGGCTCGAATGATAAAATAAACATTCTTTCAGAATGTGTATTGTGCAATACACTGTGAAAGTATTAGGGACGTTCAATGTTATTCATTCCCTGTTAAGAAAGTTCCGGGCGCGTACATGTATGCCTCTCAGTCGTGACCTGCTTGTCTCGTCGGCTAAGACCGTCTCGATCGCCCGCCAACCTGGCATTCATTCTTCCGTATCCTTTGTCGTGTCGACACCTTGATCGACATATCGTACTACCATCGACTACAATTTGATACTGTGGTTCGGCATTTTCGAGGTCAACCGTGGACTCCAAGCTGCCCTACGATAAGATTTGTTTTTCATTTGAACAGATTTAAGCCACGTGGGATTTATTGCACCGCTCTCTTCATAGGCTGGCTTAATTCGTCCGTTGTTGACTCGTCACAGTTTTAAGCAGCCCTAATATTTCATAACAGTATATTTATTAATTATAAAATTCAGGTGACTTCCTTGCAGATCGATCCCTCACGTATGATCATCTAAGGTGCATTTCATTGCAACAATTTCAGAGTGTAAAAATCATTCGCCTTGACCAGGATTCCGGTCAAGGCGGATGATTTCTACGCTCTGAAATTGTTGCAATGAAATGCATGTTAGCGGATGACTCCGTTAAAAGTCACTGTTGCGGCATCTCCCGCAGTTTCTTGAAATTTGAAAAATCATCTAAGAATTAGTCTATCTTTGTGCTTTGCTATTGTCTTGCTTTAGTAGGTTCTTAAGGTGCATGTAGTCAACCTCATCTTCCGATAATTCTTCTCCTTTACATTGTGCAAAGTTACTCATTTGGCCTATCTTTGTGATTCTTTTAAATGTCTTAGCCAATTTCCAACCTTTCGTGTGTCTGCCACTGAATCGTTTTTGTATGACCACTTTTCTTCCCCTTTTGAATTTATATTTTATAGTAACTCTTGAAGATTTTAGAATCTTATTCAGCTTTATCGACGAAAAATTATCAATATTTTTAAAATTTTTACCCCAACTTCCCTAATGCCAAACCACACTCCTTGTCAATTTCTAACTTGGAATTGCCCCTGCAACTCAATTTTATTAAAGCATCTTCACAATGAAATATATATATATATATATATATATATATATATATATATATATATATATATATATATATGTATGTATAATCTTTAAAATGACGCTCTCCGGCGACGCACAAACACACAAACACACACACACACACACACACACACACATATATATATATATATATATATATATATATATATATATATATATATATATATATATATATAAATTCACTGATAGTCATAACAAACACAGAAACCAAAACACAAAAGAGGAAAAACTCACTGGTTCTCGAATTTTCGGTGGTCCAACCACCTTTCTCAAGAGGAATTAGGAACAGAACTGAGGCAGAGGAGGGCCCGAAAGCAGACTGCTTACTGCTTTCGGGCCCTCCTCTGCCTCAGTTCTGTTCCTAATTCCTCTTGAGAAAGGTGGTTGGACCACCGAAAATTCGAGAACCAGTGAGTTTTTCCTCTTTTGTGTTTTGGTTTCTGTGTTTGTTATGACTATCAGTGAATTTACATTACACGTTTGTGGGTTTTCCAAAAAAGTGTATATATATATATATATATATATATTTGTACATTTCTTAAAAATATATATACATATATTTGTTGTATACATTAATAATCAATTTTATGTGTGTTCAAAAATTCAGGTGACCTAACGCCCTCCGCCATACGCCCTTTCGGCGTCTTGCGGGCTCTTGTCTGTATGTATATAAAGCACTACGTACTGAGCGAGTGCAGTCTTCCCTAATTTTTTCTCTTTTGAACAGAATTTCGGATATTGAGGGGTAATTTGTCAAAAACCTTTAATTGCCCCATGCTGTCTATTACCCTCGTGAAAGAGAAATTTTTGTATTTTTTAAAGCGTTTTTTATTACTCTGCAAGCCACCGCTATGGTGTGTGAAAGTATAATCTAGTTATGACGTCGAAATGGGCTGAAAGAATCTATATAATGAAATGCAAATCACTTTAAGCGGTTGGTTTCTCATAAAGTGAGTCATGAGTGATGAGTGTTTATCTTCGCGGATTCGTTTTCTTTGTCGTAGCGTCATTCAGTTCACTCTCATCTGTCATCACTTTCCAATATCCTGCTGTTACCGTATTCCCACGTACAAGACCGAATTTTTATTACATAACTCGATGCTTGAATTAATAGAAGTAATCCATAATGATTAGTATATTCATGAAAATTTGCGACGATGTATATTCTGCTATTTATTCGTCGTAAATAGTTAGAAGGCTTTGGAAGTGCACGATACAGAAAATGCGATACCCTAAATGAGAAAAAGGGAGAGATAAATTAGGGATGGGTGAAAGGAAAATGAAGAAGTAAGATACGAAAAGAAGAAGTAAACAGTAAGAATGGAAGGGTGTGCTTCTATAACTAGGTTGGCAAAAACATAAATAATTCGGGAAATGTACTTTGGGGTTACCAACATTGGTCGTGCAAATAACGTGATGCCAGTCCCTGCGGTCCGTAGGAAGATCACGTAGGAAGGCTATGCGTTGACATAAATGGCCGTTGAACGAGCGATTATCTGAATTCTGCGGGTTTCTCTGCTTGTTATTCTTCTTACGCTTGAGCGAATGTGTTTTATGGCGTCATCTGCGACGATATGCATTTGTTACGACATAGGTCTGTTGCCACGTCACAAGATACGATGTAAAACTTTTGATTGTTTTAAAATTCCACGTGGTAATCATGTCTTTCAGGAATCAACCTGCTTACTGGTGCAAGACATTCCATACACACACATTTTTCCCCCATGACGTTCTATCTTCGCTGTAAATATTTAGCTTGTGCTGTGGAATAGACGTTTGCGTCCAAAATTCCCCCTTAATTGGTTTCCGCTGGAATATTTTCACCTGCTCTGGGAAGCGCGTAGATGCTCAGTCGGCAGCGCCGATGGGTGGCAGGAGATGGTGATGACGTTTTCGAGTGTTGATCCAAAGAAGAGGACATCGCTTGACGCCGCAAGGAACCCCGCCGCCGCGCCGTCGCGATGGTTTCGTTTCGTTCCCGCGAGCAAGGGGAAGGGGGGTGGCGCTGTGGGAACGGGCCGCGGCTTTCTCAATGGGGGAGCGTCCGTTATGTTCCTCCGCGTAGTTTATCCCCTCGGGCGTAAGAGGCCCCAAAAATATCGCGCTTGCCCCATGAGCGTTCACACCGGTGACTCCGAGGTATTCCCTCCTCCGCTTGCGTTGCGGTCCAGGTCGCCGCCATCCGAGAAAGGCGCGCTGCACACGCCCCCGTAACCTGCGTCCCTCCCGTCTATTTTTCATTATCGCACCTTCTTCTTATTTGCTCTCTTTCTCCTTGTTCGACTGAATAGTCTTCGGAGAGGCAGAGTCGCGCTCGCCATCTCCGTTCCTTTTTCCGTTTACCTGAACGGGAATTCATCGGCAACTCGTCTCATTCTTACTATACTAGGGTATACTCGCGTGAACGTATACTAGGGTATACGTTCACGCGAGAGGAGGAAATGAATGGGCACGTTGGACAACGGAATGGGTAGGAACATATAAAGATTTAAAGAAAGCAACAGTTCTTGCTTAATGGTCTACGTCAATATTTACGCTAACCTCTACCTTCCAAAACCTTCCTGTGACTGGCTAGACCACCTAAGCTTTTACGCAGTGGAATACCGATGTTGTGCGGATTTTCCGCAAATAGAGAATACAATGCCAGTCAAGCATATTCGGTTAACAAAGTGTGGCAGCATATCGTTTCAACGGGAAAGTACTTGTACTTCATTTGGATCCACTTTGGCACGGTACACAAGCCTGAGTGTAATGTTTAAGTGCGCGCAATCTATCGCAAGAGTTTCTTCGACGCCATCGCATAGTTTCAGCAAAGACGCTAAGATGGCGGAAGTGACGGCCCCCTCTCTCTCTATGACTTTGGCTATTCGGAAATATCTCTTCGGCCGTCCGTTAGGACACTGGAGCGAAAAACTTCACAACTGCGCCCCATCCTCTTCCTACCCTCCCCACCCCCACCCCTCGCCCTCCGTTCCCCCCACCGCCCTCTCACGATCCCTCACTCTCATCCCTATTTCCGGAGAATGAGGCATACACCGGGACGTGAGAAGATTCCGTGAAGTGGGGAGGAGACCTGCCGGCCGCATATGCGTCGTCGGCGGCGGCGATGGAGGCGTCATTATGAGCGAGAGGAAAGCGTGGGTGGGGAGATCGTATCCGTGGATACTACTTGCATACGCGCTTAATGGGAGGCGGGGAAAGTTGCGTCCGGACGAAAAGAAAGAGTGTGAGAGAGAGAGAGAGTGTGTGTGGTGGAGTGAAGTGGGCAACATTTTAAAGCGGAGAAATGTTGAGTTTCGAATGGCTTGACGTCCATCGATCAGCTGTTTTAAAACAGAACTCCAATGAATCGCACTTAATTTAAAAACAATTTTTTCTCCATCATGGTATCGTAATTTCAATTAAACTCTCTGAGAGATGGGCCCAAGCCTTAAAAAACTATCTAAGAAAGAAAAAAAGCCCCCTCCCATTCCTCCTGCCTTTGTGGGGACGCCGGGTCCGCACTTAATGTAAAGCTTGTGAAAGTATACATGTAAAAAAAAACACGCTTCTTCCCGCGATTGACTCCAAAAATACCTGCTGCAAGTTTACCAATGAGTACCCTGTTCGTGATTTGCGTCAAGCGCGCATTAACGCACGCCGTTGTTTTTTTTTAAAGCGTATGCTCCGGTATCGCAGCCGGAGGGAGGACTCACCATCCAGCGAAAGATTCGTGTGTGTGAGGGAACAATGAAGCCGCTGTTGCAACATAACCCCCGGTTACGCCTGGCCAGGGTACGGGCTTCCCGGTGATCCTTCCAAAGCAAAATCCTGGATGCTCCCTGCACCTTGAATTGTCTCGTCTTCATCAACGTCTCTTCCACGCCTCTGCCACCATCACTTTAAGTGTGTTTTCGTGCGGAAAAATGCCCCGAGTTTCTCTTTTTTGACTCCCGATACCTAATTGAGGGCCTCAAACTTCTGGCCGATTTTAATCCTACCGAATATGCAAATGTGTTCATTCTGAATTAGAGTTTAAAACGACATAAAACCGTGAAATCTTTTCCAAGTGTGTTTGTGTGTGAAGCCTAATATGGTAATGCGAATCCAACAGGTTTACTCGGCGGAGTCTTAAAGTGACGACGAATGTAAGAAATTGATTAAATCCGCAATATCTCTTTGTACTACGATAAAGACACTTCTTTCCGACTAGGGATTACAAAATAGACAGTAGTACAACATTAAACGTGCGTAAATATGGAAAAGTACACTGACACTTACCATATATATTCTCGACTTTTCATTACCAGTCAATACCAACACCCATCGTTATCGTTGGTGCCTTAATCGCTCTCATTCTATTGGGTTATTCGAGATATGAATTTATCGGTGCTACAAGATCATTGGGCGGAATTACATGCATTTAGAAAAAAATACTCCTACAAAGACACTATATGAGATTAAGGTGCAAGGTTCTCGGCCTGCCAATGAAAGCCTGTGATTTAGGGTTAAAAATGATTTTATTTTTCTACATAATTTCACTTAACTTCAACACACTGGGTCCAGCGTTTCTCCAGCATCAGTATTCCTTCCCGGGAGTGAGAGTCTGGAAGGCTGAGAAAATATCCATCTAAGATCCTCTCAACTTCTTCTTGGACGCGAAGCGCATCCCAGAAACGAATTTGTTCAAGTTTGGTAACAGATGGAAGTCTGAAGAAGGTGGAGAATAGGGGGGATGGACGAGCAAATCGTACCCAAATCCCGTAGTTTTCCCGTCGCCAACGCACCTTTGTGAGCCGGTTCGTTGTCCTGATGAAAGATAATTTTTTTCATCTTCAAACCAGACCTCTTCTCACGAATTTTGGCAGCCAGCTGGTCAAGAAGGTTGGAGTAACATTCGCCTGTAATTGCTCTGCCTTCTCCTAGATAATCAATTTTCAGTATCCTTTCGCATCCCAAAAAACACTGGCAGATGCGATCGACTTCGCTTTCTTTGGCGCTGAACCACTGGCTTCCACCCACTGCTTTGACTGCTGTTTCTTTTCTGGCCTGTCATGGTGGTCACATGTCTCGTCCATGATGACAAATCTCCGCACAAAATCAGTTCATTTTCATCTCTCCAGCTCAGTATACAGTATAAGCAAACTTTTCGTTAGTTGGCGACTCACAATCCTCGCGAACTTCAACCAAGACCTCTTCATAGCAAAGAGTCCTACTTGGGAATATAAGTTATTTGGTAGATCGTTTACGTAAATTAGGAAGAGTATGGCCCTAGAACACTGTCTTGTGGAACTCTAGCTGTAACGTTCGCATCTTTTGAAAATGCATCCCCTTTTTACTTTTTGAATTCTGCCTGTAAGAAAATATATGTGTACACACTCACACATACAAGCACATAAATCCTCGTATCTTGATGAAGGTGGCTGGGACCACCGAAACATTAAAGTGATTTGTGATTTGTTTTTCGGTTTGAATTTATGGAAGTACTTTCTAATTCCACGCACACTGGAATTAAAGAGCTACTTTTTTCATTTCAATATGTTGTGTGAATTCCATTGAGTTACGCCCGAGACAACGAATTTGTTTTTGTCTTGGTTAATCTTAAGAAAAATTGCTCAATATAAATAAATATATGTTAGTGTGTGTGTGTACATATATGAATAATAATTAGCACTGCGCCCAAAAGGCCCCCTAATTAGTTTGTATTAACAGATACACTAAAGTATTTAGAAAAGTATCGTGGTGAAACTTGTCCCTTGCCCCCGAGTTTCACGGCAATACTTTTCTAATTTGCTACGACAAAAATGACTCGCTTTGAATTCGGATAACGCGGCAAAATGTATGTTAGGAGTTGCATGTGAAGCTACCTCAGTTGCTCTGAGGAATTAAGTTGGATGATGTTGTTATCGTCCATTAGTCATGCTATTTAAGTCTGCTCTGCCCAAATCGCTCGCCTCCTTGCGTGTACCTGGAGTTAATAAGGATGGGAATGGAATGCGGTAAAGGGGAGGAGGGGAGAAGCTGCCTGCTGTCTTTGGCGCCTTCTTTCAACGATGGCGCCAGGGTGTCCTCCGTTTAACATCCCCCCCGTAAGACGGATTACTATCGTCCTTGAATGAATCAATCCACCCTTGGCACCCAGATACAGATCTGAATATCATTGAATGGGAATCCACTAACGATGGATATGAACCGGACCCCCCCCCCCTCGACGTTTAAAACCAACACACTTGCCACTGTTTCCATTTAATTCCAATTGATAGCTTGTCATTGTTTAATTCTCGGAGAATTATCGGATTTAAATGGTGCACCTTTCGTTGAGGTGGGAACAATTGTTGGCCAGTGACTAACTATTTCCTATTGACTGTCCCTTCGTTTTGAATCGAACAAAGAATGAAATCCGTCGATAGGCTACCGCTTAAAGGTAATCGTAATCTATCTATGGACACAAATTACTGTAAAAGTAACGGGATATCTTTTCTATGATCCACTATCTGTCGCTTCATCTTTAAATTAATCGGTAATACAATTTAGTTTTTCATTTTATGACAGTCCTAACGTCATTACCTAATACTGCTCATATGGTTCAAACCCTTGTACTCACTGAAAATATTTAATTCGAGGACTGCATGGGATATACGTATGCCATTACTGCATTTGGAGTTCATTTTGATCACAAGATGAAAGCGAATATATTAGCGTAGCAGGAGTCATAGAAATGACTTACGCAGACATACAACTAACATTATCATGTTAATACTATAAAATCCCCCCTCCCCGCATGGTGAGGCTTATCTCTCCCCGTGCGATGGGGTCACCCCCGCAGGGTTCTTTTATCAGCTTTCTTTAGTATTAAACAGCAAAAAAATATTTAACCTTTATTGTTTCCCTGTGATTTTTAGGTTAATAAGGTTTCGATGTCAGTGATAAAATAAGGGACGTGGCAGTAATTTTAACCGTGTATTGGGCTCAAGTATTAAGTTAAGGGCTCAAGTAAGGGAAAGACGAGCAGACCACCGGGTCATGGCGGGGGGAGGCGGCGCGGCGGTGTGGGTGGTCCAGGTTGACTGCATCACGCATCCGGTTGAGTACAAGCATATAATTAGAACCTCCGGCTTACTAGTTCATATAGAGATTCTGTGTACTGTGACTAGAAGCACTAGAACAAGCCTCCGTACTTTCGCTTCTCAAAATATACTAGTTGAATGTAACGACCTTAAACCTGAGCATGCGTGTTGAGGGGGAATGTTACTTCAACATGCCATCAGGAGTGCTCCTGAAGGTCAATTTGTTTGTGATCTATAAGCATGTGTGCATTAGTTTTCCGCCTACCCTCGTAAATTTTCTTAAGGTCTTCTTTGGGTAAGGTGTTTTTGTGGATTATGCGTGATTCAAAGTGACACAACCACGTCATTGCTTCATCAAATACAGTACATACATTTTCAGGACCTGTAGATATCTAAATTTATGACTGTGTCTGACATGTTAAATCTGTTATAATCAGTGCTAATTAGGTTTTTTAGTACTAGTGTTTAAACTGGTGACTATCAGCTTCCATTTTTAAATGTTTTATCTAAAAATATGGAGATGAAATTTGAGAGAGAGAGGGCACATACCCACGCTTGAAAATCACCAAGTGGTGACATAATCAATCAGATGTATTATCCTGATCCCTACTCGTCGCGTTATGTGGAGAGCATTTCAAGTCGAGTTGTACTACGTCCTTTGCTTGGGACTGCGGACCCCTTGGCGCGTTTCTTAGAGTGTGGACTAATGCCGACGCCAGGTTTCTCTTCAATACTTCTTTCCTCCATTCTTCGAATACCCTACCACTACCAAATTACGCCCACCTATTCCCGATGGCGCAAATGACGTCAGCTATCGTCCGCCTCCTCTAATAACCACTACTCTTGCGTCCGAAAGCCCTCGAAATGTTGAGAAATGGGAAGGCTTCGGGTGCGGTGTTCACGGCTAAATATGGTGTAGTTTTTAATCCACCCAGAGAAGGGCTTGGTCGTTACATGCGAGCTCTTGGTCGACACATAAAGAATTTAAAAGTTATTGAAACAATAAAATAGGTTTATTCCTTTGGAGTGGATTTCTTTATATATATTTGTATGTGTGTGTGGGTCTTAGTAGGCCAGGGGATAGAGTGTTGGGTCCGGTCCCCCAAGGGGTAGAGCGTGGGGAGAACTGGGTCCCGGGTTCTATTCCCGGGCAAAGCACTCTGGGCACCTGCAGTTCCACCCAAGCTATGTGGTTTTCCGGGTACTAGATTTTCCTAGGAAACCATAACCGGCACAGGGAAAGGAACTGGCCCCCCTACCCTGATGTGTGAATATTCACACGCCGTCGGGCTTACAAGGTTCGTCCGGAAAATAAGTGTACTGAGCTCAGGAAAAAAAAATTATTACACTTTTACATATCTTAAGCTAATATTCCTCAAAATAGGACCCTTGTGAGTCGATACACTTGTTCCAGCGGCGTTCCCATTCCTGGAACGCTTCCACGAAGGCATCATCGGGAACCTCTCGAAGACACGTCGTCACGGCCTCTTTGACGGCGTCCCGTATCGCGTTCCTTTCAAACTCCTCTTTATCTTCGGGAACAGAAACGTTCTCTAAAAAATGTGGATCATTTTTGCACTGATCCGCAAGTTGTGTCGCGATTTCCAAACGATTGAGTCTTTGATCATCACTGAGCACTTTCGGCACCAACTTTGCACAAATTTTTCGCATCTGTAATTGGTCCCTAATAATCTCGTGCACTATTGTTTTTGGCATATTACACTGCTCTGCTATCATCCGAACAGTAAGACGACGATCAGAGTTCAATACATCGCGAACTTTTCGCACATTTTCGTCGGTGAGTGTCGTTGATGGGCGTCCAGGCCGTGGTTCGTCGTCGACCTCTTCTCTGCCCTCCACGAACGTCTTGTGCCACCGAAAGATCATGTTTCTGGGCATGGCTAACTCCCCGTAAGCCTGGTTAATCATACCGACAGTTTCGGTAGACGATTTCCCAAGCTTTACCGCAAATTTGATGGAATAACGCTGCTCCAAAAACTTCGGCATCGCGTTCCGTGACGTGGGTCGAGCGTGGAGGTTCGCGTTAACAGAGCTCCTCACTACACCACAGCTCAGAGCCGACTGCCTTTTTCAGCGTCGCTTGCCAACATACCCCCCTCCAATCGCAGCCCGTCAGAGCGGTGCTGGGCGCGCCTGGAGCGGCGGGAAAAAATCAGTACAATTATTTACCGGACGAACCATGTAGTACATGGGTGAGCTCTACCATCACCTACTAAACCGACCTTCGGGTTGATTACTGTGTTAATGGTTAATATATAAAAATATATGTATATGTATATATATATATATATATATATATATATATATATATATATATATATATATATATATATGATAGCCACGTCATAAGTTAAAACATACTTATTTGCAAATCCGTCACAGTTACGACTCCGAACCCATTTCTGTATTTCCTTCCATAATGCATTTAAAAAAAATGTATATATACATTATATATATATATATATATATTTTTCTTTTTTTGATGCGGAAGTACTCACGAGAGAAATATAACTTTTGGACGGCACAATAGAACACAGAATAAAACAGATAACACGCAAAAGAACACTCACACTGTAGATTATTTGAGCTTTCGGCCTACTCCGAGGCCTTCTACAGGTCAGACTCGATAAAAATAGAAATGTCGTCTGGGCGGGACCTGGAAGGGAAACGCACGATTTTTTTTTAATCCATTAATCCCTCGCCTTCGTAAAAAGTGGGGGTGCAACAGCAACCTTTCAGCTCCTCGTTCTCGCCGGCGTTGCTGAATTCCGATCATGCATCGATATCCGTTCGCGTGGCACGTAACATCGGAATCGGCGGCGGAGTTGCGTGCGATTTTAGCCCTTCCTTTCCGGGAGGGCGTCGTCCGGGAGGCGGTCAAGGGGAACGACGGGCCCGTCGCACAGGAGGTCAGGAGAGAAAGGGGGCGGTAATGGAAAAGGGAGGGGGTCCCTTTAAAAGGCCTCGTGTGGGCCGACGCGGCGGGCCGCTCGCTAGTGAAGCGGTGGCAAGGAAAGGACGACATCTCTCGGCGCGATCCACTGTTGTCCGCTCGCTCAAATATTTTCTCGCATTCCATTCATGAAAATAGGAAATTTGATGAGCGAGTTCGCTTCAAGGTTTTCGATGACTGTTCCCCGCTGCCTGCTTGATGAGCACCTCTCTCGCGATGCCGGGGGCGCTGTGAGGCAACTCCACTTTTGCCCACTCCGACTTTGCCTCTAATATGTACTCTGTTCAATCGCCATTTGTGAAAAACACTTGTTCAAGCACATGCAACCTCCACTGCGTTTCCTGCCAGACTGTCAAATTATGCGGCAGAACAGCTTACGTTTGTATTTGCCAATTCGCCAGTGCCTAGAGAGGCGATCGAATGTTGGATGTGGTACGACACCATAAGACTGATGACATCTTTTTATTTCTGTTTCAAAAGTTTCAGTAGCCAATCATGCTCTTCACACCACCGACTGACATTGTGTTTGGACGATACCATTCGTAATCCAGAATGTCTTATGTACTTCGTGATGGAATTGCTAATTGAATGTGTATTTTTTTGTCCTTGACATATAGCCCCTGCTACCATAATTGTGAAACCCTTCCGTAAATGAGTATCATTTTCCAGTTTATATAAATCAGCAAACATATTCTATGTTTGGTCGAAATAATATCTTAATTGGTCATATTAATATATAATCTGCTCTATTGACTATTTAAATTGGTGTTGATATAGCTCTTTTGTTTAAGCACGTGAAGAGTGGCGACATTTGTTCGCGTAGAATTTCAGATTGCATAAAATTCGTGTACACGCCGTTAAACTCTCATTTAACTTTTTTTGTCATTATTGACAGGTTTGTTTTACTTCATCATATGATATGTAATATATTTTTGAATTATCATTTAATCGTACTGTAGCAATGCTTTTTCGTTCTCTTTTTCTTTACTATTTCTTACTTCTGTATTATTAAGCTGTAATTTTATTTTTTTGGTTATTCTCAACATTTATATGTGTGTATCAATTCTCCTTTTGTTTCTTCTCTGATTTTTTTTACGCTGCTTCATTTCTATTTATTTTTTCTTCATTTAGTAAATTAAAACATAAGTATTGACTACCTGTAGTTTTTCGCAAGTTTTCTCCCTCTCTTTCATGCGTGGATGTTTTCCTGCAGTGGGTTTTTTTCGTCATGGATACAAAGCCTTATTCCTTACGTTTTTGTTACAAATTTGCATATATGTCTACACTGTTTGTATTTATGCATGCTCATTTTAAATTGATTGTCATTATCTAGTTCTTTTTATATCATTTAGCCCCCAAATGTGATTGTATTTTCATTGAATGTATTTGACGATGGCTTAGATGGAAGAAGGGATTGCCGAAGTCTCAATCTCGCCCGAATAAAGTAAAATCATCATCATTATTATTATTTAAGTACGCTTTCAGTGAGCAAGATCTTTCCGCATCGCAATGCAACATTTCTTCCGGGGTTTAACTGAATAAATTTAATTGCCTGAATTGAAATTCACCTCCAGAAAACGCAAGGGGAGAGCTTATTTCCGAAACGATGGAGTGATTGCGGGTTTACTACATATTTAGCGAAAGAAAGAAAGATTATTATTGCCGTCCATTTCTCAACTGTAGAAGCATTGCAGATTTCCTTAGTGCGTATTGATGACCTTGAATTAATGTTGATGCGACATTATCCTGGCACATATTTCAACCAGCTCCATTAAATCCATTTATAGATCGGAACAGAAAATACACTGTTCTTCCACATACGAATATTTTATTCTTTCCTCGTATATTTTATTATTCACGACCTAGGTTTCGTCTATACATATAAAGCTGTGTGTCCTATGTACTTCACCTGATGATGACTTTGTAAGACGAAACCTAGATCGTGAATAATAAATTACATGGATCGTAATAAAGTTATACGGAAGAAAAGAGTATTTACTTTTACGATATGAATCGCCTCCACAAATTGACGCCTCAAACCATTGTAGTAGTAGTATTTATGGGAAGCGACCGACAGCTAAGGTCATTTGCGCCGTTCGGGATGGTTGGGAAAGGAAGGGCGGAGAGAAACCCGGCGTCGGCATGAGCCTACTATTGTCGAAAGGCTCCAAGGGGACCGCAGTTTAACGTCCCATCCGACGGACGTCGTACTCACTCAAAGCGCTCTCCACAAAGCACCTCAGGTAGGAATCGGGATACTGCTGAAAAGTATTTTTTGGCTCCAGGATTTGAAACAGGGCCCTCTCGGTGGGGAGCCTGTACCCACCGCACCATCCCGATCCCCGACTCAAACCATTCTATCCATTTATAGATACTTTGTCGTGAGCAAAGCTGTAATCCTTTTAGGATCCCAAGAGCTTGAATGGAATTACATCTTAAGACTATTAATGTTCCCATCGATTATAGTGGAGTAGGAGGAGTGGATTTTGGAGAGGTGATATTTAAGGTGTATCTGGAAAGAAATGCCCCCGCGACCTTAAAAAAGAGGCGAATGCGGTGCCGAAAAGGCTCGTTCACCTTCTGATGCATTTGGTCTCTTTAAAAAGAGTGACACTTCAATCGTCAATGTGGAATCTCTACCGCCCTTCTGCACTCATCGCTATGCATGGTTGCAAGGAGCGAATATCTGGAACCCGGAGTGACTTGGAATAAATATTCAAGTCGGAAATTCGAGTACATATTAGCCCGTAAATACGTATGATATTGGAAATTTTAAATCTCTCAAGTTTTTCCATTTAGTATAGCATAGTAAAATTATCCTTGAAGTAAAAACATCACACAAGTTTGAAGCTCGAGGTAAGGGTCACTGATGACGGTGTATCCCTTTCTGTGAACTTGAGCATTAGGGTAAGTATGGAATTGAAAAAACATACGAGCGGAAACATTTTTATCTTTACAGAGCAGATTATTCAATATTGTCTACAGTGGAGAATTGGCGGTTTATAAGGGCAATAAAGAGCATTCATAAGGTTTACATTCATTGTTTTTAAACGTAAGTCATATATTGGGAATCCAGTTGCATTATATCCCCCGAGTTGTTATATATAAATTTGATCGCGTGCAGCGTAGAGGAGCTAGATTTGTAAAACGTTGTTATTTTTTATACTTGGTAGCGTATTCATAATATTAGAGGAGCTAGGCTGGGATTCAATCACGGAGTGAAGGTTAAGTTATGCATTGAATAAATATCTTCCATCAATTGGAAGGATGTCTCTTTCTCAGTGATGTTGAAAATGTATTATTACCCCCATCGTACTACGGTGGGAGGGATCATGTATGTCAATAAAATGAGAGAGATCAAGTGCAGAACAGATAGATTTAAGAAGTAATTTTTCCAAGAACGATAAGGGATCAGCACAACATTGTCCGACCGAGGTGGGGATCATATTCGATTAAAAATTAGTCTGGGAGAGTTATTCACCCCCTGCCACACACCCTAAAGGGGGCTTGCATAGTACTAAAAATATGAAATAGAATAAAATACGAGGGTAGCCTGTAAAGTTTTGCACATATGCTTGTAGACCACAAACAAAAACAAATAGCAAGATCGGGAAAAAGGTACATTAAAGTACGATTCTCGCCCAGGAGAAGTCGTGAGTGAGGTTGACGCTTAGGTATTTAATCGAGTCTACGCATTCCATTTCGGCGTTCCCGATGCAGAGGGCGTTCTTAAGGGAATTGCTCTTTTTCCAAAAATTCATCACTGCGCACGTTTTAAAGTTTAATTCCAATTGCCCAGTGCCGCACCAGCGTTGCATAGCATTAATTTTCTCATGCAGTTTGACGATAATTGAGAGCAGTGTAATATCATTATTATGAATTTTTACACTGCTACTGCGCCAAAAAAATCGATGAAAATGCGTCATTCGCGGAGGACGTGTTGCGAGGGTGTGGCTGCTCCTCGTGGTCGTCTCCCTAGCCACGTGTACTTAATTGGCCACGATTGCTCAGCCGTCGACTGAGTTGCGGGTCCTTTTTGGATGCGTCCTCGCTCTATATTAGGACGATCACTCAAGCAAGATCTTTATTTGCGCTAGGAAATTACTCGAGAGTGCGTCCAAAAGATTACGGAGCAAGTGTAACTTTTTCTCTATTTGAAAATATGGCGTGTATCGTCCCGTCAGGATTTCATGATTCCAAAGCAAAAATGAGTCGCTTAAGGGTGGTTTTTAATGGGTTTTAAATATAATTATAAAAGTGAATTGTAAAATAAACGGCAATTGACTGCCTTATTTTTGAAAGTCACACATTTGTTTAAGTGCGAGTATATTTAACCGGAATGTGTCCTCACTTTAATTCTCAATAAAATTAAATTAATAAAATGTTCAATTCACCTAACAACTGATCTTAATTACCCTTAGGTGCCTCCTTAAAAAAAATAATTCTCATTCCGCAAAACCGCGGAATTCCGATATAAGACATTCATGGAATCGAGTTTCGACAGTCCACTGTTCACTTCTCAGTGGAGGAGAAATAAGTGTCGCTCGCATTCGCTCCTGGGGAATCGGGATGCTACGTTGCCTGAATTACTGGCTTCCCAACCAGAGGGCCCGGGCTCAAATCCTGAAGATGGGAGTTATGTTTCAGCGGTATCCCTAATTGAGGTGCTTTGTGGAGAGCGCTTTGCTTGCGGATGCTTCCTTTGTTCCAATGCCACCGGACGATGACATAACATGTCGAAACGTGGGTCAAAAAATAAAGTGGAATTACAAATTTATGAGTGTTTCTTTCTTCTTTTTTCTCCAGACTGGTAAAATTTCGCGTGACTCCTCTGATCTCCTGAGTTGAGTCAGTATCTCTTATCGTTTATCGCTAATAAATGCTTTCTTCGTGAGCTTTGTTAGTCGCCAGTGATGACGCTCCAAAATAAAACGTCTACATTCCCTGGGAAAACTATCACAGCTGTTGCCACTTTCACCTTGAGAAATAAATGTTGAAGATATACGTAAATGGACACTTTGTTCCTGGCCCATAAACCTGGCAATTGGTATCGAATCGTGTCACTATCAAGAGTGTGAGGTGATTGCTTGTGTCTCGTTAATCTAGGTTAATGAATGGATGTTGAGTTTGTGTCTTTCCAAAACTGCAGTTAAAAGGTAGACTATCAAATGAAATAAGCTTTGAAGAAGTGTAGGAAAAAACATTTCTTTCGTCAGAAGACTTTTAATGTGTGCTACTTTTCTTCTGGTTTGGAATAGTGTAATCTCATGGAATTCAAGTGGGAGTATCAACTTCCAGAAGCGCTAGTTCGGTACTTTGGAAAATCTTAATGAATTCATGCAGCTTTGAGATTTCCATCCAGTGACATCAGACTTGGGCAGTCATAGCGCCAGAAAAGATTCCATTGATAGCAATAAAAGTGGGACTCGAAAGAAAATGAATGCAATTAAATTGACAGATCTCAGCAAAGAAGTAGAGAAATGTTCACAACTCCCCGAAGAAGGAACCTATTGGACATATTCTACTCTACAACTTAAGGTCGCTCGAATATGGATTTTTTTAGGTAATCTACCGGTTAAGGTAGGTATTTGGATGGACACAACTATCAAATAAACATTTTTGTAACTCCAAACAAAACCCAATCCAGCGACCTAATCTATACATCAGGTCCCTCTTCATCTCTGTGTACTTCTTTCCTCCCTTCATCCCATCCAACATCCCTATCCTAAATAAAGAGAAAGGGAACGTACTACGGCCGAATGAATGGAATAAATAAAAATACCCAAAGCCGTACTCTTTGGTAAAAGACACCAGGTGTTTCGCCTGATAGAGTCGCCTCCTAAGAGTACGGCTTTGGGTATTTTTATTTATTCCATCCCTATCCTCTTCCTGCCCTTTCCTCGCTTGCCCAATATTCTCCCCTCTATTACCTTCTTCAACATTCCACTACCGCTCAATACGCCTTTCATCCATTTTTCCTGCCTCCATAGGATTTCTCTCAACAAACCCCTCTCCTCCCCCACCTTCTCCAGTACTTCCTCATTTGTTTTCCTTTCGGTCCATTTCACCTTCTCCATTCTTCTCCACACCCACATTTCAAAAGCCTCCAATCTACGTCTATCCTCCTGCTTCAGCGACCACGTTTCCGCGCCGTACATAGCTACGCTCCATATTAGAGTTTTTACGAGTCTTGTCTTAACATCCCTACTCAACGTCCCAGTCATCAACTCCCTCCTCCTTGAGAAAGCCTCCTTGCCTACCGCAATTCTTCTCCTTACGTCCCTACCACTTTGACCGTATTGGTCCAAAACACTTCCGAGACATGTAAACTGCTCTACCTGCTCTATTTTTTCCCCGCCTATTTTAATATTTAGCTTAGCCTTTTTCTTTCTGGTAAATCGCCTAACCTTTTTTTATTAATATTGATTCTCATCCCATATTTATCGCACTGAACCTCCAATTCACTCAGCAATGCTTGCAACCCCTAGGCCGACTGACAAACCAAAGCCTGGTCATCAGCAAACCTAACCGATTTTACGAATTCCCTTCCGAATTTCATTCCTACCTCCAGTTCTTCCCATGCCTCTTGATTAAAGGTATGGATTTTACAGGAAGGGTATTTACTGGCATTTTTCCATGATCTAATTAGTTAGAAATACTTATATGTTCTTCATCGAATGGTCATTATTCAATTTCCTAATGCCATTGTTCTTTTGGACATCATTATCAGAAAATATCTGTCCAATTGCAAAAGACGTAGTATCTTTTTACACCCACGTTTGCGTATTTTAATTTTTATAATATATCATCCAAGGAATAATAGTGACAATGACTCGATGAATTTTCATAAGCCTAAGCCTAATGTCTCATCCAATGCTTTTGGGGCAGATAAGCATTCATGTATCCTACATGTCTTGCCCCGCATCCTTTTCTTTCCTACAACACCGCCATCGAGAAGTCTTTGAGTTCGCTATGAACCGAGTCCTGAAATCATGAATGTAAAGTGGGAAAAATACGGGACCGATCGCTTTTGGGCAACTGCCGTTGTCACTTGGACTCTATTAAAGCCATCTTTAACGATTCTTTGTCCGGTATTGCTTAAGGAGTTTCTAATGGGGCATTTAGTATTTTTTCAATGGTATTGATGTCTAACTTTTAGAGTAAATTGTTACGAGCAATTATTGGAAGGTTATTTTTGTTTTTAAAAGATTGCGTCAACTGGAGATTTCCCTCGTTATAATAGAATGGTGAAAACAAGTGCTATTTGGCTCTCACTGTAACGGCTCTAGGCGAATTCATTTTGACTTTTAATTAATAAATTATAGCTTTCAAAGAATATTAAACCAAAGAGATGAAATGGCCACGTAATGGTCAATAAACCAACTATCACATGGTTTGTCTTTCCCGGCACTCTCGCTTCCTCCCTCTCTCTCTTCCTCACTACCCTCGCTTTTGCTATTATTATCCGCGATGCTACTGTTATTGCGTATCTGTGCAAGGTTCTAAATATAATGCATGGTTGTTCGGTGAACCGCAGTGTGGCTTTGACGTTTAAGAAATTGCATCGGGAATACCTAGTTCACTTTTCGTTCATAGGAAATTTTACGTTCCTAATGATAATAAAAAATCACTTGGGGAAAATTCAGTGATTTTAAAAGTCGTATATTCTACCAATTTATCTTCGCTCGTATTCACCTACCTCACGCCTCACGACCGGACGACACCCTCCAATAGATCGAAAAATGACCTTCCCACAACGCGCTTCCCAGCTAAAAACCTCAACCTTCCCTCTCTCTATATACATGTACGAATACATGTCACACTAGCAGACCACCATGGTTGGTTAGGCGAAATAAGTGCGGAAATATGCGGCGTGATTTTAACTTATGATAAGATTTTAAAAATTTGAATTCTTCAAATTAAATGTTAAAGAAAGCATGTTTGGATTTTCTCCTCCAGTAAAATCGTCTCTTGCTGATATGCTTTGCCAACTCGTTTAAGTATGATCAAACGGAGTTATAAATACTTGGGCGTTACCCTCACTCGCGACCTCTCCTGTTTGAAGGATATACGGGAATATTTGGAAACAAATAGAAATGATGATGTATTAGAAGGTATTTGAGGAAATTTGATGAACAAAATTAAAGAGCGATGTTATTTTTATCTAATTAGGCCTCGTTTAGAATTTGTTCCTGATATGGGATCTTTATAAAGTTGTATTGATTGAAGACACTGCCTCAGGCGTTACTTTGTGGACGTCTTTCATACGAGCCGTAAGTCAGGGAAGACTACCTTTGCAGATTCCACTAGAATTTTTATTCTACACAAACATGGTTTCATTGCAAATAAGAAAATCCTAGTGGAATCTACATAGTTGGTCTTCCCTCACTTACGCCTAGTTGGATTGATTGCCGACTTAGATCACGTGCAGCGTAGATGGGCTATATTTGTAAAACGCTGTTATGATTAACTGAGTAGCGTACCCAAAATATTTGAGGATCTAGGTCGGGAGTCACTCACGGAGCGAAAGTTAAGTTACAGATTGGAGCTCTTGCATAAATTGGAAGGTCGCATCTTAAAGTCGATGGTGTGGAATACAAGATTTGTATAAAACGTTTCGGGAACAACTTTTTCCTGACCTGACTTTGTCGCAGCGCGCGGTATCGGTGGTGGTGGGTCTGATCTTCAACACGCGCCAGTCGCCTGCGAGCGTTCTTTCAGGCTAGATCGTGTTTTTAGTGGACCCCTGTCGAGTGACTCATTGCAAGCGCAAAATGCAGCAAATGATTGAACAACTGTACGCCATCAAATTTTGTGTTGGACTGGGGAAATTAAGTACGGAAACATTGGGCATGATTCGCCTAGGGTCCAAGGATGAAAACATGTCACAATCTGCAGTTTTTAAGCGGCACAAGCTTTACGTCGAGAGAGCGTGGAGGACGAGCCGTCCTCGCTGAACGGTCGTCGGCGTCAAGAACCAAAGACAACGTATGGAGTTCAGAATTCAGACCGACGGTTAAATGTGCGCATGATCGGAGATTGTATATTGGCATTGATAAGATGACAGTGCACACCATCATTATCACTGAAATTCAGGGATGCGAAAGATCTGCGCTAAACTCGTACTCCCGAATTCCTGCTCCTAGGTAATCGAATACCTGACGAAAAACGGCATCGCGACGATTCGCCAAACCCCTTACAGTCCCGACTTGGCATCAGCAAACTGTCATTCCTATTCCCAAAAAATATTGAAATCCATCCTCAAAGGTCACCACCAAGGGACCCTAAGTGCCGTCATCAAAGAAGCTCGCACGCATACCCTTAAGGACCTTCCAGGGAATCCGCCTACCAGGGAACCTTCGAGTCATGGAAAAACCGCAAGGGAAAAAGTGTGTCTACCCTCTCAAGGGATGTACTTAGGAGAAATTTGAGGAATTGTAGAAATATCTGAATTAAATCTTTTTCCCGGTACTTTTAATGCAAACCTTGTATATATTTTTACCCCCATCGGACTACGGTAGGAGAGATCATGTCAATGCAAGTGTTCTTGTAAAATCTCAATCTTATTTATTTATTTTTTCGTCTTGGTCCGAAAACAGCACTTTTTGGCCTTTAAATCGGACAAAAATGACAACACAGCAGTAACAAAAATACAAACACCCCAGCCCTAGGTGTAAAAAATCCCACCCTGGCGGGAATGGAACCCGCGACCCTTGGATTAGGACGTTACCCCGTCGCCACCTGGACCGGTAATCTTGTAAAATTCGAGAGATTAAGTGCAGAAGATGTAGATTTAAGATGTCATTTTTCCCACGAACGACAAGGGATTATAATAACGTTGTCCAACCGCGCTGGGGGGGGGGGGGGGGCAAAGCATTTTGTATCAAAAGTAGTCCTGTCTGTTCTCACCTCCTGCCTCACATCGCAGCAGTGGCTTGCTGGGTACCATGTCTATATGAAGGGAGAGGAGACATTTTTACGATAATACAGCGCTCCTAGGACGATGGACATATTTTACCTAAAACAATTCGGCAATAGGAAAAAACTTCAACCGGTCTTGAAACCTCTCGCTATCGCGTCGGATTTTTTTCTGCCAAAGAGGCGCCTTATCTGGATTTGGGTCTCCGTGATCGTTGCCGAAGAGGGAAACCGCGTGATTGGCGCGAATGGAGATTGATCACCATAAACATCCCGCATCCGCGACCCATTGAATTTTTTAACTGCTGAAAAAGTGACTCCTACTGAGATTCATCGTCGTTTAAAGGATGTTTATGATGAAGATGCTGTTTGATAGGTCTACTGTAAATCAGTAGTTCGTCAAATTTCTCGGTTGCGAGCCTGGAAAAGCCATAACTGTTGATGAAACACGCAGCGGACGTCCGATCACTGCCACAGTCGATAAACATCGCAAACTCGTCGAAAATTAGATTCAAAATGAACGGCAAATCACTCAAATGCGTGTCGCAAAACCACATTGGAATATCCAAGGTACGTGTCGGCTTCATTATTGAACAATTTGTGTAACGTGAAATCTGTGCACGATGGGTGCCACGCCGTCCCACAGACGAGAACAAGCAAAACCCTCCTTATTCCATCGATCTTGTGCCTTGCGATTTTTATTGTTTTCCTCAACTCAAGAGACACCTCATGGGTAATCATTAAACCTCGGATGATGAGGCAAAAATTCGATAGCAGCCTGCTGTTTACCTCGCATTGGCGTAGAACTGGAACACGTCTCCATACTTCCGTTTCTCAAAATACGCTGGATGAATATAACGACCTCAAATCTGCGCTTGCGTGTTGAGGGGGAATGTTTCTTCCACATGCCATCAGGAATGCTTCGGAAGGTCATTTTTTTGTGGTCTACGAGCAAATGTGTATTAGTTTTCAACCTACCTCGTAATAATGTATGAAAATAAAAATTTTCTTTTCTTGTGTTTACCATCGAAATTTTTTCTTATAATACTTGTTATAAATAATTCACTGAGATCGATGTAATATACAAAGTGGAATCACGTACGGTTAAGTATCTAGGGAAGATGTAAGACATTGGTGAGACCACCTTATAGCCTTCCATCGTCCTAATCCATAACATCCGTTTGTATATAAAAAACACCGGCGTGCATTATTACATCTCATTGGGGAAAAATCAATGGAAGAAAGGAGTCAAGTGTGAGGAACCGGGGATATGGGGATTTGAAAACCTTTACGATTGACGCGCAACTACGCCTACGTTATGTGTAAACGATGGTCCGCCACGGGACCAGTGGGTTGGGATTTGAGAACACCAGTCTTCATTAGGTATTGCAGGTAGATTTAGGGAGTATCCTAAATTGGAATGTCTATAGGCAATAAGGTTTTTCGATTGCAGATGTTGAGTTGGATTAAAATCTTTTGTTTCAATTGTGAACTATTTGAAATACTATAGGTGAGAATAATTATATCTGATAATGGAATATAGTACTCTTGTTTTCTTTTTACCCGGTTGATGGCATATGAATTTTCATCGTAACATTTTTATAAGAGATTGACGTCGCGTCATATCGTTGATCGAAAAATCGCTATGACGTCACGTCATGTCGATTGTTTTCGTACGACTTACGTTACGAATATCTGGGCTGTCTGTACAGGGTGCGTCCCGAAAGTAATGTGATTGGATTTCCCGCGCCGTTCGTATTAGTCGGAGTGGGATTGAACTACTTGGAGTAGGTGGGGGAACGCGAAGGTTTCCCGCGAAAGCGGTCTCAGTGCTCTCCAAGCTGTGGAAGCGGTAGGATGTCAGTTATTGTAAACCTCTGTGAACCATGTTCATAGTTTCTCACTCTTTTCCGCGATAGATCGCACGCATTTACCGCATGTTTTTGCAACTATGGCGACATAACACGTTTCCATTATGTTTTCATTACTTCGTCTAAAAACCATAATGAAGCCAGGAATCTTTAGGACGGACCTGTGCATTCTCCTGTCTGGACCACACATAACGTTGGAGACGTAAGTGGCGACCAAGTGCTCGAAAAAGTCCAAGTTTCTGAAATCTGATGCAATTGCAATGTTTCCCATTTATCTTGGTCCAAGAGTTCATCGCTCAAAATGTCTAAAATATTTAGTCATATTCCCCCATTCCATGATAGTTCACGTCACACTTGCGCTGTTATTAAACGTCCAAGTATTAGCCATGAGCTAGTAGGTTTTTCACAAACCCTCCCCTTCCCTGTATGAGTGTTTTTCCTGCTGTGTTTTTTTCGTTGTGGATAGTCCGTAGGATTTTTCCACAAAAATCTTTTCACGCTTGAACCCAGTGATCCTCAATGTACCATGCACTTATACATTTTTTATGACACACTAAATGCTTTAATGTGACGATTGTAAAAATTTTATTTATGTAAATAATAAGGGAACCATTTCAGAGAGTAAAAATCATTCGCCTTGACCGGGATTCGAACCCGGATCCCGGTCAAGGCGAATGATTTTTACTCTCTGAAATGGTTGCATTATAATGCACACATAGCGGGTGACTCCGTTAAAGTTACTATTACAGTTTCTTTAAATAATGAGGGGTCGGGTGGAATAAGGGACTACCTATAGTTATATCTCATATCAATAAAAACCTTTAATTAATATTATTATTATTCTCATTTCATACATGCGTACAAACAAAGTGTGTTCAAAAAGTAAGGTGACTATATTTTTAAGAAAAAGTATTTATTTATTTTCCAATATTCAAGTTGTCCCCTTCAAAGTTATCCCCCCCAGATATAATACACTTGTGCCAACCCTTTTTCCAATCCTCGAAGTAAATCTGATAAGTGCTTTTTGGTATAGCCTTGACCTCTTCCAGCAATGCAGTCTTCATCTCCTCAATCGTTGCAAATCTCCATAATTTCATAGGTCTCTTCAGTTTTGGGAACAGGGAAAAGTCGTAGGGGGCCAAAACCGGTGAATGTGGCGGCTGAGGCATGATTGTGGTGCTGTTTTTGGCCAAAAAATCTCTCACAAGCGACGATGAGTGAGCAGGTGCATTTTCGTGATGCGATAAAGCCATGAATTGCTTCTCCACAATTCCGGACGTTTTTCAAATTGCCTCTCGCAAAAGGCTCTTAACTTCAAGGCAATACTCCTCATTGACCGTGCGGCGACATTGTGGTAAGAACTCCTGATGCACTAGGCCACGGTAATCGAAGAAAACAGTGAGCAAAGCCTTGACATTTGATCGAACTTGGAGTGCTTTTTTCGGTCTTGGTTCTTCTGGGTTCTTCCATTAGGACGATTGGGCTTTGGTTTCGACGTCATAACCGTATGCCCATGATTCGGCACCAGTTATGCTCCTTATGAACAAATCATTATCATCATTGACGTCATGCAACGGCTCCTGAGCGATGCTCATGCGACGGTTCTTCCGGTCAAAATTAAGCAGTTTCCGAAGTAACTTCTCAGACACACGTCTCATGCCCAAAACATCCGAAAAAATTACATGGCACGAGCCAACCGATATACCAACATCCTCAGCAATTTCTCTTATTGTGACTTGACGATTTTCCAAGACATTTTTCTTCACTGCTTCAACGTTTTCATCTGTTGTTGAGATGCTGGGGCGTCCAGAGCGAGGTTCGTCATTGGCATCTTCTCGGCCCTCTTGGAAGAACTTGTGCCACTTATAAACATTTTTTTACGCAGAGCAGACTCACCGTATGCCACTGTCAACATTTCAAGTATTTTGGAGCACTTAATTACATTTTTACACAACATTTGATGTAAATTCTTGATCAATTTTTTATATATCAGAAAATCACCGAGCACACCAAAACACGTCTAACATTTGTATTTGTCAATAACAAACTAAATATGCTATTTTATTGGAACTGTAAAGAAATATTTGGGACATGTGTACCAACACAACAAAACAAAAAAATCGAATGTAAGTTGTCCGCGAAATTTGAAAAGTCAGCTTTCTATTTGAACACACTTCATACATACAATTATTATCTAACTCGCGAGATTTTCTCTCGCCATCAGCTGCGATCCTCATGTCTCTCTGTGTACCTAAATAATATAATGATCTAATTATGTCGTGGGGTGGATAAAGATGCACACGAATGAAATCTTTCCCTTTGATTTATTATCCAATGGTTGAAATATTCGCCGCAACCACGTACTGCAATTTTGCATTTGATCGACCCGCTTATAGCAGGCCCTGTCACTAAACAATTTTGATTAATGATTTAATTGATCTGCATTAATTTTAATATATTCTTAACATTTTGTCTTTGCAGATGTTCCGGTTGTACGGGTAAAAAGGGGGCGAGGGCCTCCGGGAAAAAGAATAGTCTTCGATTTTGAGTCCTCCTGTGACTGGAAGTGGTATACTGTAAGTGTTTAGTTATTAAATTCAGTGGTGTGTGTGCAGTCCAATTAGGAGATCACTGACTGCTTTGCAATTTATTCCATTTTTCAATTTAGTAATTGATAGCAGCCATAACAATGTGGTAGGGAACACTCGCATCAAAGCAATAGCTAAGGAAATTACATTAAGTCTATTGTCGTAGATAAATTTTCATAAATCATACAGAGTAAATAATTCATTTAATATAAATCATATAAGAGATGATAATTCATTTCATATTTCCTGCTCAATACGTTTCATTTTGATTTTCACGTACTTGTTTGCAGGATCAAGCCAAATGAGCGGGAAAACGAGCTAAAATTGATTATCTGTTGGTGAAGCCTGCAACAGCCATTTCAGAGAAGTTAATTGGCTAACGTGCTAATTGTCTCAAAGAAATCTAGCTTGAAAACTATTCGCAGAATAAGTTCAACATGTAATTAAGTTTCAAGGAAGTGTCAAAAAAAAGTTAATAACTCAATTTGAAATTACACTGATTTGTTAAATTGGCTTTAACAAGATAACCAAATAGTCTCGGCATCTCCGCTCGACCTTCACCTAATTAATAAGGTTAATAATTTCAACCGCTCTTCTCACATGCATTTCATAGCTCTACTACGTAATAAGTACCATTGCAAAGGTTCGATGTTTTCATCAAGTGGCGGAAATCGTCTTTCATCTCTCATAAATCTCATTGCAAAATTCATTTTGAGAGGTACTGTCAAGGCTCCGTAATTTAAGATTCCTGTAGCGGTAACAGAAAGATTCAACATTCGCTTGAGACAATATTTAATCGTGAAAGCATTATAAATATGTTAAGAAAAAGTTTAATTTAGATCTATTATATTCGTGTATGTTATGACAGATATTCTGTGACATATCTGCAAAAAGGCTTTTGATATTTTCATCACATCTTAAATGGCACTGCTCATATTAATCACTTGTGAGAACGGCTTGGCTTCTCGATAGCTTAACTGGCTAAAGCACTCGGCCGGGCATCGAGGGATCCGGGTTCGAAACCAGATATGAGCGAATAATTTTTACGCTCTGAAACCGTTGTATTGCAATGCACATTTCGCGTGTAATTTCGTCAAAAAGTTACTGTCGCGGCATCTCCCACGGTGTCTTGGAATTTTGGTCAAAGTTGAAACGCCCCTAGCGTTTAAAAGTTGGTTTTAACATCGTGGACTGTGGCGAATCGCGCACGACTACTAATGCCTTGGATCTTCCGGATGGATTCTTGGATGGAACACCGGATCTTCCACTTGCCGGGAGGACGTGCTACCGTTACACCACCGAGGAAACTTAATTTACCTTGAGATCTGCGATGTTTTTAAGACGTAAAGTCGACGGCAAGTGGAAGATCCGGTGTTCAAATCCCGGTCAAGGAAACATTTTTACTTTCGTGATCTGCTCAAAAACCGCCTTCCCCACATGTCCTGTGTTCGCCTTTTATGTATTTTCCTATCCCCTTTCCTTATACCTATTTCTATGTTTGAATGAATATTTGTGCGCCGTATGGCGGGACTTCGTATTTGAATGTGTATCTGGCCAATGTGGCTCATCTCTTCTTCTGGCTATGCGTGCCACGAAACGTACTGTTCCTATTCTATATGATACTATATGCTTTCTAACCAACTGTCCCCTCTTCTTGTGTGTATTGTCTATTTCTCCTTTGGTGGGTGGAACAGCTCCCTAAAGCCTTCCTTTGGCAAATGATTCGGAGCACTTGGGCGTCTTAAAAACATCGCAGATCTCAAGGTAAATTAAGTTTCCTCGGTGGTGTAACGGTAGCACGTCCGCCCGGCAAGTGGAAGATCCGGTGTTCAAATCCCGGTCAAGGAAACATTTTTACTTTCGTGATCTGCTCAAAAACCGCCTTCCCCACATGTCCTGTGTTCGCCTTTATGTGTTTTCCTATCCCCTTTCCTTATACCTATTTCTATGTTTGAATGAATATATATATATATATATATATATATATATATATATATAGAAACATAAAAGAAGGACACTTACATTGGATATTTACGTTTCGACGGCACGGCCGTCGTCATCAGAATCAGTCTGATGACGACGGCCGTGCCGTCGAAACGTAAATATCCAATGTAAGTGTCCTTCTTTTATGTTTCTATGTGTGTGGTGTTTTTTGTGTTAGTGTTTGTGTGTTTGTGCGTCGTTGGAGAGCGTCTTTTCCAAGTGTGTGTGCGTGCGTGTGTGCGTGTGCGCGTGCGTGTGTGCGCGTGCGTGTGTGCGCGTGCGTGTGTTACACTTATACCCTTATGCACACATGCATATAATTAGACACTTGTTTGTGTAATGTTCCCCAACCCGTGTTTTCTTCGTATCTGCTGATGACTTTTGACGGTAAACGCGTTGCAATACCAAGCATGACAATTCTGTGGACATGTACGCTGTCTCCTTGTGTTCTTTGGTGTTTTGTTTGTTTTCAACCCTTACACGGTTATCCCACGATTTGAGATTTGGTCGCATAGTGTCTCATAAAGTTGCAATGCAGTCTCACAGAATGCCATCCTCCGCCTCTCTCTATTTGCCAGGCGCCCATAGCGGCTATGAGCGGCAATGATAGCCCCGTGGCGCCTCCCTCCGACGCCCCGGATTCGTTACCCGGAGGTGACTTGAAGAGGAGTTCGAAGCTGGTGGACTTCTCCCGGGAGAGGAGTTTCGTAGTCAAACCGCGAGGGTCCGGGACCGTGCATCACCCGGCTACCAAAGTAAGTGATCACTCTGGACAGTCCCTCTCGAGTCCAGAAACACTTCGCTGAGGATCTCGTGAGAGAAGGGGTCGGTGTGGAGTCCCGTTGATTGAGCTTGTCAATAATAACTGGATGGACTGCATATCTTAATACGGGGGTTGCCATATATATTTTCAGCCTAATAATGAAAAGACGGTCATTTATTGTTGAAAATGGCTTCATTGTTTTTCGAAGTATTCTCCATGATAATCAATACACTTTTGCATCCGCTCGAACCAATTTTCGTGACACTTGTTTCACTCCGAATGAAGTACCCCCAAAACATGGTTTTAAAATGCATCAAACATGCTTCTTCAGGCGCCGAAAAACGTTGGCCACGCAATTTTTCTTGATAAACGGGAATAAAAAGAAGTCATTTGGTGCTAAATCAGGGCCGTACGGAGGATGAACCAACGATTCGACGTTTTGGCCAGTCAAATCGGTAGTTGTTTCAGCCGATCTGTGAGGGCTTTCGTTGTCATGATGAAGAATGATCCTTCGTTGCCGCTTCTTTTTCCGTATTTCATGAAGCACTTCTGGCAAACAAATGCTCGTGTACCATTCAGAATTCACGGTTCTACTTGCTGTGACGGCACGGTTGTCAAATATCCAGTTATACCGAAGAAACAGGCGATCATTTGCTTCGATGTGCTTCGTTCACGAATCACTTTTGTCGGATTTGGATCGTCTTGGAAGACCCATACAGTGGATTGCTGTTTTGTTTCGGGTTCATATGCATAGATCCAGGATTCGTCACCTTTGCAGATGATATACACAGCTTTTGATGCACCTCGTTTGTATCTGTTGAGCATTTCTTTGCACCGATTGACACGATCAGCTTTTTAAGCTTTTGTCAAATTATGCGGAATCCAACTCGTACAAATTATTTTCACAGCTAAATGTTCATGCAATATCTTATTGATGCTCCTCATACCAATCCCCAAGGATGCTTCAATCTCACGATAAGCCACATGACGATCTTCCTTTACTAGTTCTTGCACAGCATCGATGTTTTCTGGCACAACAACTGATTTTGGACGACCTTCACGACTTTCGTCGCTGAGAGAACGGCGGTCATGATGGAATTCGTTATACGAGCGTGTCACAGTGACAAAGGATGGGGCTTCATCAGCAAAAGTGGAAGTAAGTTGATCGATGAACTCCTGTCTTGAAAATCCACGTCGAATGTCGTAAAAAATCATCGCACGAAAGTGTTCACCAGTTAACCCATTTTTTCGCGGAGAGTCATTGTGAACAACACAAGTTAAGATCGAACGACAAAATGTTTTGAGGAAAGTTAGCATTAAAAGGGTCAACTTTCATATGGAAACGTCAGGTAGCGCCTAAAGCACTTAGTGTTGTCAAGGATCAAGATATGAATAGCAACCCATGCACAAAAGTCTATTCTAAAACACTTTGTTCGTTCATAATTTGTGTTCCCGTATTCATGCTGTAATAATCTTTGTTATTCTCGTCTAACTTGAATTCCCTCGCTAATTTAACGCCCGACTGTTATGGCTAAATAAATTATACTGACCAAAATAAAACACGGCTATGGATCAAATTAACCTTTCACAGGACTTGTTTGAAAAGTACTGGTGATTGCTGCTCTTGATATTATACCCGCCTGAACAATAGATTGTAGCCAAGAGAAGTGTTTCATATCATAGTTAAGTTCATAAGTTAAAATAAGGTAAAGGTATTTTCAATTTTTTTCTGAGGAAATATGTTGACCCGTATCGGGAAAGTGCATTCAATGATCTATCGGCGGGATCTATCAATGATCTATCGTAATCCGTAAGTAAACGTCGAGATATGTGTCCTAGCAAATGCTTTTATTGCATTGAATTTCGATGTTTGATATATTAGCACCCTGCAAGCCACCGCTGGGGTGTGTGGCGTTGGGTGAATACGCACCAGACTAATTTTGACCCGAATATTTTTACCCCTACCGCGGTCGGAAAGTCTTATTCTGATCCCTTATCGTTCGTGGAAAAAAATGGTATCTTAAATCTATCTGCCCTGCACTTGATCTCTCTAACTTTATTGGCATGATTTCTCCTACAGTAGTAAAATACGGGTAATAATACATTTTTAACATCATTGCTAAAGAGGCCTCCTTTTAATTTATGCAAGAGATTTAATCTTTAATTTAACCTTCGCTCCAGGACTGATTCCCAGCCAAGTTCATCAAATACTCTAGATAAACCTCATCAATTTTTGTTAACGTTTTCCAAATCTAAATTCTCTGCGCTGCACGCGATCCACTTCGGCAATCAATCCAACTTCGTAAGGATCCCATTTATACTATCAACTAAATTCAGTTGCTTATTTTTGAAGAAATACCGTCTAAAACCTGGTGCATTGACTTCTTTCTTTTGGCACAGCTTGATGGTCAGTATGTCGCAACCACTCCAGGGGCGGAGATGTCAACCGATTGTGAGAAGAATAATTGTCAGAGAGGGGTACAGGGAATGCAAGTAATTTCGACGCCCGAAAGGATTATGTAAACGATATCAATAGGTTAGACTACAACAACAGGAAACAGACTGTAATTCGAATACTAGTTTTTTCGCATGTTACAATTTTATGCGCAAAACAACTAATTTTCAACACCATAATTTCCATCGAAAAAATCTGCCATAACTTTTGCGTACATTTCATGCTTCATCGGAATGCAGTGGCAGCTTTTCTCATGGACAGTACAGATTAATATTTCATCAGCCTAGAAACTGCTGGGAATCACTCACGGAGCGGAGGTCCCCTATTGCATAAATTGGAAGGGCATCTCTTTAGCAGTGATGCTGAATATGTATTTTGACCCCCATCGTACCACGGTAAGAGAGATCATGTCAGTGAAATTAGGGAGAGATTAAATGTAGAACGGATGGATTTAAGATGTCATTTGTCCCATGAACGATAAGGGATCAGGATAACATTGTCAGACCTCTCTAGGGACGTATTCGGGTCAAAATTTTTCTGGATTCACTCCCTGCCACACACCCTAGTGATGACTTGCAGGGAACTGAAACAAATAAATAAGTAGGGTCATATTCGGGTAAAAATTAATTTTGTGTGTATTCACACCCTGCCACACACCCTAGCGGTGCCTTGCAGGTTACTAAAATATCTAAAACATCTCAAACTGTTCGTACAAAATTGAGTAATGTGTCTCATCCATGACTTTAGTATGTGGAATGACCTCCAGCCGAACACCCGAGCGGAGTCATGAAGGGTACCATGTAAATGTGTTGGTGACATTATAAACCTGAAGGCATGCTCTAACTCCAAGCACGCCCTAAAGACGGACAACGTGTAGGTCCCGACGCAGTCGAAAGTTCCGAGGGCATGATTTCCCCTCCGCCGGCCGATGCGGTTAATTTTCTTCGGATTTGGACTGGGCGGGTCCCCCGGTCGTTCGCCCACGCAGGACCGCTCCCTCAACCTCCCACTTCTCGCCCCTCCTCCCCTCGCCAAACCCCTCCCCGTGTCCTGGACTATTCACAGAAATCGAAAACTACCTCCCTATTTCTCTATGCTGGACCCCATCCCGTTTTCGTAGAAGTCTTTCGTCTGGACCTCGCCAAGTGCCATCAGTCATTGCCCCACGCATTGGCGATATGTTTATCATACCGATCTTTTTTTTTGCGGGGAGTATCTTAGAAATTCGCGTAGGAAGAAGTCAGTTTGCTCAAAGACTTAGCACAGCGTTACATCCCAGTAAATTATTGGCGGTCTTTCACCCCCGTTGGACACTGCCTGGGTAATGTGGATCAGTTAGCTGCGGTGCGAACGATCTTTCGGCTGCGTGTGAGTACCCACTCCCACTCCTCTCTTTCGGATGTGTTAAGTCTTTGAATTTTCATTTGCCCATGTACAACTGTTCCTTGTAGCTTGTTGTTCCTTGAAAATGGTCGTTTTCCAACTGTTCGGTTCTGGCTCCCTTTGAGATGATTAATTAGAAATTGATTCCTCTATTATTATTATTTATTTCTAATTATCATGTTTCTTTGGCCAAAGTGTTTTGCGGATATCCCTTTCGAAAAAGAAACTCGCCCATTACTAATGGCTCCCGACAGCTTTGTGTTAGGATTCTCCACTCGTGAGTCGACGACTTTGAGTCCTTTTGCGAAGAGTGAAAAGGTGTCTTCTCTCTCTTTCAATCGTCATCTATCTGCGCCAATGAAAATTGCAACGCGATAAATGTTCTGCTTAATTTCTTAAAAGCGAATTGGAATCCGAATGTCACTATTATGTTAGGTTGAATGTTTTAAGCTACTTAAACGCTAAAATCCTCTTAACATGGAACGTGGGATCGTTATATGATGGATATTAGATATTTAGATAGATATTTTATTACCCTCTAAGCCACCACTAGGGGGTGTGGCAGGGAGTGAATTCACACCAGACTAATATTGACCCGAACACGACCCTACCGCGGTCGGATAATGTTATTCTGATCCCTTATCGTTCATGTAAAAAAGTGAAATCTGTTCTACACTTAATCTCTCTAATTGTGTTGACATGATCTCTCATACCGTAGAACGATGGGGGTAATAATACATCGTCAACATCACTGTTAAAGAGACGTCCTTCCAATTCATATGCAAGAGCTTCAATCAGTAATTTAACCTTCGCTCCATGAGTGACTCCCAGCCTAGCTGCTCTAATAATTTTAATACGCTACTAAGTATATAAATAAATAAATGTTTTTTATTAAATTTATGTATAAGGTTCAATAAATAATTGGGATAGCATTAAGTATCCTTTTTGTAATAGTTTGTTCGTTCCTATTTTTTCCCGTTTGTCTTCGGTGTTGCAGTTCTCTCATATTTTTTCTCGGTCGACAATTTACCAAAATGATTTGGTTCGGTGATAATTCTCTATGTGTCGCAAGGGAACTCAGGGGGCCAGTACGTTTATAAAAGTCGTAAATCTTGCCTGCTTTCCTCAAGAATCAGAGGCTCCCAGGCTAAATCCTCCAGCACATGTACCCGTGACGTGTACTCGCCTCTCGTAGCAGTCCTTAACCAACCCTGGGGATTTTCTCTGAAGCTTGTCTAATTCCCTATCTAACCCTCTCTCCCATAGATCCCAGAAAAATTTGCCGCGTTTTCTAACTGTTGGCTGACCAAAGTAGTAGTGCTTCTTTTTTTTTACTTTTTTCTGACCAAAGTAGAGTAATGCTTCTTTTTTTTTACTTTTTCATTGCATTTTCCCACCACCCGTCCAATGAAAGCTAGCATTTTTTAAGGCTAACCCCTTAAACTGTACCAATATGTGTACCCCTTGAAAGGCGTGATACTCATGATTTTTGAAATAGACGAGAGTATTGGGTCGATGAGGATTGCTTAGGTCCAGGCTTATTTGAAAACGAAACAGCGAAAGCATTTTGGGGAAATGAAAAGAAAATTTCGTTGCCCTCACTTACAATCTCTCCTGAGTGAAACACATACTATGGGGAATATGTGGACAAACTAACAAAAATTAGGATAACTTAGAAGAGTACTGGGTAAAGGTGATGAAAAGGTCAAAGATAAATGTTATACTTCGGTGGTTAGTCCTCATTTGTAATATGCTACAAGTATATAGGATCCTCGCGGGTCGCGGTGGTCTAGCGGGTAGAGCGTTGGACCCGGAGGGTCCCGGGTTCGATTCCCGGGCTAGGCACTTTGGGCACCTGCAGCTCCACCCAAGCTAGTTGATTTTTCGGGTACCAGATCTTCCTGGGAAACCATAACCGGCACAGGGAAAGGAACTGGCCCCCCTACCCTGATGTGTGAATATTCACACGCCGTTGGGCTTGGTACACGGGTGAGCTCTACCATCACCTACTAAACCGACCTTCGGGTTGATTACTGTGTTTATGGTTTATATAGGATCCTCATGAAGTTGGATTAATTGTCGAATTGGATCAGAGGCAGCGTAGAGGAGCTAGATTTGTTAAACGTTGTTATAATAAACTTAGTAGCGTATTAAAAATTTTTGCGGCTGCTAGGCTGGGAATCACTTCTTGCATATGAATTGGAAGGGCGTCTATTTAGCAGTGATGTTAAAAATGTATTATTACCCCCATCGTTCTACGATAGGAGAGATCATGCCAATAAAATTAGAGAGATTAAGTATACAACAGATAGATTCTAGTATTGAAATTTGTAATTCGGTGTTTTCAGATGTTTGATTTTGTTTTATAGGCGTATCGAGTGAGAAAAGAACGAGTGCTTGAAAGCCACGGCGTGTGGCAGGGGGTGTTAAGGCACCGGCCTTTAATGCATAAATAATGAGAGCATGCGTAAATATGAAAATATCTAAATTCAAGCAAACACTAAACCACACATTCACACGATCGCTCGTACACGAACGTGCATGCCTATTTCCATGAACTGCTCACAGCTGAAGGGTATGACATCATCTTGAACTAGCATATCTGCGTTAATATCCATTCGATTAGGCCGTAATTCATATGGAAATTTCAAAGCCATTTACTGCTATGAATAATGTATACATAGCTGATGGATGAACTTGGACAGTTTCTTCGAAAGAATTTAATAATGGAGACCAAGAACTCTCTCTCTCCTTCTTTCGTGGGAACATCTGAGCAGGATACACTTTCTCGACTTTAGTGTACGGTGGAAATTTCTGGAATTTATTGTGTTGAATATTTTCTCATAATTACAGCTTCTGTTCCTCTTTTAATGGTTTCCACTCCTCCCGTTGTTGATGTTATTGGAATTGCTTATTTGTGTGAAAAACGTCCAAATTTACTGTTAGCTTCGATGTTTTCAGACTTAACTCTGTGGAAATCGATTATCACTGAAGTAAAAAAAACAATGTATCTTTCCACCAAATTTTTTATTACGTGCGACTAGTTTTAACTCATCGGTACCCGAGGATGACGCTGAAACTCTAGTCGTACCTAATTAAAAATTTATTGGAAAGATACATTGTTTTTTTTATACTTCAACCCGAATCAACATTTGGCATATTTAATATAGGCAATGTATCTCGCATGCCCAGAGTTGCATTTTTCCTTATTCATCCACTTTTTCACAAGGTGTAATTCAAGAGAAATTTCGAGCTTGCGACGATTGAGTTTTCAGAGAACATTTTCTCAAAAATATCTGTGATGGTCAAGTACGTACATCTAATTGGTAATCCACCGTTAAGATGTGTAGGAGTGGTGGTTTCAAAGCAATCATACTCAACCGTAATCATGTTGTCGCAATAAGATTATCAACCCACATAATTAACTAGATATTTATAATGGCGGCTGACCTAATAATCCCTGCCACTCGCGGTGACTTGCGAGAGAAGATATGCGCACGGATATGGTTACATCTGCATGCATGTAATACAAGTACTCTGAGAAATGCCACTGAGACGCGAGGCAGGAGGTATTTGGGCATCTTTATTTATTGGCTAATTCTGGTGAATGAGATATATTTCTGGGAGAGATTTCGGAAAGGAAACTAGGCGGCTTTTTCGATTCCTCTTAATGTTTAAATCTTACGACTCGGGTTGTAATGCGAGGTCATCAACTGTAGTGTGGTGTGTAATCACCCCCTGCCACACACCCTAGCGATGGCTTGCTGGGAATTAAAATAACTATAACTAAAATAGTACGTATTATCTTCAGGAACAATGTATTGATTGACTCATACCATGGGTTGATACCCTGGTAACACAATTATTACGTGGAATTAACAAAGCTGCATAGTTTTCTTTCCGCAATGGAGAAGCTCCTCAAAGGGAAGTCTGAAATTACCGATTTTACTCTGAAAGAGAGATTTCACTTTACCATTAGTTTTTTTATCATTAGCCGCTACAGATTGATTTATTAAACCACACTGGACTCTGTATGTGGATATGTATAGTTATATTAATCTATAAATATATATTGTATGATGTGTATTTAGTTTGTTGTAACTAAAAATCAAGGAAGACTTGCATGTCTGTTGTGTAATCATTCCCTGCCACACACTCTGGGGGTGGCTTGCAGGGTACCATTCTCTTTCAAATTTTCTGCTAATCTTTGCCTTTTGAATTCACTTAACGTTTTCCGAAATTCATTCTTGGCGTTCGCCTTAGATATCTTGGAATCGTAATTGATCTCAATTCTTTTTGTCGCTAGAGATATCATCCCTGGTGTTTTTCATCTTGGCGTGACATAGCCTTTGACGTCTCAGTGCTTTTCTAAAATCCGCGTTGTACCATCTAGGTTCCGTGTCATCTTTTATAAATTTACTGGGAGTGACATTGTTGACTGCTGGGCGCGTGGTCTCAAGGAAGTGATTTCACGTTTCCTGAGTATTTCGGTGATTACTATCTTTCTTAAAACTTGTAGATTGACTCTCTAGCACGCACGTTAGGTTATTGTAGTCTCCTTCTTTAAGCAAATAAGTTTTCCTTTTGGGCCTCTTATTTTGGACCCCATGTATCGAAAACATAATGTTTACTGCCCTGTTGTCATTGATTCCGTTTATAGTTTCTATAATTAAGACTTTTTCGAGAATATTATCGTCCCTAGTTGGTGAAGTGGCAAGTTATTGTAGTAAGTTCGACGTAAAGAATTCAATAGCGATTCGCAGATAAACATATTTGTCTTTACCCTCCTTTTAAAACTATATGTGCTCCAGTCAATAATAGATAGGACATTGAAATCTCCACCGATTATAACGTCGCGATCATTTTGTTGGGATAAGAAACCTTTGATATGTTGATCTAATTCTACATAGTGTTGAATTATCCTTGTCGTCCGGCGATCTGTAATATGAGCATACATAAATTCTTTTGGATTGAGGACAATGTTAATTCAGCACCAAACGCTTTCCAAACCATTACCCGGAATTAATTGCCTCAGTCCTGGCGACGCAAGAATTTTTATCTGCAATGAAGACACTGTCCCCGATTTTATTTGTTCTGTCATTTCTGTTAAAGGAAAAGGATTTTGGGAAAATTTCCCCGTCGGCAATGTCAGTGGATAACCAGCTTTCTGTCCCAATAATTATCTCTGCGTCTGTGCTTTGTATAAGGTGATGAAATTCTGCGACTTTGTTTTTTAAACTTTGGCAATGAACTACCAATACAGATGATAATGTTTCCTTGACATTCGGTGTTTTAAATTTTTAGCAAGGATCACCCTCTTTTTAATATTGAATCCCCTACAAAATTTTCCGTCCGATGCTATCTGATTTGTGTTAAATGAACAAAAGATATCACTGGCCCTCACTTCATTTAAAGCTACATCATTTGGCATGGGAGACTTTAGAGACCCACTATTTGAACTGCACGCTGATCTACACTTTAATCTAAAAAAGCCCTGCAGTGCTCGAATATCCTACCCGCTACACACCTGGCGGTCTCAGATGTGTAGTGAACACCAGAACGGTTCAGGGGGTTCCTACACAAGTGGATGCGATTGGATCACCGTCTGAAGGTCGACGAAGAACGCCACGATATCCCTGCAGAAAGCACGCAACCTCTGCTTGATGCCTTCCACTCAGCTCCAAACCAGAGGTCCACGATCAATCCTCGGGACAAGGCTGCAGATTGAGAGCGTCACATCAACTCCCTCGACAACACCCTCTCCCCCCCCCCTCCCGCTTCACTTCCGAGCTCAATTCCCTGAAGGAATTCAAAATGTCTTCATATCCACGGTCGACTGCATCGTTGACGCCAACATGAGCCACGACCCGCAACCTGGAACACTTCGTGCCAGCAGCCGCCGCTCCAACCGCCGTCGTCACCCGGAGAACGCCACCGCGACGGTGCGGTGGCTAATGTATTGGCTTCTCACCCAAAGGGCCCGGGTTCGAATCCCAGATTTGGCAGATATTTTTCGGGGGTATCGCGATCCCTACTTGAGATGCTTTGTGGAGAGCACTTTGAGTGAGTACGCCGTCCGTCGGATGGGACGTCAAGCTGGGGACCCCTCAACGCCTTTCGTTAATAGAGTAGGCTAATGCCGACGCCGGGTTTCTCTCCACCCTTCATCTTATCTTGTCCCGATACTTCTCCACCACCCCACCGTGATCTTCACCGCATTAGGGTATGGGGTCCAGAAGGATTCGTTGAAAATCCATGAGAGAGGAGGGGTGAGGAAGGCCGCTCGAGGGCTCATTGTCCTACATTCATTACTTTCTCGGAAGACCACTCTCTCTCTTTCTGTGGGGGGAGGTCTCCATCTGGTGGAAGAATTTCGTTGGCATAGGTCGTCGCTGCGGAAAATATTTTAGAGCTTATGGTTGGTTTCTGTGCCGAGGGCCCCCAGTCCCACGTGCTTACCCCCCCCTAATCATACTACTTTTCCCCGATGATGCTACAGACGCCTTGGCGCGGTTCAAGCGGTAGGTGAGTCGCGTTCGGAGAGTTAACGTTGGAGGAGGCCGTCAGAGAAGATATTCGACGCTGGTCCAAGTTAGCGCCCCAACCCACTTTGATCAGAGCCTGCTTTCGGGAGAGCTGTGGAGAATTTTCGTGAGGAGGCGGCAATATGAAGACAGTACGTATGTGTTTCATTCACCTTTCATGATTTTAGATTGAGTTCGTGAATTCGTGCTTATGGGGTCATTCCTCACATGTTAAACAAATTTTGCCGCTACCAAAGAGAGCTAGCTATTTGATCTCTTGCTAATATACCGCCAAGTGATTCCTGCAAACTTTTTTTTTGTTAGGTATGGAATCATGACTGTATTTAGTTTATGTATCATTAATGCTATGATTCATGTAAAAGTTAAACTAGAAACTTACCTATTTAGGTCTAACATCCATAACTACACCACAAGGGGTCAAGCGAATCTAAATACTACTTATTGTAGAAGTCATCAACTTAAACACATTTCATAATGTGAACATACGACTGTATAACTATCTGCCTCCTCAGTTGAAATTGGACTGTATCCAGTGTTTCAAGAATAGGGTGTATACCTGGTTACTTGCTCCCCTAATTTATTCATTGGATGAATTCTTTTGTGACAATCTCCATCACATTTAAGAACTTATGTTTATATATTAAATAATATTTATATAGACGACATTTAATATGGTTGTACCGTTTTTCAAAATGAGTTAAGTATTATTATTATGCTAACAGTTCCATTTTTCGCATTTTCTTTCTACATGTCCTTCGGGTCGGGGCCCCAATGCTCTTTGACTTTCGCCCTAATGGCTCGCAGATTATTACGTAGATTTAGCTGTTACCTTAACCAGAATCGTAAATGTGATTCTATAAAGGTTTTCACGCATGTATCATGCCCGAGAGGTCTTTGGACTTCTGCCTGGTGCGGGTCGCCTCAATTAAAGGTCCCCATTTAGCCGAACGTTTTATGGGTGCCTTTCTACTGAATTTTGTTTCGTAATCTCATCATGATTGAGTTAATGTAATGCAAACTTTTATGAATTCTACAGATGGCATAAAAAGGATAGTTTTTTTCTTACTTTCAATTCCTCTGTCCGCCGCTAAAGGCGTGCTGCAAGTGTCTACACAAAAGCAATTAATAGTGCAATGTAAAATGGAATCGGAAAGTCGAAATTGTACATCCTATTTTGTATTCATGAGTACTAAAAGTATACTTTGAATATTAATGAGGCGTACGTCGTGGGTAAAATACATTAGGTCTACGGAATTCAATGGAAAGTAAAGTCGGAAGTTGGAAAATTGTTGAGACGTCAAAGGCTTTTTCACGCCAAGGTGACAAATATTAGGAAAGATATTTCTTGCGACAAATGGAATGAGATCTCTTATGATTATGAGATATCTAAATGCTAAGAAGTAACGGAAAGTGTTAAGCGAATTCAAAAGGAAAATATGAGCTGAGAATTTAAACGAGAATCCGAAAGAATTTTGGTCGTACGTCAGAGAGGTTCAGGCAAATAAGTTTGCGAGTCTTCAGTTAATTCATCCAAAAGCGATGAAGGCGAATGAGTAACCAGTAGTTTGGAAAAGGGCAACTTCAATAAATTCCTTTATTCAAAGCGTCTTCACCGATGTCTCGCCGAATGTCGCGGATAGCTTACCAAATTCTTACTGCCAAACGATTCCCAAAATTGAAATTTCAAAAAATAGAATAGAGCGTTTGCTGAATAATATTATCCGTCTGAATAAGGAAGAAAACAGGTCCGATAACACTTCCTTGGCGAACACCTGAAGTGACCTATAATGCATTAGAGCTAAAATTGTTCATGGCTACTCTTTACACCCGACCATTTAAAAATTCATTAATCCAGCCAGGATATTTTTGACTAGGATTCTAGCTTTGTGAGTAGCTAACTATGAGGTACTTCTAGGGGTACAATACGGGAATTAGGAGAAGGGATAATGGAGATAAAGTTTGAATAGGAATGTGAAGCGAGGAAGGAGGGCAGAACATGATTCCCAGGAAAAAAAGTCCTTTATTCCAGTTCGAAAATGCAATTGAAATAATACAATGTATTAAATTGGTGGGCATCCCTAATTACATTACATGGTAGAATCAAATTTCATCCTTTTCTTATCATGACTTAGATCCTCTGCATCGTTTGTAGGAATGTGTGGAACTCCATCAGTGGAACAGTATGATTGTTACAGTAGATATGATTATGCAGCAATTGTAAATTCTATGTTTCCTAAATGATTTAATGAAATAATGTAGTGGCGCCTGCACATTAGAGCAGTATAGGATTGGACTTAATCCTATATGATAAAGGATAAAATTTTCCTAATGCCTCCTAAGACAATAATTTTTTCACTCAGCCAGATTTTCTTCTGTAAATTTTCATATTCAGCTTTTTTACCAGCAAGTGAATTTATGTACTTTCTTTTGGTCAAACTTTGTAAAGAGTATTCCTAAACCATCTTGAAAAGAAATAATGATGGTAGTCACATAATTCAGTAAAAATTTTAGTTGTAATAAAAAGTAAGAAAGTTCTTGTTTTTTTTCAAAATATTTCCATTCCTTCTGGGGTATTTCTTGAATCTTTTCACATCTGAGCTTCTGAACTCCTGGGTGTAAATTCTTTTCACTAGACACTTTGATAAAAGACTGTCTCTGGTGTTACTTGGTGGAAGTCTTTGATAGTAAATGAATGAGGACTAATTTTGCTATTTCCTTTGGCCTAGCTCAGTGGAAATTTCAAAGTTAGTCTTCATTCATTCATTTATTATTTTGTGCCTTGCAAGCTACCAGTATGGTGTGTGGCATTGATAGAATGCAAGACTTTCTTTATTTTATATTACAAGTCTGTAGACCACAATCATATATTGTTATGGTGAACTTTGGTCTTGATGGCTGCCGACTAAGGGTTTACATTCTGGTGAGTAGGAAAGGCATGGGTAGAATGTGTACCTGATGCACAGGAAAATTGATGCAGAATGTTGGCCAGAGTTCAATAAATTTTGAGAAGCCAATTTTCAATGTAATGTTCATATTTGTTAATATAAGCTAGAGGACAGATATTGATCCTGTAAGAAGTCTGTAATAGTTTGGCAGCTCAATGTTGGGTGAAGTAGTGACATATGACTGTTAAGGTTGTCTAGAAACAAGAGAAGACTGTAGAATTTGATAAGGGAGGACATCTGCCTGTATTTTGGAGTGGTGCTTACATCTGCATAACTTTCTGGACACAGACCTAGGTGATAATTTGGTGGTCATTAAATTGGTGATAATCAGCTCAGTGACTTCTATAAAGTACTTCTAATCCATTTTCATTATCCTTAAAGTTTCTATGTAGATAGATGACACATTATGATTACATGCATTTGAGAAATGTTTAATTTGAATGTGTGTCCTCATGATTGCAGCCACGTCACGACATAATGGCGACACATCAGCAGCAGCAACTATCTGCTCAACCGCCAGCAAGTTCCAAGAGAAGAGAGGGAAGTTCAACAAAAAAGCCCAAACCTACCCTTGAAATTTATCGTCCTCCAAGTGAGTAGAATGAGTTTACTGAATGAACTGCATGCATGTGGCACACATATACGTGTAGTGTGTACTAACTTTTCAACTTTGGTAAGATTGCATTTATTTATTTACTCCCTGTATCATATATCATCATATCATATCATCTAGTATTCACCAACAAACCATGTGGTATAGGTTTTGTCAAAGCAGAATATACATATATTCGTTTGCATGTAAAACAATAGAAACATGAGGATACAATCAAAGCTGAATACAGACACATTCATTGCTTACAAGACAGGCATTCATCCACACTACATTCTTTCGAATTGCAATGGTTACTTATGGCAGAGGTTAAAGTGACTTTTCCCATAATGAGTGATGAGGAGCGGGCTTTCTGGAATAATTGTACGCCTGTTGCTACAGTTTGTGTTTAGCACTCATTCTGATAGCATCCTAATCTCATTAGTGGTCAAACTTTTTTCCAAACTTGTCTTCAGACATTATTTGTGATTCTTTTGTGCAAAGTTTAATAATATTTTGTGCATAGTTTTAAAAATATCTCTAAATATATAGCCACAAAAAGGCAGCCATAACAGAATAAAAATAACCCAAGAAATTAGAAGTAAAATCATTGCAACATGAAAATTAGGCATGAGGGCGACTGATTTGGCATGCACATACAATTGGTCAACGTCAATGATTTGCACCTACCATAAGAACAAGGACAAAATTGAGGAGACAGATGCTTCAAAGGAAGTGGCCAGGGCATGTATGCAATGGCTAAGTATTCTCAATGATGTTGAAAGGTTGCTTCCTAAGTGAATAAATGAAAAGTGATTGCCAAGCAACGCTATTAACAAAAACATCATTTGTGGGAAGGCGAGAGTGATTTTCACTGACCTATTTAAGAAGATGCCAGGATCATCAATGGCTGAAAAAGAAGTATTTATGGGAAGCTGTGGGTGGTTTGAGAAGTTTAAGGGAAGAGCGAGCACTTAAAGTGTTGTGAGACAGTGAAGCAGCGAGCTTCAACTCCAAGGCAGCAGAGTGACCTACGTCAATGATTGCAAGAAGCTCATAGATTCTGAAGGTTACCTGGACCAATATGTATTTATGATGGAAAGGAGACAAACTATGCAAATTTCACTTGAATAGAGATTTATTCACGACCCGGGTTTCAATAAATCTCTATTCAAGTGAAATTTGCATAGTTTGTCTCCTTTCCATTATGGATAAATTTCACAAGGTTAACCCTAATACCGTTCGGTTTGTTAATATGTATTTAATTATGATGGAATGGATGGATCTCTTCTGGAAAAAGATGCCAAAGCAAACATATATAACAGTATAGGAGAATGCATTGCATCATGCATAGAGAAACATCACCCTAATAAGGCAGTGGCTGTGCATGTTGAAAATTTATTAAATGATAATGCTGTGTTGTATTTTCACATAATTTTGAAGTGTCAGCAAAAACAAATTTCTCAAGACAGACATCTAGTAAAATAAAATTAGGAATTTATCATAAATAGTAAACTAATTATTTGGATCCTTTTCTGTATACTTCAAATTGAATTTGCATTACAGGTTGGTTCATTCCAAAATAGAAGAAAAGATCACTATTATTCATGATCCTAAACAATATGCATATATGGAAAGGAGACAAACTATGCAAATTTCACTTGAATAGAGATTTATTCACGACCCGGGTTTCAAACACTTAATGTCATCTTCAGGTGACTATACAGAGTTACGTATCCTATATATATATGACAAGCAATTGGGGGGGGGTAGGGGTTTAGGAGCGGGGGAGAAGGGAAGAGGGAGGGGCGAGAGGGGGGGAGGGAAAAGAGTGTAGAGTGAGGTTTGAGAGAGAGAGGGGTGTTAGGGTTGGGTACGGAGAGTGGAAGAGACAGGGGGGGGGGTTGGGAGGAAGGGCCCTGGTTTCGTCTCCTCTTCATCAGCGTCTTACATTGGGTAGTCCCATGGACTCAAATGGAATGGAGAAAATTGGGGAGTGGGATGGGAGAATTTGGTCGTTAACCAGTAACGTCTTTCTTCGGGAATGCTGGACGATTTCCAACGCTTCGAGAGCGTCCAGTCTCCTCTCCTTATCTTCAAAGTGCAAAATTTCTGGAGAGAAATTGCTACAGTGTCCGTTTTCAAGGAGGTGCCTGGCGAACAAAGAACGATCCTTGCCCGCTTTGAAGCACTTCCCATGTTCATCCGTCCTTATTTCAAGGCTCCGAACAGTCCTCCCGATGTATATGGCTGGGCAGTCGTTACATGTCTCCCCCCTGTCTCTTCCACTTTCCGTACCCAACCCTAACACCCCTCTCTCTCTCAAACCTCACTCTACACTCTTTTCCCTCCCCCCCTCTCGCCCCTCCCTCTTCCCTTCTCCCTCGCTCCTAAACCCCCCCCCCCCAATTGCTTATCATATATATATAGGATACGTAACTCTGTATAGTCACCTGAAGATGACATTAAGTGTTTGAAACCCGGGTCGTGAATAAATCTCTATTCAAGTGAAATTTGCATAGTTTGTCTCCTTTCCATCATGGATAAATTTCACAAGGTTAACCCTAATACCGTTCGGTTTGTTAATATGCATATAATTTTCTTTGAATAAAACTTGTAAATAATTCAATTTTTTCTGCATGGGATGCATTGTGGTATTTTACATTAATGAAATGGGAAATATTATTTTGTTTCACCAGTGTTTTGCTGAACAAGAAAGATTACAGAACGAATTGCGCTAGTTGTACAAGTTCCCGCTGTATTTTATTATTAGATCCCCAGAATTAATTGTGTTGAGTGGACATGACAGTTTTTGTAATCTCTACTGTTAAAACTGATTCTTAAATATAACAGTATGCAACTATCAATTTTTAACGGAAAAGTGATTTGAAACCAAATGAACACTGGTGAGAGCAATTGTTAATTGGCCGCATTTCATCATTGTAGTGTGTTTGGGATGTTTGTTTTGAAGAACAAGACAGTCTAGAAATATAGGTTTTTGTTCATTCCTTTTTTAGACAGAGATTTATCTCTACATCTTGTGTTTAAGTTTTTAGTTTTATTTAAGTTTTCAAGCTACAACAACTCTTTGCTGACATTGTGGTAGTTGTAGCCCTGATGTTCCTTATTTAATCCTTTATGATTGGGGAGCTTATTAAACAATTTATTTTGTTCTATATCACGTTTGCAAATATACATGCAATGGCATTTATAATTCTTGACCTCAATTCTTATACAATCAGCACCTCTTAAAATCATAAAAAGACTCTTGCTCAGCTTTCAAAGTTAATTTATTAAGAATGATTAGTTCTGTTTATGTGATAAAATAGTCATTCAATTCAATTTCGCCCTTCTGATCACTCCATTTTGTTCTTCTAATCAACAAATGTAGTCCTTCATCTGAGGTTGGCAGGCTTGCATGTTAATCCAAATGACAGAGAAACTTGTTAATATCTTGCGTGTTGTTACTGTGCCCTTCCGCTTTTTATTTGATTAATGATATGAAATGAATGTGATTCAGCATAAGGGATCATATTTGCACCAATTTCTATTGGTGTTCAGGAGTTTCCTTGCTTAATGATAAATTGGTTTTTAATGGTACAGTATTTTTTTGTATTCTTAGTAATGTATGCATTGACTTGTTACTTTCACAGCAAGGGCAATGGTGGAACTGACACAGAATGGCTCCAGTAATAATCAATTGAATGTTCATGCCAAAGAATTCTCAACTGGCAAAGGCCCTCAGCAGGCCAAGGGAAACCAAGGTCCTGGGATTTTGATGTCAAAGTGAGTGCTGTTCATTTTGTGTTTGTGGCTCGTTCGATCAGGTGATGAGTGGGAAGTATAAGTAACCCCAAGGTGGCCAGATTTTTAATCAGCAGAATTAGGACAGAACATCTCTGCCCCCAAAGTATTACTATCACATCATAGCACTCATTTTTCAATTAATTTTCCATCTCAACCAATGGCCAGGTGCATGAAATCTTCAATGTAAATATGAGAAATTGTAAAACAACTCAATTGATACATTTCAACAGGAATGGATAATGATCATGGAAGAGTTGATAGGGATTTTTAAAACTTAAGTTGTTTATCGTTAAGTTTGAGATTTCATGGTCCTTATTTAATTGCTGGTATTTTTTTTTTTGGCTGATTTATCCCTCTTTGTAGAGTAATCAGGGTGATTGGAATCGCCAGATAAATCTTCTGAGTGATACTATAATAATAAATATACAGGTAAGATGCCAATTGAACTTGATGGTTTGAAGTTCTACTTTATGAAAATTCATGATCAATTAATAAATTAACTTGGTATTTTTTCTCACAGAAAAATGATTTTGTGTGAAAAAATACGAAGGTGTATTACTTCCAGTATATGTTCATGATACTGGAAGTATGAGTTACAATTAGTTAAAAATTTCATGACTGTCAAAATTTTTTCTCCATTAAATACCTCATTTGTGATGTACATACATGTTCTGAATTATTTAATCAATCAATCAAACAGTTTTATACTTAGAATTCATTATCAAACATTGAAAATTGAAATATGACTGAAAATGAAAAATAATTATATAAACCAATAGTAACTAATTAGCGTTTTTCACATAAAGGAGGGATATATAAAAATAATTCTTTTTATGAATATTTCATAATTAACATTTGCATACATAATGGTAATTGACAACAGGATAATACCAAGACAAAAGAAATGAAGTCAATTTTCAGGATCTGAACCAAGCAATGAAGTAACCAGAGAAGTTTCTTGTGTGGTGATCGTTTTAGTTTGATCTTTAGCACCAGCTCCATTAACACAATATTGTGGTTGTGATTTTACCTCCTAATGCTTACGGTATCACCTTTGCTTAAACTTTTGCAGCTTTTTTGCTGCCCTTTAGTTTAAGGAGTCATTTTTTATGAGATAAATATGGCAAAAATAGGTATATTTACTTCTTCCCCTTCAATGAAGAAAATAAGGAGTGTTGCTGCATAATACATTCCTGAGGTCCTTCCTATGCCTTGAGCATATATGTACCCCCTTATAATTGACACTTCCCAGGAGTATCTCTATCCATATACTGTTTGCATTCCTTCCTGTCCACTTCTATGATATAGATGTGCCATAAATCATATTTGAGCCATTGAATAATATAATATGAATGGTATAGGAAATAGCCAAAATGAAACTATGTCAAGTGTTAAACCAATCATGAAGGATAACAAATTTAAGGAAAACTCCTATAGCCATGATAAGTTTGCACAACTCATCCAAAAAGGAAAAATGCAAATTGCTGTGATGGTTTGTGGGAGAAGGAATCCCACGACAGTGACCAACCATGACCTCTCAACCAGAATGCCCTTCTGTGGTAGTTTGCGGGAATGTTACTTCCTTGCCAGTGACCAACTACAGACAGGCACTCAAACCCAATTTGCATCCTTCACAGGCTCCGTTAAGGATACCTAGGTTTATGAACACACTGTCCCTGACTGTTTATGGGAATAAATTCCATGTCAGGGACAACCACAGAGCTGATACACTCACGATCAATCAGGAGAACACACAGTCAACAAAGGGCCTAACCCCTGGGAGAATATTACCCAAATTGAGCAATGTCAAGAGATTTAGTTTTCATTGCAGGATGAGTGGTGCTAACTTAATTAAGGCTATAGGAGTTTTCTTTTAATTTGTTATTACACAAGGCCGTAGAGCTGAAAGTTTCCTAGACTTAAATCATGAAAAGTTTTACTCATTACTTTGGTTGAAATATTTTGGTATACTTCAGTAGAATTCTGCTTTCAATATGATTCCAGTTGACCAGAATTGGATGAAACAAGCGGCCTGTTTAATCAACTCCTGATTTTTTTTTTGAGGTTTCCTTCTTGTCTATGTTACTCTCACGCATGTCTTGATATTGGGAACCAGGCCAATGATGATAATTGGGAACCAGGCAAAGTGAAATATGTGTGAGGACATGCCGTCAAACTCTTGCCATTCCATGTGTTTTCCGTCCTTGTTTTTTTTACCTTAAATTGATATTTTCCATTACTTTAGGTTGTTTGTGGTGGAGCTGATTACTCACCCAAAGGTCTGGGTCCCAATCACAGTGGAGTCAGAATTTTGTAGAGGTGTCTAGCTCCCTACTTGGGTGCAATTTGGAAACCACTTTGAGACCTGCGTTTATAATGTCTTTTTAAATCCAATCATTAGCTAATGTGAGCGTTAACTTAATTTGAAATATTGAAAAATTTGATATAATAAATAAATAAGATTCCTTATTAGTGAAACTGAACATTGTAACCATAGTAACATCATGTGACAATTAACAAGCAGTGTAACGGTCACTTTTAAACTTAACCTAGTGGTCATAATGCTGAGTTTTGGCCTTAATTGGAGGTTAAAGTTAACCTTCTCTTTGGTGAGACATAATGAAACCTAGCCGATTTGGAGTGCACTTGCTTTCAGATGGGATGCTGTGGACTCCTTGTTGGTCTTTCATTAAGGTGTTGGCAAATGCCGATGACAGGTTTTTACTCCACCCTTCTCTCGTGCCCTAAAAATCCTACGTCTACCATATTACCCCCCTCCATTCCTACTGGCACAAATGACCTCCGCTCTCAGTAACCTCCCCTAATAACTACCACAAGCACTACTTCTGTGGGTTTACCGTTAAAATTTCTCCTGCAGATCCAGTGGTAGTCTTGCTGTGAATTCTGGTGGAATTGTGAGGCCATCATCGTCTTCCTCATCTTCATCTTCCTCATCAACTGGGTCTTCCATGGTGGACAAACCATCCAAGAAGAAGGGGTCCTCGTCCCTCTCTCTGTCACGGAGTAGTGGAGACCTTAGGGCCCTTCAGCAGTCTCCCCAAAGAAGTGTACATTTTTTCTCTGGGTTGAATGAGGATCATCGACCAAAGGTCAGCCAAGTTCACGTTTTACCTTAATCATGTCTTTATAGTGGTAGTGTTATGAAAACAGTGGATGTATTTCATGAAAGAACGGTTGCGATTGCTTCATTGATGATGTAATGTGATTTCTCAAGAACTGCTGAATCTATTTATACTCATTTTACTTATCACTTATCGTATTTGGATATTGGTTGACTCTATGTGCTGTTTGCTCCTTCTTGGAAATTGATGTTGACAACTTCAGATTAGTTTCAATTTATTGATGCAAAGTTGAGTTCTGGATATATGGTAAGAAATAATGCAATGATTTTGTATTTTAATACAGCACTTTTCAGCCTTTCCTTCGAGCAGTGTTTTTGCACTCATGTATATAATTTTAACGCAGGAAAGTGCACTTCTCATTCGAAGGACTTCAGTTAGAATTGTGGAATTGAACTAGTAGTAGTACCAGTTGGTAAGATCTGAAATTGTAGGACAGGTATGGCACCTTGTCCAAAATTGAGTTGTCTCTAAAGAGACAATCATGTGTTTAATAAAAGACATCAAAGCTAGCAACTGATAAAATTATGGTGTGACAACTAAAATGAACTAATTAGATCATTTCTCTCAGGAGAACATCAATAAATTGCACAATTTTCATATGCTCTTTTCAGTTGACTTGAATGCAGTTGACATGCCTAAAATTTAATTTCCAATTTTCAGTTTGTGTTCCTATAAACATACATGTGACAAAAATATAAAAATACATGTGTGATATTCTATGGCAGATGTTATTTTGCTTTTGAGTTAGTGTTGTGATTTCATTAGACCTTTCACACACTTTATTTAACTGAATTCTATTCCCATAATCAAGTGGTAATGTATTCATGCTAGAAACTTGTTTTGCCAGATTAAAAAGGCATAATTACATTATTTAGGGTGCTATTTGTGAATACCCTTAAATAGGTTCTCACAGTCCAATAAAACTGAATTCACTGGGAACATATAAAATTAGAATTTAAAGTTTATTGTTTTAGGAAAGGTTCCATTTTTCACACACATGCTACAAAAATATTATTGAGTTAGTTCACATATATAATGATAGTATTTAATGATGAGCATTGTGTTTGATGCTAAAAATTGAAAAAAGAAGTAAGGAAAAAGATTAAATTTAAGATAATGTAAGTACTCTTCAATATGATTTTTATTTGTGCAATATTGTCATCCATGCATTTTTCTTTCAAACATCTTGGGTGGATGAGTGAAAGGGATCTCAAGTTGCAGAGATTACTTAAAGGTTTCCAATGAAAAAAGGCATTTCTAAATGTTGCTTGGATGAGCACAGCATATCCTCATTGCATGCCATTGGTAATGACCGTACAATGAAATTCCTGTCTTTTTCCAGTGCTATTTGGATAAATTTAGTGCTAAATAACTCTTTATTGAGTTACAACACAAATATAAGATTTACTTCATATGATCAATCTTAAAGTTGTGTGATAGTTGACCAGACAGATGGGACGCTGCTTACTGTGAAATTTCGAGTTAATGATAAAATAATTAATTTTACTGTGAATATCTTAGTTTTAAGGCCATTTACTATGTGTTGGTGGACAAAGGAAGAATCATTTGAATCTTATTGAAATTTTGCTATTATCCCAAGTTGAGAGCTTAATTTTGAGTGACATGCTTAAATGATTAAACAGAAAACATGCATGAGTGATATTCCAATTATTTATCAAAATATTGGTTTACACTTTTTAAAATAGAAGATTGGCTATTCACTGAGTTGGTCTATGACCGTGTATAACTTATACTTGATAAATGAAAGGAAATAATGACTGAGAGTATTAGTATCTTTTGTTGTAAGTTGAATTTTGGGATGCACACATGAAAATCCTGTTTTAAATTAAAATCTTTGTTTTCTTTGGTGAGTAGCTGTAAGGTACTTTAGAATTTAAAAGAAATTATTTGAATTTGACATGAAATCTTTAGATGGGAAAGAAGCAGCTGGCACATCTGGCACACCATTCAGTGGCTGTGGGCCCTGTGAAGAGCAAAGAGAAGGGGAAGCAAGGGCGTACGCATTTGATGGCATCATCCCAAAATGCTATACAGCCTAGTCCAACTCTCCCTAGAGTTGCTAGTACCTCTTCTACTCAGGTCATTCTACATCATTTCAAGAGTGATAATGAGGCTGATGCATGAGAAGTTTAACCATTATTAAGATGCTAGTGGCTAACTACCATACGATTTTTAACTGCATTTTTGCTAAAATGTGGGCATCGCATATTAACATGGCCATTATAGTCAATCATTTCAGATGAGAAAAACAAAATTTGCACTTTTCCACAGATTTATTTGTAATGTACAATACGTTTCGTCAAACCATCTTCCAGTACAAGTCAATTTTCAACTTGTGATAAATCATATTTATGCCTGTTTAAGGAAGGGAGGTGGGGAGGGGAGGAAAAGAGTGAGGAGTAAGGTAGGCGGGGACAAAGAGGATCATTTCGGAAAAAGAAAACACTTTGTTCCTCCTCATACACTCCAACACTCACTCTTTTCTTCCCCCCTCCCCCTTCCTCAAAAGGATATAAATATGATATATCACATGTCGAATCTTGTCTTGTACCTGAAGATGGTTCGATGGACTGAAACGTGTTGTACATTACAAATGAATCTGTGGAAAAGTGTAAATTTTGTTTTTGTCATAATGTTGAACTTCCACTACATCTCACCTGAATCTGTTGAATATAATCATTTCATACTTCCTGGGAAAACCCAAAGTGTGTCGCATACACTTTTGGGCTGTGATTTTTTTGGTTTTAACAAAAAACTCATTTTAATTGCAAATCCTATCCATTTACATTGATTTTTGCAGTCATTGTTTCATAACATGTTCTCACAAGACACTTGAGTTCTGCTAAATATCTGAGGGAAATAAATATCCATTTATGACTAACTTTTGGTAAAATAAATGGAAATTTTTAGAATAATCGAGCAACTAATGTCAACCTTTGTATATTTGGGGGGGGGGGGATAGCAGAAACTTTTCCCCCATTACATAGGGCATTGCATGATTTTTTTGTATGATTTTTGATTTCATTGTATGTCTACTTTGAAACTTGAAGTAGTCATCTTGCCCGTTTCCAACTCCCATGATGGTACGGGAGGAAGAGAAGAGGAGTGCCAAAGTGATTTTTTTCTGAAGGCGAACCTGTTGGCGTGATATAGGTTGATAAAACAATTTGCCTGGAAAACCAATGAGAGAATTAGATTTTTATATTTCAGAAAGTGTAGTAAATGCTGCGCACAGTATAAGGATAAATGTCACTGCTTGCAGTGTTTGGATTGATGGGGTGTCATCATGGCCATGGGAGTAAGAGATTGTAGTGTTATGTCAAAAGAGGAAGCAACAATAATTGCGTGTATGATTATAAGTTTCTCATATTAACTTGAAGAATACTTGAAAGGGTGTGTGGAATCAAAATTGTTGGTGATTTTCAACCATTGCTAAAATTGAATTAGTGTTAGTACTGAGGTGTGCCTACATCTGCTCACCTGATATTACTCTACAAACCATGTTTTTTTAAATGGATATGATGAGTAAGGAATGATAGTTCTCTATTTCTCAGACAACTGCCGGAGAGGCTTTTCACCAATTGTGGGCGAGTGTTTGATTGAAGATATTAATGATTTTGGTTAGGTCTTAATGTTTCACATGGTAGGCATGTTGCTGGCAATCATCTAAATTTGAGGGCTGTCCAGAAAGTAACCTCCATTATGCTATGAAAAATACACTGGAAAAGACACAGAAATTTTATCATGTTCATCACCAAACTACATCTCTACTATTTTATACATATCTACCAAACAGAAGTAAACATTTGTCATATCTTTGAACTAGTTTTCAAATTATTTCAACGATAGCATCTTGAAGTTTCTTGTTGAGATGAGCACAAAACATGTAATAGCCTAACTTTTCAGACATGTTTCCATGTGACAGGGTCATGAAAATCTGTGGATAACTTGCTTAAGATTTTAAATTTCATAAAACGCCAGTTTTCACCACTTTTCGTCAATTTTCAGGTGCAGTTCATTCTTCACCAAAGATGGACAACCATTAGTGTCATCACCATGCATATTTATGTTCACTCTTCAGCAAACAGCAACACTGATGCACAGCTCTTGTCTCTCATCACATTTGCTCCTTAAAGAGCACAAAACTACCGATGAATATCATCAGCTTTGGAAGTTTTTTTATCAGTCAAAACCTTAGCACTCAACATGCTTCACATTTGGCGGGAATTGCAATTGTACGGTTCATTTTGACTTACTATTATAAACAAACAACAAGCGGTGCGCCCTACCAACCACTGCCACTCGAGGCGTACTGACCTACTGTGTGCATCAATATGGTGACTATTCGGCTCCCTTCACTAATTCTCACGCTACGTGAAAATGGAGGTTACTTTCTGGACAGCACCTGTATTTGTCAAAGGTAGTAACAGAGTGACAACTCGGCCATTAATGTTGGAAGCCATTCGTTCCATGTAATTTGAAAACTTGTAATCTGACCATTTTGATGCCCCCTCAATTGTTTTATCTAATTTAGAGGTGAACCAAAAATAAGTTTCATTTCATCCTGTGAAGGCGTGAGCAGAAAAGTCTAATGAATGTTAAAAAATGAGCTTTTTCAAATGTATTAATGTCATTTGTTTCCAGTTTTCATCATATCATTCACATGTCAACATATATAATTAATAGGTTTGAGATGAAAATTGTATTATTACTCATTTTCCACAATGTCTAATCTTCAGATTTATTTCATAACAATATAACATTGTAGCATTAACTAGATCAAATCGTGTACTGTCTAAACCACTGTGGTGATGGTAATCAAGAAAATTAGCCGTGATGAATATTTTTTGTTATATTCTTTCCATATTTCCTAAAGAGGTCAATAATTTATAAATTTTTGATTTATGGCATTCCAATATCCCTGAAAGTTTTACTCTTGGATACAAATTTATTAAAAAAAATACTTAATTCATGATCATACCAAAGGATAAGCGGAATGCACAAATTAATTCTATAATGTGCAAAATGCACCACTCACCTTAATATTTGGATGCTCTGCTTAGATGTATAGGTATATTTTGCCTTACATTGTTGTTTGCTTTCTAACGTAGGTGAGCACAGGTTTCTATTACCATCTGTAACTGTTTCTTAAAGATGCCTAATTTCCCTTGCTGTATCACATCTGGTTTTTAATCTTAGTTCTTTATTGAATGCAAGCTATTTGATCAGTGCTCAATATATCACAGGCTTGTGAAGGCATTGGGCAGAGTCTTGTAGTATTTCTGGTCATTATCTTTTCTTTCTTCATTGATAGCTGTTTTTGTGAATAAAAGGCAGTACCCATGTTCGGATTCCGCTTCTATTAAGGCATTACATTAATTCTGAAAAAAATATATCATGAAAGCACTCATTTCTGTAAAAATCTTTCATAAAGATATGATAGCATTATTTAGATGGTAGAGCCTTTATCAACAACAACTTTGTTCCATAATCTTTCTGCTAAAGCAGAGCACTCTTCAAGGGAATTGATGTTTCCCTTATAAATTAATGTAAAATACCATAATTCATTCAGCATTCTTAAGTGGTTCTCTATATGCAGTAAGTTAAGAGTGTAAAACTTATTTGCTTTGCCTGGTATTTGACCCTGAATAACTGAGTACTTGAACCAATGCAGCCACTGAGGCATGGAAATCAGGTTTGACATAAATTATGCCCAGTGCTACTACTTCTGGTAGAGCTGTAGCTTGAATGAAATTTGCATGAAATATCTAAGCCTCTTAAAAATAATTGAGTTAAGTCAGCACACTTTAAATCTTTAGGAAGTGGATATTTTCAATATCTCATTTGCTTGTTTATTTGAGAAGCCATTGAACTGAAAATGAGAATGTGCAGTGAAGTTGTGTATGGCTTGAGAATTCCTCGTAAATATCAATTTAATCTCAATAATGTGCTATTGTACGTATGGTCAACAGTCTCATTTTTGGGATTATTACAGTTCATTCATATTCCTAAATTTCTGCCAATGCAAAGTCTGAAAGTTATGTTGTAAACTGCATGCATAATTATAGGCTGTTTGATGGCTTTGAAGTATCTTTTATGGTGCAACAATTTTAGAGAGTAAAAATCATTCGCCTTGACCGGGATTCGAACCCGGATCCCTCGACATCCGGCCGAGTGCTTTAACCAATTAAGCTACCGAGACGTCTTCTTACACTCTGGTTAAAGCACTCGGCCGGATATCGAGGGATCCGGGTTCGAATCCCGGTCAAGGCGAATGATTTTTACTCTCTGAAATTGTTGCATTATAATGCACACATAGCAGGTGACTCCGTTAAAGTTACTATTACAGTTTCTTGAAATCTTTTATGGTATATGTGTACCAGAAAAAGTGTACTTTAACCTCTCTAATGTTATTCTGTGACAGTTGTCACTCCATTTTATCCTCCTCCCCTTAATTAGTTTTCCTGCCTCTTCAATGTTACTGAAGATGGAAACTTTGGTGCCCTCTCTAGTGATAAAATGAATCCTCTTGTCAGGAGAGGATACTGGCCAGCTGTGCAAATTGTGAATATTTCTAATTTGATTAATTCCCAGGAATGGAGAGTCATCAAATTACAACATTATAATTATTACTAACCAGCATTTACTGACAAAGCCATAATTTTTTCACATAATATTCCTTTTGCCTTGATGGTGTGTGCCTATGTGCTGTGTGTTTATGTTTGTGATGCATTATGAGTTGATTGTGACAAGTTCTTCCGGTTATTTATTTGATGTGAGTATTTTGAGAAGATGAAGAAATTTGAGGTAATACTCAATGTATAGCGAACATTTAATGCCTTTCAGAAAAACAAGAAATAAAGCTGAGAGTAAAAGTAAACAATTTTTGTATATAAAATGATACTTTTGTTTTATTATAGGTTTTTGAAAAACTTTCCTTTAATATCTTAGGGAAGCAGTAGCAAAATAGTTTGGCTGGGACCCTGTTGCAATGGAAGTTGAATTTTGCTTGATGCTTTGAGAGACCGTGATACCAGATGCATGAGTGGTTAGAGGAATGAAGAACCTGTTTGCATCTTGGTACAAAATTAAACTTTAAAATACATTAAAAAATACATTAACAGTCAATCTATCATTCTCTGTAATTTGTATAATATCTGTACATCTCATCTTACTGTCGCAATCTCCTTCACAATTCAGAACCATCCTGTGGTTGGGCTTAAAAGAAGCAAAAGCATGAGTGCAGCTGCTGATTTCATGCCGTGCAGTGAGGCTCCCAACCTTGGTCCTTTCTCCCCTAATGTACAGGCAATAATACGTCATGCAGTACAAGGTAAGACAGAAATATTAATATCACAACATGTGGTTTTCTATTTTTTTCCTCATGAGTGCTTTGTAGCTTGGCTCTTCAAGCATATTCTCTGGATTGAGGATCTTGGATTTGATTTTTGCTTTGTGACTTGACAGCCTTCAAACTGTAACTTTTACATGAAATAAGATTTAAAATATTTCCTTTATTATTTACAGGAGTTCTTAATTTGAGGATTGATTTGTTGCAACTTTCTACTGTCTCTTCAGTTCCTGTCAATTTTTTATGCTCAACCTTTCTTTACTTTCAGACATGAAAATTCCATTACAACATGGGAAACTTTTATCTTAGATAAACATGGATTTTATGATTATCAATGTAACCTTTTCAAGTCTTGTTCACCATTTATGGAAGTAAAAAAAATAAACTGCAAGTAAATGAATTTAAAAATGTGCTTATCTCATGGCATGTAAACATTTTAGATACCTCAATGATAGGGTATATAAAAATATTGAATCGCATACCCAATAATGACCTATTTCATTTGACGGTTTGAGGCTGCACTTAAAAAAATTCATGATCACTGAATTACTAAACTTGGTATTTTTTCACATAAAAAGGTTTGAAATGTGTGTGTGTATGTATGTATATGTGTGTGTGTGTGTGTGTATATATATATATATATATATATGAGTTCTGTTCCTAATTCCTCTTGAGAAAGGTGGTTGGACCACCGAAAGTTCGAGAACCAGTGAGTTTTCCCTCTTTTGTGTGTTTTGGTTTCTGTGTTTGTTATGACTGTCAGTGAATTTACATTACACGTTTGTGGGTTTTCCAAAAAATGTATATATATATATATATATATATATATATATATATATATGCATATTTATGTATGTATATATATATATATATATATATGCATATTTATGTATATATATATATATATATATATATATATATATATATATATATATATATATATATATATATATATATATATATATATATATATATATATATATATACTACCTTGATCAAAAAGTTCCCGGAATTTATTCAGAAAATTAAAAATACAAGTTTATTCATCTAAATCTATATTGTCCCCTTCAAAGTAATCCCCATCGACTGCAACACACTTATGCCAGCGCTTGATCCAATCCTCGAAACATTTTTTACATTCGGTTTTCGGTATGTCCATCAGTGCTTCCTGCGATTTTTCCATTACTTCCTCTCGGCTGCTAAAACGCGTTCCCCGTAATGGTTTGTTAATTCGATTGTACAGAAAGAAGTCACAGGGAGCCAAATCAGGTGAATTCGGTGGCTGTTGGATGGTATTTGTTGCATTTTTCGTCAAAAAATTATGAATAATGATAGCACTGTGCGACGGTTAATTGCTCAATTGGTAGAACATCCACCTGGAAAGTGGAAGGTCTGGTGTTCAAATCCCGGATAAGGAAATATTTTTACATTTGTGATCTGCTCAAATTCGCCTTCCCCACCTTTCCTGTGTTTGTCTTTTATGTGTTTTCCTATCCCCTTTCCTAATATCTATTTCTATGCGTGAAGTAATATTTGTTCGCTGTATGGTGGGATTTTGTTTGAATGTGTGTGTGTGTGTATATATATATATATATATATATATATATATATATATATATATATATATATATGTGTGTGTGTGTGTGTGTGTGTGTGTATGTATGTATATATATATGTATATGTATATATGTGTATATATATATACACATGCACATATATCGATGATGTGGAAGTACTCATGAGAGCATTATGATATTTGGACAGATAAATATATATATTATATTATATATATATATAATTGAAGTATATTATTTCTTTATCCATATTTATTGAAGTCCATTAAATTTTTCATTTGAACTTCCATTCCAGTCATTTACAAAAAGCTTGTATTTTTTACAGACCCAAATGATCTTCCCGCTCGTTCATTGATGGAGCTAGTGAGGAATATTTTTGAAAGGATTGCAGAGGACAGAAAGTATGCCTTACCTGCCGCACAGCTGTGCATAAAAATAATAGAGGTAAAAGATTACCTTCTCAGTTGTGCCATTGTCGTCCATGGATTCTTGTTAAGTTTTAAGATTGTCAAGAGACTGTTGCCAAACTAGAGAAATATAATTGAGAAATAAGCTATCTGCATAATTTACTGTAATGTGTATCCCTTGTTAATTACTGTGGTGAAGCTAATAAAAACCTAGTAATTGAGAGGTCTTTAAGTACCTATATTCAGACTCTGGGGCTAGGTTTTATGTTCCACATTACAAAAGTTCAATTTTGCATAAATCTATTTTTCTCAAATCTGCATTTATATTAAGGTAAAAACAGCTCAGTCCTATTTTTGATAGTTCAAATGATATTAATACTATTTCTTATTTGCCCAAGGATTATAATAATGAGTAAAGATACATTATATAAGGCACACCAAGTAGCATACATAAATAGAAAAATAGACATTATGTGAAAAGTAGCATTCGTTCTTGTTGAAATTGAATTGTACAAAGAATTACATTGCTAATTTGTCATTTAAGTGTTCTTTTATGGAATAATATACTTTATTAATTAATTTTTGTTTTCAATTTTGATTTAAGACTCTTAATGCCATTGGTACATTTAATATTTGCTGGTAACTCATTGTACTGCCTCGGACCCATTTCATGGGCTCCTAGTTTTATTCTTGTTCAGTTAACTATTGGTTATCCATTTTGAGGATTATCTGAGCTCTTCATAATATTAATAAAATTACATTCGTAAAGTAATTAAATGCCTTGAAATTTTTGTATACTTTTATTTAAAAATACAAGTTTACATGGAATTTCTTAAAAATATTTAATTTCACAAAATTAAAAGTTGTCAGTAGTATTCAGTGATTTAATTTAAACACTATTATATTATCTGTACTTTCCTGTTATCCTTTCCCTTGTATTCATTAGCCCTGGGAATTTCACATTCTCCTTTCAAGCAAACAAACACTTAGTTTTACCATGCAACAAGTCATTAACTGTCCACAATTAAAAATGTTATTGGTGTTAGATGATGAATTTAAATCCATTCCAGTGATCCTTTGTCAATGTTCATACCTTGCCTGTCATTTGTTTGTTCCTGGCCATCTGATTGGTTTAGCTTTCTGAGAAAAATATGTACTGCGTTCACTTTGTGTTAGGTCTATGTTCTTGAAAAGCTATAATGCCACCATTATAAAAATGGGTGGAAAGAAATATACTTTTGATAGTTAAGCGGATAAAATAATACTTTGTAATTCCACAGATTTATTTCACAAACACACGACCCGGGTTTCGACGTACAACGTCATCTTCAGGTGCAGACATACAGGCGACCAACATATATATACCCTTAGACCGGGGGGAGGGGGGAGGAAAATTGAGGGGAAGGAAAGATAGAAAAAGGGGGGGGGGGGCTTGGGAGGAGGATGGTGGGGGAGGGGGTTGGGCAAGGCGTGCTTGTGGGTGGAGAGCCAGGCGGAATAGAATGAGGGGGTAATGGAGGGTCGTGGGAGAGGGGGGGGGGGGAGGAGTCCCTACCGGATTATCCCTTTACTGGGAGTCCCAGACATGCCAACTCTCCCGATTTAAGCGGGAGACTCCCGATTTTTCCTTCTTACGTTCTTGATGAACTGTTCAAATTGTGTACTTAGCTTGACATGTTAATAAAGTGTGACATTCATTAAAAATTGGCAAAGTGTCATAAAGGGATTAAGGTGCCATGCAAATATTGTGGTAATTAAAAGTGATTACTTCGTGATACACTTCTAAAAATCTCCCGATTTTTCATTTTTGAAATTGGCATGTCCTCCCGATTTTTCATTTTTGAAAGTTGGCATGTTTGGAGTCCCCAGCGGGGGGGGAGGTTGTGGAATTTTTAGGTTCACTATGGATATCTCGGAGGGAAAGGTTTAGGAGAGGGGAATAGGAGGTATACAATAGGTCATTAACAATAATTTTTTCCTTGGAGCGAACATATTTTAAAATCTCCAGTTGCTCTAAAGCGTCAAGTCTATACCCTTTCTTCTCAACATGTAATATTTCTAGCTGAAAGTCACTCTGGTGGTGGTTGTCCAGCAAATGTTTAGCAAAATGCGAAGATGGCTTTTGGTTACGCACACAGGCCTGGTGTTCCTTCACTCGCGTACAGAATTTCCTTCCTGTTTGACCCACGTACACTGCATCACACTCACAACGTAACATATACACGCCACTCTTTTCTCCTTCTAAAATTTTGTCCTTTGTGTGTGAGAGCAGGTTTTTAAGGCTTGATTTATTATAATAAGCGATTTTTAACTTTTCTTTTGGTAGCAATTTGTAAATTTTTTTCCAGGTTTCACCCAGATACAGGATTCTCCGCCACTTGGCAGAGGAATCTTGTAGTGGCTGGGATTTATAAATTCTGTCAATTGCCTGTTTTTTTATTTTATCTAAATATAGTTTATCAATTAGTTTATCATCGTAGCCGTTATTACGTGCTATTAATTTAATTGTTGACAGTTCTTTCTTGAAATTGCATAGAGACAAAGGAATGCTTGTCAGTCGGTGGATCATAGAATGGAAGGCGGACAGTTTCTGGGAAAAACAGTGCCTTGAGTTACAATGAATAACTTGGTCTGTGTATGAAGTTTTCCGGAAAATGGAGAATTCCAAGTGATTTTTAACTTTTGAAATATTTAAGTCAAGAAAATTGAGTGAATTGTTTTCTTCTAACTCACAGGTGAATTTAAGGTTCTTATTTAGAGAATTTAAATGAGCTAAGAAATTTTCAAGTTGCCTTTTTGAACCCTTCCACACACAAAAGACATCATCTACATACCGATACCAGCATAAAACATTCTTATTGAGTACATTCCCAGAGGAGAACAAACATTTCTCTCAGTGGTCCATGTAAATATCTGCCAAGAGGGGGGACAAGGGGGAGCCCATGGCCAAGCCATTGAGCTGTCCAAAATATTTTCCGTTAAACTTGAAATAGTTTTGCAGAACACATGTTTCCAGCATTGCATGAAGTTCACAGATGATAGGGGCAGGGACGCACTTTTGGAAGAGAATAGTCTCTGCTATACTCAGCGCTTCTTTAGATGGGACACTAGTAAAGAGATTGCAAACCTCAAAGGAAACTAGCAAACACTTATTGGGAAGGACCATCTTGGATAGTTTACCAGTAAGGTCAATGGAATTGACGATCCCATATTTGGCAGAAAATTTGGAATGCTGCCTAAAGATGTTGTTCACTTTTTTCGATATTAAATGATTGGGGGAAGTCACGTTTGAAACCACTGGTCTAATTGGGATTCCAACTTTGTGAATCTTTGGCAGCCCAAAGAAACATGGTGCTGTCGGGTGCTACTTTTGATAGCTTAAAAAAGGAAATTAATCACAAGGAATGATAACGGAGAGCTTCCGTGTATGCAAGGTTTGTCCAATAAATACATGAACTGAGACCATAAAAACTTCCATTTTACAAAATTTAGTGTACATCGATTTCAGTCCCTTCAAAGTACTCTCCATTTGCATGCTATGCACTCATTCCATCTTTTTTTCCACTGTTTAAACAGTACCAATGGAAGTCCTTGGCAGTTAGGCTTTTTAGTTTTCTCATCGTTTCTTCCTTTATTGTGTCCACATCTTCCCAGTGATGTCCCTTCATCACATTTTTGCATTTTGAGAATAGGAAAAAGATGCAGGAGGGTGAGATCAGGCGAATAAGGAGGATGATCAAGGATGTTGATTGAATATTTTTCCAGAAACTGGCGAACAATCAATGCTGAATGTGCAGGTGCAATGTCATGGTGAAGGATCCATCCATCGTCTTGAGTCAAATTTGGTCGCACACAACACGCGTGATCTCTCAAACACTTGAGAACTGTAATGTAGAACTCAGCATTTACTGTTTGTCCTCCAGGAAGGAATTCTTGATGAACAACACCTTCGACATCAAAGAAAACATGAGCATGACTTAGATTTTCCAATTGGCTTTTTCTTGAATTTTTTATTTGATTTAATCCACTTGTAAATGGATATTTTCTCCAGAACATTATCACCATAAATAACTGTCAATATTTCAGTAATTTATTGATAACTTTTACCACACTTCACCAATAAACTTGATGTTGATTTGTTTCTCCGTGATTTCATCAATTTCCATTTCCGATAAACAGTAAAAAAACAAGGATGACAGAAACCAACATAACTGGCACCATACGCACAGCTCGACAATCCGCCAAGCACAGACGGCTCATTGTGTCTCGGGCAACTAGCACCACTAGTGGGCACATCTATATATGATGTGGACAAGAGCGGCACTATAGTCCACATCATGGCTGCCAGATTGCACCAGTTCGCATATTTATTGTACAGACCACGTATATATCCATGGATATCACAACCATATTTTTCTCATACATTACGGCTATCCATGTTTTGTGACATAGCTCACGAATACTCGAGTGTGCAGTGTGTAATGAATTTTTGGCAGAAGGAGCACCAGCAGGAGACCTTCCTGGAGAGCTTGTTAAACACGTGCTTGCAGTGGTATCGTCAGAGAGAGCAGGAGATGCAGTTGGCCATGAAGGGATCCAGTACATCCCCTGGCAGTGCTACCAAATGGCTCTCTTTCCTCAGTTTCTTGAATGAAATGTACCAGCAGGTAGGCCTTCTGTTGAATGATATCATGGAGATGTTGAAAAACTTGAGCTGAAATCACTTTTAAATTTATTCCCCCATTGTAAATTTCCCACCCATTCCATTCTTTGATGGACATTGTATCCTCCACAGCTCAAACGAAGAGAATTGCAGCTTCAAACAAAGACAGAAGGTGTGGCGCCTGATATGTTTCTTCTGGGCCTCATGCATGGTTGTCTTATTTCTTCCCTTGATACCCCAGCAGCTCTCAATTCCCTTACAGAGGTAAAATCTCACTTTGTTTGCTATTCTCTTTTCTTTTTGATGCTATGTATCCTCAATGGTGGCATGATTATAAAAATAAATTAGAGGATTGTATCGCTAGGGTCAATAATTTATGATAAATAATGCTCACACATTTTACCATATAGAAAAAGCTATTTTAGGATAATGAGTAGAAAATTTCATCCAATTAAAAAACATTTAAAAGAATTTTCATCTCCTGGGAATACATCTCTCCAACAATTTATTACATGTCTAAAACTTCATGTGATTGGACATTAGTCAATAGCGTAATTTCGGTATGTTCATAATTTTGGGAACAATGGCTACGAATGAGCATAATTTATTTCTCTTTAATAAGTATCTTTATTATTGGATGGGTTCCTTTGGCAGCACACACAATATCTGCATGAGTCTGAGCAAAAAAATACTTTAATGGTTATCCAAAAGGAATAACTTTGAATCACATCGTGTTTGCAGGCATTTTGGTAAGGTTAATTGATTGGTTGGTGAACAAACCAGCAATAAGGAACCCTTTTTCTCTTGCACATGTAGTTTGTGTAATAGCATGCCTTGTATGATCACCTAAGTAATATTTATCACAAATGAGAAATCATATTTCATGAAAATAATGCCAATGGCATTAATCACCACTTACCTTATAGATTGGTGACATAGAGCATCCCTTGGTATACAAACTCATGATGGTTTGAAGTGCTACAAGTCTAATGAAATTCAACTTACAGGAAGGTAGAGATTTATCAACCAATAAAATATTAAACTATTTAAAAAATCATTACTTAAAAAATAAATCTAAATTTTATTTTTTTTAAGTGTGTAGAAATATATGCACACATTTTGAGCAGAGAATTTTGAAAAATCTTATATCTCCTAAGAAATGTTTATGTACATTGTAAAATGTGGTTCCCCTTTATCACGGATTTGTGGGTATTAGTTGGAAAAATTATTAGCAAAATGAAAAATATTTAGCAACTTCAGGTATAATTTTCATAGTATTAAATTTGGTCCCTTAAAGACAAATAAAACCAAGGTTCATGGATAAGATTTTAATTGTGCAGGCAAACCACTTTGAGTAGCAAGGACACTTACAGAGTTGTCTCTTTAACTTTTGGCTTTCAGGCAATATTTGGTTCCTAGAGAAACTGTTAATTTTCAAGGTTTGGTGAACTTCATCCAGTAGGAGTGCCAAGTTTCAGATAAATGTATGATTTAAACTAAGAATACTATTGTGACTGGCTAATAGACTGTGAAATTTTATAAATAATTTCTCTAAATTAAATGTTTTAACCGTCTTCAGTATTGAGATAATTTCATCACCTTGTGCTTATTAATGAAGTAATTCGTGTTTGCTATCTCATTTGTTTCAGATTGACTCTATTTTCATAATAATAATGTGCATTGGCAGTGACTTGGAGCGTGAGCAACCGCAGCGAATGCTTTCTCTCATGGCCTCTGTTCGTGATGCGCTGCTGTCACTGGATGTAGTGCGCATACCTAAAAACAGGAGAACTCTTTTGGAGTTAATTGAAGTTCGTGCTGCAAGTTGGAAGCTCCCAGCTCCAGCTGTCATGTACTACTACCCAGCAAGTACCGAACATTAACACCCCCCTCTTGTGGCCTTCGTAATCTATGCAATTTTCAATTATTTTGTAAGAGGAGCTTTTCTTTTAGCGAATATTTCACACTAGTCTTTTTACTCAAAGGTGTTTATAAGAGGTCAGGGAATACGTTTTGAGGTAGGAATGGATTATATTGATTGTTATCTGTTGTTAAATAAGTTTCCATGAATAATTACTGAATATCACAGTGAATGCATCAAGATGCTTGGCATAATAATCATGGTTACTGTTTGTTTATGTTTTTAAATTCCGAAAGGTAATAATTATCCCATTTGCTTTACGTTATGTTTTTTAGAGTATGCAATCAGCTGTATTATGCAGGAATTCAGACTTAACGCAGACACTTCAATGCGATTTTTAATTGTGGCACTTGATGATGAACTTAAAATACAAAATTAGCGTATAAAATTATTAGTTGGTATTGATAGCTACCAATTGCTAGTTAACTTAATGTTTTACTCCTACCAGGGTTAGTAATGGATGACGTTTGAATTTGGTTGTTCTGGCATTGGAAGGAAACCTTATGGAAATTACTGAATGACTCTGTCGTCCATGTAGTTGAGAATGTTTATTATTTATGAATAAAAAATCATTTATATTTTCCTTTCAAAAAATATTCAGAGTTTTGCACCACAACTTTCTCTGTTGGTAGATAACCAAAGAGTTATAGCTCGAACTTAACCTTCTGGAAATCTGATAATTTTCTAATGAATAATGTTCTCTGTTTCTGGGGGATTTTGTGAGTAGGTATTGAAGTGTAGGCCTATAAGAGAACAGTGATGCATGCAAGCAATTTAAGGTTATGAGTCTTTCTTTCAGCAAAAACACTTTTACCTGCTACACCATGAAACATTGAACTCCCATGATGCCATTCTTATAATCCTGATCACTCTGGCTCGAGTGAAGGCATAAACTTGGTGTTTGTTGCTCAGGTGGTATTCAGTATCGGCTACTGACATACAGTAGTCCATTATAATAATTCACCATGAGCATGTCCTGTATGTGAAATGAGACCAGTTGTCATTAATGAAATAATTAGTGCAGTTGGCTCTCGGATTGCACCAGAAATAAGCATATTGTTTCGAGTGTTGTCCCACCAAGAAAATACATAACCTCATTTAAATGTGTGGCCATAATAAGCATCTAATATTTTGTGGTATGAAAGAGAAATGAATTAGACTAGGGTTAAGATTTCTCAAGTGAAGGCCTTCTCACTCAGGCTTCTTTGATTTTACTGATATACACTAAGTATTAATGAATCAAGGTAATGGTGACCTTGGTTTTGGTCAACCCTCACTTAAGCGATATTATGTTTTATGTCAGCATTTCTACTATCTAGAAATTCAAAGGGCTCTTATTTCACTTTAAATATTAATTAACATATTTAACTTTTTTGCTGAAGTAGGTGCCCCAGATTAAAAAATTTAGAGCTTGTGCACCATGAGCAATTTAAAACATGATGGACTCTTATAGTGCCAAACTGAATACTGGAAAATCCTTTGGTTGTCGTAATAAATCTTTGGAGTTTTTATTTCAGTTACATCACCTGTTATTGTTTTCCTATTTCATACCTATGGTACCATAAGTCCCAAGTGTGCTTTAGTGGATGTTAACTATAAAAATCATGATCATAGTTACTTTCATTTACTGACCACAGAAAATAGTAATTAAACTTGTCTGACAACAAAGCAAAAGATGTATTTATAGTGAGTAATTTTGCTATGGTTTTCTTGGTAGTTTACCATTTCATTCAGCAACTGCATTACTACAAGATTTTCTTCATTCATTACACTCAGCATAAATCTTTGAGGTAACATTTTGAAGATAGCATAAAATTGTACTTTATGCCAGAAACCAACTTCTGTTGTTAAAAACTTATGAAAAGTAAGGTTAACTTTTACTGTCACCATAGATTTTAATCACATGTAACTAATCTGTCCCATGGTTTTCAGTCTATTGTTTTGTTGTGGTGACTCATGTAAAGTATTTCAATTTGGCTAGATGATTTCTTGTGTTAGTGGCATAAATACATATTTTTCTTGTGTCACTCAATGCAACTCAAATGCTGACAAAATCATTTTCATATTTACAGGGCTGAAAGAACAATGAGAAGAATAGTGTCTGACTTGAGAAAATTTAATTCATAAATTTTGCTTATAAAATTCTCTTGGTGTCCACTTAGTGAAGGATTATTTGTATTATAGCAATTCTTTGTGCGCTTATAGGCATTTGATTAGTTAATAGGAATCCAGTTTCGATTTTAATAATTAGCTGATTATTTTATTGCTAGTTAAAGAGCGTTTTTACCTTATTAAATTTTGTTTTACCCAGTAAACCAATGTTCAGAGATCAGTTTAACTGGTGTGCCTATATTCTTGAAATGTCTGCATTGAATCTGAGTTCTTTACTATTACAGAATTTGTGTTCTCAGTTTAATAGAAAAATTAAAAACCATGAAAATGCTTTTTTGCATGCATGATTATGTGACATATTTGGACCTGTCACGTTTAATGTGTTGTATACGTATTTCATCTTTGGGGATATTATTTTGAAAAAAATTCGGTGTATTTTAGCATAAGATAATGTATTTTTTATTTCTACCTCTTTTTTTAGTACAAGCTTAACTTATATATTTATTTATTTAAACCCTTTTAAAAAGAAAATTAGCACCAAAGGAACCCATTCTTTAGTCAGGAATATATTTATTGACTAAATAAAGATAATTTTTCCTTCCATTAAGTGTTTATTTTGATTAATATGACATATGTAATCATTTTTAAGTTCAAAGGTCAACAGTTTTATTTTGACCAGTTTCTCTCTATTACAATGTATGTGTCATGTCTGTGGATAACTTGGTGGAGGTGGTCCAATATAGAGACTGAGGGACCGGGATGTTACATCCATTTTATCCTTCCATTTTATCTGTTTTATGGAGAGTGTTTTTATATGAATGTAATTATTATAGTAAGAAGAATCTCATCTGAAAAGTTGTTTCACTTTTAAATATTTCCTATCTCTGGTTACAACTTTGTTAAGTTCTAATCTTCCTTGGAACTTTTCTATTACTGACTTACCTCTAAAACCATCGGGCGCATAGGGGTTACTTTCAAATTATTTCATATTAGAGATCATTATTTATGTTTAAAGGTATTTCCAAAGCTTAATCTTATGTTGTGGGTACCCAGTCTTCAAGGAAATTACTCATTCTTGAAAAGTGGTTGTATACTACCCACTAAAATTACAAGAGTTGTTCTTTTGATTTAGATTTGCTTGCTTTTGGCTAAGTGAAAATCAGCTTGGATGGCTGTTATTTGAAGTGGTAAGTATTTTTATATAGAATTTGTGATAATTTCCTTGTACCTCTGTGTACTAATTCTCTTGAATGTTGCTGCTGTGACATTTTTAACATTGCTCAAGAAAAGTATGGTGTAATTGTCAAAGGCTTGTAATGTGTTGTAGCAGTATAAAAATCACTTCATAATTAGAGATGTATTCTATTTTTGGGAATATATGTATCATCTGTTGCCTTTATAAGTTATTGATTTAAATATTTTAGTCAGATTTTTAGAGATGCTATTGTTTCATGAATATAGGTTTTAAAAACCTGTACTTGGGTTGAATGTTAAGGCATGTGTTAGTGTATTGATAGAATCATTTGCTATTGGTGTATTTTATTAACAAAAAATCATTATTACTTTGCTGGTGTACGTGACTTATTTTGCTCATGATTGCAAATAATAATAATTACAACTGCAATCCTATGTGCCTTTTTGTGCTGATAATCCTAGGTAGTATGTATTTGAATACCCACTCAACATGCCTTTGTGAGTAAATTATGTAATTTATGTAATAAGCATTATATTAGTGATGCTGTTTATCAATGGCAAACAAAATGAGACTTATATGGTGTGCCTTAATCCCAATTTTAGCGCAGGTAGTATTTTTCAGGTTTGCTCATTGAGGCTTTTTCATATTTATATTCTAAATAGAAAAAGTAAGTTGCCACACCATGTGCCAAATGTATTACACAACTGGTTGACATGGGTCATATCCTTTGTATACTCATTGTACAAGCAAAAATATTTCAAAGTCGAAAGAGAAAATCTGTGAGACTAGAAATGTATTTGGGGTGTATTCTATGATTAGTTTGTGTACTACAGTTTTCTATGCTTTTAAATTGTTTTATATTTCAGAAAGTGTATCTTAATAAAAATATATCTGTTATATGTTGATGCTGTATTGATGTTATTGATCTTTTTTCTTAAAATTTTAAATTCAAAATAAGTATCATTTGTCTTTGATTTATAATAGGAATGTGTTCCCAGGTATGCATTCTTGCAGCAAGTATCCAGTAAGTACTGCCAAAACTGGATCTTAATCAATTGAACAATTTCTGTTCAATGAAGATTGATATTAACTTTTTGCATAATTTTTTAACAAAAATTTTATTTGATGTTATATGGTTAGCCCAATGTATAATGCCTAATGCCTGCATGTGGTACAGTGTATCAGTGGTAGCTGTTGGAATTGAAGTATGTTTAGTTCACCTGCATCTGCTACTTATGATTAAATCCCATGAATTTTTTTCTTCACATTGGGAGACAGGAAAAAAAACGGTGGATGAGGAATGCAATTCACATTGATTTGCATAAGATATTAGGTAACATTTGCTATGTAGGTCTGTGCCTTGTCATGGTACCGTATCATGCTTTTGCTTTGAAATATTCCCATAAGCTAATGGAAACTTTTAGTACACTGTGATAATACACTTCTTTTATTGTTATGTGTTCTGATATGACATACTGGTGTACCGTACTCTGACAATTGATTGAATGATTCAACCATAAATTTCCCTGCAGAAGCCACCATATTTGATGTTAGTGATGTCAGAGAGTCCCACACCGCTTTGCTGAGAACGCAATTGTTAACTCCTGGGATTCAAATGATTTAGCCAATTTTCTTCTTCCATGATAACTGTTGGAAGAAACTCCTCATCCTGATATATAACATCAACTGAGAACAAACTTGAGTGCAAGCACCCTGTGGTTTGGTCATGTGCAGTTTATCTGTTGCCAACTTTTGGGTGGCAACCGATGATATTTTCAATATTTTTGACTGTGCTCTGAATATTATTCGACCATTTTCTCGCACATTGACAGTACTGGTTTACTTCTGCAATAGCAGTGATTGGAACATTGGGTGAAGCCTCCCTTGGAATTGATGGTCTCCCCTCTTTAAAAAACATTTCAAACCAACTTCTATCTGTACCATTGGGAAAAAGAGACTTTCCATAAGACTCCTGTTGCATTATACAGGCCTCACCAAGTGATTTGTTCAGGTTGAAGCAAATTTCAATGCAGGGTATTGCTCATTGCATGTTACTTGTAACACTTTTGGAGGTAAATTGAACTTTTTTCAACTTGAAACTGCCTCTGACACAACACTGGAGTCAAATTTATGAAACGTGCTGTATACATGTAGAGTTCACTTTTAGCTAGCAATATAAAATTATATTTAACTCTATAAATTGTGTAAATTCGAATTTTATGTCATTTTTATTGAGCATCCTTCTCAATTATAATTGACAATTAATTTCCCTATTGTCAACCTTGATGTCAACCTTTTAGTGACCCAGGCTGTTTATAATTTAATTTTAATATTACTGCATTAAAAAAATTATAATGGAATTGTTTTGAGATGGTTTAGGAAATTATTACCATAACTATTCTTAAAATTGCCATAATTTTTGTAACATTCCAATGTGCTAGTATCTGCCCATCCTGGAAATTCCTCTTCCTTTTCTATTTGATATTTAAATTGAGAAAAACTGTAGTTTCTATCAGGATATGAAAATAGGTGTATTTAATAATTTTCTGCGCAATCTTATTCACCTTCATTAGTATAATTTTTTTGTACTGACTTTACTTTGAAATTCATGCCATGTTACAGACAGATTTATATCCTTTACATATTTATACTCAGGCTGTATTTTCCAGATCTATAAAATTCAATATTCATATACAAATGTGGACGATTTCTTAAAGACTTCGTATCTATAGATATTTAGGAAATTCAGCATTTCTTTCTTGTGAACATTGGAGTAGTTGAGTTGCCTTATGTTTATAAGATGGGATGGAATTAAGGATGGATGTGAGAGGAACTTAGGGAAGGAAAAATGAGAAAAAATCGCAGTTAGAGTTGTCACCTTATTGGAATAATATAATGTATAATTATGATAATCTGGACACTTGACATTCTGAATGAAGGAAATGGGAAAAGTAATCATATTGCTGGAATAAATATTAAGAACTCATCACTTTTTATATCTAGTATATTCATTTGAATAATATCAATGTATCCATAACATAACAATTTGCTACCAATTATGGTTTTGAAGTCCCTGTTTTTACTGGTGTACCAGTCACTTTTTTGGATGCTGGACTGTTTCTGCAGTTCTATCTTTATCCATTATAATTTGTAGAACCTGCTGTAGCACAAGGGCATCATGTATTTGCACTTTAGCCTTCAGTGAATTTGTTGAAGGCTGATATCCTTCTTGTCTACTACACAAGCTGCCTCCCACATTTTTGTAAAGGTCACGGCTGGAAAAATTATACTTCACAACCTAAATAATTTCAGATTGCTTTTCAAGGACAGTTTAACAAGAACTCTACCCATCTTCTAACTATCATTTCTTAATGTTCTTATTAACATTTGACAGGAAAAGGATCTTGCACTCATATCCTGATATTTGAATTTCACTTGCTGTTTTGTAGTATTGTACATTATAGTAGTTGTATAGTATTGGGTGTTTTCTACCATCACTTATCAAAGTGACCTTTGGATTGTTAACTGTTTTTATGTTGAAATACATTTGATGTCAGTAATTTGGGTTGATCAGACAAATCAGCTCTCTTTAGTTTTTATATTTATGTAAATTTTTTATATCTAACCATTTGTGTGGGTCACAGTAGTCCAGGGGTAGAGAATTGGGCTACTCACAGGAGGGCTCAGATTCGATTCCTGGGCAACTCCCTCTGGGCACCCTCAGCTGCATATATGCTGTGTGATTTTTTGGGTACCAGATCTTCCTGGGAAACCAGCAATGGGAAAGGAACTGGTCCCCGTACCCTGTTGTGTGAATTTCACACACCATATAGGCCTTAGTACTGGGTGAACTCGACCATCACCTACCAAACCGACCTTCAGATTGATTACTGTGTTTTATAGTTATCTAACCATTTAGATGAAATCTAGATAGATATCTTTCCAAGAAAGTTAAGTTTTAGGAGCAACCAGTCAGAGGTATGGCTCAGAAAAAGTTGAACTCTATTTCATCAGGTACTCGACTACTGCCAGGTGAAACAAAATACATTTCTCATTAAATATGTTTCTCTGAAACTTTGAGCATTAAACTATGTTATGTTGTTACAACAGTTCCACTATTTCATTATGTAGTTCATCCATATCATTTTTGGATCTTGATTTTACTACAGACCTAATGGCATTCAATGGTGCAGTTTCTAAGTGATTGTACGGTGTACTTGTGCCTTAACTGGTGAATGTAATTACATTAAGCAAAATTTTCATCTTTTTAGTATTCCTCTGAAAAAATATTTTCTCAAATTTAGAAAAAATAATAATCCTGAAGATTTTTATTTTAATGAAACAGCTGTATGACATAACAAAAAACCATCTCCTGAAGCAATAAAACATTCAATTCTCACTTCAAAAGATGCATGAAGAAAGCAAGATTTCAAGACATTACAATTTATCGCACTTTATATCACAGTAAACTTCTGGTTTCAGTTACAGTCTTAAGGTATTTCTCTGGTACACAGTTTTTCTCAATACAAAGTAGACTGAGTCAAGAATATTAGTTATCCCAAAGTTCCATGTGGGAATCTATAATAATATGAAACTATTTGACTTAACTCTTGGGACAAAAAGTCACATGGAAAAGGAAGTCCTACTGATTTGGAAGGAAGAATGGTTGAATTCCATTATTTGAAATATTCTGTGTGGATGAATCAAGTTTCTCATAGAGTGTCTTTGAATATAAATACAAAATAATATAGTCATAATGGGGAGAGTCCATAGGGAAGGACTCGGATGTTTATGAATTTAAATGCAAAATAATATAGTCATAATGGAAACATATGGAAGGACTCTGAGAGCATTAAGAGATTGTGTAATGGCAGGCCAGGGTGAAGTTAAGTTTCAATTGCCTGCTGAAACACATTTTTAGTCCGAGTTTCTTAGTTTTTTGTATGGAAAAATGCCATAAACATTTGAGTTCAATATCAATTGAAAGTTAACAATGAATGGCAAAAAAATTAATTGTTCCATCAGCATTTATATTCATCATGAGGCACCACTATCCCCAGGTGCCTCCCCTTCTTTGTCACTGATTGGAGTGTATTTACATTCAAAGTTGTGAATGCTTCACCGTAGTGATTAAGCTTGTCCTGAGCGGTCAATCCCCTGGGAGTCATTGATAGGTTTGGATGGTCTGCCAAGATAAGCCTGCTTCTTGGGGAAGACTATGCCATTGACTATGTTGGAAGAGTAAACAAGATTTCCGTTGTTCTACTGAGCACTGATATTTTAAGCTCAATATAATGACTAGAGTCTAGACTCAAGTCCAGTACTCCACAGTGATCTTCAATGAGCATGTATTGACCAATTAGTGAGAGGAGCTGGTTCATTACTTTGCATGAGGGCATCATTTGTGTTCTAATTTAGTCATTAATACACTACACTAATATGTCCTATGGCGTACAAAACGTGCACCTATCTAAAATCTAACTCATGCTTCCTGTCTTATTTTAACCAGACTTTCTTTGTATGTTGTTATGATGCAATGCCCCAAACAGTTGTCATCAAACTATGTATGGTTATCTTTCTGCTTTTACAGTTTCAAGATACACTTTTTGATGTGATACTTACAGGAAGAAATCCTTGCAGTTTTAGTATCATTGAGAATTAGAAACATGAGATAATTTCATAAAGAACAACATAGAAGAATTTCAATTGAAGTAACATTTTTTAAAATTCCATGAAGGTGGGTATCAGGAAATTCTGAATGAGATGGGTGTCCACTTTCTCTTACTTTCCATGAATTTCAATGTAACATGGGTTGATTTTTCCTGTGGAGCTCTTAAAATCCAAAACCTCATGCAAAAACAATTTACTTAGATCCTTCAAAATGACAATAAAATTGAGGAGAATTGGGTAAGCACAAACTTATTTATTCCATATGTCAATGAATCTTAAATGTTTAAAAGTATGTACATAATAACAACATGGTGTTTGATTCTTAAAAATAAAATTTCATTCACAGAATACATTCAATGGTTTTAATTAAATTTTAAATGGTGACTGTCCAGGGTTTTAAAGATGATGGCAATCATGGGATGATTGTCGTTTACAAATATCACTCTAAATAATGATATTTTAATGTAGTAATTGAATTTTATGTAAATAGTGAAAGTATTATGTGACATTCCTAAATTTATGGGACCAAGCGAATAAAAAAAATCATCTTTAAAGTGATTTTTTGCCACATTTTGTCCATTTTGTACAAATGAGTTTTAGATCCCCCTATGGATTTTGAACTTTTACCTAATGTTTTATTATTGTGTGATATTTCACAGAAAATGAAACGGCAAAGAGCTGATTTGTTTGTGGAAATGTTTTGCTATGGGGTTGAGCATCATCAAATATGTTTTGAGCCAGCTCTATGTAGTCCATTGCTGTACAAGTTCCATGGCAACTCTGAAACCCCTTTTGGTGATCTCATTTATCTTAACATTTGTAAAAATGAGGTATATTGTATCGAATGTAAAGATATTTGGAAAAAAACATAAGATTTTGAGCCAATACGATTAGGATTAAGCTCCCATGCCTACAATATGATATGGCATCTTTATAGAAAAATGATTTATTTTTTATAGACACTTCAACTTTCAGTATTTTTTTTACCTACCCTTGAATCAAAACCTTGATTTAGCTCAAGCCTTCTGTAAATATTGTTTCAGTGTGATTAGGTAAAGAAAATTAGAACATAATTGTTTAAATCATAAATTAATTGAAAAAAATAAATTACGGATTTGTTATTTTGGGGGCTGCATATAAACCCCAAAATGATTCATGAGGAAAAGTATTATGGTAGGCACATAGTGGTCATGTGATGAAAGGGATTGAAGACAAATGGAGAGAAATGTATGCTTTATTTGCCAAAATAGTTGATAGTGATATAAACTGCATCCGAATTTCCAAAAATCGGTTCAAAATTGAGCTCTGTGAAAGCAAAGAAACCTTTGATTGAATCTGAAATCTATAATTTGATGAAGATAATTGGTTTTGAAAAATTTTATAGATGTTTAATCCCATAAAATGTCTCTTCTGCTAACCAAAGGCCCAGCAATCAAACTGGAGGTTGGTTTTGTAAAGTGACGGTAGATCTACCCTAAGCCCACCAGCAGATGAAATTCACGCATCAGGGTCAGTTCCTTTCCCTGTGCCACGTATCGTTGCCCAAAAAGATGTAATAACTGAAAAATAATTCAGCTTGGGTGAAGCTGAGTGATTTTTTGTGACTGTTGTGATCTGAGGCATCACCCAGAATCAATCCCTGATATTGGAATTGAATTCAGGTCCTGTGGTTAGTAGGCCAACACTGGGCTGGTACAACCCTATTCTACGGTGAAGATTAATGCATTTAACCTTGATTTCAATTACCGTAATGATACCATTGTGAAAGTAACAATACTTAAAGTGATATTTTTCATGATTCAACATGGTATGTAAGTTAAATATGTGCTTTTGTCATGGATAAACTTATGACACAGAAAAAAGAATTTATTAAATCACCTCCATTGTTTTCTGACTCCTATTTAATTGGGTAGTCTACGGATGACATCTTATGACATTAATTTTAATGTGTCATCAGTTGCCCAAAGACTATTAGCCACCTATAGTCCATCTATCAATTTAAGTTATTTGACGATGAAAGGATTTTAAGCTTTGATATGAAGAAAGGTGATGGATATTACGGGAGATATTCAAGGACTAGAAAAAATATCAAATTATTAGTCAAAAGATTATTTAATTTGACTTTGTATTTCTTGATAAAATATACTTTGACTGAAGGAAGCCAGTTATACCACAAAGATAGTCGATTTTCATAGCCAGATATCAAGAGTCGAATTTAGAGAGACAATGTTTCTTTAATTGCGCTATAACATCTTTGATTGAATTTTGCAGTCTTGAACAAATAAGTACCTATGAGTGCCATTTTAATGAATTATCTATGTGATTTACGTAATTGTTAAAAAAATATTTAACTATTGCTATCATGCACATAAAATACCCTGTTCAATTAATGGATCATGATGTGATCAACTTCAATTAGAATAATTAAGATTAATGTAGGGTAAAATTGGTGTTGAAAATGTGTAAGCATTAATATGTTAATATTTAAATTGTGAAATGACAGTTTTCATCCTTGCCTTGCTTTTTCTAGGCCCTGAAATCTTAGCCATCTGTAATATTATTTTTTTGATAATTATAAAAGGAAGAAAATAACTTTTTTGAGGGAAATGATATTTCCATATGATTTAGCAGTGCATATTTAACCAGACAAATGTTACCACTTGATGAAGGCTAATTAATTTTGTGATACTTTACAATCATGGGGTGGGCTCTTTAAGGAGATGATAAGAATCACAATATAAACTCTAAAATGCATATTAAAATAAAAACGTAAATGATTTTATGTGGATTTAAATGGGATAAATTTATAGAATAAATATGGTGAATTATTTGGTCAATAAAATTTCTATGATTGGATAAAAATGTATAGTTAAAAGTGGAGTTGTGTTGTAATGACATACATCACCAGTATTCTTTGTGTTTATGACTTGAAACAAATTTTTTGAAGCTTTAATGCCATTAGGATATATAAGGAATTTTAATTCCCTGTACACTTTCTCTTAGATGAATGATGCAAAAATAAATGTAAAAATACTATTATATATTAAAAGTCAGTATGGAGATTTTCCACCAAGTTACGCCAGAAACTGTTTTATTAAAGAATATCATTATTTTCATGGACTTCAAAGCCTGAAATTGCATTTAATAAACAGTGTTAAATATAGTTCAACGATATTATTAATTTGTAATGTCCAAAATTTGAATAATTATGGTGATGATGGCTATATTTTGTGCTTAATTTGAAGCATGAATTTTATGATATCTGGGAACCCAAATGAGGGGACTTAATATGAGGCTTCTTATTGGAAAATACGGAACCTATTGAGATAGTTTATATCACTACTTGTAAGACATTTATTTCTCCATAAATAATAATAATAAAACTTGATTCATTTTGAAAAATGGTACAATCATATTATGTGCCTCATTAAAAATGTATGTGGATAGTCTTTGTTAGCTATTCTATTCCATTGTAGCATTTATAAATGTATTGAATCATGTAAGTGTATCAGGTGAGTATCTTCATCAGTTTTGTATGAATCATAAATGAGTTCACATTTCAAGAGGTCATATGATTCAGGGGAAGGCCCTCTTGGTCTTATGCATTCAAAGAGTAGAAATATTTCAGGTAGCTCTTTAATAATTGACAACCCAGCATGTAACCCTAAATTTTGAGAACATGTATTTATAGTTTTTAAGAAAAAGTCCTAAAGATATTGCTTTCAAACTCTCAGCAAGTTTTTCGTCCTTGTTGATATGGGCATATTGACTTGTGTATGTATAGTTAGTTGGAAGACAATTGGACAAGTCAATGGTTGTTATTATAATTATGGTGTTGAATCTTTGGGAGCATGCGTTAAAAATGATTATTGGTCTGCCATAGAATTTTTGTTGGCATCAGGAATTGATATACTACAAGAATACTTGTCAATGCTATCAAGGCTATTGGTACACACATGACCTAGGCAAATTTTAATTTCACCTGAGGTTGGTCCATAGAAGCTAACATAGTATGCTTCCCTTAAGGTATCCTGGGGATTCTTGCTCAACTTCTCTGAAGAAAATTGACGAAAAAATATATTAAAATTCAAGTGAGTAAACTGATGCATAAGCCAAGTATACCAGGATCTTTGAAGTATTTAAGTTTTTTCCACTCACATACCATGAATGCCTCTAAATTATGATGCTGATACATAATTTTCCAGGGAAAAGAAACATGTGGAGTTGAAAGTGAGACATGTATAATGTTAGATTTGCCTAAGTCATGCTAATGAAATGCACTTTATAATTCATATATGCAACCATTTTAGAAATAAAAATGAAATGTCTCATATTCGTTCCAATCAGTATGCGTTCCAGTGGTTTCTGTGGCTGTTTCCAACAGCATTGGGACAAATGATATTATTTTTCCAAATTTGGTTGGATCATTTCACATTAAAGAAAAAGATGCCACTCATAAACGATTGAAATTGTCCATCAAATATATTTTTGGTCTGAGTAAAATGCCTACATGCATTTTACTTATTTTAACCCCTTTGAAATGTGGTAGAATGGTTTGGCAAGGAGGACGTCATGTCATGATTCACAGACTATATCATGAGTTAGGTTTGATCACAAAAAAAGTTACTTATTGTAACCAGGTATTTTAAAGTCAAATGTGTTTATAATTTTAATAAGGATGTGGGACAAATGTTTTGTCGCACATCTCTCAGACATTAAAAGAATTTTGAAGCATTGTGCATATATATATATATATATATATATATATATATATATATATATATATATATATATATATATATATATATATGATGATTTTTATCAGCTGGGAAGGCCTAAGGAATGAAGGATTGTCTGGAGATAAATGAGACCATAGAATGCAATATTTCCTCAAAACTTACACTGTTATGCCAATGTCACAACAATTGTACAGCTGAAAATTTGTAAACAAACCTTAACAAATATTTCAGGATATCATTTAGTGGTCATGCTAGATGCATAGACTGGAGACATTCATGGTTTTTTTTTATAGTTTAGTGAGTGTCCCATCATAGCGCTTCATGGCTTGCATCAAAGCTTCTCAACTTGCACTTTAGACTCAATAACTGTGGGAGAAGTTTCACTCTGGCATGATTGAACATTTTTCAAAGCAAGCGCCAATTCATTAAGCACTGGTCCCCTTGGAGGTGGCCATTTTGGGCTGAGACTGTTGAGCTGTCAGTTAAGATTCACGCATTGCAGGCAGCACAGGATCCTCTTGCAGCCTGCTCCCTTACATAATCTTGCAGGCTGAATGGTGGATTAGATTCCCCAGAAACACCATTGGGATGGCTGACTGAAGGACCAACTGGTCCTTCTTCTGGGCTTTTCATACTATCATCAAGGTCACACAATCTCCTGAAATACAATAGGCATGGTAACTGATTGGTGTGAATAAGTAAATTTCAAGGCAATTTTTCATTTTGTTTAATTTGGTTTAGGATAATGCATATAATTATAATACTACCAGTAGGGGACTCAATTTTTCTCTCTCTCTCTCTCTCTCTATATATATATATATATATATATATATATATGTATAAATTGAAAATGACGCACTCCGGCGACGCACAAACACACAAACACTAGGTTAATAAATATTAAACACTCAGAAACATAAAAGAAGGACACTTACAGTAGATATTTACGTTTCGACGGCACGGCCGTCGTCATCAGAATGCCGTTGTCGGGGAAGAGCGGAGAGGGCATGTGCAGGAGAAGGGTGACGGGAGGAGAGGTAAGGGGCCAATGGGAAGCGGACAAGGTGGGGGAGGGGGAAATGGCAGGGGGCGGTAGAGTTGCCGCGGTAGGGGAAGAGCTGGAAGGACCCGGTCGGGAAGCGGCCGGGCCTTTAGTGGGGGACTCGGTGACCGATTCGCTCAGAAGAGTGAAGTGGTTCTAGGCAGCATTGGATATACTGTATATATATACATACACTCATACATATATATATATATATATATATATATATATATATATATATATATATATATATATATATATATATATATATATATATATAAGGAGGAGGAGAGGTAAGGGGCCAATAGGAAGCGGACAAGGTGGTGGAGGGGAAATGTAGGCAGCATTGGATAAAATCAGTGGGCTTGGTTCAGCCCGGGGGGTTTGAAGGACTGGAGCACCCAGATATGTGCCATCTCGCGGGTTCTCACCTCTATGTTACTAGCGGAATTGGGAAGGGTTTCAATCACTGAAACGGAGAAGCAGTCATCAAAAGACTGGTTGTGGGAAGCAGTGTGAGTAGGGATGGGATAATTAAGGAAGGTGGGAGATTTGGTGGAATAGCGGTGGTTATTCATTCGGAGGGAAAGTGTGGTCGTGCATTCACCCACGTAAAAGGCAGGGCAGAAGTTACAGGAGAGGCGATATATAATGTTTTTAGAGGTGCAGGTGGCTATGGGTTGAGAGTTGGTAATAAGGGACGTGGAAGGTCTTAGAAGATGGCAGCATTTACAACGTGGGCGGTTGCATGGTGCGGACAGGGGTGGGGAAGAGACAGGGGTGCTCGTAGGTGGTTTTATAGACTTGAAGATATCACGCAGGTTTGATGGGCATTTAAATGAAACGGAGGGACAATGTGGGAATAAAGGTGATGTGGATTGACTATTGCTAACAATTGGGAAGAGTTCACGGATTATCTGTTTAATTTTGTGGGATCCGGGGAAGAAAGTGGTGATAAGGTTAGGGCATTTTGGGCGGCTTGGTTTGGGGAGAGGAGTGTATTGGGTTGAAGGTTTGAGAATTTTCCTGTTGAGCAGTGTTTCAGGGTACCCACATTCTCTGAGAGAAATGTGTAACTGGTCAATGTATTTCTGTTTGGAGGGGGTGTTGTTGCAGAGACAGAGGCCGCGGCCTGAGAGTGAGAAGGGGATGGAGCGTTTTGTGTGCGATGGGTGACAGCTATTGAAATGGAGATATTTTTGGGTGTTGGTCGGTTTAATGTGGACTGAGGTGTAAAACTTATTGTTCTGGAGTTGAATGTCAATGTCTAGAAAGGTGAGGTTTGAGTCTAATATAGAGGAAGTGAAAGAAACCGAGGAGGAGGAGTTGAGAGAGGAAATGAAGGATGACAAGTTATCGCGTCCGTGGGACCAAAGGAGGAAAATATCATCAATATAACGGGCCCAGAAGAGTGGTTTAAGGGTTTGTTGCTGGAGAAATTTTTCTTCTAGTTTACCCATAAAGAGATTGGCGTATGCAGGAGCCATACGCGTGCCCATTGCAGTACCTTTTATTTGCAAATAAATTTTTTCATTGAATTGGAAGGAATTTTTGGTTAGGACGAGTTGGCTCAGTTCGAGAAGAAAATCTGTGGATGGAGTGTGTGGTGTCGGTCGTAGAGAGAGGTAATATTTCAGGGCTTCTAAGCCTTCTTTGTGGGGAATGGAGGTGTACAGAGATGTAACGTCTATTGTGGCCATGAGAATGGTCGTGCTGTGAGGAATTGGGATAGAGTGTAGACGTTCCAGGAAGTGGTACGAATCTTTGATGTAAGAAGGGAGTGAAGTGGCTATGGGTTGAAGGTGGTGGTCTATAAATGCGGAAATTCACTCAGTGGGGGAGTTGATGCTGGAGACAATGGGGCGTCCGGGGTTATTGGCTTTGTGAATTTTGGGTAGCAAATAAAAGTGTGGGGTCTTAGGATTAGGAGGAGAAAGAATGGATATATCTTTGCGAGAGAGACCTCCGGGGCCAAAATTGGATAGAAAAGATAGAATATCCTTTTGGTATGAAGGATTAGGATCTTGGGGCAGGGGGGTATAGCAAGAATATATATATATATATATATATATATATATATATATATAGATGATTTCTTCAAAGTAACACGGAAGTGTTGAATAAAAAACTTAGACAGTAACACACAGCACGAGAACACACAAAAAGAACACTCACAATAATATCTTGATAATTTCGACGGACTTGAGCTCCGTCTTCTTCGGAAGATAAGATATGACTCTATATATATATATATACACACGGGTTCATTCACATAGAAATAGATATAAGGAAAGGGATAGGAACACATATAAAGGATGAACACAGGAGAGGTGGAGAAGGTGGAATGAAGCAGATCAAGAGTGTAAAAATATTTCCTTGACTGGGATTTCAACCACTGGTCTTTCGACTTACCGAATTGATGCTCTAACCACTTGAGCTATCGAGGAAGTCTAATTTATACTGAGATCTATGTGGGGTACATGCGACCAAGTGCCCTGATCCTATGGCCAGGAGTAGGCATTAAGGAGCCGTTTCACCCACCAAAGGAGAAATAGATGACGCAAGAGGAAAGGACTGTAGGAAAGGAATCGTACAATGTCATACAGGATAGAGGTGAAATAGGGCTGGAGAACAAAAACAAAGAGAAACATCCACAAATGAAACTCACACATATTCCAAATTTTCGATGCTTCTCTATTTCTCTGTGTTTTTGTTCGCTAGCACTATCTTACTTCTCCATTTACTTTATGTATATATATATATAGATGATTTCTTCGAAGTAATACGGAGGTGTTGAATAAAAAACTTAGACAGAAACACAAAGCATGAGAACACAAAAAAAAACACTCACAATAATATCTTGATAATTTCGACGGACTCGAGCTCCGTCTTCCGAAGAAGACGGAGCTCGAGTATATATTATTATTTATTATTAGGTAATCTACTGGTTAAGGTAGGTTTTTTGGATGGACACAACTATCAAATAAACATTTTGTTACTCCAAACAAAACCCAATCCAGCAACCTACTCTAAATCAGGTCCCTCTTCATCTCTGTGTACTTCCTTTCTCCCTTCATCCCATCCAACATCCCTATCCTGTTCCTGCCCTTTCCTCGCTTGCCCAACATTCTCCCCTCTATTACCTTCTTCAACATTCCACTGCCATTCAATACGCCTTTCATCGATTTTTCCTGCCTCCATAGGATATCTCCCAAAAAACCTATCTCCTCACCTGCCATCTCCAGTACTTCCTCATTTGTTTTCCTTTCGGTCCAATGGCAATGTGCGTACTAAAATAAAATACTAAGAGCTAGGTGTTCGATCACAAAAAATAAGGATGTAATGAGCATTTACCAATATGAAAAATACAAAATTCATGCAGCAATTAATGTTTACATTTTGTTTCGAGAATGCTCCAATGGACCGAATGTATATATATATATATATATATATATATACATATTGTATATATATTTGTTTTTGTATAGAGAGAAGTGAGTAAAATAAATGAATACTATTAATGACTAACCTTGCCACAGACATGAAGGCAGCCTCCACATTATGCCCTGTTTTAGCAGAGGTCTCTACAAAAGGCACTCCATATTCGCTGGCCACTCTGCTACCATTCTCACCTGATACTGCTCGCTCCTCTGAACTGCAATCTGACTTGTTCCCTGAAATGGTGGAAAGGGTATATTGAGCTAAGACACCTCTTTATTATTGAAGAAAGCAAAGCTATTAAAAAGTAATTCATGAGACTAAAGACTGAAGTATTCCTAAGAAAAATTCCTTTGCTAAAGTGTTCCTCAGAAAAACTGCTGTGGAAAATTTTTATTTCATGAAAAAATATGGCATGAAAATATTATGATGTCATGTGGTTACTTACTTGGATGATTACTCTGATTGAATAGTTAAACATGCTGAAAATATGTAGAACTTGCTGATGTGCTCGGCTAAATTTGAAATGGATCAGTTTTCTATTCCACCCATTGCTATTGGTTTTGGTGGGAAGAGAGAGAAAGTTGCTCATATGCATACGACTCAAAATTACATATGAAATAACTTATATAAGGGTGGGGAGATATTTCTCCCATTTTACTCTGTGGTTTTCAGGAAGCTATGGCAGCCAAACAATTACATATCCTGTATTGACCTGGGGTCTGGAGAGATATCCCCTTCATTTGAGTCCTTGTCCTTTACCTATCAGTCACTCTGCATAGATAGAAAATCAGTTGTATTTTATAAAAGAAATATCCTCCCAAAAGCATGTTGTTTTCATTGTTAGTTGGGGTTGAATTTTTCCTTGGATGGTTTAAATAAGTCAGAGAATGGATTTGGTAGTTCAGATTATCTGGGCTGTTCTTGCTATGTGTTAGCTAAGAAAATGCCTAAGTACCTCAATGAAACAAGTTGAATAGAATTATCTGGAATGATTTTTTATTCACTTTGTGAGTATATAGATGCCCCATGGGCATCAAGGCTAATGGGAGCTCTATTTGCTATGATGTAAAGCCTGATCTAGTGATTCCGCTATTCTCTGGAGTGATTTAACCACTTATAGGCAGAATTTTGAATGATACTTATTGGAGTAGATTCACTTTACCTTTATACCACATATTTCCATAATACTTGTTATGATAGAAGGTACACTATGGAAGTAGCACATTATTCAAATGCTTACATAGTATGATATTGTCAAAATTAGGAAGATCAATCTCAGTAATAGGTGCAACCATGCTCCTTTTTATTATTTGGAAAACATTAGTTAGTGGGAGGGGGCAAGTTTTTGTGTTTTTGAACAAATTTAGCTTAATTTGACATTTTTTATAGTTTAATAGTATCCATTATGGAAGTAAATTATAGGAAAATGATAGTGAAAGAATTAATGCATTCACAGCATCAATTTAAGTAAATTTGAACACATTACAAAATCTTATCTGACAAAACAGGAATTACCTCACCTATAAGCATGATGGCCACATCATCACTGGCATATTCTCTTATTTCACCCAGCCAAGCCCTTATGTTATCAAAACTTGTTTTATTTGTAACATCGTAGAGCAGCAGTAGAGCTGAAACAAACATGTACAATTATCAATCCCATAATGAATTTAAGGTTTAATGTCAGAGTATTTTGAGTTTCACTTAGTCTTAGTGGTCAAATAATGTTGCTCTCTCTTGAATATTAATGCAATAATCCACATGTTATTCACATTACTTCAGTGATGGTAATGTTAATTTTTTATAACATATACATAAATCAGGATTAAGCTTTATGATAGCGGTTAGATGCCTAACATTCTCCATGGGATGAATCAAGCGTGCTAGTAAATTACCAGAAATATGGAAAGGTAAGGAGGCCATGTGAATTAATGTGTACCATATTTGAATGGTGGAAACATATTTGTGTTTTTGAAATAAGCTAGGAAATAAAATTTGTTTCATTCTAAATATATTAATATACTGTTTTAATGAGGGGTGCTGAAGAAGTGAACGGCTTACTTCATATTTTTATCAATATTATGGGATGTTTTTTCAAGGTCGATAACAACAAATAATATATTAAAATTTCCATGCAAAAGATACGATTACACAAGCACAAGTGCTGTTTCTTCAGGGTTCACTTTTGGTTCCTACACATCTGTGCATTAAATAAAAATTTTCAATATTATCACACTATAATGCATACTTGCCAAAGGGATTGGTAGGCTCTTAAGGATCGATGGTAGGAGTTGAATGGCCAATGGTGACGCCAATGGAGGCAGTGTGAGAGTTGAGGCATGTGGCTGTAAAAACTGGAGCACCTATATCAGTGTAAGGAGTCACATGGCATTTGGAAGCGTTTCTTTAATTTCAGAAAAGACACCACCACATAAGGCACAATAAGTATACACACATGTACTTATCACTGTAGAGTACCAGAAAAGGCTGAACAATTGCCTAGGGTATAAAGTGACACAAAGTAACGGAAAGTATGGTGTAGAGTTTTTGATCATGGGACTCTCTATTAATAGAATCATTGTGAGAGGGACTGAATTAGGTTCACACGAGGACAGTGAAATCATTGCACCATGTCACAGAAGGTAATTTCCACTTTGGTTTATTGCATTTCAACATTCACAGATAAGCGGAGTTTATATTTGAGTTATTTTCTGCATTAAACCCTTGAAGTCATGAGTGTTAAGTTGTCTTACGTTGATCAAAATATTCATGCAATCAAAGAAGGTTGACAATTAGTTAAGTCGGCCATAATGTCAAAATAAGAAATGGTTATAAAGTGCTTATGTGGTTTGTTATGCAAGGATGAATTTATGCATCCCTTAGAATTTTATAGTAAATGATCTTATTTCTATATATATATAAAATATATATATATATATTTTTTTTTAGTGCAAGTTTTATAGCTGACATTCTGATATAATTGCCATATAGGCATATATTTGAAGGAATTTGCTATAAATTTAAGATGTTTTTTTGATGACTTTTCAGTAAGAGTCATAGAACTGTACCTAAATAAAAAAATTAACTAGAAATGTGCATAAAAAATAAGCACAATTAATAAAAAACCATCAGGGGTCCATGTACTGAAAAGATGAGTAGTAGGAGAGAAGAAGGAAGAAGCAATCGGGCTTAAGAGCTGAGGAGAAGAATGTACAAAGAATTAAATTATTGGCTAAGTGAGACACTAATTGAATGAAGTAAACAAATGGGAAAAAGATTGCAATGATATATAGAAATTTCAGAGATAAGGTAAAGGTGATTCATGTACAAAAGCATCACCGAAGAAGAATTGGTAGTAGCTATAAACCAAAAAGGATGACAAATATCGGAGACCAGATAGGAAAGTCACTAATTACCTGAAAAAGATCCTGGAAAGGTCAAAAAATACTTGGAAGGACTCATTTTTAAAACATTATGCCAGTTTGCTTAAAAAGAGATAAGAAGTGTGTGTACTATGGATGAGAATTGCTCGTGTCTAGGACTGCAAGACAAAAAGATATAAAAACACAATGGAAAATGCAGAGCCTAAAAGCAGATGAATTAGATAATTGGTGCAAAATTATGATCAACTCCTACTACTAATTTACTAATAAATTTTGTAGATACATTACTGAATAAATATGAGATTGACAGAAGGATAACCTTAGAGGGAAAAATACATGTGCAGGGAGTTTGAAGGAAGTGCATAGAAAATGTTAAGTGTGAATTTGGACATTAAACTTGCTAGTAATGTGTAGGAAATAATAATTTTCACCATACAGGTAATGCAAAGCTTCACTAGAATGAAAGAAATGTATATGAGATATAGGCCAGTATTCATAGTATGCAATGTCAGCACAAGTTTTTTGAAATAAAGTAGGTATTTTTAAGCACAATATGTTCAAAAATTAATAATTATATATTGTTATAGGTAATCTATCAGGTAAGGTAGGTTTTGGATGGACACAACAACCAAATAATTCTCATGTCTCTCCTGGAAAAACACAACCCAACATCCTACTTCACAACAAAGTCCTTCTTCATCACCATCTTCATACTTCCTTCCTCCCTTCATCCATCCAGCATCCCTATCCTATTCCTGCCCCTTTCTCCCTTGCCTAACTTCCTCCCCTCTATCACAGCCTTCAGCGTCCCACAGCCTATCAATATGCTTTGCAACCATTTTTTCCTGCCTTCTTGTGGTTTCTCCAAACAATCCCCCTTCTTCCCTCACCATATCCGTCACTTCCTCATTTGTTTCCCATTCTGTCCTCAAAATCTTCTCCATCCTCCTTCCTACCCACATTTCAAAAGCTTCCAATCCACACCTATTATCCTGCTTCAATGACCATGTGTCTGCATGGTACATAACTACACTCCACAATAAAGTTTTAATGAGCCTTTTTTAACAACCTTATTCAACATCCCAGGCATCAAAGCCCATTCTTGAAAGCTTCTTTGCCTAATACAATTCTTCACCTTATGTCCCTGCTACTTTGATCATTTCAGGCCAAAACATTTCCCATATATATTAACTAATCTGTTTTTGCCCTCCTATTTTAATATTAAGCTTAGCCTTTCTCTTTCTGGAAAATCGCATAACCTGTGTTTTGTTTACATTTATTATTACCCTATATCTATTACACTAAATTTCCAATTTACTCAGCAAAGCTTGCAACTCCTTGGCTGATTGACAAACTAAACCTAATTGATTTTACGAATTCCCCTCCGACTTTCATTCCTACCTCCAGTTCTTCCCATGCCTCTAGAATCATCTCCTCCACATATACATTGAACAGCACTGGTGATAATGGACTCTCCATCCCCCACTTGGACTGAAGCAGTCTGAGATGTGCTCAGGTTGTGGATTAGTCTCCTATCGCTCCAATCTATTCCTATTTCTGCGATACAGATATATTTATTAGTTTTTCCAAATTCAATCTGTCAAATGCCTTTTCAAAAGCTATGAAACATGCAAATACACCCTGTTGTATTCCTTGTTACTTTTTTATAATGATCTCATTACTGAAATGGCATTATGCATGCCTCTCTCCATCTAGGATCCAAGCTGATCCTCCCTAAGTAATCATTTGCTCTGGTCTCCATTCTTTTGTTGATCCCGAGAAGATCTTAGCTTGCGATATCAAATTTATTGTTCTCTAATCTTCACCTTTAGTCAAGTAGCCTTTAGCTTTTTTGGAATAGGAACTAACATTGATCTGATAACGTCTTCTGGGAAAATTCCTCTCTCATAAATTATTTCATTTCCCTCAATGTCGTTTCTATCTCATATGTCATATTGTCTTTCTTTGTCTAACCTTGCTGGTCTAAGTTCTTTACCATACAACTCTTCTATATACTCCTTCCTTTTTTCTTGGGTCTTTCCTGGTTCAACTAACATTTTCCCTGACTTATCTCTAATTGAAAACACAGATTTTCCCTCTTTACTTCCTTATAATGTTTCCATCTTGTATAAGGCACTAATTTCACCCTTCCTCTGTAAATGTTCCAAATCCTGGCAATGCATCTCCCACCACGCTTCTTTTGCTCTATTTGCTACCCATCTCAATGTATTGCATATATTGTGTATGTGTGTGTGTATGTGTATTTATATAATATATTTTATAAAATATATACTATATAATAATATATTTATAAATAAAATAGAAGAAATTATGTCTCGCCTTGACTTTCTGAGAGGATTTGAAAAATCTTTCTTGATTAATTTTTTCATAGTTCATGAATATGAACTTGGCAGGTTTTTTATGACACTGGGTCCTAGGGCATGTTTTGTGAATGTAATTGGTGCATTCACTGAAACTGAAGGATATTTTTTCCTATCTTACAGCTTCATTTAGGCTTAGCAAAAATTGTGGGATGTGTCGGAAGTATGTGGACAGTATTACCCAATTCTTTTACTCTTCCTGCCTAGTTTCCATATAATAATATTCCCATATTTCCCAATGAGGATTTTCCCTAGGGAATTAATTATAAAAGTAGAAAGTTATAAATAGGAGCTGGTAGGACACTTCAAAGTGCAAAGTTAGATCTTGTTCATGGGGTGGATGTTTGATGAACTTTAAGATGTTAATAAGAACATTTGATGATGGATTGAATTATAAGAAGAAGAATCTGCAAATAACAGGAATTTGATTAAAGGGATTCTAATGAAGGAAAGATAAAAGGGAAAGATTAGTAAAAACCAATATTAAGACTATAATTCCATGATTTTAACACTAGATCTTTAGGGAAAATAGGAGCATAGATCAGAGTGTCTTCTATAGAGAGTTCCAGAGTTCTCTGAGGAGATAAGAGTCTTCTAAACTCTAGATGTGAGGACAATAAGGTGGATGAAATGGTGTGAGGTCTTAGAGCCTCAACAGTGTTAAAACAAAAAGACTGCAACTTCTTGGCTGTCACCAGGTGTAAGAGAAAATATGGCCATCAACAACTGAGACAATAAAACCTAGCAAAAATTACCAGATGATATTTGCAGGGAATCCAATCCAATGCCAAGGGTCATTTTTTTAACCCAAGTAAGACAAGGACAATACCCACACATTCTGCTGTTTATTAAAAATATTGAAATTACTTAAATACTTAAGTCATAGTTCAGTCATACTACCAGTTAATGATAATTTATGGAGGTGTTTTGGTAGATTCCATAATTGGAGAGATACTAATGGATGGAATTTGGAGAGATACTAATGTGAATGGAATGGAGGAGTTTATCTGGAAAATTTCCCACTCCAGGGACTGACTCAAATTACATGCACCAGCTTCCGCAAAGGGGCTTATTATGAATTATATTTTTAATTGAAAAACATTATGAAAGGTGCTTAATAATTTAAGTATGTGGTGAGGAATTTTCATTGACTGGGATACAGTTTCTCTATCTCAAGAAGTTTCGTGGGAAGCTATAAAACTTGATTTATTTGCCATTTTGCCACTTAATATTTGCAATGAAAATATTGGGATGATAAATAAAATATTATTCTTCAACTCAAGGAAATTGTATTTGTGAATGATTATCCATTCAATATTTAGTTTAATAACACCAATAACACCATTGTTTCCTTAGTTGCTATGTTTTTCCCCTTCCTCCTTTTTTTCCCCATGTTTATTTCTTTTGACAGTAGGACTTTATTTCCTGCCATTTTCAGTTTAAACAACACCATTGGGGGCCATTCAGTCATTTGTCTACTCCATATTCCTGAGAGTTGTTATCGCTTTGCTGTAATATCTGAGTGAGTGAGTGAGAGTGCGTGTGTATACTATATTATTCCTTCGAAGTTGGTCCCTGGTGTCTGGATCAATTTCTTTGCAAACCTATTGGCTCTCTTCTTAGTTAACACATAAGTGATTAAGATGGCCCAAAGCTGGTTACTGGCAAGGGAAAAACTCCTCGTACACCAATTTGGGTTAACCAGTGTGACTGTGCGTGTATTTGTAAGTTCCCAAATATAATAGGATTAATTTCCATTTAAACCTATTTGGAAAATACCCACGGGTAAATGTGATCGTTCTAATATTTTGAATGTGTATCTGATCACTGGGGAGGGACTAGCTTTGTATGAAAATCATCACACCAATCTCAAAATATTCTCCTTCTTTTTTTACTTTCACTGTGGTGTAAAAAACCATTCATGGCTAAAGGAAATATTATTTAATATAATCAGTCTAAAAAGAGACTGTAATTAGCTCAGTTTATCCATTCCATCAATAGCTAGGTATGACTTGTCTGATATCTGATAATTATGATATGTTTTCCTTTACTAAATTTTTCAGATTAATTAAATTCATGGGCATAATGTGGTTAAATTGCTGTTGAATTGATTTTTTGAGCTGGCAATAATTAAAAGACTAACTAGGGCCATGTAAATGGTGGGTTACATTAACTCAAACAGAGATTGCATTGGCACTTAACCTCTTCTTGTTTTCTACCCAATGTCTCTTGTTTATTCTCTTAATACACACATGGGTAATTCATGGAACTCATTACTGTAGGAGCACAATTCAACTGAATTTTAGATTTTATCATAAACTAGATCTGGTAACATCTAATTCACATTTAATTTTGCAGTTACTTCATTAAGACAATACACCCATTATAAATCACTATGATTTCCTCACAGCATTGGTTCTTTATTATGGTACTGTCGGGAGGGCCATGCTGTGGTGAGCAAGCTTAATTTTCGTTTGCATTATGTGTTTGAATCTATGTGGTCCCAACAAAGATCTCAAGAAAAACCGAACCTGTGTAATTTTCTGGCTACCAGGACATTTCAGAAAGCAATTATTAGCACAGGGAAGGGAACTATCTCCTCGTATACTAAATATGAATCCCACCAACCGTAGCAATTAATATCAGGTGAGCCTATGGCAATGAAGAAATATTCTGTTGAAGACTGTGGCATAATTTTGCTCAGGCTTTGTATTTCACAAATTTCAAGAAACTGTAACAGTAACTTTAACGGAGTCACCCGCTATGTGTGCATTATAATGCAACCATTTCAGAGAGTAAAAATCAATCCCGGTCAAGGCGAATGATTTTTACTCTCTGAAATGGTTGCATTTGTATTTCACACTAAAATAAGCATTTTGTGCTGGGATAAGCAAATGGGTTACATTAAAAATAACATCTTGTGACTTAATTTCTGAACATGCGCCATTTTTGAGTCGGGGGAAAGGATTTGGAATAAAATAATAGTGGAATTTTGTACATCAAATGTGGTCATACTTTTAAGCAGTTCATATAATGATTGAAATGCATTTGGCAGAAATTTGAAATAAATATTATTGTCAATTTTAAATATCAAATGGTAGAGTTTGAGATGAGAAAAGAGAGAGCTGAATAATATAGTATTTAGATTCTAAACAAAAGATTTAAGTATAATTATCACTCACCATGTGCGTCTCGGTAGTATGCGTGCGTAACACTACGGAATCTCTCTTGGCCTGCTGTGTCCCATATTTGTAATTTGATACTTTTGCCATCCACTGTGACGACCTTATTCTGTAAGATTGAATCTGTATCAATTTTCCATTGTTCTACTATAAAATCTATAAGTTGGAGCACTGTGCTCTTTTGAATGAATGAGAACAGTTGAATTGTTTGCAAGGCTGAATGACGGAATGTGCCAATGCATATTGTAAACCAACACTACACAAGTACAAGTGTGTCAGGTATAGTAATAGCCATTAAAATAATAAATTGGCAATTAATGTTCACCCAAACTTAATAATATAACTAAAACATTATGTAATTAAATATTATCTTACAATGGTCATTCAAATCTATTTCATACATAAAAAAAATAAAAATGTATCCGGCACAGGGAAAGGAACTGTCCCCCCTACCCTGATGTGTGAATATTTACACACCGTCGGGCTTGGTACATGGGTGAGCTCTACCATCACCTACTAAACCGACCTTCGGGTTGATTACTGTGTTTATGGTTTATATATATATATATATATATATATATATATATATATATATATATATTTAAACATGAAATCCTTCCACATGGCAAACAAATATTACTTCACACATAGAAATAGATATATAAGGAAAGGGGATAGGAAAACACATAAAAGACCAACACAGTAAAGGTGGAGAAGGCGGATTTGAGCAGATCATTTTGAGTTCCATTGATTTTGAGAGTTCCATTTTGGACCACTGTATCAAGTCAAAGATGCCATGAAGAGGTGCCTGAATGAGGGTCCTGTGGATGCCTTACAGGAAGCATACCACAACTGGCGGATGCACTGGCATTGGTGTGAAGATGCATAAGGGTGCTCTTATGAAGAATTTTAGCAATTTGTACTTGAATCTGGAATAAATGTTTTTTCCCCAGATTTATTTAACTTATTTTTAGAGCAGACCTTGTATATACGCCCTGAAAATGGCCTCTTATTTCTAATTATCTGTTTTTTTCTGACAATTTCTAATGAATTTTGCTGGAAAATTAAAACATTATCGCGAAAGATGAACTTCATAACCCTTAAATGTGCGGGGAGAGGGGTACAAAAAAGATAATAGGAACGACCTTTCGGTGCAAAGGCAATACGTGCAAATACACATCCTTTTACCCCTTGTATTTATACAACGCAAATTCGTATTATTAAAGTTGTTTGCCTACTTTATAGGATAGGTTTGAATTTAATTATGACGGTATGTCACCAGGTACTATAATAATTATAATAATTTTTCATTGAAATTTTGTTCCAACCGTCTTATTACGAATGATGTAATTTACCTGTCATATTCTAATAACAATTTGTAGAGTTTTTATGTCGTTTTGAGTGACGTAGTTATTTCTTTTTTTGAATTCAACCACTAAGGAAAATTACAATAAAACGACAAACAATCATTGAGAGCACTCAAGCTTGTGACCTTGTCGTTAGTATACCCGTTTATAATCAACTCGATTTGCCTTTTATTCTAAATTTTGGGGGAAAAAGTGCAGGTTGTGCCAAAATGTAGAATGTTTACGAGAAGAGTATTTTTTTAAAAAGGGAAACTTACTTACAGTGAATCCTATTCCGACGGTTGCTGAGAAAGTTCCTGTTTGGAATTTTCCAGTATCGAATTGCACGAGAAGTGAGGTCTTTCCAACTCCACTATCACCCAGAAGAATGGTCTGTAAAAGAAATGAACTATTAGAGATCGCATATGCCGTCAGGAGCCCGGTCTGTTTTTGTTAAGTGTGAGGGCAAATTTTACTCAAATATCCAGCCATTCCGTCACTAATAATATCCCAGTTCTGAAGCATAGGAAAGATGCACATTTTAATCAGATGTTCACATCATTGTGTACTGCGAAAACAATTGATGACACCGTAGACCTGCTAAAATAAGCTACTAGTAAGGGAGGGAATGCCTTCGTCTCACAATCAATTATTTAATTAATTTTTATTTGCATGAAAAAAATCATAGACATTGAATCACCAATGATAACGAAACAATGAAGTCCATCCGTTTGATATGTGATTGTTACTGAGCGTGGGTTGATTATCGGTTTTCCAAACTGACAGTTAAGGCCTACGTCAGGTATGTACTTCCAACATTTTCTTATTTTGTCAAATTAAAACTACTTGCTTGTAACTTATTGCTTAGCTAATTGATCATTGGGGATTAATCAAGTTATATTTTGTGGTCGCGGAATGAATGCCTTCCGTACATATGTGATTCTCCTCTTTTTGTTCAAGGGGAGCGGGTGGTCTAATCCCCCAAAAATTGAAAGCTTATGAAGCGGCAGAGCGTTCGTTTACCTTCTTCAACGCGATAGTATCTAATCGCCGGGATTCACAAATGCGAGTGTAGTAATGCTTATATATAAACGGGTTTAAGTTGTTTACCACACCTTATGCACCGGTCGTTCCCGTGGTTGACTCCACGAATGTCCGTTGGAGACACCAGTGTCGTGCAACTGTATAATATCCGCGGGTGGTTGGTAGCCTTTGTATCCGGTGGGTGACGGGGCCAAGTTGGCCAGGGCCTCACTCTGCCCCGGGGACAGCCTATCCGCCTCCGGCTCCGCAAACACCGATTCATCTTCGTCATAGTCGTCTTCGAAGTCTTTGGAAATGCTCCTTAGCCCTGTAAGAGAATAGAAAAGGTGCATCACTGGAAGCTCAATGTGCTCTATTGTTATTTCACGCGTATTTACTAACTGCTATACTTGAATGCAGTGTATTTTTCATGCATATTTTAAAATGTATTCCGTGACCAAAACACTTTCAGAAAATATATGCCTAAAAATATTAGATAAATGATAGTACGGTGACTTGCGACTTAAAAAAAGTACTCGATAATACTTGTCGAGTATTACAAAGTCAAGTATTTATATTAGCTTATACTCGTAAAATGAATTTTCACATAACCAAAATAATTAAGAAGGATAAATAAAAAATGGATATTATCAGATCACAAAGAACAATGAGGAAAATATCATATAGGGTAAATGAAATCAAAATTCCATTATTTGTTAGTTAAGTTAAGACCAGAGAAAGTAAGTTGTTCAGGGTTAAATTTTGCAGAAGAAATTACTTCAGTGTTGCCGATAGAATGACGAGTCATTATAATGAACTGTGAAGTAACATCATGTTGCATGCATGTCTCTATCCTCCTTAAAACGGGCCTTCAATGCTTACCTACAAAAAACTAATGGTGGAAACTCATTAATAACTAGTATTCATCTGTCTCAAATCAGTACATATTATCATTTGCTCGTAATTTGACAAATTTGACGAAGAAGATATGTTTTTCTTGTCTCTGCATCTTGATTAATGTTCTTAAATTTTGTTGTCTAATGATTATTTGAGTAAAATTTTTAAAAATGTTACCAATTTAATTTTTAGTTTGACCCCGTGGCAATCGTTCATATTCATTTCAAACAAGCCCGAGATATACCAACGGAAATTTCTAACAATGCACCCCCCCCTCCAATCTCTCCCTCCCCCACATTTCTACATCTCTCCCTCTCCCTCCATCCCCCTTCCTCCTCCAACTTGATTACTTGACATAGAACAGTGCTTCGGCACTGACGTCTTCTCCCTGTCAAGCCCTCTATTCTCCCCTGTGATGGTCATGGGTTGGCAGAAATAACGTTATTGGATCCTTCCAAGTTTCTAATTATTGGCTATGGGAATTAACCTAACTCCACATTCATATTTATGTTCTTATACATGAATGTGTGTTATAATTATATTCATAACACATATGTGATACATATTCTATGCGTAAAATGGAAATGAGCGACATATTATATGTTTATGATATTTGTACTGGTGCATATGTAAGTATTACTATGCATTACTTATTTTGGTAAAAAGCAATAATCCGTTATTAAACATTGGTATTACTAAAATACTGGCCATTTTATGAGAAATTAGGGTATACGTACTTATATTTCATTTTATATTCGGCATATTACAGTTGTTATGTAAATTTCGTCACTACACGTATGAATGTGGCCTTTATAAGATTTAAATGGACGCGATCATTCCTTAACCAATGGGCAGAAAAGTTAACAAATGCCTCTTTCAAAATTAAAAATACTGCGTATTTTTAACGCGAAAATAATTTTGTTTGTAATTATATTTATATTTATTTACAGGGTGTTCTTTTTACTTTGCGAGTATTGTAAAACGAAGGGAATTTAATTATATTATCACGAGTTCCTAGATCCTCTATACTAAGCACTGAGTGGTAGAAGTGTCATCCATTGAACTGCAGTATGTTTGTCTTAAATTGTCTTTATTCAAAATTGAAAGTTAAGTCGTAGCATAGCGTTTAGCTTGGGGTACAAGCGAATACACGTGATGGTTAAAATATGTATGACAAAATTTACAATGTTCAAACCCAGATGACGCCTCTTGAAATCCTGAGATAATGAATACCCACGTAAGTATGAGTTTCTGAATACCAAATGATTCTTGGAATTGTGCTCTCTGGCATGACTTTTATGCTGCATAAACCAGCACACACATCAAGCATTTATATACTGGCGCAGCAGATTTTTGAAATGGAGAATATAAGTCAATCAAAGCTGCCTTCTCAGAATCGGCAATCCCAAATAGAATTTATCGGAAAAAGCAAGCTGGAGGAAAATTTTGAAACAAAATCAATCGATAAAGGGATGAGTCTAAACTGGTAAGTTATAGCGGGCAGTGGCATCGCCATTAATATTCCCACGCGGCTTCTGCCTTCAGCCATCAGGCATAGATGCAAATCGTCATAGTGTCTTTGAGCATACGTGTATACTAATTACGCGTCGTAAAGTATTGCAACAATCCTAATACAAGTATATTTGACAATTTTAATCAATCGGAAACAATAGTTTATCGGAATAACATCAAAGGAATTTTATTTCAGTAAAATACGGCATAAAATAAGCAACATATTAGTTAGTGCTGAATTTGTCAAAACTTTTCGGGAAATATTTAATTTATTATTTTAAATACTCTTCGTTCGTGTCCGATAAATGCAAACTTTACCACAAAAATATTGTTCCAAGAGATTATTGCGTCCGCTGCAATTTAATGGATGGTACCAGACTCTCGAGCTGGTGTCAAATTATGCCCAACAACATTCAAAATTCAAGTTTTATTTTTGAAAAGAATATATATTTGCATTGTTCGTTTCATTTTATTATTGCTAACAGACACGTATAAAAAATTCATTGTATTTAACTTATTATATATATAAAGGTTGAAACCACAAACAAAATATTGATGCAAATTGTGCAACTCGAACCAATCAACACTAAATTTAGGGATTTTTGAACGATCATAATGGAGTGTTTAAAGGTATACTGCTGGTTAAGTGGTCTCTTCCGATTGACTAGAATTCAAGTCGCCTGATTGACGTCGAAAATTGAACTTTCAAGACAGGATGAAGTTGATGATGATATTGTAAAGATCATCCCGCATAATCGCCATCTTGAAGCTCTGGCTTTATAATTTCAGAAGATGAGAATTTTTTATTTAGTGTTGAAATGGAATTTTAAAAAATAATGGGAATATATGTTCGATTTAGGATTTTTCAAACGCTTGTGGAGGTAAAAAAAAACGTCGACCCGAATGCCGGAGCGGTGTCTGCAAAAGAATGTTTACCGTGATGAACCTTCTTTACGGTTCGGGAGATCCAATTTATAGTCTCTAATGTACCACTTTCACCCTCATCTTCTCAAGAGTTTTTGAGGGAGTGAGTATAACCTTCTCATGAATCTAGGTCCGCGGGTATTGACTTCCTCATGTGCGCGATAAGATTTTGTGCCCTTCGTCCAAGGCTTTTCCTCCCTCCCTCCTCTTACCCTAACCACCTCATTCCAACAGGCGCTCATGAAATTACGGGTTTCCGATAAGTGACTCCGTTGAATGCTTACCGACCGAGAATACTGGCACTTTCTTCCTCTGGCCCGCTTCCCAGGGTTGCTGGCCCTGCCCCACCTGGCCCTCCTTCCCCTGCTCTGGCGACTCGTAGCTGATTTCTTCCGGAGACTCAAACACATCGTCCGACAAAACGTCCTCTACGGCCATCGCCATGGTGCGCCTCGTGATCGTCGATTGTTCCTTCTTCTTCCCAAGGCGCACTCACTGCTGGGAGTCGTCGCACAAAAAGTTTTAAGTTTCAGCACTACACACTCAATTTATTGCGTTGTGTCTGAGATGCATAATACTTTTTGAGATAAACATATTTCCTGACCATTTTCCGTGTGCTATGTATGTTTCTGGTTTGGACTCCACGCGATCAAAACTCCTTTTCATTTGCTAGAAACATTTTGAAAATTGATCCAAATTAGAACTCTCTAATAGTTAATTTAATCCGATCACTATTTGCCAATTTTAAGTAAGGAAAACGTTTTGGGGGACCGGAATATTGCGAAGAACATGAATTTTGAAAAGAGTACTATTTAGATTATTCTCAATTTTGTCAACTTTAGTGACATGAATTTATTTTGGGATATAGGCACGATTTTCAAGAACCGTGATAAGGGGGGGATGTAAAAGGTACAATTGATCAAATTGCACACGTCGTAACGTAGTGAACACCTGACGTGATGTACAAAGTACTTTCCATAAACTCCTTGCACATTAAATGTATTCCATTTCTGATTCCATGACTCTTATTTTTCACCTATGGGAAGAACGATGAAAAATAGTCTGACGAATTTTACCCACTGCCACTAATACTGAAATCAAGTGTGAACAATTCTCTTGTATTCTTCCTTATTCCAACGTTTCGTAGTCAGTCGAGGTTATTCGACCGAATTGGCTCCTCCATTTCCCTCTCCTAAAGCGAAACCATGCTCATATTTGATCGTGTGCGTATTTGTCTGCTTGTACGGGAGATATCGAAGCGAGGATGATTTGGTGAGGGTGTGTTTGGCGGGAGTAATGTCCACTCGATTCTGAATTAGCACAGTCTTCAGGAGGCAGGCGACACTAGCTTGCCGATAACCTGAAAGAAAAAACAAAAGCGCACCATGAATTTGGAGGAAGTGTTGACGCAACACTCAAACTCGTCCGTTTGTTTAACCTTCTACTGTAGAGGTTCCATCAGTCACGCTATCGAGTTAAAAGTCAATCGTATGCCAACGATTCTTTAAGCATCGTTCGCAATCATTGGGAGATGAGAGATAGAAAGTGCGAACGGGATCTGCGAAAGTGGAACCATACGATGGAATGAGACAGATAGCGGAAAAAATTAAGGAAGACAGGAATCGTATAGGGAAGTATAATCTGCAACGCGAGCGCTTCAGCTAAAATTGAAAATTTTCCGAGAGGTTTCGCGAGCATTTTTACTGAATGGACGTCGTAAACTACCTGAAATGGAGGAGGATTTAAACCGTGGGAGGGGGCAATAGGAAGGTCAATTAGTCAATGATTTATCGGTGCTGAAAAATCAATGAAATCAGAAAATGAGAATGAAAATCAGAAAATGTTGGAAGTAAACCCCGGTCGTCACTCCCAACTAATTATACTATATCCAACATCTTGATTATCGCAAAACCTTTTTTGGGGATTGGCGATAATTTAAAGGACACTGTCGTTGTATCAGGAACAGTAATGAAGCGAAGAAACTCTGAAGGATAGGTGACCCGGCTCGCGGTAGCACAAAATGGAATCCCAACCTGCCGAATATTACTTTCAGGCGATGCTCAATTTGCATCGAAAAACTGCATTTAACGTGGCTAGCAACGATCAGAACGTATGGACCATTGAAAACCTCTTGTAAATGTGCTAACTTCGCGAATAAAGATTGCCGGAAGAGAAGTGGAAGTGATTGGCATAGGTTTGGTGTACCCGACTGGCAGTATGCGAGCCCAGGGTTCGAGAAACTGGGGCAACGGGATTTGAAGAAGAACCCTCCCCTCTCCCTCGCCCGTGAACCTACCTCATTTGTCGGGAGCTCCAGACAAGGTTTTTTCACTGGAAGCTTCTATGTAGTATGAAAATTTTCCAAAACGACTGTTATCGGATATACCTAAAGACATGTTGTTTATGGATTGAAAATTATGTTAAAAGACCTTGGTTATCAACAGACCTCATTTCATATGCTACCTATTTAATATTTCTCAGACACGTAAGAGTTTCAGCATAAAAATTGGACAATCCTGAGTTCTTTTATTGATATAGTATTCTTATAAGAACAGTGTTGGAGCCATTCAATGATTGAAGGATATATCTACTTTATGACGATAACATGAAAACTGGAAAACATTACTTAAGCGGATAAAATGATACTTTGTAATTCCACAGATTTATTTCACAAACACACGACCCGGGTTTCGACGTACAACGTCATCTTCAGGCACCTGAAGATGACGTTGTACGTCGAAACCCGGGTCGTGTGTTTGTGAAATAAATCTGTGGAATTACAAAGTATCATTTTATCCGCTTAAGTATGAACCGATTCCATAAAATAACGCCTGAAACCATCGATTATGGAAAACATTATTTATATAAAATGGAATAAGGTAAAGCATTTCATGCATGGTAACTTATGGGGATTCGTGTTCTCTGTTCTTGTATTCAACATTCAGAAACGTACAGAAAAAGTATAGCCAAAAGATTATATCAAGTTAGGTCGCTAGTGATCGTTGGTGCTTTGGATTTTATTGTCTTCGGAGTTTGAAGAATTGGTTGTGTCATTTAAGGCCAATCAAGCCAACTTTTAAAAACAATTTGTTTATTATTGTTAGCTAAAATTTTAAAGCCCATGAGCAAAAACCTCTACGATTCTTATTTCGTAAATGGTGGAGGTCGATCTAGTGAATCTATCTTTGATTCATTCTATTTCCGAGTCGAAAAACCGAAGTGTAAGCCCAAATATCCTCCTATCTCCAATTGAAATGAAAAAATGTTGGCGAATAGGGAAAATATAAATGCACAGTAATATTTCCGGAAAAAGAGATATAATTACTGCTTTAATGGCGATGAAAAGTGAATAGAAGGAAACTTCCTCCATTCATTATTTTTATTGGAAAGTTGCGAAATGTTTTGGCCAAAGGCCGTTTTGATGAGCCGATATGAATGTGCATATACGAGGTCCCGCTCATTAAAACTTCGCTTCCTGAAATAAATTGAAAGATAAACACTGTATGTATATATATACACACACATAAATTGGGGCAAGAAGGAGTGGCAATTCTGTTATATTTTTTTTCAAAGTTGGAGCTTTGACAGTTCTCTACATGCTTCTGTTTACGTAACTTTTTTCACACACACACACACACACATATATATATATATATATATATATATATATATATATATACACACACATATTTTTATATATATCGTGGAAAATTAAATCAAGTTATTTCGTAAGTTAAGTTATGTCGTTATTGTTATGTATTGTTACTGAAAAATTTAATGCGTTATCAATAATAAATTTAGAATTTTATAAAATTGATGATAGGTACACCAGTGCTTCATGTCGTGCTTCAGAGATTTATTTGTACAAACGGAGGCGGCTTCTCCAGCGTAGGAGATAATTTTGGTAAACAATGCAAATCTATAAGGCGCGTTGAATGCTACTCCTCCGCTGTGAACACTCGTCCCCTCCCTCAACCCCCCAACCGTCCAACGTTCACTTGTTCCTATTTCTAATGGTGTGAAGGAGGCATTGAGGGGCGTTTGGCAAAAGGGAGAGCGGAGGCAGGCTTGCACCAAAGGACGGGCAGATCTCGCGTCGACATTAAGGCGAACAGAATGCTGACCAGCAACCAAGCATGCGCACGGAGCGCTTGGGACAACAAAATCGAAGGGCACACGAAGAGCATGCAATTCGTTGGTGCGGGGTTCATGCGGGACGGTGGGCAAGAGGTGAAGGGAGGTGCTCTCTCTCTCTTACCCGTTTGCTGTGGTTGTGAATCACGACGGCGACCGCTGGTCACGACTCGCTTCGCTCCTGAGGACACAACGCGGAGAGGACGTCGCCGCCGCCGCGCCCTGTGTGCTCGAGACGACGACACAGATCGCCCCCTCTCTCTCTCGCCCCCTTCCCCACCCGCCCCTGCCCGCCGCCACTCTCAGGACGCGATAAAGCGAGCGAGTGCCGTGACGTCATTACTCCTGGAGGCCCCGCGCGCAGGAATCAATGGCGAGGGACGTCGGGCTGAGCGAGGGCGAGGGGCATCGAAGGGAAGGGGGAGGGGCGGGGAGGGCATAGGGGGCAGAGTGGGGGCGGTGTGTGGGGGGAGAGGGGGGAAGCGAGCGACGATCATCGGGGGAGAGGGGGCGAGGGTGCTCGCGGGGTGTGCCGTTTTACGCACCCCTCCCACGTCCACCCCCCCCCCCCACAACCCACCCCCACCCGCACGCCCTGTGTGCCTCCGGGTGTATTGTAGGCATCGGTGTAGGGACGTTGATGTGGGGTGCGTGAGGAGGGGGGAGGAGGAGATTCGAGGGGGCAGCATCATCAGTGGTCGCACTTGGCGCGTGGGTGGAACGCTGTGGAGGGCAATCGGGAGATATTGGGGGTGGGAGAGATATTCTATTTGATGCCGCCAATGAAAACGGCATAATCTCGATTGCTTTGAGCTTCCTCTCGCCACGCCGAGCTGTCTCGGGGAATCAATCATTCGGAATTGCTTCTTTGGTGCCCGGTGATTATTTCAGTGTCTCGACCCTCAGATTATCTTCCGTGCGTTGAAGTATGCTTTTTTTTAAAAAAAGATTTTATCAACAAGGTGAGGGTTTAAAAGCATGGGAGTTTTGTCGACGAGTGGGATTTTTGTTTATATTTTCCCTGCGTCCGTCTTTTATCTTTGGGGTTATGTTCCCGAAGAGTGAGAGGGATGATTAATTAATCGGGGGATTCTGTTTGGTAGGAGAGAGGGTCGTTATAGTGTCACGGTGGACTAATGCCGTGGTGCTGGGGGAGGCGTTCAGGGAAGGTGATGGGGTCTTTGGTATCAGAATAATTAAGAGGGTAGACTGAAAACTAATGCACACATGCTTGCAGACCGCAAGTCCTAAATGACCTTCAGAAGAACTTCTGATAGCTTGTGGCAATAACATTCACCCCAACACGCATGCGCAGGTTTGAGGCCGTTACATTCGTCCAGTGCATTTTGAGAAGCGGAAATATGGAGACGTGTTCTAGTGCTGTGTCAACGCGAGTTAACTTTTCTCTTAATCGAATCCGGGATTTGACAGTTGCCTTCACCTCATCGTCCGAGATGTAATGATTACCCTAGAGGTGTTACTTGAGTTGAGGAAAAAATAAAAATCGCAAGGCGCAAGATCGGGGGTATAATGAGGGTGTGGAATCGGTTTCGCACGAGGAGTGTGGTGAGACGGCGTGGTACCCATCGTGAACAGATTTTGTGGTATCCCAGTTGCTCAATAATGAAGCCGACACGTTCCTTGGATATTCCAATATGGTTTACGATATGCTTTAGAATGATTCGTCGGTCATTTTGAATCAAATTTTCGACGAGTTTTCGATGTTTATCGACTGTGGCAGTGATCGGACGTCCGCTGCGTGTTTCATCAACAACTGTGGCTTTTCCAGGCTCGCAACCGAGAAATTTGACGAACTATCGATTTACAGTAGACCTATCAAACAGCATCGTCACCATAGACAGCCTTTAAACTACGATAGACCTCAGCAGGAGTCACTTTTTCGACAGTTGAAAATTCGACAACCACACGCTGTTTAACTCGCGTTGACATAGCACTAGAACACATCTCCAATTCTTCCGCTTCTCAAAATACACTGGATGAATGTAACGACATCAAACCTGCGCATGCGTGTTGAGGGGAAATGTTACTTCCACATGCCACCAGGAGTGCTTCCGAAGGTCATTTTGTTTGTGGTCTACGAGCATGTGTTCAGCCTACCCTCTTAATATCTAGGGCGGCGTATCCTCTTCCGATTGGCTCTGAAAAATTCAGCGATGCATTGAGAACATGTAAAACGTATAAAAAATGTATGTAAAATTTATGCAAAATCTTGTCCCTGAACTAGGCTGAGGTAGTGGTAAATGTCATGTGATACAAGGGTTAGGGGGTTAGGGAAATGTAGTGGACCAATTTATGAATGCAAGGAGTGATAAAAAATGTACTTAGGAGGCAATCATTCCATTATTAGATGTATCTAAGTTAAAATTCACTGAATTGGAAGAGATTTGGCATTTCGCATATTTCGAATTTTCATTAATGACAATAATTGGAATGATTGTTACCGTTACTCGACTTCAATTGAGAGGATTCAAATTCGGTTTTGCAAACCATTTATTAAGTTTCGGGAGGTAATTTATGCCTTTCTCGTGCTCTTAGGAAACAAAAAACAACATGTGTTATGAGGTAGGTACGATTTCGCCACCTTGATGGAGCGATTCGAAAGACTGCCGAAGTCAATATAAAATTTCAACCTGCATCCATTCACTTCTTCCCTTCATCCACGCACTCGTGTTCCTTCAATTGCGCCTTTGTACGCATGCTGTTAATTACATGATCTGTATAAAAAGTATCGGAAAAATAGATAAATTTCAAATATTGCTGAAATGCCTCAAAATTCTTCCAAGTACATCCTTTGAGCGAGTCGACACACTTAGGTCAGTCGCTTTTCCATAACTCGATGACTCCCTGGTAGGCGGATTCCCTGGAAGGTCCGTAAGGGTTCGCGTGCAAGCTTCTTTTAGTGGCACTTTGGATCCAATGGTGATGTCCTTTGGGGGGAATTTCACTTTTGGGAATAGGAAATAGTTTGCTGGTGCCAAGTCGAGACTGAAAGGGAGTTGGGAAATCGTCGTGATGCCGTTGCAGAAGGTCTTCGCAAGCAGAAACGACTCTTCTCTTGGTCGTCAGTGAAGAACATCGGGATGATTTTAGCGCGGATCTTTCGCATCGCCAAATTTTCAGTGATAATGGTGTGTGCACTGTCATCCTATCAAGGCCAATATACAATCTGCGTTCATTCGAACACTTAACCGAATTAACTGAATCCAGCGCTTCGCGCAACACTTCAGGAAAAAATTGTTACCGATACTTCTTATACAAACCTTATAGGCGCCGACCATGGGTGCCCGTGCGGCGGCAAACGGCACGGGAGATTAAGATGAATCGGTCGTTTTTGAAGTCAGGCCACCTTCGTTTGGGATGCGGTGCGTGTGTGGGCAGTAAGTTTCTATAAGACGACCATAATCGAATTTCCTTGGGACCCTACCTTGGAGGGGGATGGGTGTACGGAGTGTAAAAGGGGCGGGTGGGGGGAGGAGGCGGGAGAGGGGCGGAGGCGTGTGTTTGGAGGCGGGAGAAAGGGGTCGGTTGGGGACGTATTTCGTCGAGGTGAGGAGAGTGATTGGGGAGGGATGGAGAGGCGGCGGTTGGCGGTTCGAAAGGTATGCGAGATATATCGCTCATCAAGGGGTGCGGCCGAATTTTATGGGGTCGTTTATACGAGGGGGATGCCCTTTTCTCGATGGAGAGACCCTTCCCTCGGAGTCGGGAAAGGTGAGATTCGAGAAATTTGCTCGATCCGCGCGTTAAAGGAACACTTGGTTGTGTGAGTGGTTGTGGGGAGAGGGGGGGTTAAATGTTTAATTGCAGTCTCCATTAAATTGTGATTTCATTTCAATTCAACAGAATTTCCATTCTTCGATTTTCCCGTTGATTGAATTCCATACGCGAAAAGATATTTTCTTCCAAATATTTTTCAAAAATTCGGCAAGATTCCCTCAATTGAATTTGTACCAACTCTAAGCAAATTTTAGTTATTTTAAAATTTGAAGCTAGGAAAAATATGCTGATATTCAGCAAAACTGTAATCCTGAAAAATTATAAGATAAAAAAATATTGAAAGAATATAATTTTCCTAAAATTCAGGTAGGGTTTCACTCGAAATGAAGAGGATTTTAAGTGAATAGCGACATTTATTGAAAACAATGAAAAATGTGAATGGGAAATTCTGATGCTTTCTCTCTGTCTTGTTTGCAATAAAAACCACAAAAAGCTGAGAGATATTTAATTAAAAATTCTTATACATCTACCCTGAAGCGTGAATTTCACACGCCGTCGGGCATGAAATGAACTGGGTGAACTCTGCCATCGCCTACCAAACCGATCTTCGGGTTGATTACTGTGTCTATGGTTTTTATATATGTACATATATAAACATACATTTTTTTTATTATTAGGTAATCTTCCGGCTAAGGTAGGTTTTTGGATGTTCATAACTAACAAATAAATATTTTGTAACTCCAAACAAAACCCAATCCAGCAAACTAATCTATATCAGGTCCCTCTTCATCTCTGTGTACTTCTTTCCTCCCTTCATACCGTCCAGCATCCCTATCCTGCCCCTGCCCTTTCCTCGCTTGCCCAACATTCTCCCCTCTATTACCTTCTTCAACATTCCACTACCGATCAATACGCCTTTCATCCATTTTTCCTGTCTCCATAGGATTTCTCTCAACAAACCCCTCTCCTCACCAACCATTTCCAGTACTTCCTCATTTGTTTTCCTTTCGGTCCATTTCACCTTCTCCATTCTTCTCCACAACCACATTTCAAAAGCCTCCAATCTACGTCTATCCTCCTGCTTCAGCGACCACGTTTCCGCTCCGTACATAGCTACGCTCCATATCAGTTTTTACGAGTCTTGTCTTAACATCCCTACTCAACGTCCCCGTCATCAACTCCCTCCTCCTTGAGAAAGCCTCCTTGCCTAGCCCAATTCTTCCCTACTACTTTGACCGTGTTGGTCTAAAACACTTCCGAGATATGTAAACTGTTCTACCTGCTATATTTTTTCCCCTCCTATTTTAATGTTTAGCTTAGCATTTTTCTTTCTGGAAAATCGCATAACCTTTGTTGTATTAATATTGATTCTCATCCCATATCTATTGCACTGAACCTCCAATTCACTCAGCAATGCTTGCAACCCCTTGGCTGACTGAGCAATTAATGCTTGGTCATCAGCAAACCTAACCGATTTTACGAATTCCCCTCCGACTTTCATTCCTGCCTCCAGTTCTTCCCATGCCTCTTTAAACATTTCCTCCACATATCCGTTGAACAGCACCGGTGACAATGGGCAACCCTGCCTTACCCCTTCCTACCACTGCCTTACACCTCTTCCTAACACTGCCCATCCGGACTCTCCGTTCCCCACTCGCACCTGAGCAGTCTGAGACATGTACAGGTTGCGAATCAGTCTCCTGCCCCTCCAATCCATTCCTATTTTCTGCAATACAAGCATTAATTTGTCCCAATTCACTCTATCAAATGCTTTTTCGAAATCTGCGAAGTAGGCAAATACGTCCTGATTGTATTCTATATTCCTCTCGATTAGTGATCCCACGCGTACCTCTTCCCTTCCTAAACCCAAACTGATCATCCCCTAAGTAATCATTTGCCTTACTCTCTATCCTTTAGTTGATGATCCTTAGAACAACTTTTAAAGAACAACTAAAAATTCCAAAATAGTTTATGAATTTTGGAAATTAAATACCTTGATTTAAGGGAAATAGCTAATAGTTTCTTCAACGAAACTTTTTTCTTCTCGTCAATGGTTTTTATATTATTTCGTGCGTTTAGGTCAGAATTTAAAATTTTCTCTACTTTAGTAATGGAAAACCACAGGGTCAATATTAAAGCTTTACGACCTCAGTTGCGTGTCATAGGACATTGACCTCTTGCTTTCTTTGTCAACTCAATTGACAAATCTTTCGATTCCGTGAAAAAGGGGTTTCCCTTAATCGGGTGACACAGCACTTATTGGCGGAAAGTTTGCTTAATTAACAACCAGAAAACATTAACGACCTGTCCAAATATGAGCAAAATTTTACGATGCTTGATCACAATGCCTGTTAGTTATCGCCTGTTGTTGCATGTTTTCAGATTTGGAAATCATCAAATTCAACGAGCGATTTTATCGGCGAATCAAACAGATAATTCAATACTGTTGGCGCTGCCAAATCACTCTTTAAAATCCTAAAAAGTATTGAAGAATGGGTAAATGAATGTGTTTCAACTCCAGGTGTCGGGATTTCCATGTATATGATTTTGGCGTCGATCAGAAAACACTGTAATCATTTACTTTCTCTCTTTATTTATTTTTTTATTTTTTTATATACCCTGAAAGCCACCACCGTGTGCAACGTGTGGAAGGGGGGTAAATACACACCAGAATAATTTTACCCGAATATGACCCTACCGCGGTCGAACAATGTAATTATGATCCCCTATCGTTCGTGGTTAGTGCACAGACATAATGTAGACGTAGATAGGCGATTTAAAAATGAATGCAGAAAGCATTCATTAACTCACTTTACATGATGCATTTCTACGTGAAGTATGAGTTGTACGTAAATGCTTATTCGATGTCAATTAAGTGTGCCGAGGCACGGGTGAACGTGTAATACCGTAATAAAGTGCTCAGTACAAGATAATAAATCTTAATTCAGCCGCATGACTGATTTATTACTTTCAACATAATATTTCTGCAATGCAACGATTGTCCAATATTGAGCAAAAAGTTTATTATTCATTCCGCTAAGCTGAAGTGCACTCGTACTCAAACAAGCATATAAAAAAACGCACCAGCATGGGCCAAAAAGTGATCGTCATCTATCATTGGCAAGAAAAAGACTAGTTCCAAAATTTATTAATTTATTTTGAATAATCTATATAATAGAGACAATATTCCCACATGCACTTCTCAAATTGAAAGAAAACTGAGTTCTCCTTTGAAGAAAGTGTTCTATCCGATTGAATAAAACTTGGAAAATTTGGAATTATAACTCATGACTATGTATTTGTACTTCAACTGTGCATTTACGTTTTGCGTAATGATAGTTTGTATCTTTCATTGAAATCAATATTGATGCAAATCCTTGTAACATACTTCCGGGGCGAATGGTTGTCTGTTATTGATACGCTAAATTGAATGTGTCTATGTATATATCTACCGGGCAAGGTATGATTTGGATGCCCACGCTGATTAATCATCGCTGCACCATTCTCACCTGACCGGACGAAGCGCGACACCCGACTTACACTGCAATTAACCCTTCTTATTATCGCATACTTTACGACCCCCTTCATTCCGCCTAACATGCCTATTCATTCCCTCCCCTTATCTCGCTTTCCCAACGTTCTCCTCACTCTCTCTCCTCAACATTCCATCGCCAATCAATATGCTCTCCTGCATCTCTCTTCCTCCTTTGAATTTCCCCAAAATGCCCCCTCCGTCGTGATGCACCGCACTTCTTCCTTTATTTTTCTAATGACATACTACCTTGATCAAAAAGTTCCCGGAATTTATTCAGAAAATTAAAAATACAAGTTTATTCATCTAAATCTATATTGGCCCCTTCAAAGTAATCCCCATCGACTGCAACACACTTATGCCAGCGCTTGATCCAATCCTCGAAACATTTTTTATATTCGGTTTTCGGTATGTCCATCAGTGCTTCCTGCGATTTTTCCATTACTTCCTCTCGGCTGCTAAAACGCGTTCCCCGTAATGGTTTTTTAACTCGATTGAACAGAAAGAAGTCACAGGGAGCCAAATCAGGTGAATTCGGTGGCTGTTGGATGGTATTTGTTGCATTTTTCGTCAAAAAATTACGAATAATGATAGCACTGTGCGACGGTCTCGACGCACTGTGCGACGATTTATCGCACTGTGCGATAGTATAATTTCTACCCCCCAATTCAATGTGCAAATTACCTCCAGGGTGCGTTCAAAAAGTAATGCAATCATTTGCTTAAAGTAATTTATTGAACAGATTTACGGAAGCACTTAAAATTCTTCAAAGTACTGTCCTCGGACCTGTACACATTTTTTCCAGCGACTCTGCCATGACCGTTACGGGCCCTGGAAGGCGTCTTCGGGGACTTCTCGCAAGGTCTTCGTCACGGCTGATTAGATCTCTTCTATGGGCGATAAAGATCGTTCCTTTCAGGGCTGCCTTAATCCGAGGGAACAAGAAGAAGTCTGCTGGGGCGACGTCAGGACTAAAAGGGGGGTAGGGCAACGTTGGCACCTGGTGTTTTGCCAGGAACTCGCGGACTCGTAGCGCGTTGTGGCAAACACCTTGGGCACGAGCTTGGCGCACACTTTCCTCGTCGCTAAATTTTCAGTAACAATGCGAAAAACAACAGTAGAATACAATTTCAGTTCATCTTGATACTCAATCGACGGTCAGGGTCCAACTATTGTCGAACACGAGCCACATTGTTTTCGGTTTTGCTGGTTGACGGCCGCCGAGAGCGTTGTTCGTCGTGAACTTCTTAAACATCTTAAATCACCTAGGGTAGGCTGAAAACTAATGTACACATGCTTATAGACCACAAAAATATAACCTTCAAAAGTACTTCTGATAGCATGTGGAAATAACATTCACCTTCAACACGCATGCGCAGGTTTGAGGTCGTTACATTGGTCCAGTGTATTTTGAGAGCGATATGGCGACGTTTTCTAGTGCTATGTCAACGCGAGTTAACTTTTCTTTTTCTCGAATTCAGGATTTTACAGCTGCCTTCACCTCATCGTCCGAGGTGATATGATTACCCTTGAGGTCTCTTTTGAGTTGACGTAAAAATAAAAATCGCAAGGCGCAAGATTGGGGAAATAGGGAGTTTGTGGAATCGGTTGCGCGCGAGGTGTGTGGCGAGACAGCGTGGTACCCATCGTGCACAGATTTCACGGAATCCCAATTGTTCAATTATGAACCCGACACGTTCCTTGGACATTCCAATATAGTTTGCGATACGCTTTTAAGTGATTCGCCGGTCTATTTCCTTTTGCTTAGTCCATTAATTAAATGAGGTAAGAATAAATTACCAGGTGTGACCATTTCAACTGCGGAAATGGAATTGGTTTGTTTAGTTAGAAAATGTATAATCATCATGAAACTATATCAACTTTCGATTCTAGCCTTAATTTAGGACTTGGTTTGTTTTATTTTTGCTGCAAATGCGTATCGTGTTGTCATGGTTACCGAGGGAATCATTTCCTTTTCCAATTCTGGCAAAATGTTGCACATTTTAAATGGAGTGTCGGTTTTGCATTATCCATAAAAGCTTTGTACTGATAGCGATGCCACATTGATTAATACATTTAGGCGCTCTAGATTTGGACGTGGTCCCACAAAGTGGTATTCCACAAAGGGGAGACAATTGATTTACTCTAATTGGGGTTCCGCCATGGTTCTCAAGTTTCCTTTGTAACTCGGGATATCCGTGGCCGGTGTTGTTTGGGGTAGTGTGTGTCCTTGAAGTTTTAGAAAAACTATTAATCAACTCACTGGCTGCGTATTCTCGACTTCATAAAGTTTTAATAATATTTATCTGACTGTTCTTATCTGATTGATCAGATATCCATGTTATTTTATAATATCAATCATCGTGCAGATAGACTGGAGATCCCTTGAAATGAACAAATGTATTACGCAGCACTTATTTTAAACGTCCGTACGCTATTCTTGAAGGTCGTACGGTCATGACAGTGTATTGGGAAAGTCTCGCGTGAAATTTATGTCTGCTTTCGGGGACTTAGCGGACTATTTTGGTGCCTCAGTTGTATCGATTTGGTGAATGTACGCCTTGAGCTTTCTTTTCCTTATCTAACCTTACGCCTTCAAGAACGTAAACTAAGCCCAGTACAGTTCAGAGCGATTATAGGAATTTATCACCTTATTGTTTTTCTTCTAAGGTTAGATGTCTTGAATTTCGTGGCGCATTTATTATTTGATTTTTTAGCCGTATTAAAATGAAATCGCATAAGTTTCTACTTGTAATATACAATTTATTTCTATGGCTTTCTTATTAATTGTAAAAACGGCTGGCTTGGTTCCAAAACCAAACTAATGTATGGTCCCCACCATTTTTTTAACCACCCATTCACATTAATTCATTAATGTTCTGCGCTCAACGAAACGCAAGACACAATGGATCAACTAGGAAAAAAAATCCCTGTTTTTTATTTTTGTGCGCATTTTATTAAAATGGGAATCATTTTAAAGTGGTTTGAGTGGCCAGAACTTTAGTAGGAGCAAGACTTTTGGTGTTACGGTGACCTATTTGCCTAAAACTGAGAAAAATATCTCATGTTTCGACGAAATGCCCACTGCCAGAGAGATTCTCTAGAGATGCACATGTTAAATAAGTTGCCCTGGATGAAATATTCAGTTTTTTATGTAAAAAGATAAAGTTATAACAGATGTTTTTCTGTTTTTATTGAAAGTCTTATTGTTTTTGAGGTTCCCCTCTCTGTGGTCCCCCTAAGTGCCCTTATTTACCATTGGCCATAGTATATCAATTAAGGCAGACATTTGATGGACTCAGTCCCTGATCAGTGCAGCGATAATGCACCTCTGCACTTGTGTGTCTCGTCTAATACAGAATTACGAGGGGAGGCCCGAAAATTAATGCAGACATACTCGTAGATCACAAACAAAATAACCTTCAGAAGCACTCCTGGTGGCATGTAGAAGTAACATGCAACACGCATGCGCAGGTTTGAGGTCGTTACATTCATCCAGCGTATTTTGAGAAGCCGAAGTATAGAGACGTGTTCTAGTGCTATGCCAACGCGAATTAAACAACGTGCTGTTATCGAATTTTTAACTGCTGGAAAAGTGACTCCTGCTACAGGCTTACTACTTTTTCCATTTAGATGTATTATAACCTTCATATTTCTGCCGAATTTTTATGACTTTTGCTTTGTTATGCTTTATCGTTATTTCATACTCTATCATTGTTACTTTGATACTATCAGCATTAAAATGTGCTCCGGTGGCTGTCTGGGACTCGTCTCTCAATGTTCCAACTCAGTTTAAGAGTCCTTTGTAATTTGCACATATCTTGAGTTGCTATTTGCCTAAATATCACAATGCGTGAATTTGAAAGTTTCATGCTATGCCTTATTCTTTGGCCGACGTGTACCATTGAGGACTAACTGAAGCTTGATCAATTGTCTTTCGTAATCTGCCGTAATCAGTCCGTTGTCTACTTCCATCCTTAACTCTATGAGGCTTGTATAAAAAGTATCGGCAGCAATTTTTTCCTGCCGTGTTGCGTGAAGTGCTGAATTTACTTAGTTCGGTTAAGTGTTCGCATGATCGTAGATTGGCATTCACGAGATGGCGGTGCACGCACCATTATCACTGAAAACTTGGCGATACGAAATATCCACGCTAAACTCGTCCCGGAGGCCTTGAAAGACGACCACGAGCAGAGTCGATTGTCTGCTTGCGAAGACCTGCAACGGCATCGCGACGATTCCCCAACTCCCTTACTGTCCCGTGGCACCAACAAACTATTTCCTATTCCCAAAAGTGAAATCCTCCCTCAAAGGACACCACAATGGGATCCTAAGTGCCATTAAAAGAAGATTGCACGAGAACACTGAAGGACCTTACAGGGAATCCGCTGACCAGGGAGTCATCCAGTCTTGGAAAATCCACTGGCAAAAGTGTGTCGACTCTCTGAAGATATGTATTTTCGAAATCGAGGCTTTGCAGAAATATCTGAAATTAATCTATTTTTCCTACACTGGACACTGACGCAATGTAATCAACAGCTATTTATTTAAAAATCTTTGATTTTATCATATTTTAAAGCGAGAAATGTCTACAGTTCCCGCAATCTTAAACAGGGTATATTCCTTGTAATCCCCAATAACAGCATTGCAAATCGCTCCTCGATGTCATTTAGAATTCCCATAATAAGCGGATGCGGCCTTGTTACTGGTAGTGCTTTCTTAACTTTACAAATTGGTCCTTCTCTTTAGATCTTTAGATATGTAGCGGTAAACTAATAAACATAGCACTTCAGTTTGAATTTTGAGTAACTAATCGGCTTAGCAGGAACTTTAAAAAAAATAACAATTAGTTAGTCGTATTTGTCATGATTTCGAAGAATTTAGTTTGGCTCATATATTACCGCTCGAAGTAAGGTTCATTTTTCTTGATTTTAGTAATTCGTGAGATTTAGATTAGAAATCTACTCACTGTCAAATATTTTTTTCGGAATACAGATATTTGGCTAAGGCAATACTTTTAATATTTTCTGTAAAATATTCATGAATTCATTGTAGATTCTGACATGCATATCCTTCCGCGTTGCATTATTGCGATTGATCAATCAATATCCATGCAAGAACTGGGAGAGTTAGAGTGAGGGGTGTGAGGAGAGAGGGGGGCCATATTGTACACTGTGCTTTGTAAGTATCGTATTAGGAATGTGGTTTTAAAACATTCAGAGAGGCACGCATTCACAAAAATTGTATTATTTCTTTTTTCGAATAAGTTGTTTAAATTTGCAATTGTATCGATTGAGTAATACCTCTACGAATAATCCAAAATGAACTAAAATATTAAATTAGGGAAATAATTGAATTAAAAACAAAACATTTTACCATTAATAACCATATATTTGTATGCGTCTTGTGGAAAAATACTGTATTTTATCGTTCGACTTGGAAATAATGTGGAGAGAGAGTTTGTCCTTGTGTGCTGGGCAACAAGTGGACTATTTTTTTAACCACAATCTCCCCGCAGATATTCGGAGATTCACATATCGGAGAGTGAACGTATATAAATTGTATTATACCTCTTTTTTATTAGAATTTTGCTGCGGTGAAACTGTAATTTGTTTAGGAATCATGGGTAGATTTGTGGACACAGGTGGTTGAGGGCGGCCAATGGAAATTGGAGGGTTGTACTCTGGTCTAAAATCGCAGTTGGCGGGACTCATCAAATTGTATATTGCCGATATCTTTTAAAAATTAGAGAGATAGAGAAAAAAAGAGAGAAATTTTAAATCGACTATATTCGCATTATTAGATCGTAAATTTGTTTTCAAAAGTCACCGCTCATTTCTTGAGGAATGGCTTGTTTTTGGCTAAAATTAAATCCGTATGACCAGTGAAGCTCGCTATTTGAATTAGTTTCCTTGGATAATCATTTGACGAAGGATTTATTTTATTGTCATGGTACTGAGTACATTACTATCATGGCATTTCGTTGCTATATTCACAAAACGAAGTTCATACAACGGAAGGAGGGCGCGGAAAAATTGACTAAATACTTATCAACTCACAAAAGCGTTCGTTACGAAATCGAGTACGGTTATGATGGATTAAATAGACGAACAACTGATCGGATAAAATATAAGAAAAAAATGAAAATAACAGCAAATTCTTCTAGGTTTACACTTAAGTCCAATTACATTAGGAGATTCAGTTATCTCCGGGGTTCCTGGAAACTGCGAAATACATTTTAGCTATCGTGTGCAAAATAAAATGAAAATTGACATTAAAGATTCCAGTGGTATTATCCTCCATCAATGTAATTTATACATGTGAAGAAGTAGCAGCTTTGATAATTAAAAACATCCAGTCAACCATGTCGAAATTCAAGTGTGTTCAAAAATTAACGGGATTTTTTTTCATTTCGCCGGCTAAGAGAGTTCGATTGTCAAAATTGTTTTATTATGTTGGTATACATGCCCCTGGAGTATGATAAAACTTTCAGCTGTTTTCATTGTGGACTTGGACTTTGTGATAGCCACTAAGGTTATACGTGTTTCGTGAGCTCGGTGATTTTCGTTTGTTAAAATAAATGGATCAAAGAATTTGTATCAAATTTTGCGTAAAAAAATGAAATAAAGTGTAAAAAAGTGCGTGAAATGTAACAAAGACCTATAGTGAGTCTGCTATGAGTAAATCAAGAGTTTACGAGTAGCATAAGCGTTTCCAAGAAGGCCGTGAAGATGACGAACCCCCTGGACCACATCAACAATCGACGAAAACGTGGAAAAGTGAAAGAAATGGTTATGAACGATCAACGAATCACAAATAGAGAGGTCGCTGATGGTGCTGGCATCATCCATTTGTGTCATGACCTTTTTTCCAATTTTTTAGGTATGAAACGCGTGGCAGCAAAATTTGTTCCAAAATGGCTTTTGCACCACGAGATAATGCACCAGCTCACACTTCATTGCTTGTTCGTGAATTTTTTGCCAAAAACAATACTGTAACGATGCCCCAGCCTCCATATTCGCCAGATCCTATTTCCAAAAATTTGACTTTTTCCTATTTCCAAAAATTAAGAGAACCTTTAAGGGCCGTCATTTCACAGCCGTAGATGACATTAAAAGCGCATTGCTGAAAGAACTAAAGGCTATCTCAAAGATCAAGTTTGAGAAGTGTTTCAAGGATTGGAAGAAGCGCTGGCACAAGTGCATAATCTCCAATGGGGACTACTCTGAAGGTGACAGCATCAATGTATATGAATAAATAAATATTATTGTCCGAAAAATTAAAATTCCCGTTAATTTTTGAACACACCTCGTATATTTTTATTCGACGAATGGATAGGAAATAAAGCATTCCAAACAATCCATTGTGAATAAAAGCTCAATTGATGACGAATCAATTTTTTCCTATATTTTATATGGTATTACAATACCTTTTTTCAAAAAATAAGGAATACTAGTTTGTGGACAATTAGAGGTTTTAGTAATGATTAGGAGAAAGTTATACTTGAACAGTTATCAAGAGGGATCCAAATCCTAGGATATTTTCCAACTGAAAATTTGGGTTTGAAGAATTGGCATCTGCTTCGCTCATGGAGTTCACATGGAAAATCAAGTTGTGGCGTCGCGCCCTACTAGTATTTACTTTTCGTGTTGGTCACAAGAGAGCGCCACGGCTGTGGCTGTCATCGATACAACGGAAATAACTTCGATGTATCGCATCGATTCGTGATCGTTCGTTCTAAATTTCTGTGCCGTTCATGTTGGGTAAATATTATTGTTTATGTTCTATGATTTGTAGACAATCAGTAGCTTATCTTAACGAATATTTTTCTTTTATGTATAACATATATATTTACAAAGAAAAAGCAATGGTACATTTTCGGTTTGCATGTACGTAGCTTCCAGATTATTCGACTTTCTCTGGAGTTTGTGACAGTTCGTTCTCTCCTGCGGACAGTTATATTATGGTATATTTTTCCTGTTGGGGCATTATCCGTATGAATATAAATTGTATTAAAGCCTTTCAGATTTTGTTTTCTTCTAGAATTTAAGAAACCGTAACGTTTACCGTTTGTGTTGAAAACGGTACAAGCGTCTCTATGAGGGTATGACATTGTTCACTACATGTTATAGGCTATAATTCAAGTGTACTTATTACAAAGTGTACCTTTAGTCATTTACCAATTTGTATTAATATTGGTTCAGTCATGTAACTCTCAATATTCCGTAATTTCATACTTGTCAACAGTTACCCGTCGATAGCCAAAATGGAATTATCAATGGGGGACAGAGTGTACGCAGCGGAACGAATAATGAAGAAGCGTGTCCGAAGAGTAAGTACTTATTATTTTGATTGTTATAAATTTAAATTAAAAACTATAGATTCACTATAAGCATACGTTAATGTTTATCGTTTCCCACCTCTATTAGGGCCGTGTGGAGTATTTTGTGAAATGGAAAGGCTGGAGTCAAAAGTAAGTTATTATTTTCATAAATTAGTACATATATTAGAGTTATGCTCTATATGGGAATGTTCTAAGGTGAACGATAGTTTTTTCGCCATGAAACATATACTCACAATCGGTCAGTGTGGATTCAAATTCCCATAAAATGTGAAATGGTAGCTGGAACTTAATTGAATAATAAATTAAAAGATTATTGACTATACCAGACGTTATATGTCAATTAAATTTGGTAGTAAAGGATGGGCCCTTGAAAACATTGGATGTGAATGTTTACAGTTTGGCAGTATTTATTACTTCTTTGTTAATGCTAGCAATGAGTAGAATTTAAAATGAAAGCCCGTTGGTAATGTTAAAAGTTGTAATATTCTCATCAATACGACTGCTTTCCTCACTGTAACTATTGCACGATGCTTTTTTGTTTCATTCTAGTTTCCATCAATTTTTTTATAGCACTGTCCTAACCTACCATAAAACTGTTCATGAGTATTGAAATGAAATAAGTAACTTAGTATTTACACACGCACACACCCACGTGTGTTGAATTACAAAGTTACTTATTTTATTTCAACATGTTGTAAAAATTCCATGAAGTTACGCCTGAGGCAACAAAATGTTCTTGAGAGTTTCAATGATTTTTAATGATTAAATATGTACTGGTATTCCAAACTGTCCAGCAGGATTTGTGTTTGAGTGAATCTGCTTCAAGTTTTAAATCCTATTAATTAACATTAATTTAAAACTTCTATTCTATGGGAAGGTCAGTTTCATGGTACCTTTAGTATCTCAGAGATGATATGCACTACAGGATTTTTAGAATTATGAATCATAGTTCAGATTTGTTGCTTTTTCTTTTTCATGAAATGCTACTTGCATTTTTGTGAGATCTTGCCAAGTTTTGTAATTATCTCAGTTGGGACTGTTTAGAATATAATTTTGGTTTTTTAGATTATTATCAATATTTTTGGGAAATGGAATGTCTTTTGCATAAAAGAGTACCCATCTCATGCACTTGGAACTAATTATTCCATGAACCAGTAATTTTCATTTGGGATGTAATGTAATGATTTTGCATACATTATTTTAAGCATTGTATCCGTCATTTCAATACAGCTAGTATGGCACTAGCTGTGTTGTGCCATACTTGCAATTTGAGATGTCAAGATTTTTCTTGTGCAATAAGAACAATATGATTACTTCTTGAAAACTGTTTGAAAATCATCCAGATTCATAAACAGTGAAATCTACAATTTTTTTTGAGTCTTCTTGAAAACAAACTTGAAAATAAATTTAACTGTTACACAGGTCCTTCCATTGTAGTGGAGTTTTGATATTCCCATGCTGAGGTCCATTGGTGTACACAGAGACCATAAAAAAATACATAAGAGTTTTAATTTATTTAAATTTCAATTCAGAAAGATTAACAAGGAAAAGCATAATTCATCTAGCATACCCAACCTAGAAAGTAATGTGCATTTGTCAATGTAATCATTAATATGACAATTTGCTATAGTGATTTCTACTAGTAGGCATTAAAGTTTAAGTTATATGGTACTCCTTTGAGCTTCATAGGAGATCAAAGGATTGCCGGAGGAGCTATAAATGTATTCCAAAATATGGGAAGACAGCCATTTGTAAGGATTACAGAACAATGGGTTAAGAATTTTGAACGGTTTTCAGGTTCATCATTTTGAAAATGGATGGAGACAAGAGAAACTGTTCACTAAGGTGATGATCAGTTTGGGTTCTGAAAAGGGAGGGGCATGTGTGATGCCATAGCAGTAATGAGGTCTCCAATAGAGATGAGCATAGAATACAATGAAAATGTATGCATTTGTCTGTTTTATAGATTTTGGGAAGAAATTTGTGGAGGCATTTGATGAAATGGGGAGCATTAATGATTGCATTGTAGAAAATATGAGTATATTGGAGGAATATCTCAGAAAATAGGAGTATATTGGAGGGATATCTCAGACAGCTTAGGTATGAGTGAGAGACAGGAAGGGCAGTGTTTGTAGAACTCATTGAAATGTCAGTGCAATAGGCATGGGATGAGAAAAAGAGTTAGTGAAGCAGTTACCCGAAATTGGAAGTGCTTTGGATGAAACTAGTGCTGCGATAGAGACGTATGAGGAGGAAATGTATCAGACAAAGAAGAAACTTTCAAAAGGGGGAGGGACTTGATGACAGGGGCATGATATCAACTGTGTGGAAACATGGTAAAAAAAGCTAGATGTTAGGCATAGATTGTAGGCTTAGGTAGGATTGTTATTTGATGTTGGTGGCTGAATTGCAATCGCAACCTTCACACGCAACTTCACAGAACCTATCATTCGACGAATGTTTTCCCTATCAATTCTTGAATCCCTACCCGATTCAGCCACCGACATAGAGGTGAGAACTTGTGAATCCGCATATATCCTAGCTTTCTGATCCTTAAAAATTCCCACCCTTAACCACTATCTTTAATGCCCCTCCCAGAATTACTTGCCTGCACCTTCCCCCCATTTTTTTCCTCCCTGTACACCAAGTACCCTGCCCAAGACCTTTCAGTCTGACCTGAAGAAGGCCTTGGAGTAGGCTGAAAGCTCAAATAATCTACAATGTGAGTGTTCTTTTACGTGTTATCTATTTTATTCAGTGCTTTATTGTGCCGTCCAAATGTTATAATGCTCTCATGAGTACTTCCACATCATCGATATATGTGTATGTATAATACACATTGAAACACAAAATCCCACCATACGGCGAGCAAATATTACTTCACACATAGAAATAGATACAAGGAAAGGGGATAGGAAAACACAAAAAAGACAAACACAAGAAAGGTGGGGAAGGTGAATTTGAGCAGATCACAAATGTAAAAATATTTCCTTATCCGGGATTTGAACACTGGACCTTCCACTTTCCGGGCGGATGCTCTACCAATTGAACTAATAAGGAAACCTGATTTACATTGAGATCTGCGATCTTATAAAGCGTCAAAGTGCTCCTATTTTCTTGCTCCAGAGATGGCGTTAGTGAGCTGTTTCACCCACCAAAGGAGAAATTGATGACACGCACTAGAAGGGGAAAGGATAGTAGAAAAGCATTCATATGACATCATAAAGGATAGGAATGGTGCTTGCGGCTTGCCTCTAATTTATGCAGTATGGCAGATATGGTACATTTATATTCCAGTGAATAATAGTAAGAGTTAGGCATCCCCTCCTCATCTTACCCATTTGTTAATAAATGGCCAATTGTACTAGTACATCATTACTTTACAGCAAACTAACTGTTAACTCTTTGTATTTTGATTAATTTTTAACTTCCTCTTGTAGGTATAGCACCTGGGAGCCGGAGGAAAATATTTTGGATGGCAGATTAATTGAAATGTTTGAGCAAGGGTAACTATAAAATGTTTTACTCTTTTGGCACCTGTTTAGATTTAGTTCTAAATTATTATCAGATTGATTTTGAAATTTAGATGCATGTCTTTTTAGCATGTGACTTTATGAAATGTAACTTCAAACAGTGACTTAAATCAAAGAAAAACCTTTTTCCTGAATTATTCACAAGTTCTTCTAAGCCAAACATTAATTTTTCAAGATAAAAGTTTTTGAAAGAGCTAGTTAGAAGCTTCCAACTTCCAAAGTCAAATGGACTGCAGTTATTGACAAATATTCCAGCGTTTTTGGATTGATTCCATTAATTTCCATTTCGCTTACAGTGGGTCATAACTTTCCATACTAATAACAATTGTCCTTTGGTAAATCAACATTTACCTTAACACTTTTCACTCAAATAATTAATTAATTTGATTTCATTAATACAAATGGACTTTTGTATTAATTGCATTTCATTCAGTGAATTTACTCTGAAAAAAGCGTAGGGAGCCCTTCTATGACTAGAGCAATACTGTAATTTGTGTGTATTTAGTTATCTAGGTAAGATACTGTGATAACTATTACCATTAGTGTTAAAGTAAAAGCTTGATATGACCTTGCCCAAGTTTGACATGACAAGCTAACATTTTTTGAACATGATGTTGCTATTTAACTACATATTTTGATGCCGTTTCCTGTGAATTGGGTTTGCACTCGATTTGTTATCTTGGTCAGTTTATAAACACAGGCAATAGTTCTGGACCGATATCTGTGGTATTGAAACTGTCAAGGATGATTAAGTAATCAGATTTGAAACTTTCTGGGAGAAAGTTCATGAAAAAGAATGACATGTTTAATGGGAGAAAGTCAGGAATGGTGATGCCCTTTGTTCCCTAATAAGGGCCATGCCCTTTGTTCCCCAACCATTTCATCATTAAGGACCCTGCTAATGCTGCCACCAGTGGGGCTGAAAATGTTGACTGCTTGACTAGGTGACCATTGAAGGGAGGTCTGATTGTGGCGTAATTGCTTTTAGGAACCTTTCAGATTTGTCTGCTTGCACTTTGTCTTTGCCGAACAAATTTAAATGAGTTTATTGATTTTTCTTGCATGTCTTTTGTTTTTTCTTCGAACACTTGATCAAGTCGTAAATGATGAATCCCTTTCTTTAAAGTTACAGTACAGTCAATGTCATTGCCAGCTTCATTTGCTGAATCTGGTGCTATGCAATTTTATTCTCTGCTGATGCAGTATTACTTCATGTGGAGGATAGTGCATTATCAGGCATTAAATGGCTAAGTGAATTCATCCAATATTAGAAAATTAATCATACAAATTACGTTTGAAATCATTCTGTCGCACATTTAAATTTTCAAGTTATTCTTCTAAATTATAGTGAAAGTAACTGAATGTTTGATAGCTGTTGAAAAACCTGTTAAGTCATGTGGAAAAGAATCATGATATCTTCTGAGCTGCTTCGTTCAGTGTCAAGTGAGAAGGTTGGTATTGGGACTAAGGGAGGATGGAGAAAGTGGTGCGGGAGAAAAGAGTTGAAACCTCGGGGCACGAGCATGGTACTGAATGCCTCTCTTGTTATAGGGAATTGTAGCCAGTATACTGTTGACCATTGTGACCTCTTCTTCGATTCTTCTTGCCCTCTCAGTTTCTCGTACATGACGAAATCTGTGATCTTAGATGAAAGTTGTGTCATGTCTGCATTTTTGTGGGAAAGCACTTGCTGCCTGAAATTGAAGTCAAAATGTAAGTTCACCTCAGCCAATCAATGCTTTGATATTTCAATGCCATAGCCAAGGTGTCATTGAGACATTTTTTTTTTAAGGAGTGATTTAGTACCTCGTATTCACAATGAAATCCATTTATGCAGGTGTTCTAGGCACCATATGTGTACAGTGTATCCTTGAAGAAATTTCACCATAATTACTACACAGATGTGTTTATAGGCATTGCAAAGCATTGAAACATTCCAAGAAAATGCGGGAGATTCCATGACAGTAACTTTTAACGGAGTCATCCGCTAATTGCACATTGCAATGCTACAATTTCAGAGTGTAAAAATTATTTTCCGTGACCAGGATTCAAACCCGGATCCCTCGATGTCCAGCCAAGTGCATTAGCTAGTTAAGCTGCCGAGGCGTCCTCTTACACTCCAAGATTTTGGAGGCTTTTAATAGAACAAGATGTTGTATTAATTAAGAGTTTTAATGATTTGTTGATGGAAAAACCCTCTCAAAGAAGGTGTTAATAGCAAATTCCAAGAAACTGCAGGAGATGTCGCAGCAGTAACTTTTATTGGTGTCATCTGCTAATATGCATTTCACTGCAACAATTTCAGAATGTAAAAATCGTTCACCTTGACCGGGATCCCGGTCAAGGTGAACGATTTTTACACTCTGAGATTTTTGCAGTGTTATAGCACTTAGCCTTGTGGAATCTATCTTGAATTGATTCCAAAATAAGTTTAATTGGTCCCAAAATAACTATAAGTTGCATAAATGAGAATGCTACAGATAACCTGAAATAATCATGTCTGTTGCAATGTGGCTTACTCAGAAACTTTATGCTATATTTTAGCATAAGAAAAAGAATTTAAGGCCATGTTGTAATTTTATGTTCAATTTTATTTCTTCGGGTACATTTTATGCTGATGTAAAGTAATTATTCATTAGGTATTAATTATTCAGTTGCAAATGCTATTTATAACGTATATCATTTTGAAAAATTAAGCCTTTCAGTTAAGGAGAATTTGAGAAAACGAATTTAAAAATTTATCAGTGAAGGGAAGCAATTGCAAAAACTCTGCGGGGTGCCCGTAATGACTGCCTTTCTCTCCTATTTTTAGCTAGTGTCTAGACAACTAACCCTTCCACCAAGATATTACTTCTGGACACATGCCTCTAGGTTTTGTGATGCCTATACAGCTTTTGGATTCAGTAGTGGTGACTATGCACTAAAACAGATAATTGAATCCTGGAAATCAGAGTAAACATACATTTACATTGTCCAAAACTAGGAAAGTATGGAATTTTTGAAAATGAGACCACTCCATTGTACAACAGGTTCTGTATTAAAGTAATAGAATCTTCAGAGCAATGGATAGTAGCAATGATGAAAAAGATAGGGCAGAGAATGGGTTTTTGGAATAAGTCAGTTAACAAGATACTTTATGATGATCTTATGCACTTTTCCTCAAGTTGGAGCAGAAAAATTAAAACGAAAAGTATTTTCAGTCTGAATTTAATCCTATGCCCATAGGATACACCGGTGCATAAGATTCACCAAGATAAGATTTTTCAAGTTAGAATAAAAATAAATGCTTGGATCAGACAGAAAAGGATCAAAGTATGTTGATGTTTACATTTAATATGAAGAAAATGGAATTGTTATGTTAAAAATTAGCTGCTATAGCAACATTTATTCATTGTAGAATCCCATGTATGCATCATCATTGCTATTAAATTATTAATACAGTTAATTTCACTGGGGTCATTTTCCTCCTACAGAGTAACACTTCCATGTGTTACACTGCTAAGTCCACAGTTTTGAAAAGACATTATGATATTTTCAATTTTGACTAACCAATTGCAAACACTAGAAGTTGGACGATCGTGTCATCCTTCCAGTCAGTGTGGCTTCTTCATTAGCTGGTGCCTTTGTACACATGCACAGACCATTTCTTTCTATGAATCTATCTTGCCATGATATTACCCCCAAAAATTTGGCTAAAGACATACCTATCGCACATTTTCTCACTTCAAGTAAAATAATTTTTTTGTTGTTACAGTAATTCCATTCTTCCTGTGATTTATTATTCAATTCTTAATATGTTCCTCGGGCACATATGACCATTGATGAACACATGAACGGAAAATTATTTCACGCTCATTTACTCTGCATTCACTAAATCAATCTCCTGCGTCCTCCATTCTTGTACCATCTTCTCAGGCCAAAACACCTTTCAGTTTCCCTGTTTCCGTTTTCTAAAGCATAATTCATAACTTTCAAGTTTAAAAGCAATGCTCTATGGCAATCTTTTTATGGCTCACTAAATCCCATGAGGTTATGTATACGTTAATGTATACGACACAAGAGCGTTTAGACACATCTCACATGTGGTCCTACTTTGAAATTCATCTGCATTGTGCTAATGGGATTGTCGTCTCTCTGCTAATACATGGTAGATCTCGTTGGGAAATTTTTTTAGTAGCGTTGCCAAGGAAATATAATATAGCTCTATCACTTAGTACTGGCTGAAATCACTGTTATTGTTGAAAGTGCTATAAATACAGCCATTTTAACTGGCCCTGGTGGTGGCGGGTTAATGTCCTTACCTGCAACTAAGATGTCATGGGTTTGATTCCCACCTGGTTGGGTTTTCTTCCACCTTGGGCTTGGGTCTTTGTAATTGCCTTTAATGTAATGTGTAGGGGTTTGGTGGAAGAATGGACTATAAAGTGTCAATCTTGCCCCAATCAAGTCAATGAATAATTTTTCTTTGGCTGATTAGGGTAAAAATACTAAATATGTAGTGGTTTTCCCTGTGAACCAGGTTGGGACTTAGGACAAAGTCATACTTGTGTATGTACTCTTGTCCATAAGACGTATGCTGATCTTAGGGCTAATTTTGGAGTAAAAAAGGTGCATCTAATGAGTCAAGGAATGTGGTATATATGTACTTTTCCTTAGAATTTCTGTTTTGAAAAAATTCTGTGAAAAGATACATTTTTCCTTCAAATGCTGTAATGGGTTTTAACAATTTCCACTAAGGAGAGCCTAAAACCATAAGTTACCTACATTGAGTACATACACTGTTTTCGTGTATACATTTTATATTGCATAAAGTATGTGTATATGTAAAGTCATATTTAATTGCTCATAAGTATCTATTTAATTTTTGTTTCTTTTCACTTTAGATCACTCTATACAGTAGTTGTATCTGCAGTACATTGACTGAGGTAGTGCTAGAATGCTTCTCTTTGCATGGTTTTTGAAACTTAAGGTTCATGTGGAAATATAGGTTTTTCTCTTTCCAATTTTTCAATGTGATTGAAAATTAATTGAATAATTTTTCATATTATATTCCTTGGTTCGCCTCTGAATGCATTGCTTCTGAAAAATCAAAAATGTGATAATTACATTGTGGCAAATATCAAACTTGAATTTATTCTTCCTGCATTTTAAGGGGTGCACTGAATTTTAGCTTACGTAGGTCCTCTTGTTGGTTGAGATGTTTCAAATATTTTTGGATCATATTATCACCTGTGAACATATTTCTCATTGAGGCTTTTACTTTTTGCATTTTGCTACTGTCTGCATGTCAGCAGTCAGCGTGAGCGTGACCCATCTGCCAGCAAGAGAGGCCCAAGGAGGAGGGAGAGCAGTCGATATTCAGTGAGTCTTTGGAACTTATACATTGTTTTTTGTTTGATAAATCACTCATTTGGTTCCCGAGTTGAAATTGCCTCGGGGTGTGTATTGGACTGCTTTTGCAACCAAACTGAAAGCTCAGACCAAGCATTTTGTGATGCGTGGTGATAGGGGAAGAATTTGAATGTGTTAATTTAAACTTCTATGGAAACATGTTAAAACTTTGAAATGCATTATCACTATGAACTACACCTTCATGCAATAATCTTATAGATTGGAAGCACCAGAAAATTTCTATAGGGCTTAAGCAGAATACCTTCCTCTTTGCCAGGCAACACGGCAGCATCATGGATCAATCTGTTTACCAGAAAAAGCCCCTCATAGATCTGCTGTCAGTTCCAAAAGCCTTTAATACCCGAGTTTGAGGTAATGGTGTTGGGTGATGGTTCATCAAATTAAATTTTATTATGCTTCAAAGTTTAGCCACTTTCTTCCTTCGTTAATGCGTTATTGAGGTAGTTTAAATATTTTTTCAACACTGATTGGTAGCATGAACAAAAAAAAGATTCCAAGTTTCTCTGCCGTAGACCTAACACCTAACTTTTAAACATTCAGGAAGTAAAACAGTTTAGTTGATTCTCATCAAATTAATCATGCACATGTAAAACATTCATTCATAAATAATTATGTAAGATTTCAAAGCCCTATGGTTATTTTACAAGGTGCTGTTATTCTTTTTGCAAATACACTTTTTCTCTTGGCAACTGGCAGTCTAAGAAACTTGCAGGGCAGGCCATAATATTTTTGTGGGTCCTTATTGCAATCTAAATTTTGTCAGCCTTCAATAGCACTGTGCTTTTTATAACAAGTGAGTATTTATGCTTGCTTTTTGTTGCCAAGTATGGCTACCATCACCCCACCGGTTGGAACTCAACAAGCCTCCATTGGAAACTTCCACCCCCTTCCCTGCACACGCTGTTGTTGTGGCTGTCAAGGATAATGTGTTGCAGATCATTAAGATGCTGTTTTCTTTTCTGAGTCATTCGAAGACAAATCATGCAGCAGACCAATTGCTTTCACTCATTACCACAATACATGTAGTTTGCTTCAAGTCTACTTCAAAGATGACTTCAAAAACATTTTCTAGGGGAGAAATTTCAAGGATGTTGAGTTGGATTAAAATATACATTTGTCAATGAAAATTTACTAACATATGCTCTGTCCTGTATTATCATGTAATGAGAATCAACTCAACTGATCAACTGACTTTTAATAATCAAACCACTTTACTTTTCCACATAAAAGTTTATGTGGAAAAGTAAAGTGGTTTGATTATTAAAAGTCAGTATGAAGATTTTCCACCAAGTTACGCCAGAAACTGTTTTATTGATCAACTGATAAAGTTCCCACCTCAAAGGCCTAAAATTGAATCCCAGAATTGGCAGGTTTTTTCAGTGGTATACTGTCTAGTATTAATTACCAATTCAGGTTTGGTTTGGTGGAACTGTTCCATAATAACAGAATGAATACTAATCCAATTTTCCACTAAATAAAGATTTATTCACGACTAGTTTTGATGCACTACATCATTTCCAAGGGAAGCTCTTACTGTACAGAGTCCAATGTGTATATATATATATATATATATATATATATGTATATATAAAAACACAGTAATCAACCCGAAGGTCGGTTTAGTAGGTGATGGTAGAGCTCACCCGTGTACCAAGCCCGACGGCGTGTGAATATTCACACATCAGGGTAGGGGGGCCAGTTCCTTTCCCTGTGCCGGTTATGGTTTCCCAGGAAGATCTGGTACCCGAAAAATCAACTACAAGCTTGGGTGGAGCTGCAGGTGCCCAAAGTGCCTTGCCTGGGAATCGAACCCGGGACCCTCTGGTCAGCAGTCCAACGCTCTACCCACTAGACCACCGCGACCCGCATATATATATATAAATTCACTGATAGTCATAACAAACACAGAAACCAAAACACAAAAGAGGAAAAACTCACTGGTTCTCGAATTTTTGGTGGTCCAACCACCTTTCTCAAGAGGAATTAGGAACAGAACTGAGGCAGAGGAGGGCCCGAAAGCAGTGGTAGGAAGGAGAAGGGGAAATGGGGGAAAAGAGGGGAAAATAGGGTTCACTCCGAGTTCATTCTTACCCGCAATTCCTTCTCCTTTAATAATAATTTCTACCTACAAATCAAGGGTTGTGCCATGGGTAGCAGGTTCAGCCCGTCCTATGCAAACCTCTTTCTTGGTCTCGCGGAGAATAAATTCCTGTCACAACAACCCCTGAAACCGCTATTGTGGCTCAGATATATTGACGATATTTTCCTTCTCTGGCCACATGGTTCTGATTCCCTGAAAACTTTCATTTCCAACCTTAATGCTTCGTCCTCTATCTCCTTCACGTCTACAGTTTCCTCCTCCCAAATCACCTTCCTAGATGTAAACATATCATTTATAGACCATAAATTTCACACATCCGTACATATAAAACCCACAAATAAACAACAGTACTTACATTTTAGCAGCTGTCACCCATACCACACCAAACATTCCATTCCTTATTCCCTTTCCATAAGGGGTCACAGAATTTGCAATGACCCTGACTCCCTAGACAATTTCCTCATAAATTTACACCATTCCCTCCTCAAACGAGGTTATCCTGAATCCCTCCTGAATAAGAGGATCCGTAGGCATACTTACACTCCCAGACCTTCCACCACCGCGAAAAACCACCCTCTTTCAATTTGTACCACGTTTCTCCCTGGCCTAGAATCTCTGCGTTCTATCCTAAAGGACCTCTAGCCTATCCTCAAAAACCACAATTCCACCACCAACCTTTTCCCCAAATGCCCCTCTGTCACTTTCAAACGCCCCGCCAATCTATCAGATCTTCTAAAATCTACCAATCCACTTCTTAAATCCTCGCCCCGTTCCAAAATCACTCCCAGACCCTGCAATAAACCTGGATGCAAAACATGTCCTATTTTCCTAACCAGAATCCCATCCCTCTCCCACCCGCTCTTTAACTCTCTCCCACCTATTCCCTACTCCTCGTGTACCTCCAGCAATGTTGTCTACCTACTCAAGTGCCAACTTTGCCCTGCCTTTTACATTGGACAGTGTACCACACCCCTCAATATTAGAATCAATAATCATAGAGCCTCATGCAACAATTCCTCCCTTATTGGTATGCTCCCAATCCCCAAACATGCCTCCGAACACAACGCTGCCTTTGATCAATGTTTTAAAGTATCCGTCTTAGCATCCCTCCCACACGCAGACCCTCCACTGAAACTCAAAACATTAGAGCTAGCTTTCATCTGGCTCTTGGATTCCTGGAATCGCCCAGGTATTAATATTAGACATTAATTGCCCCCTTTATGCATATAATTTCATCCCCCTCCGCCCCCAACAACTTCCATATCATCCCCACCTTTTTTAAAATTCCCGCGCCATACACTACCCCTCCAAACTCCTCACCTCGAATGCCTTCCCCCCTTTTTCCCCCCTTTTCCTTTCTTTTCCCCTATTTTCCCCTCTTTTCCCCCATTTCCCCTTCTCCTTCCTACCACTGCTTTCGGGCCCTCCTCTGCCTCAGTTCTGTTCCTAATTCCTCTTGAGAAAGGTGGTTGGACCACCGAAAATTCGAGAACCAGTGAGTTTTTCCTCTTTTGTGTTTTGGTTTCTGTGTTTGTTATGACTATCAGTGAATTTACATTACACGTTTGTGGGGTTTCCAAAAAAGTGTATATATATATATATATATCCCGGATAAGGAAATATTTTTACTTTCGTGAGCATATATATATATATATATATATATATATATATATATATATATATATATATATATATATATATATATATATATATATATATATATATATATATGAAATATAGGAGGTTGAGAAACCAGGGTGTCTCCATGTGCTGGGAGGAGTTAGGTGAGTTGGAAAAACTGAAGCTCTGGGGATGGGAGAAGAAAAGCTGGTAAAAGTGGGGGTGGAGGTTAGGGTTTGTAAAGGAAGAGGAAAAGACAAAGGAATATGGAGACTCTAGTTGATTGAGATGAGAAAGTCTTTTCTTCTTATCCACATTTGGTAGAGCGTCCATCTCCCCATGGTGTGTGGGGAAGGAGGATGTTATACTGTGGTGTCGGCTTCGGAAAGGAACCAATAGACAACTGGACACCTTTATTAAATTTTTTAACTCAGAATACAAAAACATAATATTTACTATGGAACCAGAACAGAATCAGTCGATTAGCTTCTTAGGTTTCTATCAGAAGAGAGGGCTCTATACACCAGTTCTCAAATTACAAGAAGCCCACATCCACAGCTCAAATTATACCACATGACTCACTACACCCTATTGCACACAAACTAGCTAGCTTCCACTCGATGCTACACAAACTCCTCAATATCCCACTATGAAAATGAACTAAAGACCATTAAAGCTGTAGCCATTACCAACAGATACAGTATAAACCTAATAGACAACCTAATACACAAGAAGAGGGAAACCAAAGCATTACAGAGCATACCCTCTTTAACCTCTGAAACATTTCCCTCCACCTAAAACTCACAACGTTGGTGCAGGATCCCCTGAATCGGCCACCTGTCAAATAAAATAACCATTAGATTCCCCAAGGATAAATACAGAGTTTCCTTTTACACCCCTTTAAACTTATCCAAAAGTATTGAGCAATCCAAGGGACAAAGTGGATAGAATTTGGAAAAGTGGAGTATATGAATTGACGTGTAACTCCTGCCCTGTTAAATACACAGGCCAAACAGACAGACTTCAAAACAAGAAGAAGCGAGCACCGAAAGTGTCTACAGAATGGAGATGAATCTTCAGTGGTCGCAAACCCCTAATTGAAACCAATCACAAATACAACTTCAACTCCAAAATTCTACACATTGAAGGGAAAGGGAAGAAACTAGTTGCCTCAGAACAATTAGAAATAATTCAACACAAGATCCAAAATGATCTGTTGTTAAATGAAAATTTATTTCAGTCCCACTCCCCTTTACTTGCAACAACATTCAATTAAGCCATTTCTTACCGGTTGGCCCTAGGGACCTCTATCCACCTCCTCCATCTTTCTGCCTCGCCCCATCCCTCAAAACATCATCATCTCGAAGACTATCATTTGAACACCCGGGATTACCCTGACGGAGGACAGAACTTTCTTCCCCCTTCTCCACCTGCAGACAGACCCTTCCTTGAGACCAGCCATTCACACAACAGGTTAGTTCTGAGCCGAAGCAGGACACTGATCTCCCACTAACTAAAATCGCAGAGTGAATCAAGTGGGCACCCGGATGATCCCCAACGAAAGAGACCATTTTGCCAAAGGACACCACAGGGCACCATCCACCTTCCCCACACAACCCAGGGAGCTGGGACCAAAATCCTTGTGGCATCCATGGAAAGATGGATGCCATAAGGATTTGGATAAGAGGAAAAGACCATCTCATCTCCGCTAACTGGACTCAGTTGAGCTGTGAGAGCTTCACTTGAAAATGATATAATGCATCAAAACTAGTCATGAATAAATCTTTATTTATTGGAAAATTATAGGAGTCTTCTTCCCTGTTATTACTATACTATCTGTCAGAGGGGATGTTATTCTGTAGGCCCCTCGACTTCTTTTGTTTAGAATAGGCTAGTGCTGCTGATGTCAGGTTTCTCTCAACCCTTCCGCCATTCCCTGAACATCGTAATAATAATAATAATAATAAATCTTTATTTGCCCAGAAGACACTGACACAGTGTAATAGATACATCAGTTAAGTGTATAGGACACGTCATATTCATATAGATGTTAGACAATGATAAAATTCAGAGAAGCATGACACAATAGTGTTAACCAAAAAGTGCATGTAATATATTCCAAATTCAATATGGTTATTTTTTCTCCATAAATTCCTTTACAGAGTAAAACTGTTCTTTCCTTAAAAATGTTATTAATTTCTTTTTGAACAGGACTGGATCCTTTACGTACTTAAAATCGTGAGAGAGCCTGTTTAGTACAAGAAGGGCCATTGATTTAGGCCCCAGAGATGTATTTAAAGTCCTGCAATAAGTTTGATGCAGATCTCTGCAGGCTCTGGTTTGGTGACAATGAACATTGTCATTTGTCATATAATTGGATATATTACTTTTAGCAAAAATGCTTAGGACATAAATGTAAATACATGGAACAGTCAGAATATTTAACCTCTTAAAGAAGGAAAGACAAGGTGCGTTGTAGGGAGCATTGCATATTAATTGCATTAAACATTTTTGAGCTTAAAAAATTGAATCAGAATGAGGGGAAGAACCCCAGAACAGAATACTATAAATAATTAAAGAATAAAATTCACCGTAATAAATTGTAAGTAAGATATCAAGGCTTACAGATTTCCTAATACTTCTAATGAGAAAGCAAATGGAATTCAACCTGCTACGGAGATTGCATATGTGTTCATCCCATGATACATTTTTATTTAAAACAACTCCCAAAAACTTGGAACTAGATATTTGGGGTATACACGTATCCCCTAGGTCAATGGCCAATGAGGCAGGGGCTTTATTTTTATTGGAGAAATATATAAGTCCGGACTTGTCAGGGTTGAGTTTCAGAAAATTTTGTGAGCACCATTCACAAAGAAGTTCGGAAACTCTAGCTGCTGTCAAGGTCAGGTTGTTTAACGATGGTGCTGATACAATTACGTTAGTGTCATCAGCGAATAAAATTGGCTCGGCTCCTGGAACCGACTGCAGAATTTTTGGTAAGTCATTAATGTAAAGTAAAAATAGGATAGGGCCCAAGACTGAGCCTTGGGGTACACCTAATGTAACTTCTTTACTAGGAGAAGTATAATTAGTACCGTTCTTTAATAAAATAACCTGTTGGTGCCTTCCGCTGAGGTAAGATTTGATCCAGTTATAAGGGATACCTCTAATACCATATTGTCCTAATTTGGACAAGAGTAACTGATGATTAACTAGGTCAAAAGCCTTGGAAAAATCGAAGAATAGTCCCAAGGTTTCAATTCTATTATCAAGATTTGAAAGTATTAGGTTTACAAGGTGATAGGTGGCTGTAGATGTGGATCTGCATTTCCTAAAACCATTCTGTGAGCTAGACAAGAGATTAAAAGAGTCAAGAAATGATGTAAGTCGATTATGGAAGACTTTTTCAAATAGTTTCCCTATCTGGTTTAATAAAGATATTGGACGGTAAGAATTCATATCCAGCTTACTACCTTTCCCTTTATAAAGTGGTACTACTTTGGCAATTTTAATGGCATCAGGAAAAACACCAAGTTGTAGGGATTTATTGATTAGGAAGAGTATATGTTCCTTGATAGAGTTAATTGATTTTTTTATTACAATACCTGGGATACCATCTGTACCAGGACTACTTTTGTTGGGGAGTTTTTTAATAATGTTCATCAGTTCCAGTTCAGTACAAGGAAGCAGGTACAATGAATTAGACAGGCTTGGGATAAGAGGATAATTAACAGGAATTGGAGTATTCGTAGTAGTCTGGTGGGACAAGTAGAAGTCATTTAAGTTAGATGCCATTTGAGAGTAATCAGAAATAACATTACCGGTGGAGTCCTGTAATTTGAAATCATGATGATAATTGGTAGAACACTTAGCTTCCTTGATAATCTTCCAAATTTCTTTAGATTTGTTATCGGCATTGAGAATTCTACAGTTGTTAAATGTTTTTTTAGCCAGTTGTAACTTTTGACGGTACGTTTTTTTCAGTGTTTTATACTCCAACCAGCCAATTGAGTTACATTTATTTTTATAAGAGATAGCTAACTCCTTCATTTTTTTCGAGAGGCATCGTATTTCATCGGTGACCCAATGGTTTCTATTTTTTAAAGACAAGTTTCTATCAGATATGTGGGATTTGATTACTTCAGTATTTACTTTTCCCAAATCGATGTTTGTTAAGATATTATCTATAATAGTAGAGGAAAGGCCGTTTACCCTAGTGGGTTCGGTATTAGTAACACAAATGTTGAAAGAGGTAAGGATATCTAAGAATTCCAGTTTGGCTTTGGAATTACTTGCGAAATCACAATTAAAGTCCCCAGTTATAATTAAATTAGGTTTTGGTATAGCATCATGGATTAACTCTAATAGTTTGGCAAGTTTATTAAGAAAAACACTGAAATCACTCGAAGGAGAACGGTAGATAGATAATAAATGATATGCAACATTATTTACACTGAGGCCCACGACACAGGACTCGAAGGACAACTCTTCATTGAGAAAATCCTGAGCGAAACAGGTCCGGAAAAGGCGCACACACTGTGAAACTAGAACCAATACGCCTCCATTTCTATGCTTTGAACGGCAAAATACATCGGCGATGGAATATCCAGGTAGATTTAAAGATTTCAAATCGCTTAATTTCAACCAGTGTTCATTAATACAAAGGACATGAGGTTTATATTCACTCATCAGGACCTCAAGATCCAGCAACTTGTTACTAAGACATTGAATGTTAATGTGCAGGACCTTGAGGTACCTCGCTACCCTGTCGATGTTGTCGGGCGTGCCTTCCAAAAAGAATAATTTCCGACGTGCACATATTTGGGCCAAAATGAAGGCTTTATGAGGGTTTCCCGTAACTCACTGTTCATTGATATGCGGAATAAGGCATGGTTGCCCCGGGTCACTACGAGCTTGACAATTTCCATGTCCGATGAAGTATCCAGATCAGGAATTTCTGCTCGAACATATTCCTGAATAGCTTCGACAGTTGTGCTGTAGTTGAGATTCCATACATGAAGATGCGATCGTCGTGGAATACGAAACCGTACCCCTACCAAATGACCCACCTATCACTAGTGGCCCACATGATCTAGCTGTTGGTTGCCTCCCTCTTAATGCCAGGTGACTCATAGTTTCTGAAAGCTCAGAAGTTAGGTATTCAGTGTCTGGGGCTGAAAAACAGTCTCTTTTTTGTTTATGTGACAAATGAGTATTGAAGAAGAATTTTAGAAAAACTGCCTCAAAAATCCATCAGTGCAGGAAGCAACAGGTTACATTTTGATGGGGAATAATGATGAATGGAGCCATTACTCACCTAAATTACCTCAAATTCAACTGTATGTCCTTTTGGAACCAACAATGCCTTTTGTCATTCAAAACAGAAAAGTTCAGTTACCGCAATATTTCACCACTGTTCACATTATGTCCATAGCAAGTTCTCCTCCTGCTGTAGAACAGTGTTATTCACTCTCAGAACTTCAATGGAATTGCGACTGCTGGGTGTTCATTTTAAGATCTGGAGGGGGATTGCGATGGTGTGGTGGCTAACATACTGGGTTCCCACTGAGAGGGCCCAGTTTCGAATCCTGGAGACAGTAGATCATTTTTAGTGGTATCCTGATCCCTACTTGAAGTGCTTTGTGGAGAGCACTTTGAGTGAGAACGCAGTCTGTCAGATGGGATGTTAAACTGCGGACCCCTTTCATTAAGATTAGACGAATGCCTGTGCGGGTTTTTCTCCACCCTTCATCCTTTCCCATCCATCCCTAATGGCACAAATGACCTTAGATGTTGGTCATCTCCTCTAAAACCACTACTACTAAGATCTGGAGGAACCTGTGCTTACACATTGCTGCAAAACAATCTGGAGTACATGAGTGTGTAAAATGAATTGCATATATAGTGTGCGTTGCAAATTTTAAGCAATCCTTTAAGAAGTTGAAAATACTGTTCACTGCTATGGTAGGATTCTTCAGCTGCCACTACTGCCTCGACCAATGGCCAGGCATCCGAGGAAGGGGCGGAGGATGTCGAGGAAGTCAGTGAAGATGTCATGTCAAGTGCGGCTGAGAATGAAACGGAGAGGGTGGCGTCTCCGTCCAACCTGGAAGACTCCCAGCAACGAAGGAATGTGGGTAAGCCGCCCGCATCAAGCCCTTCACCCCCGCCTGCTTCTGCACCCACATCATCATCTTCATCTTCCACCGCATCAAATCCACCTCCTGCTACTTCTTCATCATCCTGCACAGTGCCCGTGACTGTGGTCACTTCATCAGGCCCCCCGTCGTCTTCTGTACCCACAAGTGCACCAGGTAAGTGCGTTGGACAATGCTTCCTCACCTCTCATTCACATCTTAAGCAATATTTATGGTTGACTGCTAACTGAATCAAGCCTGAGACTGGAAGGTGGGATGGTTGAGCAGAGCAGCTGGTGGCTTAATTTGCACTCCGGAAATAAGGCAAGTGGGAATGTTAAATGTAGGAGTCCTTGCGTATCACAGCCAGGGATCGTTTGACTGGAACCAGATGTACATCTACATAATACCCTGCTGGCTGCTTTGGAGGGATCATGGCATGGGGGCACAGTCATCAAGCAAAATTTGAGACATTATTAATGAAACTTAAAGGCATTATGGTAATTTTTAAATGCTGGAATAATAATAACTCCAGATATTATATTTTTTGTAATCATGTGACATATTATAAAAAAATGAAGAGTAGATTTCTGTTCTTTATACATTAATCTCACTAATTTAGATCAGCTTAATGTAGGCTGTGTATGACCATGTAATGCGGCTGGTTTCTTATGTGGTCTCCAGATGCCTGTACTGTAATACTTGCCAAAAAATGTGTTTTCCTTGCAAGTTTCTCTGGACATGAATGAAAGCCATATTCAAGTAATTCGTTGGTTCCCCGGGACTAATGTAAATTATGGATTTCCCATTCCACATGAAGCAAATAATTCACCTGTTCATCCAAATGCTGCTCATGTCACAGCATGTAATTTCAATAAATGCTCAGTTCTTTCAGTGTGCTTTTGTAACTTGCAAAACTGATACCCAATCATTTTGAGTTCTTCTGGCAGTGAAATAGTGGAACAAATATGGCAATCAAAAAGTGTGGCACTAAAATAAAACACATAACTTTGAGCATAGTAGACTAGATTAAGGTACTTGAGAAGTCAGAACTGAGGTCCTTGCTGCTAGTTTTGTATTTGTGAGTTTGGGGTAGCGATGGTGTCTGATCTGAGAAAGAAGAATAAAACAATCAAAGTATTTGCTCTCAAGTTTGCTGTCAATGCTGAAAATATTGACCAAAATCCTCAAAAAAACAAAGGTTACCAGAAGATGAAAACCTGAAAGAAGCCGTCGCTTGGTGGTATGTGCGGCAGCAATTAAAAGTGATGGAGGAATTCATGTTCGGCACAAAATTCAAAGTTCAGCACAAAAACTGGTGAAACAATTACAATTGGAGAACTTCACTCTAATGGTAGTGGATTGTTGATGGTGGTTTAAGAGAAGAGACAATTTTGGTTATCAAAGTGTGTATGGTGACGTCATGAGTGCTGATAGTGACGTAATTGGACCATTTAGGATGAAATTGCTTGCATTGATGGCTGCATATAATTTAAAATTAGGTCAAATGTGTAATTCAGATGGAACAGGCCTACATTGGAGAGATTTGCCAGCAAATGTGCAAGCTTGACGAAGTTATTCCAAGTCTCCTGGATGAAAAATCAATAAGGAAAGAAAGGTTCCCTGTACTCTGTGTCCTAATGCAGGTGGTAGCCCCAATTTGGGCAGTGTTGTTGTAAAATTTTGACCACCTCAGGCTCTGAGGAAAATATTGAATAAACTCACTGTACTTCATACGAATTTGCAAATTTGTGTTGGAGCTATCAAAACAGACTGCTTCCACAATCACTTGGTTTCTGAAGTTGTGAAATATCAAGTCAATGTTCTGAGAATCCCAAGGGATGCTCTAAGAGTGGTTTTAATTTTAGACGGGGCCTCTCCCAGCCTGACATTGATAATGTGTACAGTAGTGATGGTAAGATTAAGATTAGGTGCCTTGCTTTGACTCTACAAGACAACTTTGTTATTCCAGCCAATGGATCAGGGAGTTAGTATTGCTGACAAAAGTTTGTACATGCAAAAATTTTTGAATTAAGTTTTAGAAGTGCTAAACTCAAGTGATGATGAGAGTGAAGACAGCAGGGAACAGGGTGTAATAATGAATATTTTAAAAAAACTATAATTTGAAATTTGGGGCTTCAACTGGACTGATTCTTGGAGAAGATATGAAACAATCCACGATTACAAATTTGTGAAAAAACTGTTGTATGAAGAGAAGGTTGAGTTCCACTTTACAGGATTTGAACCAGTTAATTATTAGAAACCCTTGCAGAGTGCTGGGGAAATATCCTTGACTGCTAAACATTTTAAGGACTGGATTAATGTTGATGAAGGTTTTCCGGGTTTTCAAACATTCAGAAGAAAAAAATAGCTGATAGTGTTTTGGCGGTGGAAAATGTATCATCGGAATCAGAAGAGAAGCCTACTGGAAAATAAGAATTTAAAATCTTGAAGGTCCGGTAAAGTGTGAATACTATCATAAATATTACTATATAGTTGAAATATTAATTGATGAAATGTTTGCATCTCCTCACGACAGGTGCAAGAATGCTGTATTGCGATGCTCTTGGGCAAGTGTGAGAGCGAATAACACTCACAGTTGACCTTGGGTGATGTGTCTCAGTGTATTTCCTGTATAGTGGAAAATTGTTCAAGCAAGTAGATGGCGTCATGCCATGGGCACATTGCTCTCACCTACAGCAATAGCAAATTCCTTTATGGAGGGCTCTCTCCTGTGCAAAGTGGAAATGTAAGCATTTCTACTGCTATGTGTAAAACACCTTCATTACTTGGCTCCACTCAGCCAAGACATTTCGTGAGTTTTCGAATCATAGCAAACAGCACCTGAGCATCAAATTCACCATGGAGATGGAGCAAATGCAGGAGGAGGTGAAGCAAAATATTGTTGTGAAGTCTGTAGGATTTTATTTTGCAAACAATTATGTTTTTAAGGCTGTTTGAAGGCTTCTCTTTATAAACTTATTACAAATTCTGTTCAATCTACTAACTCGGCATATACATCTTAACTTAAATTTTTTTGGCATGAAGTAGCTTTTCATGGTAGTTCTCAGTTAGCCAGCAGGAGTTCTGGTCTAATGAAAGCCTTACACTTAAGTTTCCTTAAGTTTCATCAATATTCTCGTATCACACAAGAACCCTGTAATCTGCTGCCATTATACCAAGCTACAAAAACAATTTCTTTTTTTTTATACAATGTTTTTATACATATTGCTACCGCTGCATTTTCTATTGTTTCCAAGTGGCTTCCTATTTAACCCAAAACTATATGTTATTGTAATACAATTTAACATAATTATCATCCTTACTGGCTTTCTTTCTTGCTATGGCTAACTTTTATGTGAACTTTGGCCCATCCTTAGTTTACGTTGTTTCAGACGTGATATATAACGCCAGCTTTTGCTTTAGCTCCTTGCTGCTTTCCTACTTGCTTCTTTCAAGTACCAGTTATTTGGTTGTTCGGTTTCCTTGCCACTCTTTAAACTTCTTCTCTTCTTCGATGACCTCTTGCATGTCCTCACTCCACCACCACTTTCTTGCTTAATCTTGGTTCTTTAGTATTTCTTAATGTCATATATATGCCCAGATATCATATATATCCTGCCATCTCATTCCAGCTTTCATCTACCCTCCCCAGCTCTACTTTTCTGTCTAGTTTGCTAGCAATTCTCTAAATTCTCTTGCACTCTCTTTTCCAGTTTTGTTATTTAGTAGCCACCACTTGGTCTTTGGTGTACACCTTGATCTAAAATTAATATTACTACTAGTTAAAGCAATCTATGTTATGATCTTCCACCACCCCATCTCCAGGATGGCTTTTACTGTCTCTTATATGTTTTAACGTCTCCATTTGCCAAAATATAAACAGTCTCTGTGTTATGTGGTCCTCTATTGTAGCTAATCAATTGCTGTGATTTATTTTTGAAATTGGTGTTAGTTTTAGCCAAGTAGTGTGCAGTCGCAAATTTTATTAGTGTTTCACCATCTGCATTCCTGTTCATATACCCAGTTCCTCCATGTGTTCTTTCATATCACACTCTTGACGGTCACACATATCCATAAGAATTTCCTGGTATTAATAACTACTTGGGGAAGTCTTTCCATGGTTCTGAAATTGGGCTTGAGAGGATGGCTTTGATTAGCTTTTAAGAAATGTGGACGAAGAAGAATAGAGAAAATAAGCTTGATCAATAGGAAGGCCAATGATGAAGTATTTGTGATGTGACATATGTTGGGGGAAGGGAGGAAGCTGTTAGGAGAAATTCAAGGATTGCAGGGTAGTGGATTCAGTGTATATTTTTGGTGGCCATGGAATAATGTAGACAGACTGTAATGGATTTTGAGAGTGCAAGGGGTTGGCAAGAAAAGAATAGCCATAGGATATTTGGGATAGAATGAAGGAACCGGAAGAAAGTGGAGTTGAATGGTTTATTCCAATGCAAATTTTAGAGTATTTATTTATTTTCATGTTATGGTGGGGCTTAGGAATGTTACAGTCCTATGGGAGTGGTAACTCCTTCATAAAAGATAATTTTCCTGGTCGACTATTCTTTAAGTCCAGTCCTAGTTCTGTGTGGGATTTTTCTCTTCCCCAGTGTGGAGAAATGCCTTTGTGGGAAGCACTTTCCAGACATAGGCATACTAAACATGCTGGAATTAAATCTGCAAAATATTGACCAATTGTAAACCATGCATGAAGCTAACAAAATGACAAAATTAAATTTTAGCATAATAAGTTTTGCGAATAAAAATCATAGGATCAGTACTAATTCAATGGCCCTTGTGCAAGGGAAATTCTATAGCTATTCAAATTCAAAGATATTTTCTGCCATTGCTAAAGAATAAAAATGTGAATGGTAAAACAAATTTGCAGTAATGGCGGTAAAATAATTTATACCTTGTCATGTCCACTTAGAGGAAAATCTTAATGAAGTTGATGTCCCTCAAGAGCCTTGATGTTGGAATGCATTTCATCTCTGGATGTTTAGTAAAGAATGCAACAGACATTTCCAAGACGTCACATCCTTACCAATGGAAAGCAATATTCACTTGGCATGAAGCATCAGTCAGGTACTGTCAAGTTCATCAGTGGATCATTTTGGGAACTATTTTTGGTCATAATGTCTGAGGACACTTTGTGGGCAGAACAGAAGTGGAGAATTTTCAATGAAATTGTCAGCATCATTATTATTATTAGTAAATTTTCCTTGTTTTATCTTTTACAGTAACATCAAATGCCAAAGGAATGTCTCCAATTTCTCCCCAACATTCTCCCAGGAGTGATGCAGGTGTTGAGGGAACAATGAGTGGAGCCACCAAGAGGAAGGCTGAGGTAATTGTGTACCTCTCTGCAGTTAGCACTTTTAGTCTCCCTTTATGACGTTTTCACTCATGAGAAAGCATATCAATTATTTATTATCTTATTTATTAAAGCTATTTTATTTTTATCCTATTCCCATTTGTATTCAGTAGTTTAGAGCATGTTAGTATAATTCTTAGTGATAAATTTGATTTTGACTCATGTTCGTAGCACCTTTTTTTTGTGTTTAGAAGCTAGTATAAAATTCTTTGTTGGGTGTAGTGTTTCATTTTTACAATTTAAATAATGAGGTATTTTTCAATAAAAAAATTGTGTTCTTACATTGTTTTGGGTCTTGTTTTTTGTTAGTTCAGCATTTCCATCTCATAAGTTAACATTTCTTTCCATTAATTTAAGAGTTAGTTCATTCCTATGGTGAAACTGAATACTAGATTCATCATAGATCTAAGTTTTAAATCCTGTTTTGAACATTTTTCTAATCTTATAGTATGTTTTTGATTGTCGACACCATATGCATTCAATATGATTTCTTTCTGGTATCAAATTTTCATCATGAAAGAAAGAACAAGTACAAATATTACTGCCATTGATAAATAGTAGTATTTTATTTTTGAAATCCATAAAAAAATTATCGTTTGTTTAAAAATCCAACTTAATTTTATGTTGAGGTAAAGCAAATATAACATGGATTTTTAATTGCCAAATTGATTAAAAAACTTTTCAAAATTACATCTGTGAGGTACTACAAAACCATCAGCCGATTGCAGGTAATTTCTCCAACTGATCAAAGCATATGGTAACAGAAATTGTGGTTTACTTTATTATAAGTAAGTTATGCTGGGGTTCATTAAAAATGCTCTCATGCCAAACAACTCTTTTTGCCAATGCCAATCAGTTAAGGTATTGCAAAGGAGTGTACTAGGAAGGATAGATGGCCTTCAGGGTGATAACCAAGAATAGGTAAGGGCCAATAATACTGGCATGTAACCATGAACCAAATATATTTTTAAAAAATTTTATATTTAATTAAAGAACAATGAAGTATTAAATTGAGAACAAAGAGTTGAAATGGATGTTTGAGTTCTAGGAGAAGATGAGATCCTAGGAGAGGAATGTCGGATATCATGGCATTATTAAAGGGGAATTTATGCGCAATGAGTGGATATTGATGCTTGTTGGCACTAAAGGAAGGAGTGGAGAGCCACATGTTAAAATGATATCCTTGGTGTGGCAAATCAGTGCCTAGAGCAAGGAACTGGTGAAAGTGAATGGGGTGCTGCAGGTAAATGAAGGATGGGATGCGAAGTTAAACAATTGAGTTGCACATGCAAATCAGGCAACTCCAAGCAGTGTGAGCATGTCGGAAATGTCCTTTAGTAATTTGGTAATGAACCAATATCAGTCATAGCCTATTATGTCTTGCTTAGCACTCTCTTTCCCAACTGACATTAATATTGGAAGTGTTATTCCAGTACTGAAAGAAAAGTTCTCTTCATAACTCCTCGAATCACATACCCCTTCTGTTTTGTCAACTTTCTCAAAGGTAAATGAGAAAGTTGGTGTACAATCAATTAAATATGTTTTTAACAAATCAGCAAAACTCTACCTTTAGAAAAGTTCATACTATCCTGAATATGTGAGTCATTCGATAAGTCCCTGGGAAAAAAATACGAACACAAATTATTTTGAGTAGATTTTTTTCAATTTTGAGATAATCTGCTTTTAGCATGTTACATATTTCCCAGTGTTTTTCTGACTTTTTCAAGCTCTCCAAGAAGTAGGATTACAGAAGGTCCTCAAAATACACATTTTTGTTAGCAATGATCTCCCCACTCAAAGTGAAGCAATCTAGTGAGAGATGAGGGCGCCTACTGAAAGAACACTTTTCCAATACTATGAGTGCCATCTCTAGGATTTTCTAAGGACTAATTGAACAGTCCATTTATAATTTGACTCTGATCTTATCAATTAAAAATTATAACATTGGTCTGATGTCACTTTTCAGATGAAATTTGAGGAATGATGATCCAAATACTTGATTTATCATAACTGGTTATCAATCCTAGGATTGGTTTGCATTAGCTTTGTAAACTATTCTGTATCGTGCCGATCTCTTCATTTCCTCTAAGTTTCTTTTGCCGGCATTTTCCAATCCCTGCTTCTTGTCCTTTATCCTTCACCTTCCTCTGTAAAATTCTTCCCATTTTGGTTTCCTTTAGTGATGGTCTTCTGTAAGCCATTGTGCCTTACATTATGCTTGTGTAGTAAATATTATTTCTCCCTCACTTTTCTAGTAAGAAGAGCTAAGTTTTATCAAATAATGACATTTTTTTGAACAGCCCTCATCTTTGTTTCTTCAGTTTTGATTTTGTAAAATTGGTGGTTTATTGACACTAAACATTGATCTAGATGTGTGATAAAAAATTGTAAAATTTATAATATGTGACAGTATTATACATTCATTCTTTAACTGTCTTCCTTACAGAGTTTTTTTTACCATTGAAGGACATTTTGTTTGGCTACACTTTATGGGTGATTGTCAATAAAAACATTTTTTGAATGTTGTTAACATAGAGTCAGAGGATTTCTTTTTATGGCTCAATCTAGTGCAGGAATTGTTTAAAAATTTTCGTCAGACATGCTGAGGGTCAGCCTCATGGGTGTCATTTCCCAATTTTTGGCAGTTTTTTTTAAAAGTAGCATTCATGGAAAAGGTCATGTGTTGTCTCATTTTCTCGACAGATGCTTAGATGTGATTGCAAACTACATGGTGAAATCATGTCACTGGTGTGTAGGACACTTATTACATGAGCAAAAATGTGTGAGCACATTGTGGACAAGACTTACAATGCCCTAGGTGCTGTTTGCTTGCTATTGTTCCTTGTATCAATGATTCCACCTTTGCCCAACCTATCCAGCCAAAATGTGCACTCACAAGTTTAGCATGAATCATTCACTTTGTATAGTATTTTACAATGGAATATTCGCATATGCTCTATTCTCTGCGGTTCTTGCTGATTTAAAACTGGCTTCTTTAAAAGGAGATATTTTTATGGATAACTTGGAATGCAATCTTTTCATATTGATTCATCCCCTTCAACAAATTTTTTTATTGTTTCATCCATGGTTGGACTTGTAATCCTGCTCGCAAAGGTCCTCTCCAAGGAGTCAGGCAAGATAGGAGTCACCATTAGCACTTGCAGCAGCAGTGGCTCCAGTAAAGGCGTGGCGAGTGGCCCTACGTCTCCTAGTACATACTCACAGCAGCAGACGGCACTCAAGATGCCGGCCACCACGCCACCTCCCCTTGGCTCTCCCACTGGCCTGCATCGCCCACCTCCAGTGTCCAGTCCCCTCGGTTCCAAAGCGGGGACAACGCCTCAGCCTGCCTCAGCATTGACCGCCCAGCCACTTTCCCCCTCCCAGAGGCTCGGACCCCCAGCTGCAAAGATGCCAAAACTTACACTGGAGCACTCAAGCAGTGTAACTCAGGAAGGAAATCAAGGCAGAGCCGTGAGTTTTGAATTTAATTCCTTTCCTGGAATTCCATGTGTTTCTAATCACCTGACTATTGGAAACCACTAAGGTACTTGGATAACCTAGTATTGTTTGGAAACAATATAGGGGTATGAACACCAATGAAAGGGCTAGGGGGCATGGTAATGGGAATTTAGGGATTAATTATGGGTGGTAAACTTAAATTTGTGCCTGTCATGTGCTGTTTGTTGTCAAAAGGGCTTCTGTAATTATTGATCATGGCCTCTGTTTATGTAACTTTATTCCTATTTATGGTGGATTCAGCTTCGAAAATGATCCCATATTTTCAAATTTATTGTTCATTTTATTCAGGAAAATCACATCTGTTCTTCAACGATCCCTAACTCAAGAATGAAGATTTTTAATCTGGCTGTTGTGGCCTAAAATGAGAAAATTGCTTCCAATAAAGTACATAATTTATTATCAATTATTAAGTAGGGAATTTAAGATGGTAATCGAGGCAAAAAATGAATTATGTCATAGAGTTACAGGTTTTAAGTGTTGGTCGGTTTTGGCTGCTGATTGTTGCTGTGTGCTGTATGCTGATTCTTAACCGTTGTGAGAGGAAAATGGACCATAGTTTTTCAGGGTGTCCGCAGCTCTACCACAAAAACCAGGAAAAGATTGGCAAATGACCAAACTTGCCAAGATATCAAAAAAAGTTGGTGAAATTCTCCGTTTATTGTCATCAATTTGGAATGGCCTGTGGGAAGTGTTTCAGTTTTCATTGTAATGCATGTTTTGCAAACACCATCGCATAGTCATGTACGTAAAAGCCAGATGAACTGTATGCACTTTAGTTATACTATGATATGTTCTGCTGGATAACAGTTTCTCTGACTCAATTTGAGCTGATTGGTGATCTTTTAATAACAAATTAGCAGGAAAAACTTTGGTTTGTATTCGAGCAGTATGTTCAAAGGGGTTGGAGCTGTTTATACTATTCCCACATTCAGATGAACCTAAAAATAAAAATGAAAAATGCCAACATCCCCTCTCAAAATGAACCTCTTATCAGTACTCATAGCTATTGAATAGAGCAAATCAAATTGGATTTCCACAAAGAGAATGTAAGTTTAAGACAAATGACCTGTATTGATCAGTAATGGCAAAAACTTGCTCAATTAATAGAAATGGGTATCAAAGGATTTGTATGATCAATTTTATGCAGGAAACATTTTGGCATGCTCTATGACTAACATCAGCTTTCCTGTTTTGTCATGTCAAAAAGTCTTTGTTATGCTTGACAGGTAATCCATACCTGTTTGGTAGGTTAAGTCAAAATTCAAATAGCATACCCTTAGAATGCTTTTAATGTGATTGGTATCAGAGTTGCATCACATTAAAATGAGTATTTAGTGGCTGCCAAATATATTATTATTATTAATATGTACATATGCAAATAGACAAATGTCAGGTGGCACACAAGTCCCAAGTGTTACAATAAACTTGCCTTGGAAAAATAACATGGTTTCTGAAATACAATCAAAATCACAAAAGATAATAAATAAAATCAGTCAGAAAAAAAAGAAAAAAAAATACACTTTAAGGAAATTTCCAAATACCAATCTGTAGTACATAAAAAAAAAAGAAAATCCCCATTTCATTAACATTTGTTTCCCAATCAACAAGAAAAAAAAATTAAGCTGTTACATTTAATTTTATACAACACATCAATCAAATGATTACAGAAGTTGTTTATATCTTTTCTTAAAAGTTTGGACTCTGTTAGGAAAGGGCTTAAAAATTTTTGCAGGTAAATTGTTCCAATCAACAATTGTTTTATTTAGAAAAATAAATTTTTTTTATTCGTTCTTTGTGCCCGGCATTTTACCTTAAAATTGTGGTCATTTCTCCCTATAAAATTCGGGTTCCCCGCCTCTTTCCTTAGATCTGCCCAAGCATTCTCCCCATTTAGAATGCAGAACATTCCACAAAGTCTGCTTACTTTCCTTCTAGTTTGTAAAGGTTCCCAGCCCAGCGTTTTTAGCATGTCAGACACACTATCCATCCTCCTATGCTTCCCCAGTACATATCGGGCAGCCTTTCTTAGCACCTTTACTAGTTTTTTGATTTGTCCTTCTTCATGAGGGTCCCAAACTAGAGAAGCGTACTTGGTCTTACCAGGGTCTGATACGCCTTCTCCTTAGTTGCTTTAATGCTCCCTTTGAGGTTTCTCATCACCCAATGAAGAGTTTTCAAAGCTTTCTTAAAAATGTAATCCACATTTAGCCCCCACCCTAAATCCTTGGTTAAGTATACACCTAAGTATTTGCAACTATCACTTCTAGGAATGACATTTTCTGAGAATTTATATTCCCTATTGTTTCCATTTACCTTGTTACTAAAGGTGATGGATTTGCATTTGCTAACATTAATATCCATCCCATTATTTGTCACCCACTCCACCATTTTATTAATGTCCCTTTGAAGTATGTCGCGGTCTCTGTCATTTTCTACTTTCCTATAAATGATACAGTCGTCTGCAAAAAGTCTTATCTGAGAAATAATATCTACTGGGAGATCATTTATGTATATTAAAAACAAGAGCGGGCCAAGTACGCTTCCTTGTGGGACACCCGATGTTACCCTTGTCTTTTCAGAATAGACTTCTCCTAATTTGACCCTTTGTGATCAACCTTCCATGAAATTTTTGACCCACGAGATTACTCTTCCATCAGTGTGCAGTGGCAATTGGCCCATCTTTAGCACTAAGAGATCATGGTCAACTTTGTCAAAGGCTTTTGACAGATCGACTATTATACCATCCACTTCTATTCCCGCATCCATAGAGTCAAGCATTTCTTGGCAGAACCCTAATAGCTGAGTTTTGCAGGAGTGCCCTTTTCTAAAACCGTATTGGCGACTATACAACCAGTTCTCACTCTCCCACAAATCCCAAAGATAATCAGCCAAAATCTTTTCTAATAGCTTGCATTCAACAGATGTCAAGCTTACTGGTCTATAATTATCAACTAGTGCCTTATCTCCTTTGAAAATTGGCGTAACATATGCCTCCTTCCAATCATTTGGCAGGGCGTTATTGTTTAAGGTAACATTGAATAAGTGATTTATATAATTTGAAACTACACTACCACCCAATTTGAGCAAGTCAATTGAGATACCGTCGGGCCCTTTTGATTTATTTGCCCTCATTTTCGTTATTTTTTTATAAATTTCTGCGCTCGTCATTTTAATACTTTTGGTGTTTAAAATTATCTCTACTCCTTGTTTACTCAGAGATGTATCTACAGGATCCTTTTTGTTTACCATCACCTTAAATACACACACATACCAATTATTAAAGGCATTAGCCTTTTCCTTATCGTCAACGATTAGTGTTCCATCCCCTTTTTTTAAAGCTGTTATGTTTTCCCTGTTGTCTTTCCTCATCCGGAGGTACTTATAAAATTTATTTCCATTATCTATCCCGATTATTTTCTATAGAAAACTTTCTTTGGCTATTTTCTTTTCTCTATTTAATTCACGAACTAATTGTTAGTAAATTATGTGCCATTCTGAGCTCTCGTTCCATTTTTTGTGAATCACTCTCAGTTTTTTCTTCAAGGATCTGATTTTGCAGTTGTAGAACTCTGGGTCCGTATTTTCTTTAAGAATTTTTTTCGGGACAAATTTATTTAATCCCTCCTCCATTATCCCCTTAAATGTTTTCCAGATTTCTTCTACATTCTGCCCACCACTTGCCCATTTCGAATACTTTTCCCTTAAAAAGGTCTGGAACCCTTCCCTATCACCACAAATTATTCATTGCTAATGAAATATTCTAGCCTTATTATTTCTCCCAATTAATTGCAGATCAAATATTTGTAATAGATTTTAATGATTTATGAAATTTATGATTACTTTTCTTGTTGAGGTGTACAGCATAGTAAAAGTTTTAAGCATGTTGGTGGACGGCTGCAACTGTGCATTGCAGCATTGCAACTGAAATTTACAAAAGAATTCTATCGTTCCACATTTAGCGTATATGGTTGAGGTGTTACCTTTGACCTCCTGCGAGATTTGAGTAATAAATGCATCAATTGTATCCTTCTGTTTTTATTGTAGAAGGTAGTGTTTATTTTGATTCATTAGACATTAGATGAAGAAGTGTAGGGAGGCATCGCGATCTGTGACCCATTGCTGGTATCTCTTGCTATCCTGCTGCCCAACGAGTTTGCCACTGAGAAAATTTGAATGGTGGTTGCCCAAGGTGATTGTTTCTGAATCATCCATGCCACAAAAATCTCATTTTTTGCATTTGAATCGTATGCCAGGGGCTCTTCCTTTGGTATCAGTCACGTGTGAAGCATTGTTGGAAATTAAATGTTTCTATTTCAATCAACTACATGAATTGCTTTGAGTCTGTAAAATTTTTCGATTTGTGTAAAGTAAATAACATAAATTCATGTCTCCTGTAATGGTTTTTTTGAGAACATTATTCTTTCTTGAAAATCTTAGGCTCCAGTTCTTCAGAGGAGGTTTTCTGCATCTTCCGCAATAAGTTCTCACCCCAATGACACCTCAAACACTGGGCGGAACTCCGCCCCCACTCTCTTGTCTCCCGGAGAAGGAGGGCCAAGTTCTCCCAACTCATGGGCTTCCTTGCCTCCAGGGGTACTGGCCCCAGTCACTGGCAATACGTCACAGCAAACGAGCGGCCAGCTGAGACAAATGCAAGTGTCACCACCAGGATCTGGGAAAAAGTCGGGATCTATTTTTGTTGGTGAGTTGCCTTTTAATTTGAAAATTGTTGCCATTTAAGATGCAAAGGCATGTTTGCATTGGAAAGTTGCAATTTAAATAGGAATGATTTTAAATTAAGAAGCTAGTTCCTTGTAATCATATTTTACTCCCAGGTTAGAAAAAGGACTGAAACTCAATAAAAAATGTTGCTGGTACTCTGCTGTTACCTGTACCTTAGTGTGGCCCACATTTTTATGGAAAGTTTAAAAATTATTAGAGTTAAGAATTCCGGAGTTATAATGAGTTTATTAGTACTTGTTTTGCTACAATGTTGCATCGTCAGATAAGTTCAAGGGGTTTTACACTTGCATGGCTTTATAGAGTCATATGATGAGGATGAGAAGGGAAATGAAGGATGTGGGTGTGTGGAGAGGTGAACGGTAATAATGAGGCAGGGATATGAGATTACAGACCGATACATTGGCAAATATATATTTGCAATCTATTGGAATTTTTATTTTATTGCTTTCTTTGGTAGTAAAGGTAATTACTGGTAAAAATACCACCATTTTCTTTTTTTCCATTGAAATCTTGACTGTTTTGATATTTAATGGTATTTGCTGTATGTTTGTGATTACAATGACATATTTTTTAAAATTTCCATTGGAAATCTTCATTGTGCTCCTGTCTCTTATGGTAGTTGCTAATTATTTTTACCTAGATTTCAGTTAAAAGTGAATGTGAATCCTTGCATCATTTACTGAATTATACCAGCTTTTGTAGTAATTGAAGAACCAGTTAGTAAACACATTTTGATTTTCTTTTGATCCTAGAGATATGCAGGGGTTGATACTGGCACCTATGCACCAATAAATATTTAGTATTCTTGGCACCGTCACTGAGATACTTGTAGCTAGGACTCATACTAACTGGTACTGACACCAAGATACCCAGTGTTTTTGTCCTTGGCACCACCACCACAGATTACAACCCTAACGCAACTGAAATTCACTCGTCAGGGTAATGAGGGGGGCCTATTCCTTTCCCTGTGCTTTCTGTGGTTTTCCAGAAATTTCTGGTACCCAAAAAATCACTTAGCTGTGGTGAAGCTGATGATGTCCTTTGGTATGACCCAGGATTGAACTTGGGCCCTTCAGTCAGTGGCCCAACACCCTACGCATGGGGCAACCATGTTCTCCTGTACACAAATCCAACCTGGTGGGATGCAAGCATCTAGGCATCAAGAAATACCTTTGTTTTTTCCCCTAGAGACCAATGCCAAGATCATTATCCTAGGCATATTGCAATACCATTACCAATTCACCCTAGATACTGTCAATTAGGGATTGTTACCAAGTTTTCCTGTCCTTGATACAAACTCCTGTTTAAATCTATGATAGATGATATATCCTTTATAAATGATTTTCTAATTTGTAAGGTTGGTTCTTTGTGGTTGCTTGTTTTAAATTTGAGTAAACTTCTGCACCTGCATCATAGTGAGCATGCTTTTTGAAACATCAGGTATGTTTTTACTCTGGATATGGATCACAGATCATCATTGTATTCAGGGCGTTAAGTATGGTGTAACTTTGCTTTTTATAGTAGCTTATAATGAAACATTTATATCAATTTATGAAATTTATTTATTTACAATGGAAATAAAGTTCTCTTAGTAATATTAAAAGTATATAATCTCTTCTGTATTTCCCTGTAAAGAAATTCCTGTCAGATTAAATCAAATGAGATGGAATTTAATAAAATTTGAGTTTATCAAAAAAAAAAGATTTAGCTGGCTTGAGAGTGGCTCTGTTCGTGAATAGAGGAGGCCATGGGTCCCCTCTGGCCTGATGTCATCTGTTGAACAATGTAGTAGGCCTATTGACATTGCGTGAGTCATGTCTTTGAAAAATAAATTAAGAGGTTTCAAATAAAATTGGCCTTTGAATAAAAAAGTAGAATTGGAATTCAAAAGGAAAAAATTAGGCGAACATTTGAACAATAACCCAAAGATGTTTTGGTCCTACGTCAGGGAAGTGCAGGGAAAAAAGTCCACCGTAAACTCATTGAATACCAAAAAGGGGGATAAAGTAACGAGTAGTTTAGATAAAGCCAACATATTAAACTCATTCATCCAGAGTGTTTTCAACATATCCTCACAAAATACACCCGAGAACCTTCCAAAAACATTTCAGCAGTCAATGGAAGCAATCAATATTTCCACCTGTGGAATAGAATTACTCCTTAAAAACATAGACCCCAACAAATCTCAGGGACCTGATGAGATACCGGCACGCATGTATAAAGAACTGTCGGCTGAAATTGCCCCATATCTAGATATAATATTGAAGAAATCATTAGCAGAAGAAAGCATGCCAAACGGCTGGAAGGTAGCTTCGGTAACACGCATATTTAAAAACGGAGACAGGGAGGGCCCCAGTAATTATAGGCCAATATCGCTGACTTCCATTTCCTGTAAGTTTCTTGAACACATCATTGTTAGTTCCATGATGAGGCACCTCGATAGCCAAGATTTATTAATTAATAACCAACACGGCTTCCATAAGGGTAGATCCTGCGAAACTCAACTCGCACTTTTTGTACATGATGTATTGAACTCTGGTGAAAGTAATATTCCAGTTGATGCGATATTTTTAGATTTTAAGAAAGCTTTCGATAAAGTCCCTCATTGCAAATTACTGGCGAAATTGGAAACCTATGGAATACACGAAAGTATTATTAACTGGATTAAACAATTCTTAAGTGATCGTGTCCAAACAGTCGTCCTGGACGGTGTTTCATCCGATACTGTCAAGGTCACGTCGGGTGTACCACAAGGAAGTGTCATAGGTCCCCTCCTTTTCCTTATTTACATAAATGACCTCAGTACCGTAGTTAATAGCAAGCTGCGTCTTTTCGCCAATGATGCAGTAATTTATGGGGACATCCGAAGTCACGAAGACAGAGTCGTGTTAGCCAACGACCTAGATGCAATTCAAAATTGGTGCGATACATGGCAATTGTAATTAAATTTTTAAAAATGCGTAGTAATACATTTTTGGGAAAAGAATAATTCCCTCCCTTATAGTTACAAAGTGAAACAAACCAAAAACTTGAGGGTAGATTCCTTTAAATACTTGGGTGTAACAATTACTCACAATCTGTCCTGGGGAAAACACATACGAGAAATATGCGGTCGTGCTAATAAAAAATTGGGATTTGTGAAAAGAGTGCTAGGTAAATGCGATGAAAAGGTGAAAGAACGATGTTTCCTTGCCTTGGTCAGGCCCCACCTAGAGTATGCTGCCAGTATATGGGATCCTCATAATATAAATTTGGTTTTGGAATTAGATCAAGTTCAGCGGAGGGGGGCTAGATTTGTCAAACATTGTTATGACCAACTCAGCAGCGTATCCACTTTGCTAGACAATATAGGTTGGGATTCTCTTACACTGCAGCATTTCCAATATAGATTAAACTTATTAAAAACATTTAAAGATGGGCCCTTTTCCGATGACATCAAGGATATAATACGAACCCCAACGTATTACGGTCGAAGGGATCACGAATATAAGACTAGAGAGATAGACTGCAAGACTGACAGGTTTAAAATGTCATTTTTTCCAAGAACGATAAGGGACCAGAATGCTTGTAGCTGAAATTCCCCAGGACTTAGTTCATTACAATAAGTATTAACGTACAGGTTAGGGACTGCGCGAGGATATGTGTGTATGTATGTGTATATATATATATGTATATTTTAATATATGTATATATATATATATATATATATATATATATATATATATATATATATATATATATATATATATATATATATATACGAGGCGTATTCTTAAAGTCAGTACCGTCTGCTTATATTTAAATATTGGCGCTTCAGAACACAGTTTTGCTCCTGCAGCGCCATCTACTGATTCATTGAGAAGCTATAGCAGCATTTGTTTTGTTTCAGAAGTCGTTTGCTTGTCCGTGGATGCAAACAACAATGTCCGCGACAATCGTTGATCCTGCCAGCTATGAAGTGCGTTCTGTCATACGATTCTTGTATGCAAAAGGATTGTCGGCTGCTTAAATTCATCGGGAATTATGCCTAGTTTATAAACCTACAGTTATGAGTGAAGGAAAGGTTAGACAATGGTGCTGTGATTTTAAAAATGGACGAACAAATGTCCATGACGAAGAGTGAAGAGGTAGGCCCAGTATTCTGACCGATGAAATTGTTTCGCAAGTGGAACAAAAACTGCGATGTGATCGTCGATTGACAATTAATGGCCTGGCTGAACAATTTCCTCAACTCAGACGCACTACCGTCTACAATATTGTTATGGAAAACCTCGGATACCACACATTGCGTGCAAGGTGGGTACCGAAAATGCTCACCGACCACCACAAAGAGCAAAGAATGTCCAGTGGACGAGAGTTTTTGGGTCGTTGGGAATATGTGTGTGTGCATATATATATATGTGAATATGTATATATGTATATAATTTTTCTTACAGGTTCCCCCCACCTTTCCTCACCTAACCCCCAACCCCCTCAACCCTTACCCTTCCCTCATGGTGCTGCACCCCCTGCCACACACCTTTTTGGTGGCTCGCAGGGTATTTATGTAGATGTAGATGTCATATAGATGTAGTGTGGGTGGGATGTGAATTGACTCTCAGTATTGGGTGTATCCAAAAAACAACTGGTTACATAAGAACTTTGAATTCATTCACAGGACACTGTAATACAAGGAGTGTTCATAAAGTAAGGCCCGTTTGGTCACAGGAAAAAATATACTCATATGAAACACATTTTATTGGCACTTTTAGTTACCTACAAACCTACTTCACTTATCTACATAATCGCCATTTACTTCTAAGCATTTTTCGTACCGCTGCACCAGCTTCTTTAACCCCTCTGCATAGAAACTCGCCGCCTGAGGGTTGAACCAATTGACAACGCCATTCTTGAGTTCCTCTTCGGATTCGAAACATTGTCCACCGAACCACTTTCAAGTGCAAGAAGAGGAAGTAGTCGCTGGGTGTAAGGTCAGGACTGTACGGTGGGTGGTTTAAAGAGTTCCCAACGACCCAAAAACTCTTGTCCACTGGACATTCTTTGCTCTTTGTGGTGGTCGGTGAGCATTTTCGGTACCCACCTTGCACGCAATGTGTGATATCCGAGGTTTTCCGTAACAATATTGTAGAGCCAGGCTATTAATTGTCAATCGACGATCACATCGCAGTTTTTGTTCCACTTGCGAAACAATTTCATCGGTCAGAATACTGGGCCTACCTCTTCGCTCTTTGTCATGGACATTTGTTCGTCCATTTTTAAAATCACAGCACCATTGTCTAACCTTTCCTTCACTCATAACTGTAGGTTTATAAACTAGGCATAATTCCCGATGAATTTCAGCAGCCGACAATCCTTTTGCATACAAGAATCGTATGACAGAGCACACTTCACAGCTGGTGGGGTCAACGATTGTTGCGGACATTGTTGTTTGCATGCACGGACAAGCAAACGACTTCTGAAACAAAACAAATGCTGCTATAACTTCTCAATGAATCAGTAGATGGCGCTGCAGGAGCAAAACTGTGTTCTGAAACGCCAATATTTAAATATAAGCAAATGGTACTTACTTTAAGAATACGCCTCGTAAATGAGGTCAATCTAGCTAAAATGCTAGTATATTTTGTGATAAATTTAGGCTGTAGATGCATTAAATAAAATTGAGAGGTATACACAGGTGGAAAAGACTCTTTTATAATTGATAAGCTTCTAAATTGTAAACTTGTTATACTTGTGAATCTCTTCAGGTCTCCGAGGGAATTCCATTTATATGTGTGGATATTAAAATTGGATAGATGCATTAATCATAATTAAATGATGATGCTTGGCACATACTTGTATATTTATTTGTATTCTTATGGCATTAGGTCCAACAAGTAATTCAATACTTCTTTTGCAGCACAAACTAAAAATATATCACAATTGGATATCACTCATGGAAAATTCCCCTTCATGAGTAAAAACGGAGTTATAATTTGCTCTTGTGAAAATCATTTACAGAATGTTTTTAGAAGAGTTTCTAGAAGAGTTATTTGTTATGTGTATGATTTTGTTATATTCTGTTAAATTGCATGTGTAAATTTGGATTCCAACATTAATGATTTCAAAATACTGTGAAAGCCTGGTATAACAAGTATGGCAGATGACAAGAACCTGAGTATTATGAGTAATACCTAAGGTACAGCTCATTGCCCTCTGAATGGTAAGTTGGCAATAGCCAGGCCTATGCCTGGTACCTATAGTGGTTGCTGAACCTGAATAAGAAAAAGTGAGGTTTAGTTGCCAAAGTGTAAATCTAATCTGAAGGGGGTATTTAAATAATTAACACCGATGAGCTTTAAATTAAGGAGGTGAAACAGGGCTGTTTTACACTCTATTTCCTCATAGGAATTAGCTGATGAGTGATAATTTAATCACTATCTGTAATAATGATATTTTGATAATGTTAGAGATTTTGTTGGGACGGTGAACTGCCTTTATATCAAGCTTACATATTATAGTAAATGTGCTCTTTGCAGTAGGCATTGTCATATTATCCTAATTTGACAAGTATAATGAATTACCGATTGAAGTTTTTCACACTAGAAAAGTAATTTATTTTAACCTAGCTTTCAATATTACTGCATCATTAGTAGATTAACCTTTAAATATTCTTTTCTCACTCTTGTTAGAAAAAAAATATTCTTCAAGTCTTGTGTGTAAGACTAGCTCATTCATCATAGTTATGCCCAACTGCAAGATTGCTGGCCTCTTTTGTCTGCCGTAAAACTTGAGGTTTTCATGGACAAGAAATATGGCCATTATTTCTTGCCATTCATTTTGATTCATTTTCGCTGGAGAAACAGTGAATTTGTTGCTTGAATTGCCAGCCATTGGCACAAAGCAATTGCTTTATGAAACATTCTAACTGGGTATGATGCAGGCCAAGGAAGTTGAATATAGGTTTGTAATTTGAGCGGGCCAGCTGAGCATTGGAAATGTATTGAAGTAATCTTAGCTGAAAACTTAATGCTTTAAGGTTTTTGCTTCAGTGTAGTCAAATTTGAATAGAACCTTTGTAGAATGCTCACTTCAAACTATTGTTTTGTATTTAATGACATTATCAGTGACAATTTAATAATTTTTAATGAGAAGACTTGAACTTGGAAACAAAGTTTTAGAAGTTTTTCGCCCTTTTACTTCAATCACCAGCTGCTGTATTTTTTTGCATAAGATGCACAGCTGATTTTTTCAAAGTTATTTCTGAGCAAATAGCTGAAACTGGATCAATTGGCATATGCAACACTTTCAATATGCTCGACTATTAAACAAAGAGCCTTGAGTGCAGTTTGTGAGCAATGAATTCCCAGAAATATTTGGAATGAGCATAAATTCATTAAAGTGGATGCAAGCTGATGAATTTCTTCCCCCCCATCCCATCTGAATCAGGTGCTTCATCTCAAGTGTCCAAGGATACCAGTGAGATGGGTGCGCCGCATGGTTCTCAGCAGGTGAGCCCCGCAAATGTGGCCGATGGCAGCCAAGTTGCGGCAGGCCCAACAAAGTTGCTGCAGCAGGCCCTCAATGGGGAGAAGGCAAAGGAAGGTTGCGAGGGCACCTTTAGTACAAATGAATGTGATGCGCAAAGTGTTGGGGGTGGCATTGCAGATTCTGGTGGAGGCAAGAAGGGTGTCGATGGTGAGGTTGGGTACGTTGTCGAGGGTGACGCAGAGGAATGGGGGGAGGAGGAGGAGGGGGAGGACGAGGAGGAGGAAGAAGATGATGACGACGACGATGATGACCCCCCTGGGTGTGATTATTGGCATTCTCGCGTTCCCTCTGCTGACCAAATATTCATCACAGATGTCACTGTGAATCTATGCACGGTGACTATAAGGGAATGCAAAACCAAGTCTGGATTTTTCAAAGAGAGGAGACTAGGGTTGGAGGATTTCCAAGAGATTGACCCCAAGGATATGGTAGGGAGTGGTGAAATACCAGAGGGTGGTGGCTGTATGGATACCACGACAACGGCCGTTGAGAATGACCAAGTGAAGTGAAGAGATGTCCTTGAGCCGTTGTGTTTGTGACTTTTCCCCTCCTCGCTCTATCTTTCTCTCTCTTTCCATGTTTCTCTCTCTGCAGCTCTTGCTGTCCTCATGACCCCTCTCTTCCTCTTCCCTGTCTCTTCCCGCACCTCTGTTGTTGAGTTGATATTGTGCCTTTGGTCTACTGTTCTCGTCTGAAACATTCAATATTTTCAAGAGATTAACAATGACTGCTTCATTTGAAAGAGATATCTCCGACCTTATTTATTTCTGCAATCACATTGTTTTCCCCAAGTGATTAATTTTCCCCTTGCATGTTTAGTTGAACTAATGTAGAATAATGGGAAAAAATAATGGTGATATCAGTCGTGGTAATTTATTCAAGGTAACAGAAAAGAACTGGTATGAATGAGCAATAATTTTCTACTGATGATGTGAACATATACCTTGTGTTGTAATGATAATTGGTTTTATCTGTGAAATTTTAATGAAGTTGATAAAAAAATTTTAACAAGTTCCTTTTTTCCAATATCAAATTTTGCAAAGGCGCTTTAGTGCAAATGATAATATGTTTATTATAGATATTCATTTCTTACTCATGAAGCAGTAATCTTACAAAATTTTTAGTTTCTTTCCATATCTGCCAAAAATAAGTTTTAACATCTGCTCCTCTTTTTTCTGAAATGTCTTTTAATTACCTCATTCGATAATGTATGAAATGTGTGTTGCATGGGAGGTAAAGGATGTATTGATGATTCTTTCATTTTATGGTATACTCCACATTTAGTTTTTATTCTTCTTTCTTTTGATAGTGTAATTTACCAGTTTTAAAAGACAAAATACGATAACAGAAGATAACCGAGATTTCTCTTTGTATTGTGTTTTCCTCTCTGTGGTTCAAATAATTGCTCATAGAGTATTTTGATGGATCATGCATTCTTTCTACTTGGTTATTATGTTCCAGTGGTAATGTATATTGTTGAAGGTTAATGGCGTACAGTAATTTACTCTATCATGTCATTAGTGCCCCACTAAAATGCAATTAAATTTTATTGTACCCCTCATTTAATTTATTCTCTAGTTTATTTAGTGCCAGTGAAAACTTGTGACATGTTTGTTCTCAACTTGAAGAAAGTTATTTGTAATTTATAGCCATTGCTAAGGTTTGCTTTATTTTTTGCTGTTATAATAAACAAAAACATATTATCACAGTATTTTGGTAAATTGAGTACAATCTGTGTTGATTTTTCCTTTAGGTTGGGATAAAAGATTTTGACTCTCCTCTCTGGTGAACGTATGCTTCATTTCACTTTGTCCATTGCTAAACATTGTGGCCCTGGCTTATGACCTTGCCACTGCCCTGAATGCTGCTTTGGATGACGTCTTATATGAGCTTCCTATTTTTAACATGAGCCATTTTCTGTTTTTAGCATGTTGTATTACCTGTGGTCTTCTCTTGCAGTTGGTTTTATCTCTTCACATGATATATACAGCCCTCAGGGCTAGTTTATTGTCTTTTAATGTGATGAAAGGAATTAATATGCCATATCATTTCAGGATTCATTTGAAAGAAGATTCTGATAATTAAGTCTTGATATTTATGGAGTGGAAAAATTCTTTTTGAGTGAATCAAGGGTTAACATTAGCATCCAGTAAAATGCAGAAATTTCAAAGTGCAAAAATCATTTGCTTTTACTGGCATGATTTGAATCTGAATGCTTTTTACATCCTGAAATGTCTGCATTTTAATGCATATTATCGGATGACTCTGTCAAAAGTTGCTGTCGTGGCATCTCTCTCTGTTCTTTGAATTAGTATCCAGAACATAACCCAAGTTTGTGAGACAGGGAGGTTACTTTTTTTTCAAAATCTCTGTGAAATGTGGATTTGCCCCCTTGCATTGCTCTCTGCTGAAGTTATTGATTTAAAAGAGATTCTTTTCAATTTCAACTCCCTTCTAATTGTGCGGTTTTTAATTTTTTAAGAAAATAACCACTGAATCAGTCTGCTGGATGGTTGTGCTTCATAAATTTTCCTCTTTTACCATTTGCAGCCAACCTCTTTTACACACTTGTGGGTCCTATTGATAAAAACTGTATGTAATGAGAAAAATCTCCATTCAGGATATTTATTTGAAAGAATTTAAATAAGGGGTAAGATTTTGCTTTGTTATCGATGAAATTTACGTTTTTATGCCATTTACGTAATTTGAAGCCCTGATTATCTGCACATTATCAAGATGTAGCTTAATTGATTGTTGCTGTTTTTACAGCATTCTCATTCTAAATCTCCATCTTTTAAGTCACACTATGTGTGCTTTTTAGAAGGAGTACTTGGAATATAAATATGACCACTAAAAATCTTAATAAATGACAAAGAAAAACTTTGTTTCAATCCACCACTTTATTTCAGGTACGACTAGTTTCGATGCTATGGCATCATCCTCAGGTGTGTCACCTGAGGATGATGCCGTAGCGTTAAAACTAGTCGTACCTGAAATAAAGTGGTGGATTGAAACAGAGTTTTTCTTTGTCATTTATTAAAATGAACTTCCACAAAGTTGAGGCTGAAACTATGGATTTAACTAAAAATCTTGTTCAGTGAATCCATCCAAAATGTGAACATGTGGCATTTTTATTATAAATTATTGATTTAAATCATCTACGTTGTCTCATTAAGTGTGTTGGTTTAAATATGAATAGTCTACTATCCAGCCTAAAATATTGACTACAATTACTAATTGGCTTCAATATGAGTTAAGGATAAGAAAATTACCTAAAGTTAGTCCCAGAATTCTCAAAGAAAAAAGTATAATAAGAGTGCACACAAAAATTATTAATGAAAATAATCAGAACAAAAAATGAATTTATTCTGTGTGGGTGTGGAGAGCTTGAAATCTACTAAATTTATTGAAGTTCTATGAACCATTTTGACTTTAATAATCCTAGTTTGACATAAAGCTCATCATTAACATCAACTAATTCACGTGAATTAAGATGCACATCTAAACTTAAAAATTTGTTACAGGTTGAGTTGTCGTTAAATAAATCAATTTTTTTAATAACATTACTTTTTAAAGGCAAATGTGGAGAGATTTTGATTTTTATGTTTTTATTTGTGGTGTGCTTAAGTTATGACCTGATTTCCACTATTCATTCGGACTTGTAAATCTCGATGAAGAGAAAAGAAATTGAACAGTGGTAGAAAATGTATCTGATTCAGCTCTACGTGCTGAATTGCAATGCAAGCATATTGCTCACATTTTTTTGATAATCGAGGAGAGCAAGAAATGTTAAAATAATAGGGAGGAAAGAGTGGTAGGAATGAAACCCTTCAATGTCATTTAGATATAACGAGCTGTTGTAATTCTAACAGCCTTATTTACATTGGAATGATCTAATAAAATGATGAGTATTTCGCACAGCTTTCATTGTTTTTACAAATTCATGAAATAGTTTCCACTTGAATTTTCTGTTGTCACCAACTTCTGGCTTCAGAAATTGTTATTTTTACCATATTGTAAACTATTTTGGTAAATTTATAAAGTAGATTAAATTTGATTTTTCCCCTGAATGATTTGTTTGAACTATCATGCTCTCCTCTAGAGATATGAATTTAATATGATCATTGGCACAGCCGTTCATTTATATTTCCTATATCATTCCCTATTAGTATTACATTGTGTACCACAAGTTGGGATTGATGAAAAAGGTGTTTCAGATGATGAGTGCTTTACTCAAATGAATGGGAGAGGGTTGGTGAGCGATAGAAGATAAATGAGAGATGTTCAGGAAATATGACAACATCGTGGTAAAATCCATTGTGTCAATACTTGAAACACAATGATACATGAAATATTCATCCTTATTTGCCTCAAAGATTTTATTTCCGGTATTATATGACCAATTTACTTGGAACTTCATGGTTTTAGAAAATGTATTTCTGATATAGTTGATTCTGGGATTGGCTACCAAATGTGGCCATATTATAAAATATCAAATGATGAGCATGAATATAAAAGAAATAACGAAAGAAAGTAAAAATTTAGAATACTAATTTAGCATGTTGTGCATAAACAATTTCATTATAATTTTAACATAAAAATTATGATACAGTTGGTAATATGACAATCTCCATATCATTTGATTAAAATTATGATTGCACTCAGTAAAGCTGAGCACTTCTGAGCGAGTGTCCTTCATAGCCTACACATCGGGTGCTAGCATTGAATTTTCTTTACCATGTAATGATCTATCGCTCTCTAAAAAAAGTCAACTTTTTGCAACTTGGCTATTAGCTGGAGTTGGATATCCATCAGTCTATTATGGCTGTAGGTACAATAACTAATGATTCAAATATTTATTCCACCTAACGCAATGTTATTATTGCAAATATTATTTCATATTTTGTACAGGTAGCTATTGTGAATAGAAACTATTCCATCTACAGAATTTTCTTCTATTTAACTTGTGGAATTATTTTTCTAATCTCTCTTCACATGTCATTAACAGGTTCCCTTATGATTGATTATATGGCAGAAAGTCTGGAAAAGTATTGTATAAAACCTTGGAAAATCTGAATTAGGTAAATAGTTTCATTATTAGTGTTTCATTTGGCCAAACTTTGGATCAAATGGGGTGTAATTTGTTAGCAGAAAAATACATGTCTTTAGGTGACAGTAGCGTGTCCTTTCTGATCTTATCTTGTTGATGCATAATCAAATTATCTCGGTCATTGTCAAAATAATCTGTTCACAATCATTTATTAGTGCATATTTCTTTGTAAACTTTCTAGTTAGGATTATAAATGTTGAGTGTCTGGTCCATTGCATTGCCAAGCGTTACGAATGGTTCACCCAAAAAGAGCAGCTTAACTCGGATTGTTCAATGGTTCATGTTTGATTAGAGAGCATACATATTGTGAAATGACACATACTCTGTCAGTCAGGAAAACTACTGTGGAATTTGAATAGGAGTTGAGGAGTCTGCACAACAGCTTTTGAGCTTTTCCTAGTCTTTTTTCAATACAGACTCTCCTATCCCAGTAGAGGGTTGTTCTTTTTATGACAGTTGGGAAAAAATTTTGTGAAGGATTTCTTTTCCCTATTACAGTCAGGTACCAACTTTTATGAGCTCAAGTAGAGGTTAAATAAACATTGTAATAAATGGCATTGCCATAATTATCATGTGACTGGATAAAGTGTTGGTGCACTTTGTTTTCTTGTGCAGTTTTTTTGTGCTAGATGACAAAAGGGTGCATTATTTTGATAAGTAGAATTGTTTTTAATCTATAATTTTCTAATAAATTACTTTCTTATCTGAAGTGTGCATTATTATTTTTTTGTATTTTACATTCCATTACTGGCTTATTGGTCTGTGTAAGCAATAATGCTGTTTCATCGATTTCTCTGTTAATTTGTTTACCCTAATATTTGCAAGAAATGAATGACACCTATAAACACATATTTTGCAATTAGGTTCTCCCTGTGTGTGAATGGTTCTGTTTGAAAGAAAATCAATGGTCCCAATTTGATTTTGTGGTCTGGGCATTGATTTTTGTGCTTTTTTACCCAGTTTGGTCCAGACAACCAATGCAAGTTCTTTCCAGCCGAGAAGACCTCTAAGGAAATCCCTGTGCACCATAAAATGATTAGTAAAACCATCACAGAGTGAAAACGATATTTTTATAACCTTTTCTAAAATCTAACCTGGTCAATTAATTGTTTGATACTACCATGTTCTTGTTATAATCCATTTTTAGTTATCAATTAAAATTCATTTACCCATCCATTTGCATTTTAAGGTAGTGTACAATTCGTTGATTCATGGAAAAAGTACAAAACTTGTGGAAAACAAGCATATTTGAACAAAACAAGGTTTTAAAAATATGTTTTTCGCTCTGTGATGGATCTAACATACGTTTTTGGTGTAGGGGAACTCCCTTTGGTCTGCTAGGCTGGGAAGAATTTTAATTGAATGTCTGGAGTAAAACTTGGGGTAAAAATATAATAAAAGCCCAAAAATCAGTTCCCTGACTACAAAAGCAAGTCAGTAGAATCATACCAATCATTTCACTTTATTTTAGGGCAGTGGGAACCAGTCACACATCTTGAGAACTCAGTTATAAACAAAAATTGAAAATTTACTGCCCCATGTAATTGGTGTTTTTGGGAGTAAGATTCCCCTCCTAAATAATGAAAGTTAACTGGGCGGGCATCTAATGTTAAGATTTCATAAGCTATTGTTAACTTTTCTGATTGCAATTTTTATAAGTTAGAAAAATCAAAATGAAAAAGTTGTCGCCTCAGCCCAAATGAATTGTATGAATGATTGACTAAGATATAGTGAGCGTGTAGATATAGCCAAAATGTATTGAAGTGGTTTAGGAATGGAGTTATTTCCGTGGTTAAAAACAAATTGATTTTTATGCAGTCAATGAATTAGATGTATCAAGTTTTTTTTATTCAATTCTCAGCATAGTCTATTGATTAATTAAGTTTTTAACACTATTCAACTCTTGAGATAAACATTCAATTTCATAGCTATTATCTACGTTGAGACAAGTTTTATTTGGAGTATTTATGCACACAGACATAAATTCATATATACTGTACTAAATTCATATACTCTGTACCTTCATGCAAAATATTTCATTGCAATGCATGTACTAGTTTGAGCAATACCTACTCTATTTATTTATGTATTTAATATACTTCTAGAATTCTTGTCCAGTATATGCTTACTGTTGACTGTGGAAATTGAAAGGTAAAGGAATATTATGGATGGGCATGCAAACATATTTTCTGAATTTTTGACAGCCTGGGGACATATCACTGGTCATTCTAGGAATCTCATGAATTCCTTGCAAAGTCAAATGAACAGAAGCAGCACAGAATACACTGAAGAGGACAGAACCAGTTAGAGTAGAAACTTGGATGTTAGGATGATGTTGAGGACAGGGAAATTAGAAAATATAAAACAGGAGGGGAAATGTAGATTTTTTGAGCTTTGCCGGGTGAGATTGAAGATTAGTGGGCAATACTAGAGTGACAGTAATATATTAATAAACATAGGTTGGGAAGAGAGCAAACGAGGGGTGACAATTATGTTGAACAAAATGGTGGGAAGAAGTGTAATACACATAGAGCGAGCGAATGATAGAATATAATTAGTGGAAGTGAAACCTGAACCTACAAAGGTGGTCATTTTCCTTGTCTACGCATACCAAGCAAGCTTGGGGATGATTTCAACAGGGGTATATGATTAGTTTGAGAAAATAATTGCAGGTGTCCTTGGAAGGAAACATTTGATAGTGATGGGGAATTGGAACATGATGGTTGGTGAAGGGAGAAATGGTGATGAGGTGGGGCAGTACAGTTTGGAACAAGGTGTGACTTTGGGAAGAAAACAATTTCTTTTTATCCTGGAAACTGAATTTATTAATAATGAAAACTTAGTTTTAACACACCACAGCAGGCACAGTTTCGAATATGAATTGTCCAAGGATTCAGAATGACATCAGTCGGTTATATGGTCAGCCACATGTTTAGGTACAGCATAATGAATTTATACAGATTTCCAGGGGTAGGTTCAGATCATACTTTAGTGAAGTGCAACATATTCATGAGGCTAAAACAGGGAAGGCAGTCAAAGGAATGGGATGCAGAAGTATTAATCAGTATGATAGCAAGGGAGTATCAGCAGATTGTAGAGTAAATGATGCACATGGGAAAGGAGATGGGTTCAATAGAAGAAAAATTGCACTACATTTATCAGAAAAGAGATACAGAAAGATGCAAATGAAACCTTAGAAATAGTAAGTAGGAAAATGGCAAGGGAACCATGGTATAACGAAACCATGGAATGCAAATTTGACAAATGGGAACCTGCTGGAAGATGCAGATTTTCAGTGGGCAACAATAAGGCTGAGGCTGCTTAAGGGTATATAATCTGCAAAAAATAGAAAAACCATCTGTAATTTTTGCCATCACTGGCAATCCAAATGAAACTAACCGAAAGATGTTAATGAGGTATATTAATTAATAGTACCCTAATTTGAAGTGCAAAAGTACAGCTTTATTCCTTAAAAAAACATTCATTCTGGTTGTAGCTAGTACCTATGCTCAATGGAATGGTACCAAATTTTACCCGATGATTATATAGAATAATATGTATTTAATGTTGAAATCATCTTTATTAATAATCATTGCCTCTGAATTATGATTCCCAGCTTGTCCTTGTGAAAAGTTGTTTGTTTTAATATGAATGTCTCTTTGCATATGAATCTACCAAAAATACCCTGATTATGACTGTTTATAACAGAAAGCTTAAACTAAGACTTTGAGGGAAAGTTTCAGTGCTTACTTAATGTATAATGATGTCATGCATTTCAGAACAAGTGCCTCAAATGCATTAATGAAGTGATGTATGGAGCAGAATATGTGATCTCATCAATCAATGCCTACCACTTGGACCAAAATCCATTCTGACCTTTCATATTCATAATTTAAGTTCGGACACTCACCAATTCGCCAGCTGCAACTGAGTGTGGTCATAGAACAAGATGTTTTGGAGGTATGTAAATTATTCATTTAAGTCATAGCTATGTCTGCATTTTCAAAAACCTATCAATAGCCCATTGAGCTAAAACTAGTTACACTTGATGGTATCAGCCTTGACTATGTGTAATTTAATTTTCAAATGAAAGGATAATATTAGGTGTTTTCCACTAAAAGTTTTATCTGGTATAACTAGTTTCAATGCATAGGTGTCGTCCTTGGGTACAAAACTTTTGCAAAATGCATGGAAGGTAGTTGTACCAAATAAAAAATGTTGTGGAAAATTTGTAGTACTCCATGGCAAAAGGTTTACAAGATGTCTTGGTGAAGTTTGAGATTAGATTTTACTTTTTAAACATTTAATATAACGTCCTTTAGATTTAATGTTATACTCTGTTCTTTTGATGGTAGGAAAAGATTTGTGCTCAGGGAAATGAACTGACCTCATGTTTTGGGTAAAAATTTCATAGGCTGATGTGTTTGGTAATTGGTGAGTTCCAGTCTCATCTAACCAAGCTTTTGGTTGATTACTATGGTTTTGATGTGCTTGGAGGATTATATAGATTTCATTATGAACCGTAAATCACATAATTATTCATTGACAATCAACTGATACTCCTTTGTCACTTCCATAAGGCATTCATGTAAATAATTAAGATACCAATCATCCATGAGAAGGCTGGTTTGGTAGGTAGAGTTCACTCAGTACGAAGCCTGATGGCATGTGAGATTCACATATCATAGTAATAAGGGTGGCCAGTTCCTTTCTGTGTGCTAGCAATGGTTTCCCAGGAAGATATAGTACCTGAAAAGTCACTCAGCTTGGGTGAAGCTAAGAGTGAGACATCCCTGGGAGTCGAACCCAGGCTCTCCAGTCAGTAATCAAATGCTTTACCCACTGGGCTACCATACGACATGATTAAAAAACAATGAGAATTATTATTGCTCAAGTGTGCTGCTACAGTACTGGTTATACATTTGGATATTCCAGATATCAGAGCTAGTGTCCCATTAATGATTTATTTTACTCTGTTGTTGTAATGGGGCGATTGATGAGAGGGTGATTGTGATGAGAGCTGTAATTTTCCAGAAATGATAGCATTTAACTAATTAGGCTTTCTATTGAAGTAATTGATATGGACAATCCAATCATCACAGCATCCACATCATGCTTTTGCTTGTATTCAGTTCCCAAAAATGATTGCATCGGGCGACAATGGATGTGAGTTTCTGCCATTGCTACCACTCATGTGGATGGAGTCATCATATCCTGGAACTGGAGTCTTTAATCACGGGACACATTCTGAGCGTGAGCTTCTTACGATTCACTTGTGAGGGAGGTTTCCCAGACTGTGCTGTGTTCATCCCTCCTGGTAGCATTCATTACTCATGCATAAAGAAAATATTTTATAGCATGGGTATCCATGGGTGACACATGTAATTACTTTCTCTGAGCTGAGGTTCAATCTTACTTCTATGTATTTGGCCGTGGGGATGTTGGCTATATAATCAGAGGATTTTCCGATTAGCCTTTTCCAGGCCTCTCCACTTAGGTGGAATCGCAGCTAGCCCTCTAGTTGCATGGTATTGTCCAGCCTTGGAAGTATTGTGAAAATTTTTGGCATGGGCAGTAGGTGTAGGACGTCAAGGATTTTGTGCTGGTAATCATTCATCACGTTGTGCTTTATGAAAATTCACTTATGGGTGGCAAGCATAGTAGCAGTTGATCTCATTAACTGAATTAGAGGAGGATATGATTCCCTGACCAGATAGGTTTTTTAGTGATACGCTGGAAAATCTAGATGAGGCATAAAATATCTTATGTTAATACTATATGGAACCCAAAGCACCATAATGAAGTTGAAATATTTTTGTGTGATTATCAGCAGTAATTGAGGCATTGAGAAAACAGGTTAACAATCCATAATTATTCTCAATTGTGTTGCCAAATATTTCACCTTTTATTTTCCCAACTTTGTTTTCACCATGAAAGTTTTATCATAGAAGTAAATGAATATCTTAAAGGTGCAAATGGTAAAATCTATTAGTTTCACTTAGCCCAACTTCTGAAAACATTATAGGGAAAGAAATGAAATGAAAGAGTTTATGGTAATACATATTCCATTCTCTTCCACAAATAATTATACTTAAAAATATGCATAATTCTTTAAAATCCAAATAATTCTACATTATTATTGATTATACTCATTTATTTTACACAATAATGAATTTATCAATACTTTATGTAGCATATAGTTGGAACTTGGACTCATTGCGTAGTGAGTCTTGAAAGGAAGAATTGAACATGCTACACTTACAGTCAACGTCCATTGGCATTGAGCAAGTTAAATCACAACCCATTGTAGAAGACACTAATTATTAAGTCTTAAGTGCCACCTAGCCCTCTCAAAAAGAATCAGCCCCAAACTTTGACTCTTCTGTACTCTAACATTACCTCCTTTCTATAATGCTGTACCATTGTCATTTCAATCATACCAAACCCTTAGCTCATAATTTCATTTAACAAGGCATCCATTCGCCATACATTCATTTCATTCACCAACTTCTGCTTCCTTTCCATGTACTCCTCTCTAATTCTAGACATCGCCCTATCCCTTTATTGATGGACCAAGGTTAGTCAAAGTACCCCACCCATCATGACTTCAATTGTCCAAGACTTCTTGCTGTTGGATGACTTTTGGCCAGTGGGCCACAAACTAAGCCAGAGCCTTGTAATAACCTGACCCCCTTTTCAATGTTCTAAAAATTCTTCTTCACCACTTCTTGCTGCCCTTTTTAATTATTCTAACATTATATGAGAATTTCAACAAATGGAAGTAATAATGCCTACTACTATCATTTGTTCTCACTTTCTTCTATAGTTCTGTAATTTCTCCAAATAAGTTGAAGGTTCTCAAAAAATTTGTTGAAAGCATCAAATGTTTAATACCTTAAGTGTTATTTCTTTTGATAATTTTTGTATGTTATTTTATTTATGAGCAGGAGAAAAAGGAAGGGGTTTCATTTACCTAAACATTATTTAGGAGGAAAATAGAATGACCAGCAGGTAGCAGCATTAGGGATGGAATCATGCTAGCAAAATAAATATGTGATCATGAAGATTAGGATTTGAAGTCAGGTATTTTATGTAAAGACGTAAAAAGATAATATTAGTAAGATTCCAATATGGAGAGTGGTACTATGGTTCTTACTTTGCTTTTTTTTGAAAGTTATAGGATGAGCGTAGATACCTGTTTTAAAATTTGGGTGATGAGGAGATTGGTGGTACTTTAAGTGTAGTAGATGAAATTTTAGTACAATAGTTTGGGTGGAGAGGAAGGCAAGTGATGAAGTTTTACACATGTTTAGGGAAGAAAGGTGAGCGAAATTCGAAGAAGTGATAAGGATTGGATGGAGGAGATATTGTGAGGTGGCGGGACGTTGTATGCCGCAGTAAAAGAGACTAAGAGAGAGGTAAGTGGGGAAGAGAGAAAAAAAGAATTGGCTTTTTGAACGCTTTAGGAGACTGTTAGAGTTAACAGGAATCTGAAAATTGAAGTGGTTTCTTTGCAAACCCAACGTGGGGGCGGGGAGAATCAGATGCTTGGAAGATCACGACTACGTGCAATATAATTTCAAAGGGCCATCCAAGACCTGTACCATTGGATTAACTATCTACGTTGGCGATGATCAAATGGGTAGCTCTTGTTACCGTTTTTAACGGCTCTTTGAATTGAAGTAGCCGATGAAAAAATTGAGCAGGGTCGTGGGTTTTGGATATTGAATGGTTCTTGTCAGGATGCACAATCGATTTCCGCCAGTAGTCAAAATGCTCAAATCAACTGGATATTGAGTGAAATTCCTTCCCCCTCAAGCACTCACTCCCGACGCAGGTGATGTGAAGATAGGAATTGGAAAATGAATGAATAAATATGAATGAATGTCTTAGAGGAGTTAGAACATTCAAAAGGGTTCCAGAAAACCGTCAGAATCATTTTGCAATCGAAAGCTCTGATTATTCGGTGCGGTTCAACTGCCAAAATTCATCTTGGCCCTAGATAATGTCACAAAGAAATGAATTGGAGCATTCATGCTTACCCATAAACGACCTCTAATTCAGTGGCTGCGAGAGGTATTTTCGAAAAGGACTTAAAAAAGTAACCGTTCAGTCTACCGGTCTATTTAAGGGTCCTCCAATTGGACGACGCAATTTGGGGGAGATATTCCCCTTTCGGAGTGACGTAAATTAGGGAGCGGAATGGCAAAGGGGTGTTGCGTGTGGACTTCCGGTTTCACATGGGGGAAGAACGCTCACGCGTAGATAGCAAAGCATGGTAATTCCACGAAAAACATCAACCAAGAGGCCATTAGAACAAAGAGAGCCCCGTTAGACACATTCCGTGAAGTAGGGTTTAGTAGCCATGCCGACGAAGCAGCAATCGAGAGGAGGACGCCGTTGCAGTCGACGGTGCTGCTGCTTTCCTTTTGAATAATACGCGCAATCGTCACGCGGGAAATGCGAGCGCTCTCGGTTGGGAGCGCGCACGTGAGGGAGGGAAATGGGGGGTGGGGGGGGGTGCGAGGCTGAGGCAATGGCAAAGGCTGGAGGGGGGGGGGGAGATCAGTAAAAGCGACGACATTAAGCAGTGTAGCGTGCGGCTGGGAAAAGGATGAGGGCGCGCTTGTGCATTTTTTTGCGGGGAGAGAGAAGGGTGGGGGTTGGGGAGCGAGGGTGTTAATGAAGTGTTCGCAGAGAGAAAGGCAGAGTGTTTGGCACCGCGGGTGGGTGAGGGTAAAGAGACGAGGGGGAGGGGTCGGCAGGGGAGGGCGAGAGAGAGAGAGAGGTGTTACGAATCTGGTGAGTGCGTTTTAATAATGTATGAAAGCAGCATGGAGGGTGGGTGCCTGGGGAAGGGTGGGGGTGGTGCCGTGAAAAAGAGAGGAGGCTCGCAAAAGGCCTCGGGGCGATGTCTTCAAAGGCGGTCGGGAAGGGGGAGGAGAGAGGGGAGGGGGTTAATAGCGGGAGGGAGGGGCTTGAGAGTGGATGTGAGTCGGTCGAAAGGGACTCTCCATATGTCTCCCTTACACACTCTCTCGCTCGCTCGCGCGCGCCCGAGATCTCCTGCTATGGTTTTAAGTGCAATCAAATGGTGTCCCTTAGGCGAGGCAAAGTGTAGGCCATTGGTTGGGGTTGGTGGGGGGTGCAAACGCGAATTTGAGGAGCGCGTCAAACTATGGCGAGTCGTCGTCGAGCTGGAAAATGGGGCCGCTGGTTCTCAGCCCTCTTGCTCGAAGAAGAGTGTGCGCATGCGTGAAAGTAAACAAATTATCCCGATGAACTTGATTTACGTGGTGCGCACTCAAGTGGTCAAAGAACCAAACACCCCGACGTTAGTTTTTTTAATTATGGATCGCAAATATATTTGTGATCGTCATTCTTCGTTATTAACTTGGGGAATCTAAAGAGGAATCCCTAGGGCAAGGACGGTAGAGGATAAAGGGATACTGAGTCCCTTCTCCTCGGCGAGAATTCATGCTAAATTTATTAGCCTTAAAAGCATTTCAAGGCAAGCTGGTCCAAGAGGTAGAGCACCCCACTTTTATCTCTAGATACATCTCTCTCGCTCGATGGATATGAATATGCCGTAATAGACACGCCACGAGGTGTTTATTGAGTTGCTCCGGCAACATTTTGAAAAGCGTTCATTAAAGGCATGTATTGTTCATGAAATGGTACGCGTCTTCGAATTTTTGTCATCCATTCGAGACGCCTTCAACCAAATGCGTGTCGGCTTCGGGTCCATCAATCCACTTCTGCGTCCGTCTGCACCCACCTGTCTGCATCCGGAACCAATTCGGAGATTGAAGATCGAGATAGCGCATATCTGGAATGTTGAACTTAACATTCGATCTCAAACATTTGCTTATTTTCTCAAATGTTGAAACTCATGCTATCTCGAATTGGAGATGGTGATCCTTAAATTATCGACGTCTGCACCGTCAATCAAGAGTATTTGGCTCGCCAACTATCTCGATAATTTTCTCGAAAGTATTCAAATTGTATGAGATAGGACTTCAGATTCCCAAAATTGTCTTCATGGATGGAAAACTTTTAATTTCAATCGTATGAGAAAAAATATATTCCATTTTATATACTTGTAAATATACGTACACACATGAGGAGGTCAGCCTAATAAGTACGCGAACTGAGGCCATAAAAACTTTATTTTGCAAAAATTAGTCTACATTTATTTTGTCCCCTTCAAAGTACTCCCCATTCGTCTATGCATAGTATCTGTACTATGTAGTAGTACTATGTATTCGCCTATGTATATCATAGTACTGGTCATTCGTCTAAAGTCTCTATTCGTCATGCCTATGCACTTATTCCATCTTCTTTTCCACTGTTTAAAGCACCCTTGGAAGTCCTCGCCAGTTAGGCTTTTGAGTTTTCTCATCGTTTCTTGCTTTATTGTGCTTTCCACATCTCTTTTCAGTGATATGTCCCCTCATCATCTTTTATAATGTAAATGGACTAACTAGTCGATACAAACACAGAAACTGAAACACATAAAAGAGGGACTCACTGGTTCTCGAATTTTCGGTGGTGCAACCACCTTTCTCAAGAGGAATTAGGAACAGAACCCACTGCTTCCGGGCCCTCCTCTGCCTCAGTTCTGCTATATATATATATATATATATATATATATATATATATATATATATATATATATATATATATCTGAATATATTTTGCGAAAGCGGGCCTAGACAATGACGACATTTTCCTCCTTTGGTCCCACGTAGCGAAACTTTATCCTCCTTCATTTCCTCTCTCAAATCCTCCTCCTCGGTATCTTTCACTTCATCTCATCTATATCTGATTCGAAACGAAGGAGCGAAGAGGTGAGAACCCGCGAGATGACGCATATCGGGGTGCTCCATTCATTTAAACCTCCCGGAATCAATGAAGCCCACTAAATCCGTGCAATACCCAGCCTCATATCCCCTCCCCTCCTTTGTCCGTTTCCTATTCGTCCCTTACCTCTCCTTCCCTCACCCTTCCCCCACACATTCTATCCCATCTAGTTTGACGCCAGTAAAACATATCAATCGGCAACCCGTTTCTGGAACTCGTATACGAAACTATAAAGGTTAGTCATGGACTAATATGTCGCAGGACAAGCACAGTATATTGTTTGGTCTTCAATTATCTTTAGAATTTGATTTGTAATTCATTCTGGAAAGATTTAAATGAATAACGGCGTGGAGTCTAAATATGAGCCAAAATATTTGTTGGTGACACTGAATTCAGGAAAATCTGCTTAAGTGAAAATGAGAATGTAACGGCACTGAGATTTTCGATAGGTGAACAATCTGCAGAACTAGATTATGCATTCATCGATGCATCGAAGAGTGCTGGAAACTGATTTGTTGCCTGACAGAATTATTTAGCATCTTTATAAGGATGTGCAAATTTGTTATGCCAACAGTTTGTCTTGTGTCTTTGTTAGGTCGGAAAATTTTCAGATCACCCTGGTATTCGTTCACATGGGCATAGGTGTATACACACATACACATTTATACATACTGCCCTATCCTTGTTTACTTCTTCCACTCCGTCACATTCATCGCGCATTTCCGTCCCAGAGAATTCTAATATTTCTCATCCTGAAAGAAGAATAGGGTAGTATGGAAGAAATTGGTACCAGCCATTGTTCAAGATAACGTACGTATCTATGGGCGTTACATCAGTTTTTTAAGTAATATGTAAATTAAAAATGAAAACATATAAAAGCACGTAAAATACAAATGAAAACATCGATTGAAGCGACCAAAAATATTAAGGACGATTATTACTTGATTATTCGCCTGAAATTTGATACATACATTAGTTATCGTGAAATCGTAGTTGTACACAATGGTTCATAACAGATGTGCGTTTTGTAGAAATATGAATCTGGTCAATGGTAGCTCAAAGAGAGATCTCTTCCGGTAATTCCGATAGCCATGTTTAGACTATGTACTTTAACAAGTGAGCTACCTCTTTCTTCTTGTTTTTTGGAACCCATATGAACATGCATTACTATGCCCTAATGTTGTCGACTATTCTACGCAGCTTTTTATTTTCAATCTCATAATGTCTAAATCCTCGCCTCTCGGTTCCCTTTTCTCGGATACCTTCTCAACAAGCCTCTCTCCCCAGGGCGTACCTTATTAAATACAATCTTTTTTTTATGAGGGCGAGGTTATTTCATTTTGATGACAATGCTCGCCTCTCTCTGCCATGGTTCATTCGTACTATCATGAAGGATTTGTTGTTTCCGCGTAATAAGAGCTCTGCCAACTTAAAATCAAATTCAGCTAATGCTTTCGCCTTCCAAGTGCAAAACGGTGCGATCGATAGAAATACGAGGGTAGGCTGAAAACTAATGCACACATGCTTGTAGAACACAAACAAAATGACCTTCAGAAGCACTCCTGGTGGGTTGTGGAAGTAACATTCCCCCCTCAACACGCATGTGCAAGTTTGAGGTAGTTAAATTCGTCCAGGGTATTTTGAGAAGCGGAAGTATGGTGACGTGTTCGTAAAATGTCAGGCGTTGATGAGAAAAAGTGAGCACTTCACCAGAGAATCTCGAGCAACCCATTTTGAGGTATGCATCTCCGTATGACAGATGTGCAGGTGGCGTTGGTCTACGGTATAGGGGGCGGAGGACTGTTGTATCCTCATTACCTGTACCAAACAAGAAATGCCCCAGTGTTTGTTTCATGCGTCTGGATAGGATCTTCAGAAAGTGAACCTCAATTTAATTTCTTTTTTTGTGGATCGCTTAGAAATGTTATCTTTTTGGATGTGCTTCTCCACTTATTTTTCTCGTCCGACTAATACCATTTACATACAAACTTTCCCACTTTTGAAAGTATATTTTAATGTGATATTTTCTTTAAATATAATTTCACGGATTAAAACATCAAATCCTTATAAAATAGTGTGAGGGACCCAAATCTCAGCTCCAAAAATGTATAATTTAATCTTATTGTTCATTTGTTTTGATGATTTTGTATTATTTTTCATTTTTTAGAGCTTATTTTCTTTGAAGGGATATGAAAATGATGAGCTTGGTATTTTCAAAGTTGAAATTGAAAGGTAAAAGAGATGTGAGTGTAAGAATGTGTGTAATTGTAAATAGTCTGACAAATGAATTTTAAATCGACCGTTTAAAGGGCCCACTTAGCTGTTATCTAGTAAGCAATCTAATTATTAATTATGTTTTAAAATTATGGTGAAATAATTAATCTTTCCCACAATAATATGGTTTTTACAATACAAAGTGAAAAGAAAGACTTCATGAACACGATTGCTCAGGTCAGATCTGCACCTAAGGGCAAGACAATTATGATATATATGAGACAATCATTGAGGTCCGAGATGTTGTGAATTTGAAATGAAATATCTCTTCTCATAGTTCGCTGAGGGGGCAGGAGTAGACCAGAGGTCTGCCTGTGGAGGTCGCTAGTTCGATCGCTATGACCGGCGAAAATGTTTCAGCTTAGAAAAAATGTGTTAAGGATTTTTCAGAACGAGACAATCACACATTAACAGAGAAAAGCACAATAATTTTATTTCGGAACGAGGCAAGGAGAAAAATAGACCCTTGAAATCATGTTGAAAGGCAGCAGTTTCACCATTAGGCACTGGTGGCGCAGACCGAGTGGGTCGGCCCAGGCATCAGCTGCGGGCGAGAGTGAAGTTCACGGTATCGGCCGTAGTACTGCGATGTGGAAGGCAACCCGGAAACCACCACCACATTATTCTACGTTGTATATGCAGCCTTGCCTTGCATTCAAATAGAGTAGAATGGAAAGATATGGGCAGAAGGGAGCCAATCATAGGATTGAAATAACGGTGATAGTTTTGATTCGTATTTGATTTGACGTCTAATTGAATATAATATTGAAGTATTTCGGGTATTTGACAGAACCAGTTTTTCTCGTTCTTCAAGTAGAAATACGTCAAAACATAGTTATTGCTTTTTAGAGGTTGTATATGTCTGCCTAACAAACTCGCTATGCTTTAATTGTAGTCCATGCTAACGTTTATATCTTTGCATGCTGGCAAATGTGGCAATGATTATACTTAAAGAGTATTGATTAATGTTATGACAAATTGTAAATGTTGAGACATCGTATTAATGAATTAACATTAATCATCACCCAATACTATGTGATAATATTTTTTAATCAATTAAATACCAAGGTAAGATTTTAATTGCTTTATAATTGCTAAAATTTAGTGCATAGGAATTTTGAGAAATTCGTTTTCTGTTAAACCCAATTGCACTAATATTTGCTCGCATCATCATGCAATTAGAGCCTGCGTCTTCAAAGTAGATGCAATTATTTGATGCACCTATTCCTTTAAGATCAAATATTTGACACCTCCATCAATATTCCTGAGCAAACGTCAAAGCCAAATCTCTCGAGGATACTGATAGCATTATCAGTTGTCTCACACGTCATTCTTTGATCTTCCCTTTACTTGAACTCCTTCCCACGAACGTGGAATATATTTCGTAAGATTATTCCGAAAATAAAATTCCTGGTCTTGTTGAAGAAGAGAGAGATTTGCTACCGCACTTGCCCTTAAGTGAAGAATACTGTCTTTTTCTGTCTGACATTAAGACGTAATTTTCAGTGCAACAGTTTCAGAGTGTAAAAATCATTCGCCTTGGCCGGGATTCGAACCCGGATCTCTCGATGTCCGGCCGAGTACCTTTAGTCAGTTAAGTTGTCGAGGAATCCTCTCAAACTCTTAAATTTCGGGGACTTTTAAAGAACAAGATATTGTGACGAAATACCGTACATACAATGTCCCGACGCGCACGACTATCAAGGCCTCTGGCATGTTCCTTTAAAGCCCCCAAAATTTCAGAATTTAAAAGGACGCCTCGATAGCTTAACTAGCTAAAAGGACTTGGCCGGACGTCGAGGCATCCGGGTACGAATCCCAGTCAAGGCGAATGATTGTAACACTCTGAAATTGTTGCATTTAAATGCATATTAGCGGTTGACTCCGTTAAAAGTTTCTGTTACGACATCTTCCGCAGTTTATTGGTAATTTTCAATGTTTAAAATGCAATGAGGTCGAAATTATTTGAATTTCAGGCATTTAGCTTCCCATACGTACGATAGATGCAATAATATCTCTATAGTTTCGATTGAAATCCATGAAATATATTTTGAAAATCAAATTGATGAGCAGTGAATCAGGCAGCAGCGGCATTCCTCGATTGAAACAGTATGCTTCAAGTATGAGTCCCTCCCATCGAATGAGTGCGGCGGAGACAATTGTTTGAAGACGACTTGAATTCATTCGCGGACACGCGGGAGTGCACGACGCTCGACGCCATAACAAAAGGGTTCAGAGGTGATTTGAACATCGAGATGCACGAATTGTTTGTTCCAGCGAGGAAAATGACTCTCCCCATTTTCAAGTATACCTCTGGATTTTGGAAATACCAAGATAAAAAGTGAGGATAATCAAAGATTTATGGCCGACTCGCTCTCGCCCTCTCCCCTCTCCCTGCAGCGAGGAGGAAGGAGGGGTTGTGGAGGGCGTGCGAGAAGGGAGCTTTTGTTGGTAGATGGACGGGAAGAGGAAGGCCGGCCATTAGCCACGGCTTAGTCTCAAAGCTGCTCCTCAAAGAAGCATTATTTCCAAGGCAAACAGAGAGGCGTTCTCGGGCGGTGGGAAATGCAGAGGAGATAAAAGGAGGAGGGGGGAGGAGTCCGTCCGTCCTTTCTCTGGTCCCTCCCCCCTTTCCTCCTCCACCGCCGACACAGACGGATCCAAGTAAGGTGGGAAAAGGGGGAGGCATAGTTAGTTGGGTTATGGCTCCGACCAATGGGCTTTCTTCTCCTCCGCCTCCCCCCTGCCCCCGCCATCGGCCCCCGTTTGAAGTCGGAATCGGGAGATGGGGAGGGAGGGCCTCCGGGTGGGGGCGGAGTGGAGGGTCGCTAGGGTTCGAAGGGGGAGGTGAGTGGGGGGGGGAGAGGGTACGAGGGTGGGGGAGGAGAGAGAGAGAGCCCAGTTTCCCGGATTATGCAGATTGACACCGACGTGCGAATAATTGGAGGATCCCTTTCTCTGCCAAAATCGCTCCCTCTCTCTCTCTCTGCCCCCGTCGACCGGAGGAGAAGCAGTGCCCTCGCTCTCCCCTCTCCAATCGTCGCACCCGTCCCCTTTCCTTCCACCGCCATATCATCCAACCTCTTCCTCTCTCCACAGTAACATACCTTTCATTTGCCCTTGTGCCCTGTGGTCCGACTAGGTCGGTGGCAGTGAGTGCCGTCGCCACCTTTTCTCACCCCACCTCAGCCCCTTTCCCTCACCGCCCTCTTCTTTTTCACCCTTTCCCAACCTTCCCTTTCTCCTCCCTCGCAAAAATCCCTTCCCTTTGACTGAAATCCTTCGGGTGGCGACACGATAGGGAGTCTTCTTGTCTCTCTCTCTCCACCCCTGGCAATCCCCCCTCCCCCTATGCCTCTCCCTATTTCCCCCTCCCTTGGTGAGCAGATGGGGTGGAAGAAGGGACGGATCGAAGGGGGAGGGAGGGTGGCTGAGGACGGGAAAATGTAAACTACGAGTCGCGGGACGCGAAAAGCGTAATTTTAAACCTTTTATTCCGAGCCGGCACGCGCCATGTGCTTCTTTCCGAGTGAGAATTAATGATTCGAGGAACTAATACGACGTGCGATGCGAAGGGGGACATGGAATTGCTTTGATTTTGCTTGCAGCGCCGATGATGTCACTCTCGGCAATCCAACTGCGATGGATCTCCTGAGTTACAACGGCAGCGAAAGAATGGTACGTTGATGTTGAGCTCAAATTAGGTTGAAAGACTCATATTTTTTAGCTTTCTCGTGCTAAAAGGGAAATAACTGTGATCCTTGCAATGTTTTGAGTTAAAACAGTGTCATCATGGCGAGTCTAAGTGAATTTCCAAACGTATGAATAAATGTGTGCGAATTCAGAATTTAAAAAATGGAAAATTAAAAAAATAGCCATTATTTTAACAAATCATCGATCAGTTTCTCACTCTCAAAAGTTTTTACGAAATCGGACTAAGGGTTTTGAGTGTCAACTTTTGAACTTCGCAGTTTTGAGCGAAGTTTTGTATCGTTGGGTCGGATTGGACGGATTGAGTTTTTTTTGGTCGAGTCACAATTCGATGCGTGATGAGTTTCATTATTTTGCATAATTTTGCACTGTTTCCAGAACGTATGCTTACTTTCAAGGAAGTCACTATGCTTGTGCGTCAAACTCTGATAGATTAATACGTTCTTATTTTTCTATGAAATATACTTATTAATGAGTTATTTCCTTATCCGGGATCCCGGATATTTGCATAATTAGTTATTTCCTTATCCGGGATCCCGGATAAGGAAATAACTAATTATGTATACAAATATATATATATATATATATATATATATATATATTAATTCAAACATAGAAATAGGTTTAAGCAAAGGGGATAGGAAAACACATAAAAAGGCGAACAGAGGACATGTGGGGAAGGCGGTTTTTTGAGCAGATCACGAATGTAAAAACATTTCCTTAACCGGGATTTGAACACCGGACCTTCCACTTGCCGGGCGGATGTGCTACCAATAACACCACCAAAGAAACCTAATTTACACTGAGATCTGCGATGTTTTTAAAACGCCCAAGTGCTCCGAATCATTTGCCAAAGGAAGGCTTTATTGAGCTGTTCCACCCACCGAAGGAGAAATAGACAATACACACAAGAAGAGGGGACAGTGGTTAGAAAGCATAAAGTATCATAGAGAATAGGAACAGTAAGTTTCATGGCACGCATAGCCAGAAGAAGAGATGAGCCACATTGGCCAGATACACATTCAAATACGAAGTCCCGCCATATCCATTCAAATCCCGGTAATGGAAATATTTTTACATTCTTCGTATATATATTAGGTAATCTACCGGTTAAGGTAGGTTTTTGGATGGACAGAACTATCAAATAAACATTTTGTAACTCCAATCAAAATCCAATCCAGCAACCTAATCTACATCAGGTCCCTCTTCATCTCTGTGTAATTATTTCCTCCCTTCATCCCGTCCAACATCCCTATCCTGTTCCTGCCCTTTCCTCGCTTGCCCAACATTCTCCACTCTATTACCTTCTTCAACATTCCACTACCGCTCAATACGCCTTTCATCCATTTTTCCTGCCTCCGTAGGATTTCTCTCAACAAACCCCTCTCCTCCCCCACTATCTCCAGTACTTCCTCATTTGTTTTCCTTTCGGTCCATTTCACCTTCTCCATTCTTCTCCACACCCACATTTTAAAAGCCTCGTTTCCGCCACATTTCCGCGCCGTGCATAGCTACGCTCCATATCAGAGTTTTACCGAGTCTTGTCTTAACATCCCTACTCAACGTCCCCGTCATCAACTCCCTCCTCCTTGAGAAAGCCTCCTTGCCTAGCGCAATTCTTCTCCTTACGTCCCTACCACTTTGACCGTATTGGTCCAAAACACTTCCGAGGTATGTAAACTGTTCTACCTGCTTTATTTTTTCCCCGCATAGTTTAATAATTAGCTTAGCCTTTTTCTTTCTGGAAAATCGCATAACCTTTGTTTTATTAATATTGATTCTCATCTCATATTTAGCGCACTGAACCTCCAATTCACTCAGCAATGCTTGCAACCCCTTGGCTGACTGAGCAACTAATGCTTGGTCATCAGCAAACCTAACCGATTTTACGAATTCACCTCCGACTTTCATTCCTACCCCCAGTTCTTCCCATGCCTCTTTAATCATTTCCTCCACATATACATTGAACAGCACCGGTGACAATGGGCAACCGTGCCTTACCCCTCTTCCTAACACTGCCCATCCTGACTCCGTTCTCCACTCGCACCTGAGCAGTCCGAGATATGTACAGGTTGCGGATCAGTCTCCTTTCCCTCCAATCCATTCCTATTCCCTGCAATACACGCATTAATTTTTCCCAATTCACTCTATCAAACGCTTTTTCGAAATCTACAAAACAGGCCAAAACGTCCTGATTGTATTCTATATTCCTCTCGATTAGTGATCTCATTACTGCAATGGCATCACGCGTACCTCTCTTTCCTAAACCCAAACTGATCATTTCTTAAGTAATCATTTGCCTTACTCTCTATCCTTTTGTTGATGATCCTGAGAATAACTTTAGCTGCGTGGGATATCAAACTTATTTTTCTGTAATTCGCACATGATGTAGCCTTTACCTTTTTCGGAATAGGATCTAACACTGGTCTCACAAAATCTTCCGGCCAGATTCCATTCTCATAGATACTACGAATAAGTCCATATAGAGTCTCCTTCCCACATTTTCCTAAACATTTCAACAGTTCCACAGGAATGTTGTCTACCCCCACGGCCTTATTTGCTTTCATCTCCTTTAATGCCTTTTCTATTTCATCGTCGAGTATGCCTGGACCTAAGCTATCTTCTTCTACGTCATGTTCCTTTACTATGTCTAACCTTGTCGGCCTAAGTTCTTTACCATACAGTGTTTCTATATATTCCTTCCATCTCTCTTGGATTTTTCCTGGTTCAACTATTATCTTAACCCACTTATCTTTAACTGTTAGCACAGATCTTGCCTTCTTACTTCCCGATAATAACTTAACCTTGCTGTATAGAGCACCAATTTCACCCTTCTTCTGTAAAATTTCCATATCCTCGCATTGCGATTTCCACCATTCTTCTTTTGCTTTATTTGTGGCCCTTCTCAATTTATTGTTTAACTCCTTGTTCTTTATTTTGCCTAACTCAGTGCTTACATTCTTCCATCTGCTTCTCTCATCCATCTTTGCAATCACCTCATCCGTGACCCATGGCTTCCTTATCCCTTTCCCGTTAACGGTTCCTATAGTGTCTTTTGGAGCTTCCTAAATCACTGTCTTGATATATATCCATTTTTCTTCGATAGTACTCAGCTCTTTACCGTCATCCATCATTTTCTCTACAGCCTGCTGATACTCCTTCCTCGTTAATCCATTTAATGCTTCTACGTTCCATTTCCTAACCCGCCCACCTTGCCTTATCTTCTTGAAACGGACGTTACATTTCATAACAACTAAATTGTGGTCTGAGTCCGTATCCGCTCCTGGGAAACTGTGCGAATTTATCACACTGTTCCTAAACCTGTGCCTAACCATAATATAATCTAACGGATACCTTTCTGAGTCACCTGGCATTTTCCATGTATACTTACGCCTTTTGTGGTGTCTAAACCATGTGTTAGTGATGACTAACCCCTGTCTCCTGCAGAATTCAATTACTTTCTCCCCGCGTTCATTCCTCGTGCCTAACCCATAGTCCCCCACCTCACCACCATCTCTTCCTTCGCCTACCGTCGCATTCCAATCCCCCATCACTATCAAATGTTTCCCTGAAGGAACACACACGATTATATACTCTAACTCATCGTACATCCTATCGACTTCTTCCTCCTTGTGGTTGCCCGGTGGCATGTATACCTGAACAATGACCAAGTTCGTCGGCTCTGCTTTAATCTCTACGAGTAAAATTCCGTCTGTTGCTTGCTCTTTGTTGACTACGCTTCTTCCTACCCCTTTATTTAATATTGCCGCAACCTCTCGTTGGCTCTCGTCCCCGCCGCTGTATATCACTCTATAATTGTCACTCCAGTAATCCCCGATATCTCACCATCTCACCTCGCATAGACCTACAACCTCTATATTACCTCGCTTAATATTCTCTAATTTGCCTGTCCTCAGCATTATCCTGACGTTCCATGTTCCTATTCTAACTACTTTCGTCTTCTTCTGCGTCTTTTGTCCTGCTGCAGTTATTTCTTCCCTGCAAGGGTTTCGTGGGATGACGACCGCGGAAGCCTTGCCTCCCCCGCTGCCGGGCACGGCACACGCCGCTTGGGCCGAGTCCCGTAGTTGCCAGGACTCATATTCTCTATAGTGCTCATCATTACATTCTTGGGAATGATAATTGAGGTGGTTTCCCGTTGCCTTCCTCAATAGTGTTTTTAACGTGACACCATCACTTAATGGCCGCCTCACTGGGGTCAGACGCCCTTTTAGCCGCCATACTGAGGAACAGACGCTGCGTGGACTACCTTTCGTCTGGCTCCTAACCTTCGGCCTATGGGTGACCCTACCAGGAGCAATTATATTTACTCCCGCCAGCAGAGCTCTAGGGGGTCATCGGAACACACAAGCCCTTCCACCATGACAAGGTTGTAGTTTATGGGAGGGATATATATATATATATATATATATATATATATATATATATATGATTTCTTCGAAGTAACACGGAAGTGTTGAATAAAAAACTTAGACAGTAACACACAGCACGAGAACACATAAAGAGAACACTCACAATAATATCTTGATAATTTCGACGGACTTGAGCTCCGTCTTCTTCGGAAGATAAGATATGACTAAGGAAAAGGGTACGCGGTGCAGAGAGAGTATGGGACGAGGGAGAGGGGAAAAAACAGGCAGTGGGGGAGGGGTGAAGGAGGGGTATATGGAGGGGGAGAAAGCGGAGCGGGGAACAGGTGGTGGGAGAGGGGTGAAGGAGGAGGTTATGGAGGGGGAAAGGGAGGCCAGAGGGGAGCGGAGATGGAATAAGGAGGATGCGGAAATAGTAACAAGCGACACAGAAAACTAACAATTCATCCACAGATCCCACAACACCCATGACCAAGGCATCAACTCACCAAGTCATCATAAGGGCTTGACAAGTCAAAACACAGGACAAGGATGACAAAATGTATGCGGATGAATAAATTGTCCCACCACCTCGCAAGAAACAAATCCACCTCCATCCATCTCAGCCCCACCCCCCCATTTAATGAACGACATTGAGACCCGGATGTTGATAGGCTTTACACAGCCATATAAATGCCAATTCCATTGTTTTTAATTTTATAGGGTTATCGGATGGGGAAGGGATGCTAGCACGGAAACATTGTAACAGTGGTTGAAGGGGGTGTTGTGGTGGGAGGCATGTTTTGGGATGGGAAGACCCGCGGACGGGGAGGAGGGATTACATGAGGCGCGATGATGGTTCACCCTGAGGTTCAAGGGTGTAGAGCACTGGCCTATATAAAATGCCGGGCAGAGTTTGTAAGTCAGAAGATAGATTACATTCTGAGATGTGCATGAGGAGTGGGGGAAGGGCGGGAGAGAGTTAAAAGGTGGGATGGAGAGGGGTGGAATGGTGAAAGGTTTTGCATCTATCTCGCAAGCACGGAGTGGGTGTGATTCTGGGGGTGGGAGGGGATTTGGAAAGAGGCTTGGTGGATTTGAAGAGATCTGATAGGTTGGCGGGCCGTTTGAAGGTAACAGAAGGGCATTTAGGAAGAAGGTTGGACGAAACGTTGTGATTTTTGAGGATAGGGTACAGGTCTTTGAGGATGAATTTAAGGGACTGGATGCTAGGGACGTAGGTGTTGCATATTGAGAGAGGGTGGGAGTCTGTGGTTGAGGGAAAATTGGGGGTGTAGGATTGTTTTAGGATTTTTTTGTGAAGGAGAGAATCTGGGTATCCCCGTTGGAGGAGGGAATGGTGAGGTTGTTGAGGTATTTGTTGAGGGATTCGGGATGGTTGCAAATGCGGTGCCCGCGGATAGAGAGGGAGTAAGGGAGGGAGCGTTTGGTGTGGTAGGGGTGGCAGCTGTTAAAATGAAGGTATTGTTGTTTGTTAGTAGGTTTAGTATGTACGGAGTTTAGAAATTTGTTGTTAGTTAGGGAAATATTTATATATATATATATATATATACACACACATAGATATACATATTTACATCCATATACATATATGCACCTACACATTCTCAAGGAGAATGACAGCGAAGAAAGAGAACAATAAAATAAGGAAAGTCTAAGCAAAGAAATAGGTTCGTGGGAAGAGCGGAAGAGTGGACCAGTGAAGAAAAGACGAAGTCTTTGAAAGATCGTGGCGAATGCTGACGAGTAAATGGGCAGACCATGTGAGGAATGAGGAAGTACATATGATAGAAGGGCAGAAGAGGGAAGGAAAATATATATAGAACTCTTACAGCAAAGAAGATGAACTAGATGGATTGGGCACATATGTTGAGGCACAATGGATCAGTTAGAAACAACAAAAAAAAAGAGTGAGTTGAAGGGAAGATCCCTCAGAGGAAGTCCTAGTGGGATGTAAATAAGACAAATTACTAAGGATGTAAAACATAAAATCTATCAATGGGTTATGGAATGGTCATGGGATAGAGAAGGATGTTGGACTGTAGATTGAATCTTAGGACTAATGATGATAATGCTAACTTTCTCAAAAAAATAGATTAAAAAAACTAATAGTTCAGCACCTCAGATATTTCCAAATACAAGGTCTGTTCCAAAAGTAGTAGAACTTATTTTTTCTACTGGTACAATACAATATATATATATATATATATATTATTTATTTATTTATTTATTTACATACTTCGTTGCAATTAGGAAATTTTCCTGGTGGCAACGGTCCAGTATGATCACTGGTCACTCTTACAATGCACATACATACACACACAAGAAGAACAGATATGAGACAAAATGCTCGTATATTCAATGACACTTTTAAGATTACCGACCTCTCCTTTACCATCACACAAGGATTAGGTGTACACCACACGAGTACATACTACGCACCGTCCATCGCCACACTTCGTCCGTAATCACGTACTCTTCAATTTCATATACCGTTCAAAATCGCGTCCCGTTAACACATTATTCATAGCACAAGTACATACGGTTTTATATATATATTATATAAATATATATATATATATATATATATATTGCAACATTTATAGCATGACCTCTTTACCCGTCATGAACTGGTTATTATTGGAACGACGCTGCGCCTTCAAAGTTTGCGTGAAAATAGGCAAAACTGACTCATGGCATGCTCAAGGGAGTTTATGTTGATACCGCTTGGAACGGTTAGACGGGTTTTTGAGTGGCACGAGTTGTTTCGGTAGGGTAGAGAAGATGTTGAAGACGCCAAACGTTCAGGATGCCCTTCGACCTCAAAAAGTGACAAAAATCTTTTGAAAAAGATGACGAAAGGCTCTTTTGGATAGGGATCGCAGATTAAGTGTTCGCATGGTTTCCGATGAACTTAGAATCCCTAAAAAAGATGCCCATCGACATATGTGGCCAAAAACATGGGCATGAGAAAGTTGTGTGCGAAGTTGATTCCGCGAGTTTCTCTCGAACGAGCAAAATGAAACTCGCAAGTGTATCTGCCTAAAGCTTCTCGATCACGTTAGAGAGGACAATTTTTAAGACAATGGTCTTTCTCTTCCCTCGTCTCAAATCCGTGCCGAAATGACGTAACCGTGAGGAGGGAGCTTAGCAACAGTCCGGGAGCCGCCTTCCAGAAGGCGTATACGAGACGTGGAAAACCCTCTGGCAGCGGTGTGTGGGAGTACAAGGGTGCTACGGCGAAGACGTCTGAGTGAATGTATCAATTCTGGCAATACATTTTTTTAACCGACTAAGTCCTAATACTTTTATGACAGACCTTGTATTTTCCCTAAAGTATTTATGCCGTAAAAATCGAAGGTGAGTTGATGCATTTTTATCGCACTCCCGTCCGAGGAAAAATGTGAAAATTCCTTGTAACCATTGGTTGTTTATCACTGAACCCGTATTTGGCCAGTGTTGTTGTGTGGTTCACGAAATGCTGAATTTAATCTATCATCCAGTATTATATTGAAAAGGAAGTTCACAAGAGTTTATGTGACTTCTGCAACGGTACACGTGTTTCGTTATAAATGTTGGTCAACTCACGGTCAGCATCAGTAATTTATGGTACCATGCCTTCGCGTTTGGTATCCAAAAACTTCTTTTGCCACAGAAATATGGAAGTTAAAATGAATCCAAAAATATTTATTTTTACTCTCCATCATGTGAAGATATTTGGCAAATCAGCGTTTGAAAATGAACTTAAGGCTAGTATACTTTATAATGCACTCCACAGAATGCAAACTTGTGCAATCAAAAGTGGCAGTGCAATTCCATCTACGTAGTGAAATTATTGTACCTAGTCTTGCAGTTGTACACACATTCGAGCTTTAAAATGTACTGCGGTTCTGGTTTCTTTTGAAGAGACCATAAGCACACAATGGAATGGAGTAAAATTTTACACGGATAGGTTTGTATACCTGTATGTATGATGGGTTTAACTGGAATTTTGTTGGGATGATTTGTTTCATTGCTTTGATTTAATGGAAGGATAACTTTGTAAATTCAATCAACAAGTCTGCCTGCATCACACATGTCTATGCGTCCGTCTAGAATAAATACGCCTAAAATGATTAGATAAAGATGTTATTCATCCACTTAGTGGACATTATTTTTCCAACTAAATTGAAAAAAACACTCAGTATTTTAAATATTCTTTATCACAGAATCTCAATCTTAATATTTAACAAACATATATTTATTGAAATCGTACTGTTTTGGAGTGAAATTGAAGGAAAAATAATGCTTTTACCAAATGACTTTTGTCTTTGAGTGATTATTAAGGATTTCGGGGGGCATGTTCAGTTCGAGAGAATCCCAACCCTTGTGTGCATGGTTTAACGTAAGTACATTTTATTCAAAATAATTTTAACCACTTTACCTCAAATAAAGATGATCAATTGAAAAGTGAAGTTCATTTCCGTAGTGTTGAGACGAATTTTCGAGGGATGACTACAGGTGTATGGCATTGAATCATTTAATAATAGTGAACACTGCATGTACGTACGTATGAAGTAGGTTCGTTGGCATGTGTCCCCAAAATTTCCATCAACTGTGGCAAATTCCGTCATTCCAGAGGAGAATAAATGAGCTCATTTATATTCGCATGTACCTGTATGGATAAAAATGGAGAAGAGACGATGCAGTCATCGAAAACAGTAAGAATTCTATGGAATTAGGTTTAAGGGACAGACGACCACCCGCTGCAATCTCTTAGGATGTTGATGCGCCGAATGTTCTTGACAAGTTTACGTATTTAATTCTAAAATCATCGCGAAAATGCATTTTCCATAATTAAACGTAAGAACACCCAACAGTATTTTATGTGAGATTCATCTCTTGTAGCTAATTTATGATACTTGGTAGCTCGCATACGATGTCTTTCCAATTAATAAACGAACGGAGAGCATAAAAACGATTTTGCAAAATTTAGTCTCCATCGACTTTGTCCCTTTCAAAGTAATCTCCATTCGTTGCTATGCACTTATTCCATCTTATTTTCTACTGTTTAAAGAACCCTTGGAAGTCCTCGGCAGTTAGACTTTTTAGTTTTCTCGTCGTTTCTTGCTTTATTGTGTCCACATCTTCCCAGTGATGTCCCTTCATCACAGTTTTGCATTTTGAGAATAGGAATAATTTGCTGGGAATGAGATCTGGCGAATAAGGAGGATGATCAAGGTCGGTGATTGATTTTTTTGCCAGAAACTGGCGAAAGGTTAAAGGCTAATATGCAAGATTTTTGAACCTATTTTTTAAAAATCCAAATGTTCGGGTTAAAATAGTATGTACTGTTGATTTTCCTAAATTCAGTTAATCAGCTATTATTCGGACAATTTTTTCGGCGACCTGTAAGTACAAGGGACCGCACACGATCAATGTTGTCGTCAACACAGGTGGGTAAAGATTATCCCGGCCTTGCATCATCCGTGGCGTCTTGTCGGGCATCTTTAAAACGTTTACCCCACTTGAAAACGGATGTTTTCTTCAGAAAATTATCACCGTATACAGCTTTCAACATTTCAGTAATTTCTTGATAACTTTTACCGCAATTCACCAAATATTTGATGTTGATTCGTTGCTCCGTGATTTCGTCAATATCCATTTTCGACAAACAATAAAAACATGGTCAACAGAAACTAACATAACTGGCACCATACGCACAGCTCAACGATCCGCCAAGCACAGACGGCTGATGGGGTCTAAGGCAACTAGTGCCTCTGGTACGCTATGGTCCGCGTTATGGCGGCCATATTGCACCAGTTCACGCATTTATTGTACAGACGACTTATAAAAGATAAAAACATAATGCTGATTCAATGAATGACCTCTGAGGATTTTTATGATAGTCTCCATAATTTTGCATGAACACAACACATTTAATTACATGCCCCTTGTTTGTTTCCCCAAAACAATCCTGTCTCCCAACTTGATTGCGTCGATTTTCGCCACAGACTTGGCTTGTGAGTGTAGCTTCGAGTCGAGGTCGTGTACGTATCTCGGCTGGGTGGTCCCCCCTTCTATTCGCCCCGAGCATATCACCCAAGTGAAGGGTAACTGAGAACGAAGTGACCACATAATCAGAAGCCACTCAAGAAGGGTTGTCGGAAGCATTCACCCGTGAAGGTTGGCCGAAAACCTCATCGTCACTTTCGGAAGGAGAAAGAGACGTCGTTAGTAGGAGGAGGAGGAGGCCCTTCTCGCTTCCAACAACAAACGGAACGGACGCGGGAGTAAGGCGAGCCCATTAGGGAGGGATGCGAAGGGAGAGAGGGCTTATCTCGGAAAGGCCAGATGCAGAATACATAAATGTTTCTTTCGCTTAGCTTTTCTTAAAAAAAACTTCGTTGACCGAATTCAGGGAGCCTATGAAATCGCAATTTGAAAATTAGCTTGGCGGCGAAGATAATGCGATAAGTGCCCGCGCAGTGAATGCGACGCAAAGCGATTCTTAATGGCATATCGCATCGCCAGTGGTGCTTCAAGTGTGCTGTGAGGAGCTGGGAGGGGCGTGGGACGGGGGGGAGGGGGAAGGATTTGTAAGGGATTACGTGGGGGTGGGGTCGGTGGGATGGGGGGAGGGAAGGGTACACGGGGGATGCTGGCTAAAAGCGGCCTAATTGACGCGCATTGGGTATCAAGGGTAGAAAGAACAGGGGGGAGGGAGGGCGGAGGACTCGCACGAGTGAGATCGAAGTGGTTTCTCCGAGGGGTCATTCATTCATTCGTCTGCAGGGGGGAGGGGGAGGTTTAGGGTGCCGGGGGGGTGAGGGGAAGGGAGGCACGTGTTACCTCGGTAGGACGAGGATTGGATGGGAGCTGCGGAGAGGGTTGGAGGGGTTGTGGGAGATGGGATATGGGAGAGGGGAGTAGGGACCCCCAGGGAAGGAATAGGGCAATAAACACGTAACGAGATAATGGACATGCACTACATTCCCCCCTCGCCCTTCCCTTCCCTTCTCTCTCTCCCTCCTTCCCTCCCCCAGCCCCCTGACAGAGGCAATCTTTCCGCCCTCCCCCGCACCACCACAATTACGAGTTAACCCGGCGACATATCCACTCAACTTGCCTCCTTGCCAAAACCCCGTCCGACAATAACACTCAAATCGACCCCCGCTACCATCTCTCTCGCATCCGCCCACTCCTTCTCCTCTCTCCCCCCCCGTCCCACGCCCCCACACCACCACCCCCCTTTTCCTCCTCGCTTCTTATAATCCCATTCTCCTACCCCGACCACTCTAACCCTCTCGGGTTCCAAACCGAGTCTATTCCTATAAATGCGTCCCTTCCCCACCCTATCTCCCTCGCTCCATTACACCCACCCCTCCCTGCTCCTTATCTCTCATCTTCTCGGCCGAAAATTCGACCCCCAGGAGTGTTCTTCACTCTTATTACCCTCACATTTGTCTCCGCATAAACTGGCATAATCGGAACTAGAGTCGAGATGAGGCGCTGGGAGATGTACGCACTAGTGTTAGTGTTCTTACGTGATGCTTTCTCAAGCGATAGCTATTTGCTTTGCAATGCTCATGTTTTTGTGAGCTGCGTGGCGGTTCTCTCTCCAACGAAATTCTCCTTACCATAATCTGAATTAGAGTAGTAAACATGCACTGCACTTTTGTTGACTCTCGTAACAAATGCTGTTGTGTTTCAAATACAGGCCGAGTTCACTGTATGGCCGAGTCAACCCGACCTGATAAACGTTCGATCAAACCCTCCGCTGCATTGAAAGAGATATTCCTTCTACCTGTTTTCTTCTCCCAATCTCCAGAAAACTATTATGAAAAGTCGTTGAGGATAATGTAAGGCACTTGAATCGTTATATTCATATTCTATAATACCTCGGATATGGAAATATTTTCCTCGCACCGCTTGCTTTCATACTTTTTACGCTGAAACTTTATTATGGTGGTGGATCGAGATATTTTAAAGACATTACTTTAAACTTTAAAAATGTTGGGATTGTGGTAAGAAAACGATGTGTGAGATGTCTGCGATATGGTTGAGCCTGCAAATAAACAATTGAGAAGTGAAAAATTTTCAACACGAGGTCATCAAAAGAGGTGACCTCGTGTTGAAAATTACCTCTGCAAAGCGCCGACATCTGATTTGTTCCGGGATACGAAAATGCGTGCATAGAGTGGATAATTAGAATGGCTCCAGATATGAAGTTTTGTGCGGGGACTGTTCCATTAGGGCGACTTTCTTGTTCAACAGCCTCTGGCACTGCTAAGGCGTTGTCACGGGTGAGGCGCCAAACCAGACATGTGAAATGCATTTCACATGCAAGTATCAATTGAGTAGTTGTATAATTAAAGACTCTGGGTTGCATACCGGTTTACGTACGTTATTTAACTTTTGAATTTGTGTTGGTTCTCACGCAGATTGTTTCATTTTGGAATACAGCACGGAAATAGATATGTTTGGGTATTAGAACAAAGACTACGAAGCAATATTCTCGGATCCCGTTTCTCAAATATCGAGTCAATTTAAAAATTCTGTGAGAGCGTTTGCAAATGTAAAATTAAAGCTTTATCTATCGATTGAAGAGTTGGCGTGATTAACGTCGGAACCCGTATCATTCCGTCAGAAGGCCTTGCACGAGTAAACTCTGGGTCACTGGTCTAGAGAATCAACTCCGTCGAATTGCCGAATAAGATTTGCAGGTGCTGCAGTCATTTGAGTCAACAAGAAGTGTGTTCTCAGGTATCAGAGAGCGATGCCCCAAAATGCCACTGGAGTTGTATGACCTGGTGCTTTCCCGGCGTATCAACTTTATGAAGTTTTCTCGGGTCTCCCACCGGGTCAGGGGTTCAAACGTTGACCGACGCTTCGAAGCTAGACTCGAGCATCATCCTCTGGGCAGATCAGTTAGTGAAAAAGTGGGATAGAATAAGACTAGAGAAATAAGGTAGAAATAGATGAGTGAGTGGAATTGGCGCTGGGGCTACTTCCAAAAAAAAAGTTTTTTTCACAACATTAAGAAAGAATACTTTACGATCTCTCGTCAAATATTGGTGAAATATTTGATAACAATCTTTCGTCGGAATTCGCCATCTTAGGCTCAAACCTAAAAGTAATACTATCCACTTTTGGATTTTATAAATTCTTATGGACTTTGAAAAAAGAGCATCAAATTTATACAGGGTGCGTTCGAAAAATGCAATTATTTTTTTAAAAGTAATTTATTGAACAGATTTGCACAAACACTTAAAATTCTTCAAATTACTGTCCTTCAGCCTCCACACGTTTTTTCCAGCGGGGCGGCAAATTGAATTGCATTACTTTTTGAACGCACCCTGTATATCTCGGAAGACACACTATGCGTAACTGGCCAAGCCTCACACACAGAGACCTCTAAGGAGTGACGCATTCGATGTGCGTGCTCTTCTCTTGCCCGAGTTCCTCATGCATTTGCACCGCATTCGCCACGGTCCCTGTCGCCTGACGTTCCGGACCAATGGAGCCAGTTTTAGTCCCTCCCTCTCTTTATTCCTAAGGGCATCCGCTGCTCCTCCTTCCTCAGCGTGTGTATGTATGTATGTACACCTATATATATATATATATATATATATATATATTTACATTTTCCGGCTTCCAATATCACACACCACGTGCCTTCCCTTGACGGCCTCACCCCCTCCAACCTTTTCCATTCCTTCAGCCTCCCTTTCTCAGTTCCCCCATCACTTGCTGCACAACAACTTTCCATAATTCATTTTCGATGAAAGCGATAAATCTGAGAACTTTCCTGCCAGGGAAAATACACGCCGCGCTGCTTCTTCCATCGAGAATTTCACGTTAGTAGACTCTAACCTTCCGAATGGCTACCATTTTTAAAAGCATGGAAGACGTTATCGCATTAGTCTTCCAGTTCTATTCTTCTTGCTTAAGTCCAGGATCTAGTTTATATATATAAAATATATATTACGAATAAAAAATATAACATATATATAAACCATAAGCACAGTAATCAACCCGAAGGTCGGTTTAGTTGGTAGGGTAGTAGTAGTAGATCAAGGTAGTATATATAGTATATATATATATATTATTTATTATTATTATTATTAGGTAATCTACCGGTTAAGGTAGGTTTTTGGATGGACACAACTATCAAATAAACATTTTGTGACTCCCCACCTAGCAAACTAATCTATATCAGGTCCCTCTTCATCTCGGTGTACTTCTTTCCTCCCTTCATCCCGTCCAACATCCTTATCCTGTTCCTACCCTTACCTCGCTTGCCCAACATTCTCCCCTCTATTACCCTCTTCAACATTCCACTACCGCTCAATACGCCTTTCATCCATTTTTCCTGCCTCCATAGGATTTCTCTCAACAAACCCCTCTCCTCCCCCACCATTTCTAGTACTTCCTCATTTGTTTTCCTTTCGGTCCATTTCACTTTCTCCATTCTTTTCCACAATCACATTTCAAAAGCCTCCAATCTACGTCTATCCTCCTGCTTCAGCGACCACGTTTCCGCGCCGTACATAGCTACGCTCCATATCAGAGTTTTTACGAGTCTTGTCGTAACATCCCTCCTCAACGTCCTCGTCATCAACTCCCTCCTCCTTGAGAAAGCCTCCTTGCCTAGCGCAATTCTTCTCCTTACGTCCCTACCACTTTGACCGTATTGGTCCAAAACACTTCCGAGGTATGTAAACTGTTCTACCTGCTCTATTTTTTCCCCGCCTATTTTAATATTTAGCTTAGCCTTTTTCTTTCTGGAAAATCACATAACCTTTGTTTTATTAATATTGATTCTCATCCAATATTTATCGCACTGAACCTCCAATTCACTCAACAATGCTTGCAACCCCTGGGCTGACTGAGCAACTAATGCTTGGTCATCAGCAAACCTAACCGATTTTACGAATTCCCCTCCGACTTTCATTCCTACCTCCAGTTCTTCCCATGCTTCTTTAATAATTTTCCTCTACGTATACGTTGAACAGTACCTGTGACAATGGGCAACCCTGCCTTACTCCTCTTCCTAACACTGCCCATCCGGACTCTCCGTTCCCCACTCGCACCTGAGCAGTCTGAGACCTGTACAGGTTGCGGTTCAGTCTCCTGTCCCTCCAATCCATTCCTATTTTCTGCAATACACGCATTAATTTTTCCCAATTCACTCTATCACACGATTTTTCGAAATCTACAAAACAGGCAAAAACGTCCTGATTGTATTCTATATTCCTCTCGACTAGTGATCTCATTACTGCAATGGCATCACGCGTACCTCTTCCCTTCCTGAACCCAAACTGATCATTTCCTATGTAATCATTTGCCTTACTCTGTATCCTTTTGTTGATGATCCTGAGAATAACTTTAGCTGCGTGGGATATCAAACTTATCGTTCTGTAATCCTCACATGACGAAGCCTTTGCCTTTTTTGGAATAGGAACTAACACCGATCTCACAAAATCTTCCGGCCAGATTCCTTCCTCATAGATACTACGAATCAGTCCATATATGGCCTTCTTCCCACCTTTCCCTAACCATTTCAACATTTCTACAGGAATATTGTCCACCCGCACAGCCTAATTTGCTTTCATCTCCTTTAATGCCCATTCTATTTCATCGTCGAGTATGCCTGGACCTAAGCTATCTTCTTCTACGTCATGTTCCTTTTCTATGTCTAACCTTGTCGGCCTAAGTTCTTTACCATACATTGGTTCTATATATTCCTTCCATCTCTCTTGGATTTTCCTGGTTCAACTATTATCTTACCCCATTTATCCTTAACTGTTAGCACAGATCTTGCCTTCTTACTTCCCGATAATAACTTAACCTTGCTATATAGAGCACCAATTTCACCCTTCTTCTGTAAACTTTCCATATCCTCGCATTGCGTTTTCCACCATTCTTCTTTTGCTTTATTTGTGGCCCTTCTCAATTTATTGTTTAACTCTTTGTTCTTTATTTTGCCTACCCTGTGTTTACATTTTTCCATCTTCTTCTATCATTCATCTTTGCAATCATCTCATCCGTTACCCATGGTTTCCTTATCCTTTTCCCGTTAACGGTTCCTATAGTGTCTTTAGCGGCTTCCAATATCCCTTTCTTGATACATTCCCATTTTTCTTCGATAGTACTCAGTTCTTTACCGTCATCCATCATTTTATCTACAGCCTGCTGATACTCCTTCCTCGTTAATCCATTTAATGCTTCTACGTTCCATTTCCTAACCCGCCCACCTTGCCTTATCTTCTTGAAACGGACGTTACATTTCATAACAACTAAATTGTGGTCTGAGTCCGTATCCGCTCCTGGGAAACTGTGCGAATTTATCACACTGTTCCTAAACCTGTGCCTAACCATAATATAATCTAACGGATACCTTTCTGAGTCACCTGGCATTTTCCATGTATACTTACGCCTTTTGTGGTGTCTAAACCATGTGTTAGTGATGACTAACCCCTGTCTCCTGCAGAATTCAATTACTTTCTCCCCGCGTTCATTCCTCGTGCCTAACCCATAGTCCCCCACCTCACCACCATCTCTTCCTTCGCCTACCGTCGCATTCCAATCCCCCATCACTATCAAATGTTTCCCTGCAGGAACACTCGCGTTGATATCCTCTAACTCATCATACATCCTATCGACTTCTTCCTCCTTTCGGTTGCTCGGTGGCATGTATACCTGAACAATGACCAAGTTCGTCGGCTCTGCTTTAATCTCTACGAGTATAATTCTATCTGTCGCTTGCTCTATGTTGACTACGCTTCTTCCTACCCCTTTATTTAAAATTACGGCAACCCCTCGTTGGCTCTCGTCCCCGCCGCTGTATATCACTCTTTAATTGTCACTTCAGTAATCCCCGCTATCCTTCCATCTCACCTCGCAGAGACCTAAAACATCTATATTACCTCTTTCCATCTCTCGCTTAATATTTTCAAATTTGCCTCTCCTCAACATTGTCCTGACGTTCCAGGTTCCTATTCTAACTACTTTCGCCTTCTTCTGAGTCTTCTGTCCTGCTGCAGTTATTTCTTCCCTGTAAGGGTTTCGTGGGATGACGACCGCGGAAGCCTTGCCTCCCCCGCTGCCGGACACGACACACGGCCCCTTGGGCTGAGTCCCGGAGTTGCCAGGACTCATATTATCTATAGTGCCCATCATTATATTCTTGGGAATCATAATTGAGGTGGTTTCCCGTTGCCTTCCTCAATAGTGTTTTTAACGTGACACCATCACTTAATGGCCGCCCCACTAGGGTCATACGCCATTGCATCCGCCTCATTGAGGAATCAGACGCTGCGTGGACTACCTTTCGTCTGGCTCCTAACCTTCGACCTATCTGGCTTGGGTGACCCTTCCAGGAGTAATTATTATTACTCCCGCCAGCACAGCTCTAGGGGTCATCGGAACACACAAGCCCTTCCACCACGACAAGGTTGTAGTCTATATATATATATACATATATGCGTCGTCATGAATCATTCAGTTCACTAACATGCTGAATGTTTCATTTGACAGAAATTATGCTTGTAAAAACACCATCTATAAATATATATGCAGGTATGTTGCGACATCACTAGGCAACCATGGCATCCTAATTTTTAATTCCTCTTTATTAACTGATGTCATGTTAATGATTTGATGACAAGACATTCGTGATTATGGCGAGAAGAGTGATCGACTAGTTGATGAAGCATCTCCTACGTATCAATAAGATCATAAAATATTTCGTGATTAGTAAAGGAACCGCCATTGATTGAATTAAACATTCTTCCTTGCACTAAAGTTTATGTTGTCTGTGAATAAGACGTTATAATGAGTTCAAATAAAAAAAATGATCGAGTAGGAAGAAAATGTTCGTGGTATCTAAGCAGGCAGTCAGTATTAGTCATTAGTTAGTCGACCTTTCCACCACACACGAGTACAATTCTATATGAAGAATATCCCCCATAAATATTTCAGGATTTTAGAAGCTCTTTGAGATCTTTTAACCTTCTTTGGTGCTTGTTTTCTTCGGGGGAGGCAAATGGCTCAACTTTGAAGAGAAAAGTGTACCGGAAGGAGAACTTCAATTTTTAATCGAAGGACGACATTGGAAGTTCTAGGTAAGGCATCGATTGCTATCAATTGATGGACTTCTGTCCTTACTAGATGAGCCCTGAGAAATAAATTTCAAATACCAAATTTTGATTAGAGTTTTTCTTCAGACATATGTCTAAAATGAAAACTGAGACAACGAGAATGGCGTTTAACGTCCATGTCAAACAAAATCTATAAAAAATTAGCTAAAATTTCAGTAGCAAATTGTTTAGCTAACTCATCCCCTCTGTTTAAATAAAACGGAATTTTCAAGTCCCTACAATGCTAAGATTTTGAACTCGAAGCCTAATCGAATTTTGAAGCGTTGAACTCCTTGAAACTAATAATCAAATGGGTTTAGTTACGTTTCTAAGCAAATTACGTTCGGTTTATCCCAAGCCCCTAAAACTGAAAGATTTTGCTTTTAAACTTCAGAAATTGAACCCACTTTAAGAGCAAATCCTTAATACCATATTTATACATAATTATTAACTCCAATTGTGCCAAACTATTGTACTTTTGTGGATTGTAAATTTAAATTGAACTTTACATGGCAATGATACTCCACAGTAGTCTATAATTATGCAACGATTACTTTAACATGGATTGTGAATTGATTAGTGTTTTGTAGAAATTCCATTAACAATTCCGCTCAAACCATTCATTCCTATCTAAATATATATCGAGGAATATCCACCAGCCATGTCAGGCCAGTTTAAAGGAATGATACACTTTAATCAAAACTCGAAGTAGCTTAAGAGTTTACTTCCGTTGAAATCTCCGGATAATAATTTTTTTTATCAACCCATAATTAACGGAAAAGAAGGCAACGGAATGCATAAAACTCTTCGCGCATCGTCGCTCAATGAACTACCCCTCATGAATGCCTGAAGGTCAAACAATGAAAAGAACCTCTGTGGAGCTATCAAGTAGCTGTACTCTCTCATGACGGAGACGGAAAGCAATAAGATCAATTTCGAAGCTTTCACAGCCATCGTATTTCTCCCGAAACACAGTAATGACCACCGATACCCGCCGAAATGCCCCGATGAAATAAACAACTGCCGGCAGCAGATGTGAAATGTGTTTAAAGCGAAATGATTCCCTCCCGAACTCCTCTATCCGTGCGGAGAATCTAATGGATGAAACCATCAGGAAGGGGCGACTGGATATGGGTGGGAGGGGGTATTGAGGGAAGGACGGAGCGCGAGGGTGATATATTCTGTGCGTGCGGTGCAGAGATGTCGAGATACGCAAGATGGGGAGATGTGGTGGGAGGCGTTTGAAGCGACAGACAGAGCAAGTGTGAGAGTGATTGGCGGCTGATCAGATATAGGAGGAATCATCACGCGAGAGCCTCCTCATCTTTCAACAATTTACGATTTGTTGCACCTCTTCATTCTCCCGCTCACGTTTCGAACGAAAATTCAGACGACAGGAGAATTAACGAAAGAGACACGAGACGCGTAAATGCAAGTTGGATGCTCGCTCAATTAAGTGCCCATTCAATAACTGATGAACGTTTTCATAGAACTGACACTAGAGGGAGATACTAACAGGAGAGGAAAATCGATGCAACAATCTCGGATTAAGCGTGAGAAAGGAACGCAATTGAGTTGGGAGTGGAAAATGTTGGGGTCTTGAAAATTTTCGGTAAAATTGCAAGGAAAAGTTCCAGACGAATAAGCGAAATAGGAGTGATACAATGGCTGTTAAAAAAATATTACGTCAGATCGTCTCGTTTGCCATTTCTCTGCATGCATGATGCAACTATCTGCCTCGTACCTTTGAAAGAGCAAGGGAAATGTAATGAGATGGGAAATGTAATAAGAAAGTTAAAGAGAGGTGTTATTTTGCTCTAGTTAGATCTCATTTGGAATATGCTGCAAGTATTTGAGATCCTTGAGAGAAAATTTGGCAAAAAGAATTAGATAAGGTCCAGAGAAAATCCGCCAGATTCGTGAAAAATATGTATGACAAGAACACAAGTGTGAGAGGACTTTTAGGGGCATTAGGCTGGGAGTCACTTGAGATACGAAGGGAGCAAGCGAGACTTAGACTTACAGAAAGGAACAGAACCAACGAGTTTAACGATGACACTAAATGAATTATAATGGCCCCACACTACTTAGGTAGATCATACCACAAAGATAATAAGATAAGGGAGATAGATTCCAGTGCGGATGGATTGAAATACTCATTCTGTCCCAAAACAATCAGAAATCATAATAGTAAGAAACCGAAGTCATTTTAGTAACATTAAAAACATTAAATTGACAAGTCGGAACAAAATTAAACATTGCGAAGAAATTAGGTGTATTTGTAGGTGCATGTGTGTGTTATTTGGTAGTGTGTTTGTATGTGTGTTGGTTGTGAGGGTTTTTGCATGAATGCATGCCAAGTTTTGTTTGTGGATTGTATAAATTTGTGACTTTTGCATGCGGTTTTTTTTCTTAATCACGGGTGGTTCCCTAATACCCCCGCCACACGCCCTTGCGGAGGCTTGCGGGGCATTAAGCAGATGTAGATGAAATCTAATCTTTAAGATAATGTTTCCGTGTGTTTCAAACTTTCAGAAGGAAACTTCAGATGGTGCCTGAAGTACTTAGTGTTGCCAAGGCTCGAAATATAAATAGCAACCCTCGCACAAAAATATAAACCTTTAAAGCTTAAAAGTGTTTTCCTGCAACGCTTAGTTTTTTTCAAGAACCTGAAGTTAGGCAACTTTAAAAATTTGCACTTTATTAAATGTCGCGATTCTACATACTATGTAATTTGCTACTTGTTGAACGAACCATCTCGGTGAACTCCTTCATTTCAACTTGCTTGTATGTTTCTGGTCTCTTCCCTCAGTACTAACTTCCCAGCCTTGCATCCTTCTCCCAAAACCGCTGCTCCCACGTTCCCTCCCGTTGATTCCAGATTCGCTCGCTCCTTTAAGAGAGAGAATTGCTCTATGTCTCATTCTTCTGCACTGCAGCCGGCAGATTCATGAGGTCAGGTGGTTTCCGTCGAAGCACTTCGGGTTTTGGTTGGGCAGCATTGGGCATCTCATCTCTAAACTGACCGGAAGTGTGTCTGCCAACTTTAATGCGACTAATCGTGGACACAACACGCTTCATGGAATTTCCTAAGTGAGTATCCATGGTCTTTATCGACCTAAATCCTTATCCACGTCACATTGGTGTGACCAAGCTTTACGCCTTGTTTTCTCATCGAAAAACCCATTTATTTCTATTTATGATCCCCTCTATTTCTTAGCTTTGACTTGTTTTATGTCTCCTCCGGAGTTTTATTCCAAAATGTCTTTTTCTCACAAGGATCAGATGTTTCAAAACTTGTCCCAAAACGTATTCTATTCATCTTTTAAGAGTTGGTGGTCGAATTTTGTTCTACTTCCACTCTTCATAGAATCTAATCGTTTGTCATTCCATCTAACCTTTCGATATTGTAATAATAATAATACGTCTTTATTGGAGCGAGATTGACACTAGATGGTACCTTATTGCACCCAACCCCTCGTCATTTACATGCACAAATAAGTCAAATATCATTTGCAAACAAAGAGTGCAGAAATCCTTACAGTGATGAGAGGAAAATGTGAAACCTATAAAACAAAAAAAACTAATGATAAGTACAAAAGACATAAACGCGACATTGGAGGAAAAATTGGATAGATTGTGAAAAGATGTATACATTTGTGGGAATGGCGTAAGGATTTCGAACAGATGTCCTTAGTGAATAAAACTACTGCAGGAAAACATCCATACAACAACTTCATGGTTCTCCCGAAGCACCACATTTCCATCACCGCCAGTCTATCCTTTCCTTCTTCCGTTATTGTTCAGTAACCTTGGAAGATTTTGTTATTTTTGATTCCCGTTTGTTTAATGAAAAATTTCCTCCTCCAGGGTCATTTGGGTTTTGTTAGAACTCCTCCTTTACCTGGGCTATTATTCTATTCTGGGTCCTTCCATCGTCGCTGAGTATACTTCCTGAACAAATATAGTCCTCCAAGTCTCCTAGTTGCTTATTATAGATCCCGTTCTTCTGCCGAAGTTTAAAAAAAGCTTTTTTTTATCCTTCAGAATACACTCCACCCCTCTTTGTCGCAGCGCATAGACAGATTTCTTAAATAAAAAGCGCGAAAACGGATTTACATCCTTCATTATTTACAGTCGTAATTTGATTTTTGCGTGCATAAGAAGTGCAAAGTGCCTCCGGCTCCAATCTTATTTTTATGCGAAGATCATATGCACGTCAGTTCCAGGAAATGTATTAAGTATTTAGACCTTTCGTAGCACTGGAAAAAGATTGCCTTTGTATTGCGCAGGGATATAGAGTATAGTATATATAAAGGAGGAATATGACTTCAAGGTATTTTTTTTAGACAGCCGACAGAATCTAATGCTTCAGGAATTTTACTCAAGCTATATTTAATTCGTTTCCCCCTCGAGAATGTTCATCGTACACGGGAAGAAAATACGGCTGAGCTCTCTCTCTCTCTCTCCCGGGGAAGAACCCTACAAAAGGCAGCGGAGGGGTTTATGTGTGGACAGAGAAATTATAAGCCTCGACATCTTCCCGCAGTCTCTAGTGGAGAACGATTGCGAGGAGGGCGGGGGGGTGGGGGGCATGGAGGGCATCCATTTCTGCACCATATAGCTCCCCAAGCAAGCGAGCGGCGGTAACAAGGACGGTGGGTGCTCGTCCACGCTTCTTTATGGGTCGTCAGTTTTATTTGCGGTCAGGGTGAGACGTGACCAAATATTAAAGCAAAGCGAGGGGGAGGGGGTGGGTTGTTCCGCAAGCAGTCATCCCCCATTGTACTCCACCCCCAGCTCCGTGGCTAATCCCCCTTTGGAGCGCGGGGGAACGGGGGAGTCCCGTCCGTCGCCTCGTCCTCCTTTCATACGAGGCAGGCGGCGGCCCTGGAGTGAATTTCGATATCATCGCCCTCTTAACGGCCAACACCATAACCTTCCACTCTCTTGATCCAGCTCGCGCACTTAACAATGGACGCCGCCATTTTCACCCTCCGTGTCCCTCCACACGACTTATCCCCTCCCGCCCCCACCCTTTGCACTCCGTTCCCCGCCCCCACCTGCCCCCTCTCCCCCTCCTCCTTACGCTCAGACTCCTGTCTCCTATTGTGGCGAGCACTTTATCCGAATCGGGTGGGAGCGAGTATGGTGAGACCCTCGAATTCACATTCGTGCTGGTGTGTATATGTATGTATGTGTGAATGTTTTCATTCTCATTTTTATTTTTTTAAAACAATTTATAAACTATATAGTCACTGACTCCTTGTTACTCTGATGAAGTTGGCTGGGACCAACAAAATATCGATGTAAGTTGTATTAGTGTTTTGATTATCTTATTAGTTATTATTTTCTTTAGTATAATTTAATGCAAACGCGCGTCATCAAGAACCATTGAGCACCATAATGTTGCTATCCGTACAATATAAATATGTATATATAGTATCCTTCTCTTCCTTGAGAAAGGAAGAGAAGGATACTACCTTGAAGGAAGGATCCTTAGACCACGGAAAATTCGAAAACTAGTGAGTTTCTTTCCTTTTTTGTGTGGGTTTCTGTGTTTTTCCTTTGTCCGCTAGCGCCAACTTCATATACATTATATATATATATATGTATATATATATATATATATATATATATATATATATATATATACATATATATGTTAGAATAATGACCGGAGGGCCCGGTTCGATTCCGGTACAAGCCTTTCTGGGTACCCTCACCTCCGCCCAAGCTGTGCGATTTTACGGGTATCAGGTCTTCCTGGGATACCATAATACACACAGGGATAGGAACTGGCCCCCATACCCTGATGTGTGAATTGAGCATACGCCGTCTCGGGCTTAGTACTGGGTGAACTCTACCATCACCTACCAAACCGACCTTCGGGTTGAGTACTGTGTTTATTTTTTATTATATACATAATACACATAAATTCATGGGACACACGTTCACTTACACGTTTATGTGGCTGTATTTGTGCATACATAAACGTACAAAAATGAACATGTGTGAATATGTATGAATGGGAAAAAAGATAATTTAGATTAAATGTCAAACGTAGATACACGCGACAAGGCGTTTTTCAAAAGAATTTGTCTTAAATACTTGGTCAGGGAGCATAGCATACGTACATTTCATAAATAACGAGGGAAAAGAGAAGAGTCAGTTCTCCGGGGTCGTCAACGAAGGATAAGTGAAAGGTAAGACACACGTGCATTTATACCCTGTCCAATAAATACGCGAAATGATGCCATTCAAAAGTTTATTTTTCCAAATTTAGACTACATCGATGTTTTCCCCTTCAAAGCACTCTCCATTCTTTGCTATGCACTTATTCCATCTTCTTTTCCACTGTTTAAAGCACCCTTGGAAGTCCTCGGCAGTTAGGCTTTTTAGTTTTCTCGTCGTTTCTTGCTTTATTGTGTCCACATCTTCCCACCGATGTCCCCTCATCATATTTTTGCATTTTGGGAATAGGAAAAAGTAGGATGGGGCTAGATCTGGCGAATAAGGAGGATGATCAAGGATGGTGATTGGATTTTTGGCCAGAAACTGGCGAACGATCAATGGTGAATGTGCAGGTGCACTGTCATGGTGAAGGATCCATCCATCATGTTCGGTTAAAATAGTGTGAACTGTTGGTTTTGCTGGATTCAGTTCATCAGCTATCATTCGGACAGTTTTTCGACGATCGGTCGCAAGGGGCATTTCAAATGAATTCAGAGTGAACCGTTCCTCCAGTGATATAATGAAAGATTTAATCATGATTACGTTGATGCATTCATTAGTCGATAAATTCCAATTACATAAGGTCCTACTTTAGATTCAGGCAGGTTGCCAAAAAATTTATTTACTTATATTGCTTCATAAAGGTATTCGAGATATTCATATTTTAATGAATTAAATTATTCTCATCATTGAAGTTGAAATTAGAATTAAATAGATACAACTCTGCCAACGTGTACTCGAATAGTCGTTATTAAATTTAATTGTACGTTCCTATCATTTCCACGAGATAAGATTTGGGAGAGTTCATCATAAATAAGCGTATTTCGCAGTCGCATCGAACACAAAATTTCGCATGTTCCGCATCAGCACCATCATGACAATTAAGTTAAGCAATAATAATGAAAAGTTATACGAAAAGGGTCGAATAACTATGTTGAACGAGAAACTGTCGTATTTTCATGGACAATAGATTTTTTGGAAAACATGCTTTGATGAAGATATCTCTCTCTCGGCAAAACTTCAACCTCCCAATCTTTACATGAAGACTTTATTTATTGGGAGACATTCATGCCATGGTTTGGGATCGTAACTTGCGACCTTAGGCCTCTCACATCGCCGCTCCGGCTAACCCCGCCGATACGATTTTTTAATTGCCGTAGCGTTGTGGCACGTTCCAATAAAATTAGATGAAATTGGGAGTACTTAGTGATAAAAAAAATCACAAGCCACCCCTTCTGTTAGTTGTTGACCTTCCATCAGCGGTGTCTCGGTGCCTCCGTTTCTTCCATCGCTTCTGTTCTCGGCAGTGGCCGGCCAGCTGGCAGTGCCATCTCCGGGAGCAAGCGGATCGGAGGGAGGCGATGGCATGCGAGGAAGAGACGAGTCCGTTCGGGAGTGAGAGGTCCGCCATTACGCGTCTTTATCTCGGAAGGCGTAACCGTGGGACGGGCTTGGAGATGACAGACAGCGAGAGAGAGAGAGGGAGGGAGAGTGATAGCACCATAGGGAAGAGGAGGGGGATTAGTTCTCCCCACGACTCAGAGAGCCCCGACTCCCTCCTTGTGCAATTAAAAGCTAAGCAAGCGTCCCTCCTTTGCGGTCTCTCAGGAGCCAACCCCGCCACGGTCAGGGCTGAGGGGCCGCGGAGGGAAAGGGGGGCGGGAAGGGTCGCTTTGTTCCCGGGCGGAGGAGAGACACGAAGGGGCGGGGCGCGCAGGGTGCGCAGTCGCCCCCCCCCACTCCTCCTCCGACTTCGCGATGCTCTCCTCCCACCCACCGATGGCTTGCGATTGAAAAGGGTCCACGGCTGGGATTTGCCGCCTCCTTCCTTTGGAGGACGACGCCCTTTGAAGTGCGCCCTCAGATCTCCCACCGCCGCTCTGGGGACGCCTTCCTTGATGCCCCCCGCCCCCTCCCGATGGAAACGCAGTCTACGAAGACTCAAGGGACCAAACAAGCCCCTCTTCATCACAGGCCTTAGGGAACTTGAATAGTTTCCCCACAGATAGATATTCGTAAATTTTCCCTCTAGGCAACAGATTGACTTGGGTTGAACTCAAAAAGAGTTTCGTGATTTTGTTTTTGGATTTCAAGAAATATATTGATTCTTTAAAAAAGAAATTATTAAAGTTTGTCAAGACAAATATTGTTTTAATCGTGACAAGATAGGTGATTGAAATCGTCATTCAAAGGAAAGAAACACAAGCAAACAAACAGGGGGGGGGAGAACAAAAATCCGAGATTTTCCTCTCTGATATTGATGCTTATTAGTGCACTATACACTATGTAGAGGGATATTTTTCAAGTTACTGTTTTCTAAAAGTGAATTTTGATAAGGTTCATTTTCTCAAATAATTTTTGTGTTTCAAGCTATTGAGCTCTCTATAAGAAATCATAGTTCAAGCTGAATATATAACCCTTTTATATTGCTTCCTTCGCTTTAATTCGTCTCAGTGCAGTCTTATTTATACATGTCGAATTTTATAATGCCGGAGAACAAAACGCTTATATCCTATGTTAACTTAGCAAAACATTACAAAAACTACCGATTACAATATTAACCATCATAAACACGATCGAACACCGCATTTACCAGGCCGAAGGACGGTTTGATGGGTGAGGGTAGGGCCCACCTAATACTATGCCCAACGGCGAGTGAAATACACGCATCAGGGTCATCAGGGCGGAGCCAGTTACTTTCCCTTAGCCGCCTATGATTTCCAGGCGGGCGCCCAGAGGCATCGCCAGGAATTGAACCCGGGCCCTGCGGTTAGAAGTCCAACGCTCTACCCGCTGGACTACCACGTTCCTGTGACCATAAGGAAAGTGCGAATTGAAGAAACTATCAGTTGCCTCCACGGGAGAAGAAATGCACTTTTAAGTACCGAGGAACCGGTAAAGGAACCGGAACTGTTAAAGTACCAGTTTTCAAGGTGCTCCATTGAGTCATACGCGCTCGTTTTTGGTTGAGTATCCTCCATGGCACTTCTTTACCATGCCTCATGTATAACAGTTTAAAATGCACGGTCTGTCCCAAACATTAAGCAGAATAAATCCGAGGAAAACTTCATTGCAGATCATAGTAAAAATTACTAAAACTCTTCAAAAAAGCACTCTTGTGCATCAACACACCGATGTCAGTGCATCTGCCACGCTTCTGTTACGCCTCCTGGAAGGCGTCGATGGGACCCTCGTTCTGGTACCCCGTGAAGGCCTCTTTGACATAATCCAGTGGTCCATAATGGTACTCAAAGGGATTATACTTGGGTCGTACTCTAAGACCCATGTCTCGTCACCAGTAACCACCTATCCAATAAAATTCGGGTCACTTTCCCCGTGGCCCAAGAGGTCCAAGGCAACATTGTCACACAAGCAGTCTTCCGACAGCACCTTGGGGACCAACCTGGCACACCTTTCTCAAGGCTAAATCTTCTGTTAGAATGCAATGCGTTGTAGATTTCTGAATACTGCACTCTTCTGCTAACATCCTAACACACTTGGGGGTCAATCTAAATTGAGCATATGTCTCACTTTAGCACCTTTTCATCACACTGTGTTGTTGATGGATGTCCATGTCCAGGGCATCCTCATCGTCAACCTCTTCTCTACCCTCCAGGAATATCCCGTTCAGACAGAAAACCATCACTTGGGATATGCCTTCATCTCCACAAGCATCCCTAACCATGTTCATGGTCTCCGAACCCAATTTTCCATGATTAACGCACAATTTCAGCGCGTACCATTGCTCCATGGAAAGTGGCATCGGGAACGGGGAAACGTGACATGAGCGTCGAACGGGAGTCCAGTCTAGCAGCGATCCGCAGACTGTAACGGCCCGCAGACAACTGACTCGGGTCGTGTTGCTTTCTTAAGACCTCTTGTCATTTTTCCCACCGCAAATCGTCCCACTCCAGTCGTCCGCTTCGCCAGAAAAAGTCGTTTTACTTACTTTTTGGACCAGACCCTGTATGTTAATAATAATGTGAGGTATGTAGGTAATAAATAGTTTTTAAAATTGTTTCGAGCGAGACCAATTCCTGCTAGAAAATCAAATTTATGGATACAGGTGCACTTTAAATGTCAATGTTCAGTCTCTTGATCAGGTAATATTGTGAAGTATTCCATGAAGATTAACACGCTCACCATCCACTTAGTCATGGTGCGTTCGGATTTGGTGCCTGCAGATGCAGAATAAATTATTAAGAGTCGATAGTTGATGTTTTTATCCTCGACTCATTTTGTCGAAAGGGATGGAGGGGATGTCTCAAATGATTCAATTAAATATCAGTGTTTGTATATTAATGCTGTCGTTGCAATTGAAGCATGCAAATTGAAGTATTTTTCAAGCATGGTTTTTTGCGTGTTGCGGTCGTCTCATTAATAAATAAAAAATGCCGCAGCCGATGGCCAACTCTGGCTCTTCGGATCGAGAGTGATCCATTGAATCCATTTCGTCACGGCCGAATGCCGCCACCGTTGCGATTTCATGGCCTCCTATTGTGGTACTCTTGCCGAGGATGCTCGGGGTCGGGACCCGTGGCGGCCCGAGGGCCTCCCCGTTTGGGTCAGGGCCTCCCAAGAGGGCGGATGCGTTGTCTCCCAATGCGAACGGCACATCGTCCGTGCTCCTTCCCGCGAGTGTTCCGCCGCGTGTGCCGAGCGAGACGACGACGAGGGAATAGAACAACTCCTCGTCCCCCGGACCACTCCCCATTTCCACCTCATTACGGATGTTATGCTTCTCGGCATAACCTTTACATGCGGCCTCAATAAATCTTCCGCCCTATCCCCGTCGCTTTTGTGGGGGGCCGCCGGAGCGACTAACGCGGGGCGTGTCCAATGGATTGCGGCAATTGCCCCGACCCCTGGTCGGCGACCGCGCCTCCCCCCCACGCACCAAGAGCCCCCCCCCCCGCTCCTCCTCCTCCTCTCCCACGCTGTCCACGGTTCCCCCACCCTCCGTGACCCCTGTCTCCTCCCTCACCCTCATGTGACCCTGTCTTCTTTGTCCCACTAAACTGCGTGCTCACTCGCTAAATCACCCTCACCAGAGAGAAGTAACTAAACACGGACGAAATGAATAGTTTTTATCGTTTCATTTCATCAAGTGCCTATTTCGTTATCATGGATTCCGTGAGTCGTTTCCTGTGAAAGTGATTAATAGATTTCAGTTTAATAACAATCTTTGGATAGATTTTTTTGGCCAAAGCTAATTAGGGAGAATAATAATGATTCATGTAAATTAAATCCTTTCTGTGTAATTCACCAAAATTTTCTTTCTGAAAATTTGGGGATTCCTTCTTTATGGAATTCGTAAATCAAACGCGAGACTTCGAGAAGGGAGATGTCGCTGATTGTTTACGTGCTTGTAACATGTGACCATTATAATGTTTAACTTTATTTCGAGGAAGGAAATACTTTGGCATAATTTACAAAAAGTGGACGATAACACTAACAAGTAACATGGCAAGTAACACTTTTGGAGCAAATGCGAGTAATCCAGTGGCGCAATGAATAAAGCAAGTATCGCCCTTTGATGTAAGTTCACATCGATATGTTTTGAGATCCACCGGAAAAAGTCATCTGCCTCGATCGGGATTTGAATCACGACCTTTAAAATGTTGGTACTAAACCTCTACCATAATTCCAAGAAACTGCGGGAGATGCCGCAACAGTAACTTTTAACGGAGTCATGAGCTATTATGCCTTTCGATGCAACAATTTCAGGGCGTAATATAAAAAAGCACAGTGTAAAAATGAAGAAAAACTGCAATAATCAGAGTTAAAAAATCCCGATTAAGGCGAATGTTTTTACATTCTGAAATCGTTGCATTGCTCTACAATGCTAAATAACCAAACTTCTAAAACCAGGAAACCTCTTCTTTTTTTTGAAGTGGTTCGAACGGTCCGAAATTTTATTATGGTTTTGTGCCACGTGAAGTCGAATTGTTATTTTTTTCGTTAACCCCACTCGACAAGCAAAACTATTTATTTGTCATTGCATGAAGACCCCAGAAGATCCTAGAGAAAGAAAGTTCTCCAGAAGTAAATATTCTTTTATGTAAGACTCTGTCTCATGCGTTGTCACTTACTGAAAGTCTTGGTCATAGTAAATGAATGAAGACGAACTTTACAATTTCCACTGAACTTTTATTATTCTTAGATGTGTGAATTTGGGAAAAAGAAATGTTAATACTTTTTTGTTTCCCCTTACCATGCGACCAATCGCCTTTGTGGGTTCCTACAATTGAGGCCACGTCAATGAAGAAGGGACGCACTCAAAGGGAGCGGCACAAAGGGAGGATTCTCTCCCCACTCGGCCGTTTTATCCCTTTCCGGTATCGGAGGCTGATGGGAGAGACATTACGCGACGGAATGGAGATGGCAATGGCAAACGCCCGCCGTCTGATTCCACTCGTTTCATCTTGGTACGAGAAGGCATCACATCCAACCCCCCCCCCCCTCCTTCGCCCTCCGACCACTCCCCCCCTTCGACCAGAAGTATGTACATGCTCTTTAAATCGTCGGAGAAGTCAATAGGTGTTAGCGGGAAGCGACAGAGCGGGGCAAGGGGGGGAGGCACTCCCTCCTCGCGAATCACTCATTTGGATTGGTGGGGGAGGGGGGTGAAGGCGACAGCGACAGAGGAGAGGACCTCGGTACCACCGACCGACCACCTCACCCTCCAGACGAGCGAATTGCAGACCTCAGCGCAAGGAACGACGCGATGTCGCGTAGCAACCGTTGCGGACGGAGAGGAGGGACGTCGTCGCCTTTTGTCGCGCTCTCAAACACCATTTCCGACCATTATGCGACTCGGATGCCCCGACTCTTAGTGGCCCTCGTCCATTGATTTCGCCTCTCCCTCCCCCATGCTCCTCTCACCAGGGTACATATTATATATATTTATGTATATATATATATATTCAATTTATACAAAAGGAGGAGGCAGACTCCCTCTTCTTGCGCGATTGCTCTCCCCGCCGGCCGCATCTCCTCTCCGGGGCTGCCATTAGGCCGGCGGTTCCATCCTCCCCGATCCTTCTCTTCGAGGCCTGCCTCTCCCTCCCTCTTTCCGCCCCTCTCCTCCAACCCCTTTTATTTTATTCCACCCCCTTCCCCGCCTCATCCTCCTGTTCCTCTCCCTCGGGGATTCGCGGAAAGAGGGACTGTGTGTGTATGTGGCAAGGGGGGGGTTTGGGGGCGTCGGTGAAGGGGGTTGGTGGCCCACCGGATACTTTATATTCATGACCGCAGTCGCTCTCTCTCTCCCCCCAATCTCCCCAACCTACAACGCCTCCTCTCCTCTGCCTTTCTGCGCAACGGCTAGGATTTATGCAAGGGGTTCGCTTCTCCCCCCCCCCGACCCTTCCCCCGTCTCTCCCTGCCTCTCTCGCCTGGGGAGGACCACGGGGAGGGGGGGGGGAGAGGGCAGTGATGGGGAAATGTTTTTGATAGCTATTGAGGTTCTCTTTTCCTCCCCGCTCGCCTCCTTGTGCCCACTCCCTCCCAAACCCCCTTCCATCCCCACCCACCCACCCTTCTCCCCATCCCACCACCCTTTAAATAAATTTCCGCTTCTGAGTGCAACTGTTTGTCGTTCCGAATGCCGACTATGCATACGTCCTCCCTCGTTTGATTCTGCTCCGCCACTCTCTCTCTCTCTCTCTTTCCCCAGAGTTGAATCACGGCATCCCCTCCGCCACCCAACCCCCTTCCGCCACCCACACACCCTCGACCCACACTCCTTTCCCCTCCTCCGCCCCCACCCTCCTCCTGCCGCCCCTTCAACCCGTGGCCCTTGGTGGCGGTCCATCCGGGGATTAGCTTCGGGAAAAGGGAATCGATTTCGGGCCGAAGAAAGGTTTTTCTCCCCATTGTGCCCCCTTTTCATCCCTCCTCCTCAACCCCCAACCCTTTCCCCCCTCTCTTCCCCCACCCATCTCTCTCTCTCTCTCTCTCCGTCTCTTACCCCTTGGAGAAGTCTCTACGCTCTCAGAGCACCCTCCCCCCCAATCCCCTCCGACCTCCCTCTCTCCCTCCCTCCCCTCGCTTCATCTCGCATCCGCTAGGCTCTGTGCGTGCGTGGCGTGTGTGTGCGCGCGCGGGGCACGCCCCCCGAATCCCTGTTCCGAGATTTTAGCTGCGCTCCTCCAGAAGAGATTCTAATCACGGAGTGCGATTAGAGGAGGCATTCGCCCTTGCATCCAACTCCCCACCCCACCCTCGCCTCCTCCATCCCCCTCCATCCACTACGCCCACAGCGCGCCTCCGCTCTCTTTTTTTTATTCCTCCGCTCGTTGGGGATCGCTCCTTTTGTGCAATTGTCGTAATAATGTATCGATCTAATCGAACAAGACGTGGTGGCCCTCTTTGAACGAATCCCGGAACTAGGCATTTCCTGGGCGCACTCCTCTCTCCATCCCATCTATTCCTCTGTATTCTTCCTCCCTTCCCCACTCTAAGGGGTGTAAGAGGAGGGTAGGGGAGGCCATCCTCCCTCTGGCGGCCGGATTTTACTTCATGGAAGCTTTTAGCCGTTCGAATGTTAAAAAAAGGGTCGGAGGGAACGCATTGACTTTGAGGCTCGATATTATGTTCGTTTATCCCCTTCCTCCTCCTTTTGACGTCCACTTCGCCCTCCTCCCTTAGTCACGCGATCTCAATTTTTGTGCGCCCCCTGCACTTCTTTCTTTTCTTACGTGTTTGCGCTCGGATTTATTCACCCGGCTGACGTCAGCAAGAGCAAACAGCAAATTTCGCCTTCGCTTAAGCGAGGGGAGTTTTTTTTTAACCCGGGATAGAATGCGTTGGATCGCGAATTTGTTCTCGCGCAATGAGGAGGGGATTAGTGAGTCGGCTTTGATAATCGGGGAGAGAATTCTTACTGTTATGCTCTGTTGTAATATGCTATTTAATATTATATCATGCTATAGTATTATGCCGTATGGTATTATGGCATTATTCTCTAATGGTGATTTTCAAAACGGAAATCTTTTGTCATGCTTATGGAATCGGGTAAACTACTCTTCTTGTGACAGCAAATGATGAGCCTTGTTCTAAATCGATGTCCCCGAAAGGGATCTTATGTATCTGAACAGTCCTTATTCGCGTGCATAATTTATAATATCCAATATTAAATTACATATATTAAAATGACTACTTTGAAGCTTGTCGATGTAGTTAATAGAAAATTTACAGCGAATATCGCACGCTCCTCTTGGATGAATGCTTATAAAACTACATCCCTTCATTTTCATGATTCCCTCTGCACGAAGGGCTACGGCAATTAAAATACCTTTTAATTGGTTCATCAGATGTTTCAAGGGAGCCGAAACAGTCGTCATGTTTGGAGGGTTGATCAATTAAGCGTCGCTTGGAAATAAAACTTCGAGACTACGTGAGTCGTTTGTGTTATTTGTGAGGTGGTGCTCAGTCTGTTAATTTTCAGAGTTCTCTTCTCTCATCCTACGAGGAAACTTTTTGAGTCACACTTTCAAAACATTCCTTCCCCTCCCCAATTGAAACTTGTGATGGGCGTAGTGGTTTACAAGAGGGATGTTTGCACGAAGTCCACTGAAACAATCTGCAGAAAAGAAATCATGCCACCTGTGGACACTGCTACATCAACCGAATAACGATGAGGAATTAAGGGCGTAGTCCCCGAGTATTGAGTTCTTGGCTGTTGTTGTAAAATTTGCGATGGTGAACGATATTGACATACGATCGGTTCACCATTGGAGGGATATATTTTTAGCTGCTACGTAATACGCATATTAGCTCCCTCATCGTCTCCGGTTCTTACTCTGGTTCGAATTTCTGTCCCGTTTGGTTTTTGGAGGTTTGAGAAACGTTTCACCGTTCCCCTTGCTTGACGCGAAGTGTTAGATTAACTAGAAAAAGTGTCACATACGGTATAAATGGGACCAATTAGTTATTCCGTTCGGCTGGAGTTATTCCTTGTCAAATTCATCACATTTGTGCTTCGAAACAAGTTATTTTTTATCATTTATATTTTATGGTATTTGGATTACAATAAACGGCATTACCTGTATATTAAGTATTATAATATGATTATTTTGTACAGTTTTCATATTTTTTAGAAATATTTTTTTTGTCCACAGAATTGATTGTATATTATTAAAACGCCGTGTTTACCTGATTTTGTAAAACTCAGGGGTTTTGCAAAAAACTGGGCATGAAATTTGACGAAACACTCATAGAAACGCTATTTAGATGTCGTTTACTTGCCCAATGCCTCTGAACCACCAGATATTGCTAAAAAATGCAGCGAACTGATCCCAAGCTCGGGGTGAAGTTACGGGTGAAGCGTATAAATTCGATTCTGACGTTCTAATGATTTTAAAAATCAAAATGGAATGGATATTATATGTCACTCAACGTGCAGCCTTGTATTGGATTTCTCTCCAAGGATGTGAAATAATTTTACTCTAAAACGTTCATATATTTCCTTAATAAGAGATGACAATTATGAATTATTTTACGAGGTAAAATTAATTCGAATGCTGAGGTTGTTTTTCCTAGTACATATATTTGAGTGTACAATTATTTTATTTCCTTGCATAATTTCAAGGATACACTATAGGCAATTGAGGTCAACTCCAGTTTGTGGAAATATCTCATAATGATAGTGAAAAATAAAAACAGCTAAGGAAAATAATGAACACTACAGTCGAATTCTATTATCATTCCAATGATGCATTACACAGTAAATTTCAGGAAAATAGCCTAACCGTCAGTATGTTTGGCCAGGCTATTTTTGTCATTGCTTGACATTAATTTATTCTTTGATGTTAGATGGGTATACAGAGAGGATGGGAATGTCGGAACCCGGGATTGAAGGAAAAAGGTTGGGTTAGCGAAAAAGTGCCTAATTGGCTATAATGAGTGGCGATCTATAGGAGGAAATAATGCAAGGCAGACGATTTTCGACTGGAAAAGACGAGATTCGCCAATGGCTCACTTAAATAGGTTGATAATACTGTTTATAATTTTTTGCCTTCGACATTCTGAAATGACATTGCATACATAACACTATTTCTGAATCGATGCAACTTATTAATATGCATAAGAATCACCTTTACATTTACTTCTTCGATGTAACCAAAGGTAACTTGCTGCAACAGCCTTTTTCCGGTTTTAATTATTTTCATAATGAAACTACACTGGAGCTAAGTCTGGTTTATGGGACTTTAATTGTAGCAAAACAGCTTTTGTTTGTTTGTACTAGTTTATTTAAATCTTTTCTCGCGGATGAAAAAATAAAGCACTAATGCCGATGTGATTTTGTTGGCGCCAAAATTATAAGATTTAGCCATTTTATTCGAGTAAAAATTTATCAAAAAGGCTAAAATTTTCCTCAAATTCATAAAATTTCATCTCAACTATGAAGTCTTAATAGAGGAAGCATTTAATATTATTTATTTCGCAGGACATATGCATCACATTACTGCTTTTCCCCTAAGATGACTCATTTCGCCCTACAAACTTCCAACTCTGTCACTAATGCTCTTCCAACCATTCCTCTTGGAGGAAGCGCTTTTCAGACCCCGCCACAGTCGCCAACTTCTGCTAAGATTACCTACTTCCGCAGCATTACGAAAAGCACTCTCAGCTTCCCCCTTCCATCCTCGTTTCTCTTTTTCAGGGGATATGTAATTTATATTACTTGTATGAAAATATATCCTTTGAAAATGACACCTTTCTCGTTTTTCATTTTCGAAGAGGGTAAAATGTCATCCTTTTGTGCTAGACTCGTGTGATCAGAATATTTGTCTGCCGCCTTGTCTTGGATGCATAAGAGAGGTTCTTCGATTTCCGCAACTCACTTGTTTTTGTTCGATAGTTGCGTCTGCGTAAGCGAAGCAGTGGACCTCGTGCGTTTGTTATTGTTTTTCAGAACAGGAAATAAATATTCGTTTTGAATTTTGATTTACTCTATATATATGAAAATGGACGACCTTGGGTCTGATATATTTTTAAACGTCTACAACGAAGACCAAAGTCAAGTGAAAGATTCCAAGGTATGGTGTTTTCTATACATAGGCGTTTTCGGAGATATAAGCAGTTTCAGGAATTGAATATTGATGAAGGTTTACTAAAAGAGTTACAGTCAGTAAATGCAACTTTGATTACTCATTTAAATCAGTTTTTATTTTCATGGGTAATTTTTACAATGAAAGGCCGATTTTCATTGTTTGCTAAAATATCGCTCAATGAAACGATTGCAAGGGAATGTATTGTTTTAAAATATTATTGCACACCTTTGTGTGTGGTGAAAGTTAATCGTTGATGGATGGATATAATTTCATTTGACATATGTTGCCTGAATGGACTTATATTAAACGTGTCTGCGTAGCTACTATTATTTTTTGGAATTTCAGCAAATATCTTCGGAGTATATGGCTTTTAAAAAAATCGAGAAAGGAAATAAAAATGTTGGTGGATCATCCAAACTATTGTCATCAAAGAATAAAGTTTTACCAAAAAAACCAATGAAAAGGAAAGGAGGATTAATTTCTCACCCAAATGTGAAACGATTCAAAACAGAAGGGAAGATCAGCGTCAACAAGCCGTTTAGAAATGACGTTAAGGGCTCTCATCCTAGGAAACCATCTTTGAAAGTTTCATCGAAACTCAGTCAATCAAATAATACCTCTGAGAAAGGAAAGAAAAGTGTTGAGCAGACAGACAAGGATACCCTTTTTTCCACATCACAGTTTTCTGAACTCGACCTTCATCCTCATATGGTGAGTAACGTTTGGCTTCTTTATATCATAGATTTTGAAGAGCGTGTTTAACATATTTTGAATCGATGAACGTTATCTTTCAACTGGGTTTAGTTTCAATTTTCCAAAATTAATTTCTTTGGTGCTTTGAATAGGTGGCAAATATCCAGCAGACTCTGGGATTTGATAAGCCGACAGTGGTACAAAAGTTGGCGATTCCAGTCATATGCACTGGTAGTGATGCGCTCATAAGATCTCAGACCGGCAGCGGGAAAACTGTAGCCTATGCAGTTCCAATAGTTGAAGTGAGTTTGAATTATATGGCGGCCGTCCATGTGGTCATCGTAGGCATTTGCTATGATACCCCACACATTATATTTATGTCAGATTATCTTTATTTTGTTACTCTTTGCTGCAGAAAAATATATTCAGGTAGAACAGAAAGATCCTGTTCACAAGTATCCTTACTCTTCCAAGGAAAACATTTGCATGGGGCATGCAAATAAATGGAAGAAAATTCTGAGGACCAAGTGCGATTGAGGACATTCAGTTAAAGCATATCCGAAGAGATATATCATGAAAAAATAGTCTGTCGTGCCATGGTAGTGGTTGTGTAGGTAGTCTGGAAGTTAATTGGGATATTATTACATTTTCTGCATAATGGTAGTGCAGGTAGGCAACATGTAGTACATATTTTGACCCTTCTCGGTGGATATGGCATTGACTGCTAGTTTTCGCGATTTAGTTGAAGTCAATATGTACTTCATTGTTAGTATTTCTGAAAAATTCGCAATATTTGTTGAACTGGTTTTGTGTTCCATACAAATGTTTCGCCCCTGGAAGATTTAGGAGACCACTAACGTGAGTTTGATGAGGTGGAGTTATGGTTTTGGTTTCCTGGAGTTGCAGTTTATACTGCTTTCAGAGTCTTAACGGTTAAAATATAACATGGTGCTCCCAGACTCAATGCTATTGGGAGAAACTTTTTTAATACAAATATTTTATCACTTAATGGTATATAACACATGTTTCTGTAACATAAAAAATATTGTAAGATAGTTGTTTTGTGAGACTTAGATGAGCTCTCAGTTACTTAATTAGCTATTGTTATTTCCATTGTGCATCTCTTTAGGGTCTTCATGCTAAGAGGCCAAAAATAGCACGTTCAGATGGTGTAATGGCAATTATTGTTGTTCCCACAAGAGAGTTGGCCTTGCAAACATATGAATGGTTTCTGAAGCTCATTAAGGTAAGATCATTTGTCTTGGTATTTTACTGATTGTTTGCATGAGTTTGTCACTATTGCGCACAGCAAGAGAAATGCTATGATTTATAAGGTCATAATGAATTTCAGCAACACAGAAATGGATTATTTTAATGTATTATTATTTGGTAAGATTTGATAAGCAATGTTGCCCATCAATCTTTGGAAACTGTCCACTTTTAGTTAATAGTGATGTTGTGGAGACTACTTAAATTCAGTTCAACCCTCTTGAGTAGTTTGGTTTGGCTGGTTTCTAAAAAATTCTGCAGACTGGTGTTATTCATCATCTTTTAAGTCTTTACTTTGCACACATTGCCGCTAATTAAGATTAAATATTATTTAATTGGGAAATAGTCCACCTGGAGCCATGGTGATTTGTCAATGGTGTTAATATTACTCATAGGCATGACAATGACTCTGTGGAAGGCATTGTCTGAGATGTCGCCCAATTTCCCATGTGCCTGCAGTACAACCCTGGCTACCCTCTCAATCTGAAATAAGCAGCTTAGTACACAATATCTATCAAGCTTTTTTGCCCAGGGAGCTATCTTCCCCCTGCTTGCATTCACTTTGATTATGAATCAACTGGAAAAGTTTGGGCATCCTAAATACTAGTTGACCAATAAAAAGAGACGTTTCAGGCGTGATATGGTGGAATATCATGATTAATTAAAATTGGCAATTTTCCACAAAATAAAATATTTTATTAATACGACCGGTTTCGATGTAACTATATCATCTTCAGGTGATGTAATTTCAGTTTCACCTGAATATGATGTAGTTACATTGAAACCGGTCGTGTTAAAATTTATTTTGTGGAAAATTGCCAATTTTAATTAAAATAGTTGACCAATGACTCCCTTGGTTACAAGTTTCATGTGAATGAAAGGGTGGCCCAAAATCTTCAGTAAATGCCTATCTAGTTCTTTGACTATGTTTTTGTTTAGGCTCTTAATAATATAATTTTTGTACACTGTTATATATACAAGGGTGGTCTGAAAAGTTTCCAACCTAACAAATATACAAGTCATTTTTCTGAAATTTTCTGAGTAACTTTTCAGACCACGCACATATATCAGGATAAAGTAATCCTTATTTATAATGAACATTTTGATTCATTTCTCACTCCATAAACATTTGTATGTGATGTGATTTTGGGGGTTTCCACCAAACGTTGAAATTAAACTTACACAAAATCTCATTTTTCATAATTGTAATAGGCTCAAATTTTACGGACAGCTCAAATTATTGTTGACACGTATTTACTGTCATGAGTAACTTACTGACTTTGGTAGAGGGAGAATTTTTACATTACTTTAATGCAAGAGAATGCCTGTGACTATTTCAGGTTGCAAAATGTCATTGCAAACAAGTTTTTAGCCTATTCCTTGAATATGAGCCTGCCATATGATATCAGGTGTGGTCAATGGCACAGATTACATCATTTTTTACCATGTTCGAGGTGTGGTGCTTGTTGACTTGGCTTGTTGTCATCAGTGGTGGACTGGTGAAGAGTGTTAAAATAGTGACCCATAAACTAAAGGTCTTCTTATAATGCATTCAGTATTTGGTGTCTGAAGATATTTAGTGCCATTATGAAGTGCTTGTAAGTCAATAGAGTGCCATTAAGCTATGAATATGTATGGAGGGCACGTTGCAGTATTTTGTGTCCTCTGAGACCTGGTCCGTGATCTAAAGAAAAGTAGTGGATGCAGAGTTTCCATTTAAATAAATACCTTGACCCATAAAAGAGAAAAATATGATTACTTTTAATTAAAAACATTTGTAAATTTCATGGAATAATTTTAATGCAGTCCTCTAAGATGAAATTTGTTTTGTTCTATTCTTCGAATGCTAACAGCCATTCACATGGGTGGTACCTGGATATCTTGCTGGAGGTGAGAAACGAAAATCTGAGAAAGCCCGTCTTCGTAGAGGAGTGAACATCCTTGTCTCGACGCCAGGTCGACTAGTGGACCACATTTGCCACACAAAGAGCCTTCAGCTTTATAGTGTTAAATATCTAGTTTTGGATGAAGCTGATCGTATGTTGGACTTGGGTTATGAAAAAGATATATCAAGGTGAGAAGTGTGCTATCATCTTGTTGTTTTTCTCTATCATCTTTGTTGTTTTAACATAGGATGGCACTTTCTAACGTGTGACCCTGTTCTAAGAAACTGCTTCACCGGCAAGTTTAAATATATAAAAGGTATAAATTAATGTACAAATGAATTTAAATTAATATGTGGATTAGCTTAATGTTGTTGAATATCCTTCTTAATGTTCTTGGTGCATCCTTAAAATATATACATATATATATATATATATATTCAAACTTGAAAATCCCGCCATACGGCGCACAAATATTCATTCAAACAGAAATAGGTATAAGGAAAGGGGATAGGAAAACACATAATAGGTGAAGACAGGACATGTGGGGAAGGCGGTTTTTGAGCAGATCACGAAAGTAAAAATATTTCCCTATCCGGGATTTGAACCACGGACCTTCCACTTTCCGGGCGGATGCTCTACCAGTTGAGCTAATAGGGAAACCTGATTTACCTTGAGATCTGCGATCTTATAAAGCGCCAAAGTGCTCCGATACATATTGCCCGAGAGATGGCGTTATGGAGCTGTTTCACCCACCAAAGGAGAAAATGGACGGGACACAAGAAGGGGAAAGGATAGTAGAAAAGCATTCATACGATCTTATAAAGGATAGGAACGGTGCGTTTCATGGCACGCATAGCCAGAAGAAGAGACGAGCCACATTGGCCAAACACATATTCAAACTTGAAAATCCCGCCATACGGCGCACAAATATTCATTCAAACAGAAATAGGTATAAGGAAAGGGGATAGGAAAACACATAATAGGCGAAGACAGGACATGTGGGGAAGGCGGTTTTTGAGCAGATCACGAAAGTAAAAATATTTCCCTATGTGTTTTCCTATCCCCTTTCCTTATACCTATTTCTGTTTGAATGAATATTTGTGCGCCGTATGGCGGGATTTTCAAGTTTGAATATGTGTTTGGCCAATGTGGCTCGTCTCTTCTTCTGGCTATGCGTGCCATGAAACGCACCGTTCCTATCCTTTATAAGATCGTATGAATGCTTTTCTACTATCCTTTCCCCTTCTTGTGTCCCGTCCATTTTCTCCTTTGGTGGGTGAAACAGCTCCATAACGCCATCTCTCGGGCAATATGTATCGGAGCACTTTGGCGCTTTATAAGATCGCAGATCTCAAGGTAAATCAGGTTTCCCTATTAGCTCAACTGGTAGAGCATCCGCCCGGAAAGTGGAAGGTCCGTGGTTCAAATCCCGGATAGGGAAATATTTTTACTTTCGTGATCTGCTCAAAAACCGCCTTCCCCACATGTCCTGTCTTCGCCTATTATGTGTTTTCCTATCCCCTTTCCTTATACCTATTTCTGTTTGAATGAATATATATATATATATATATATATGAAGCACGGTCAAAGTATAGGGATGTAAGGAGAAGAATTGCTCTAGGCAAGGAGGCTTTCTCAAGTAGGAGGGAGTTGATGATTGGGCGTTGAGTAGAGATGTTAAGACAAGACTCGTAAAAACTCTGATATGGAGCGTAGCTATGCACGGTGCGAAAATGGGGTCGCTGAAGCAGGAGGATAGACGTAAACTGGAGGCTTTTGAAATGTGGGTGTGGAGAAGAATGAAGAAGGTGAAATGGACCGAAAGGAAAACAAATGAGGAAGTACTGGAGATGGTGGGTGAAGAGAGGGGTTTGTTGAGAGAAATCCTACGGAGGTAGGAAAAATGGATGAAAAGCGTATTGATCGGCAAAAGTGGGATGTTGAAGAAGGTAATAGAGGGGAGAATGTTGGGCAAGCGAGGAAAGGGCAGGAACAGGGTAGGGATGTTGGACGGGATGAAGGGAGGAAGGAAGTACACAGAGATGAAGACAGACCTGATTTAGAGTAGATTGCTGGATTGGGTTTCATTAGGAGTAACAAAATATTTATTTGGTAATTGTGTCCATCCAAAAACCTACCTTAACCGGTATATTGCCTAATAAAAAAAATATTTATATGTGTGTGTGTGTGTATATATATAACTTTTGGACGGCACAATAGAACACAGAATAAAACAGATAACACGTAAAAGGACACTCACACTGTAGATGATTTAAGCTTTCGGCCTACTCCGAGGCCTTCTTCAGGTCAGACTATTCTGTTGAGTCTGACCTGAAGAAGGCCTCGGCCTATATATATATATATATATATACATACATTCAAATACGAAGTCCCGCCATACGGCGCACAAATATTCATTCAAACATAGAAATACGTATAAGGAAAGGGGATAGGAAAACACATAAAAGGCGAACACAGGACATGTGGGGAAGGCGGTTTTTGAGCAGATCACGAAAGTAAAAATGTTTCCTTGACCGGGATTTGAACACCGGATCTTCCACTTGCCGGGCGGAAGTGGAAGATCCGGTGTTCAAATCCCGGTCAAGGAAACATTTTTACTTTCGTGATCTGCTCAAAAACCGCCTTCCCCACATGTCCTGTGTTCGCCTTTTATGTGTTTTCCTATCCCCTTTCCTTATACGTATTTCTGTTTGAATGAATATATATATATATATATATATATATATATATATATATATATATATATATATATATATATATATATATATATAAACCATAAACACAGTAATCAACCCGAAGGTTGGTTTAGTAGGTGATGGTAGAGCTCACCCATGTACCAAGCCTGACGGCATGTGAATATTCACACATCAGGGTAGGGGGGCCAGTTCCTTTCCCTGGGCCGGTTATGGTTTCCCAGGAAGATCTGGTACCCGAAAAATCAACTAGCTTGGGTGGAGCTGCAGGTGCCCAAAGTGCCTTGCCCGGGAATTAAACCCGGGACCCTCCGGTCAGCAGTCCAACGCTCTACCCGCTAGACCACCGCGACCCATATATATATATATATATATTCATTCACATTGAAATAGAGATAAGGAAATGGGAAAGGAACACACATAAAGGACAAACACAAGAGAGTGTATACATATGTATATGTATCATGCGGGTCGCAGTGGTCTAGTGGGTAGAGCGTTGGACTACTGACCGGAGGGTCCTGGGTTCGATTCCCGGGCCAGGCACTCTGGGACCTGCAGCTGTGTGATTTCACGGGCACCAGATCTTCCAGAGAAACCATAACTGACACAGGGAAAGGAACTGACCCCCCTACCGTGATGTGTGAATGTTCACACGCCGTCAGGCTTGGTACATGGATGAGCTCTACAATCATCTACTAAACCAACCTTCGGGTTGATTACTGTGTTCATATACATATATAACCATAAATACAGTAATCAACCCGAAGGTCGGTTTAGTAGGTAATGGTAGAGCTCACCCATGTACCAAGCTCGACGGTATGTAAATATTCACACATCACGGTAGGGGGGCCAGTCCCTTCAGGTGCCCAGAGTGCCTTGCCTGGGAATTGAACCCGGGACCCTCCGGTCAGTAGTCCAATGCTCTACCCCCTGAACTATCGAGACCCACATGTATATACTTTGGCGCTTTATAAGATCGCAGATCTCAAGGTAAATCAGGTTTCCGTATTAGCTTAGGTGGTAGAGTATCTGCCCGGCAAGTGGAAGGCCCGTGGTTCAAATCCCGGATAAGGAGATATTTTTACTTTCGTGATCTGCTCAAAAACCGCCTTCCCCACATGTCCTGTGTTCGCCTAATATGTGTTTTCCTATCCTCTTTCATTATACCTATTTCTATGTTTGAATGAAAATACTATATATATATATAAATGTGTGTATATATATATAAATATATGTGTGTGTGTGTGTATATATATATATATATATATACACACATACACACATATATTTATATATATATATACACACACACACATACACACATATATTTATATATATATATACACACATTCAAGCACGAAATCCCACCATACGGCAAACAAATATTCATTCACACATAGAAATAGAAATAAAGAAAGGGGATAGATAAACATAAAAGACGAAAACAGGATTAGTGGGGAAGGCAGATTTGAGCAGATCACAAACGTAAAAATATTTCCTTAACCGGGATTTGAACACCGGACCTTCCACTTGCTGGATGGATGCTCTACCTATTAATCTATTAAGGAAACCTATTTTACACTGAGATCTGCGATGTTTTAAAGCGCCCAGGTGTTCTGGTTCCTTGGCCCAGAGATGGCATTAGGAAGCTGTTTCACCCACCAAAGGAGAAATAGACAACACACAAGAAGAAAGGACAGTAGGTTAGCAAGTATACAGCATCATAGAGGAGAGGAGCAGAACAGTACGTTTCATGGCACGCATAGCCAGAAGAAGAGACGAGCCACATTGGCCAAATGTTCCCCACTTACCCTGTTTTCATCTTTTATGTGTTTTCCTATCCCCTTTCCTTTTATGTATTTCTATGTGTGAATGAATATATATATACAAAGAGAGGACATATATATATGAGGCGTGTTCATAAAGTAAGGCCAGTTTGGTCACAGGAAAAAATATACTCATATGAAACACATTTTATTGGCACTTTTAGTTAGCTACAAACCTACTTCACTTATCTACATAATCGCCGTTCACTTCTAAGCATTTTTCGTACCGCTGCACCAGCTTCTTTAACCCCTCTGCATAGAAACTCGCCGCCTGAGGGTTGAATCAATCGACAACGCCATTCTTGAGTTCCTCTTCGGTTTCGAAACGTTGTCCACCGAACCACTGTTTCAAGTGCAAGAAGAGGAAGTAGCCGCTGGGTGTAAGGTCAGGACTGTACGGTGGGTGGTTTAAAGAGTTCCCAACGACCCAACAACTCTCGTCCACTGGACATTCTTTGCTCTTTGTGGTGGTCAGTGAGCATTTTCGGTACCCACCTTGCACGCAATGTGTGGTATCCGAGGTTTTCCGTAACAATATTGTAGAGCCAGGCCATTAATTGTCAATCGACGATCACATCGCAGTTTTTGTTCCACTTGCGAAACAATTTCATCGGTCAGAATACTGGGCCTACCTCTTCGCTCTTCGTCATGGACATTTGTTCGTCCATTTTTAAAATCACAGCACCATTGTCTAACCTTTCCTTCACTCATAACTGTAGGTTTATAAACTAGGCATAATTCCCGATGAATTTAAGCAGCCGACAATCCTTTTGCATACAAGAATCGTATGACAGAACGCACTTCACAGCTGGCGGGATCAACGATTGTCGCGGACCATGTTGTTTGCATGCACGGACAAGCAAACGACTTCTGAAAAAAAAAATGCTGCTATAGCTTCTCAATGAATCAGTAGATGGCGCTGCAGGAGCAAAACTGTGTTCTGAAGCGCCAATATTTAAATATAAGCAAACGGTACTTACTTTAAGAATACGCCTCGTATATACATATAGAGGACAATATATATACATATAGAGGACGTATGCATTTATATATATATGGATATATTTTTATATTTGTGTCCTCTATTTGTATATATATGTGAAAAGTTTCTGACCTAAAAATTTCAGAAAAAATGTCTTGCATCTTTGTTAGGTCAGAAACTTTTCAGACCACCCTTGTGTATATATATGTACTGTATATGTATCAGTATTATTGTTTCTTCTGAGGAAGATAGATCTAAATTCTGTCGAAATTATTAAGAAATAACGTATGAGTGTTCTTTTTATGTGTTTTTCTTGTCGTTTGTTGCTAAGTTTTTTCATTCAACACTTCTGTGTTACTTCAACGAAATCATAAAAAATATAATTATATACATATATTTACATATATGTTTTGTAAGAATGTATATATGTTATTAAGTAATCTACCGGTTATGGTAGGAACTAACATTGATTTGATGAAATCTTTTTGGGACAAATTACAGAATGAATTAGTCCAAAACTCTTCCTCTCACATTTTCCTAATCCTTGAAGTAGTTCCACGGGAATGTCATCTACCCCCATGGCTTTGTTTAATTTCATCTCCCTTAAATCCCTTCATCTCTCATTGCCGAGAATGCCTGGACTTCATCTATGTCGTATTCTCTTTTTGTATCTAATCTTGCCAGCCTGATAATGTTACCATATAGCCAGCTCCTTTATGTTTTCTTTCCATCTTTCTTGATTCAATTTTACTGGTGTATCTTTGATAGTGTGGATAGGTTTACCCTTCTTACTTCCTGAGACAGGCATTAAATTGTAATCATAGTCTCTATTCCCCTAGTAAGATATTTGAAATTTTGGCATTATTTCTACTGGTATTATTACTTGTTATTCTTTTGCTAATCATATTATTATCTAATATTATCATCCTAGCTCCCACATAATTTCCTATTATTGTGATGGTGTATCAACCCAGGATTTGCGTTTTACCCTTTCTTGTGGAAAAATTAACAATGCTCACCTTCCCTGTTCCTAAACCATTTTTGCCTGCCTGATTTGACCATTTCCCTTTTGCTGACAACTATGTTTTAATCCCAAATACAGGTGTTTTCTTAACATGTACTGTTTCTTCCCAAATGCTGCTTGTCAGCCTGCGTGTGTTCTTTCTTGAATCTCGAGGAAATTTCTTGGATCCAGTGTTTTATTTCCCAAGCATTCTGTTTAGCAATTGCCTATTACACTCCTGTTTATTAATAGAGTTCCAACTTGTTTCTGTATGCTCCTTTCTGACCTAAGGATCTCTGTGCTACTTGGTAACTAATAATCGTTTTGTTGTCTTTCCATTGAACTTCTCAAAACCTAATTTAACTGTGTGTAACTGTTAGGTGTCGTTCTTTTATCCATATTGTAAAATGTTTCATGAATATCTTATTTGTAAGAGTGTTGAAATATTCTGCTCTAAAAGTCCATTTGGCATTCCTGATTGTTTTTACTCATGAACATTGCTATGGATTTCCATTTGGAAAGGTCCATCGCATCATTCTCTGCCTTTTTCTCGCTAAGATTAATTAATTTACCCATAAATGCACGTAGAAATATGGATGTCAACTAAAAGTGTTCATTCGCCTTTGTCAGCTGCACCCCTCTTTTAAATTTGTTTCCTTTGACTTTCTTCATCTTTTTTCAATTTTCTTGTGCCAATGACTAATGTTTGGAAATGTGTCTTGATAATATTTTTATAAAAGTTTTATAAAATGTAAGTTTATTAAATTGCATGATCCACTTCCTCATAGTGTGATTAATGCATGCTTATTTTGATTAATTAATACATAAAATGAATTAGCCTTATCCCATATTTTTATGTCTTATGGGCTTACATTGTTATGCTTGACTATCATTATGTTTGTTCTTGTAGTCCTTTGGCTTAAATTACTCTTTTATGATTTATTTAGGTATAGTAGTTGACTGTTACTCATTTTTATTTTTCATAATATTCACAATGATTTCATTATTTCACTGCAGCATAGTGTCTGCTTTGGACAAGTTCCAGGCAGGTAACAGAAGCAAAGTGGGCGTTAAAGACGAGGAGGAAGGGAGCTGGAATGTGTGCCAGTTGCCCAGGCGACAAACAGTTCTTCTTTCGGCCACCCTCACCGCTGCCGTTAATAGGTTAGCGGGCCTTGCCCTTCGTGACCCAGCAAAAATTGAAGCTTCAGATGGCAACCCTGAAGAAGATTCTTTTGTTATACCCAAGAATATAACTCAGTGGTACATGATTGTACCGCCAAAACTCAGGCTGGTTATTTTGGCATCATTCATTGCATGGAAGTGCAAGGTTGGTACAGCTGGCTGTATAATGCCAGGGATGTGCTTACACTTGATTGCGTTTCGATGTTGTATCATTTATCTGTATTTCTATTGTGAGTATTTTGTAGCATATGCAATTTATTGAATGAATTCTGAAATTGATATTTACTTATTGAATTAGATGACCGAGGAAAAGAAGCTATTGGTGTTCTGTGCTACTCAGGATATGGTTGACTACATAACTGATCTCTTGGCATATGTGCTCGGGGTCCCAGATTCTTCAAAATATAATGACACAGAAGATGATGAAGAGGCTGAAGATCAACGCCTCGTCGAAGTAGAATTTTTCAAACTTCATGGGAACATGTCACAGACTGTAAGTGTTAAATGGTTAACTACCATTTTCATCAATATTTTTCTGCATAATGATAACCTCTCTTAGAGTTTGTTATTAGATTTTTAACTTGTTTTGATTTGAATACAAACAATGACATTCAGAGACGTTACAGTTTTAACCCTAATATTCTTGAAAATCCCTTAGATAATGTTTTAAATTATAATATTTTCCAATCGATATAAATAAAAAGTTTGAACCATTATTTCAAGTAAAAAGAGTGAGACTTAAGTTGCATTAGGGTATCAGGACAATATTGCATTTTTGTGCCAGAAGCGAAATGCTTTCTCTTCCCCTTGCTGCATAGACTTATTCATGCAATTTGTTGTGTCTGTAACATATATACAACCGCTAGTTTTGTACCAGATATTCAACCGACACTTTCTGTCATCATTTTCGTATGACATGTTCAGAGGTGTCGTTTTCCCTCCTTGCGCAGTAGCTAGCGCCTTTATCCGCGGATAGCTGGCTAAATTGAGGATCTGGGGGACGCGGAAGATGCCCTTCCCCTCCCCTCCCGTTCCTGGATTCCCATTAGCTCAGCCGCCGGAAGCGCTCGTGGTCTGGGGAGAGCTCGGCGCGTGCGCAAGCTTCCGCTTCGCCGCCAGGGGTAAATAAATATCAGGGCCGGCGGGGTATTGTGCTGCGATTGTGTATTCGGGTAGTCGCTAAATGCAGCCGGAGCGAGGGCCGTGGCCGAATATATGGGATAGTCATCATCATTTATGTCCTCTTGAGAAGATTATCTATTTTTTTTAAAGATTCAGGACTTCTACGAGGGTAGGCTGAAAGCTAATGGGTACTATTTTTATTTTTTTCCTCAACTCAAGAGACACGACACATCAAGGGTAATCATTACACTTCGGGCGATGCGGTGGAGGCAAAAATTCGATAACAGCACGCCGTTGACATTGCACTAGAACGCGTCTCACTGCTTCCGCTTCTCGAAATACACTGGATGAATGAAAGGACCTCAAACCTGAGCGTGTATGTTGAGGGGGAATGTTACTTCCACATGCCACCACGGAGTGCTTCTGGAGGTCATTTTGTTTCTGGTCTACAATCAATCATGTGTGCTGTAGGTTTCAGCCTACCCTCGTACAATAAGTGGTAAATGATTTCGGTAAACTTTTTCTCGTGCTCATTTGGAGCGCTAGAAGAAATAAAACAGAAGAGACACGCCCACGTAGGAGCCAATTCATTTGTGGTAGCATATGATTTACTGAATTTAAGAGTACACTTTCATTTGGTACCATTCTCCAACCGTAGCACTTCACAAATGAATTAATTAATCCCTCGATGCTTAAAAATGTCCACATTAGTTATTGAAGGTTTCAGTGGTGCCTGGTTCGCTCATGGTGATGTTATTAAATTTGATGTCTTTTGCAAGGGATTTTGCTATAACCTTTGGTTTTGAAAATATTAATTTTTTATTTCTGGGCAAAATACGGCAGATGTGTGTGGCATGTTATGGAACGAAATAATCCAATGCGGTTATTAGTGTGAATATATGCTGTGGTTATGCCCACATCTCCTAGCGCCGACATCCTTGTTGTGTTTGCATTTTCATGTTTTGCATTGTATGAAGACAATTGCGGCTTTTACGTTTTGTAGATTGCATTAGAGGGAATTAAAAAAATGACCATAATTTGGACACTTGCGTCGAGATGAGGGAAACACACCGCGGGGAAAAAGTTTATTTTGTAACATCTTTCTCTTTTGGGTTTTTGTATGGCACTGAAATGGCTAAATGTCTTAAACTTATGCATGTCATATATTTTATGGGATTAGCTACTTATTTCACTGTAAGAGTTACCATACACCGTTTTCCTGCTCATAGTAAGATATTATTAGGTACCGTTGCTTTGGTAATTATACATTACTTTTGGGATCGTAACATTAGTGATTCGCAATCGCCAAATGGTACCCACGCCCAAATGGACCACTGATTTTTAGCTTGATTTGGTTAAATGTTTTCTCATCCGTGTGATTTAATTCGCCCCTTTTGAGAGTGTCCGACTTAGTCAATGGCATTAAGGCCCTCTTCCACTTCCGGGTCACCCCGAGAGGTCCGGTGGCCGACCAAGCTGCGTGAAATTCGCCCGATCGCTCCCGATTCTCACTCGTTCGCTGAGTCACCCTTGAACGGAAAAGGGTGGGTGGGTAGGGCGAAGAAAAAATGGGGTGGGGAATCACCCTGGTGGGTAGGGGTGTGTTACCAACAATGGGTGAATGCTCCCTGCATCCCTGTTGTCACCTGGTAAAATGTAGGACATGACATTTGGATCCTCCCATGGATTACAACCTTGTCGTGGTGAAAGGGCTTGTGCGTTCCGATGACCCCTAGAGCTGTGCTGGCGGGAGTAATAATAATTGAATGATAATAATCTAGTAGGGTCACCCATGCCAGATAGGTCGAAGGTTAGGAGCCAGACAAAAGGTAGTCCACGCAGCGTCTGGTCCTCAGTGAGGCGGCTGCATAGGCGTCTGACCCCAGTGGTGCGGCCTTTAAGTGATGGTGTCACGTTAAAAACACTATTGAGGAGGGCAACGGGAAACCACCTCATTTATTATTACCTTGAAAAATGATGAACACAAGACAGAAATTGAGTCCTAGCAACTGCGGGACTCGGCCCAAGCCGTGCCCAAGTGTGTCGTGCCCGGCAGCGGGGGAGGGAAGGCTTCCGCGGTCGTCATCCCACGAAATCCTTGCGGGGGAGAAATAACAGCAGCAGGACAGAAGACGCAGAAGAAGACGAAATTAGTTAGAATAGGAACATGGAACGTCAGGACAATGTTGAGGACAGGCAAATTAGAGAATATTAAGCGAGAGATGGAAAGAGGTAATATAGATGTTTTAGGTCTCTGCGAGGTGAGATGGAAGGATAGCGGGGATTACTGGAGTGAAAATTATAGAGTGATATATAGCGGCGGGGACGAGGGCATACGAGGGGTCTCCGTAATATTAAATAAAGGGATAGGAAGAAGCGTAGTCAACATGGAGCAAGCGACGGATAGAATATTACTCGTAGAGATTAAAGCAGAACCGACGAACTTGGTCATTGTTCAGGTATACATGTCACCGAGCAACCACAAGGAGGATGAATTCGGTAGGAGGTGCGATGAGTTAGAGGATATGATCGCGTGTGTTCCTGCACGGAAACATTTGGTAGTGATGGGGGATTAGAATGGGACGGTAGGCGAAGGAAGAGAGGGTGGTGAGGTGGGGGACTATGGGTTATGCACGAGGAATGAACGCGGGGAGAAAGCAATTGAATTCTGCCGGAGACAGGGGTTAGTCATCACCAACAATCCAACAAAACAAACCCAGCGGAAGAATTCTTGTTTTAGGCCCGGTGGTTATTGATTCTAATATTGAGGGGTGTAGTAAACTGTCTAAAAAGCAGGGCAGAGTTGGCACTTCAGAAAGTAAACTACATTGCTGGAAGGACATGAGAAAGAGTAAAAAAGCGGGTGGGATAGGGATAGTTTTTGGGTTTTGAACATAGGACCTGTTCGGCATCTAGACTTATTGCAGGGTACGGGAGTGGTTTTGTGACGGGGCGGGTATTTAAGGAGTGGATTGGTTGATTTGAGGAAATCTGATAAGTTGGCGGGGGGTTTGAAAGTAACGGAGGGATATTTGCGTTCCCCTTCCAGCATCCTTGGCCCCTTCTGTAATAACATTCTTCTCAGTTCCTTCTTTCTCTTCCTTGAGAAAGGTGGTGGCCTGACCACCGACAATTCGAAAACGTGCTAGTTTCTATATTGTGTGTATTTCTGTGTTCAAAATATCATTCAGGCGATCGAGCTTAAAAATGTGCGTTGTCCCTGTTTCTTCTTTTCATGGAAAATGTAAACACTGCAGTTCCACAAAGTACACTCGCATTATCCTTTTTGTTACACTATTTTTTCCTTAAAAAACACTTGGCGCTCAAGTTATCGTATTTCGGATGGGGCAGCAAACGCCACAATGACGTAGAGGAAGTTATTACTTTTTTGGCTGTGTGTTTGGTCCCGTGTTCTTCCCGCGTGGAGACGACGCTCCTTAGGGTTTCTAGGTTGTTCTGTACCCGGATCGGCAAAATTAGGAAAGGAGAGGTTAATTCAGAAGTTCAGGTTCTGACCTGACTTGTTCCAAAATCATCTCCTGCTGCTTTTCTGAGTCTCCACAGGTTTGTATTTAAAAGTTTCTGGAAAGGTTTTTTTTCCTCACAATCCTTCGAAGTGCATCCCTTGGGCGTCAACACTCTTTTGCCAGAGCGTCTTTTCCACGACTCGAAGGCTTCCCGGAAGGCGGGTTCCGGGAGGTCCTTTAGGGTACTATGCGTGCAAGCTTCTTTGACGGCACTTATGGTCCCATGGTCGTGTCCTTTGAGGGAGAGGATTTCACGTTTGGGAATAGGAATAATGGTGTGCTGGTGCCAAGTCTAGACTAAATGGGGGTTCGCGATGCTGTTGCAGAAGGTCTTCGCAATGAGTCACTCGACTCTGCTCTTAGTCGTCAGTCAAGATCTTCGGGACGAGTTTAGCGCAGATATTTCGCATCGGCAAAATTTCAGTGATAATGGTGTGTGCTCTTTCATCATATCAGTGCTAAAATACGATGTGCTATCATGCGCACACTTAACCTACGGTCTGAATTCTGCACTTCATGCCCACGTTGAATTTTGTCGTCGGTTCTTGACGTCGGCCGCCGTCCAGAGGGAGGATCGTCCTCCACAAACTCGGCCGTCTTTGAAGAGCTTGTGCACTTAAAAACTGCAGTTTGTGACATGCTTGCATTCTTGAACACTTGGCGGATCATGCTCCAAGTCTCTGTACTTGATTTCTCTAGTCCAACACAATATTTAATGGTGTTCAATTGTATGTTGCATTATCCGCTTGCACCGGGTCACTCGGCAGGGTTCCACCAAAACACGATCTAGCCTAAACGAACGCTCGCAGGCGGTTGGCGCGGGTTGAAAGTCAGACCGACCCACTAGCACCGAGCCTGCGTGGTGCGAGGTACAGTCACGTTAGGAGAAACATTTTTCCCGATTCTGTTAATACACTCCATGTAATTTGATAGTTCTTCACGCAAATTGTAGCCTTTCGTGAGAGTTTTTTGATAAAGTATTGGATATACCTATAACTTGGGGGTGAATGAGATTTTGCTATTCAATTCACCAGCATAACCGTTAGTAGAATTTTCTGGAGCTCAATTGAGGTGCTTTTAGGGGAAAGATAGATAAGCTTCTTTATTTGGGCGAAATTGCGACCATGACATCCCTTCTTCTTTTTAACCCTTCGTCAAATACATACCTTTACTTAACAACAATAATACGATGAAATATAAACCGTTATAAAAAATGAAAATAATTGTAAAGTCGTGTATTCAATAAAATAAATAAGCACATAAGATGTAATTTTGTGGCGTAAACCTAGGGAGTGCAGACATGAGCACAGTATAAAAATAACAGTTTCAGGTTTAACCTTGTATAATTCCTTCATGGTGAGGGTAAAAAATGACACTGCACCATTTTTACCCTCGTCATGAACACAGTAGTAAAAACTCACGCAGGAAAACTCCCACAAAGAAGGGAGGTGTGAAAAACTTGCGAAATCTCTGCAATTCATTGAAAAAATAATAATGAAATAAAAATAAATAAAGTAAATATAACAATGTGAGGTACAGTACCAAACAATATGGTCGTTGACTCCGTCACAATGGAGTAAAGTGCATTAGATAAGTGTGCATATACAAGCATACATAGTAAAGTAAAAGGAGATATCATGTGTTTTAAAGCAGGGTGAAGTTGATATTCGGAAATGATGCAGGTAAATGTACTGAATGATATGCCCGGTATGCCAAAGTCTCTGTTTATTCCAAACTGGCTGCTGTGTCCTATCATCCGGTAAATGGCCAATTAGAAATTTTGCTAACGCAATTAATCTTCCTCAATTACTGCTACTGTGTTTGAAACATAAAATTTCTGTCCTCATTGTAATTTCCACTATGAGTTACATGTAGATATACCCCGAACTAATGTTTTCTGTTACTTGACGGGAGAGGTCATGACTGGAGTCTAAAGCATTTCTCTCTGTTTTCCAGGATCGAACGGAGGTGTTCAAATCTTTCCGGGAGGTAGAGGCTGGCGTTCTGATTTGTACAGTAAGTATTTGTTTCCTTTCATTGCCTTCTATTAAAATGTCTTTCCAACTTCTTAAAAGTGTTTGCCTTTATTGTTTGCATTGGATGATGCTTAGGCACTCTACTCACACAGCGATTGGTGTATATTTTTTATAGATTTAAATGTTCTAAATTTTTCGTTCCATTTTTCCTTTTTGTGGGCTGAAGTACACTAAGCGTGAATACGTGTGGACGGAGGCATTTAGGTGTGCGTATATTCTTCACGAATTTATTTAAACGCTTTGAGGAAGATGGTGTGTGAATTTCAAAGTTTTTTGAAAAAATTGAACCGGATAAATTAGAGAAATTAATATGTCTGCCGATTCTATAATGGTGCTATTGTTAAAAAAAATCCTGAAAGTATTTAGAAAAATTGGTATTGAAATGACAAATCGGCTGCAGAGTAATCGATTTTTTATTAAGTATGGCACAAATGTGATTTTGTGTTCTACGAAAACCTGACCCCCTCCTCCCCTTACTCATGCCAATCTATCAAGCCGACCGATCATTTGGAAATGGCAATCTTTTGCGTAGCAAGAAGTTGCGAATGCGAACGCTCACGTTTGGCATCGATTGTTATGACTAGCATTTCCGTACACGTGCGATCCCCAACGCGGCTGTCTCCCTATTAATTACGAGTATGATTTTCTGCGCTGCGTCTGCAATTATTTTTGTGATTGTTCGTCGTGTGATCAGTGAGTGGATAGTAAAAGGCGATGATAAAAGTACTATGGTAATCCTTAGACCCCACTACCCCTCTTTTATATTGTTATCGGGTGTATTCGCATTTGATCCTTCATTTTTTTTCTCGACATTGAAGCGACTATTACTACGTTCGAGATGGGCGGCTGCCGTAACCCGTGTTCAATGTAGTAATTTAAGTTAGGAGGTCATAGCAGTTGAGATGACTAACCCTTTCTATGGTGATAAAAATCTAAATGTTAATGTGGGAATAGTTTCAAATTCGTCTTCATCCTCATTCCTCTTGTTCTTCTCTGTTCAGGGTTGTCTGCCTCGGGGAAGCATTGTGGGACGTTCTTGCATTTGGATAAAATTTCCCAACGCGAATGGAAAAAACCGCCTCCTCCTCCTCACCTCATTGATATATTTCATGTGACTTCTTCCATCATTTCCTCTTTCCCTCGTCCTTCTAGAAGCCTGGATAAAATCGAAGATCCTTAACTTTTGGAATCTGATAAAGAGCATTCAATCAATGGTTACCGCAAAGAGTCGAGCCCCTTCTCTCTACCCTTTAACCATCCAAACCTCATGAGAATCTTATCGTGGACTGAATGATACATGGTAGGCGGCGGGTTGAAATCTTTAGGGGCATAAATTGTACTTTTTCATCAATCATTGACTGCCTCAAGAGCCTTCTCCTAAACGTTCTTTTGTTTTGGTATCCAGGTTTTATATTTCTTGCTGCTCATACGTATTCTTGGTTGGCATAGAAATGCTCGGTTTAACGAAATAATTCATAGTAATTTTCAAATTTATGAGAACCCCTAAAGTCGATGTGGGATCATAGATTCTCTTTCTGAAGAGGTCTGGCCACACACCAGACTTCTCTCTTGAGTCTAATGCACGGAGGAAGCGGGGTTGATTTCCCAACTCTCGACTCTGGTGCATCAGATACTGCGAGGGATCCACTACCCTAATGGAGCAACCCATCTATCCCGCTGCCCTGCTGTGAGCTTCTTTAACTGGCCCCAATCTTTGCAAATCCCAAGCTCCCAATGTTTGTAACATGACCTTTTCCATTAAATCGCCTCTTGATGCATCCTGATTTCGATTAATGATTGTGAGCGAAACCTGATTTTCGCTGTCTCCTGTGATCCACTGCTAACAACCCACCGGTGTCGTGGGAGACAGGAATTTCTTGTATTCAGACACCTTTATCAGTGTCTTGCCGATAACAATGGTATTTCAATATAGTTTCTCCATTTAACTGAACCCTGTTCACTCATATACAAGGTTTGTATAAGAAGTATCGGTAGCAATTTTTCCTGACCTTTGCGTGGAGTGCTGAATTCAGACCGTCGGTTTAGTGTGCGCATGATCGCAGATCGTATATTGGCATTGAAATTATGACGTTGCACACACCATTATCACTGAACATTTGGCGATGCGAAAGATCCGCGCTAAAGTCGTCCCGATGGTCTTGAGTGACGACCAAGAGAAGAGTCGTTTCTGCTTGCGAAGACCTTCTGCAACGGCATCGCGACGATTCCCCAACCCACATACCGTCCCGTTTGGCACCAGCAGACTATTTCCTATTCCCAAAAGGGAAATCCTCTCTCAAAGGACGCCACAATGGGACCCTAAGTACCGTCAAAGAAGCTTGCCCTTGAGGACATTTCGGAATCCTCATCCGCCTTCGAGTCGTGGAAAAGCTGCTGGAAAAAGTGTGTCGATGCTTGAGGGATGTACTTCGAAGAAATCTGAGGCATCGTAGCAATGTCTTAAGTAAATACATTTTCCCGCAACGTTTCGTGCAAACCATGTATGCTCAACCCACGATCTTGTCCGAATCACATGACAGGATTTTGCAATTAGCTTGGGTGACCGACTCTGTCTCAAACGTCCGTTAGTAGTAGCAATAGTTATTATGGGAGGGGACCGACAGCAGAGGTCACATGCGCCAGTAGGTGGGTGTGGGTAAGATGTTCTTGGTGTGGAGGAATGGTGGAGAGAAACCCGGCGTCGGCATTGGCCTACTCTTAACGAAGGGCACCAAGGGGTCCACTATTCAAAGTTCCATCCGACGGATGGCGCACTCATTTGTGTGTTCTCCGCATAGAACCTCAAGGAAGGATCGGGATACCACTGCAAAATACCTGCTGCCACCGGGATTCGAACCCTGATCCTATGGGAAGCCCTGTGGGAAGCTAGTCCTTGCCACCACACCATATGGATCCCCGTGCAGCAGTTAGAATTGTGCTTTTCTGGTGATGTGTTGTACACAAGAATCAGTCAGTCTAGTTCATTTCAAGATCCTGGTACCACCTGCTTCCAACCAAAATGATACTGGTGGAGCAAAACTTTTTGAAAAGTGTCCATGACGATGGAGAGGAATCCAAGCTTTTCATTTTTTTTGAAGATCGTGATACAAGAACGTCCACCAATCTTACCATCCGCAACAGCAATGGAGTGTACAACTTGGTATCACTTTTACTGTTGTCCGAGAAAAACATGTAGTATTGTTCCATGAGCTCCCATATCTGCGCAACTTTTTCTTTCAAACCATGTCTCTAATATAATGAGTCGGGAATGAATTTTTCCTAACCGCAAATGGCATACATGACGTGAAATTCCGCCTTACCTGGATTTCCGGGTGGTGGAAATTACCAAGATATTTTTCGTATTTATCTTACATTTTATAAAAAAACGCTTATGAGGGGAATACGAGTGTGGTCGCGGTTTGCCTTCGCTGGGATCAATGACTCCAACGCTTTTCACTTCCCATTTCGCGGATGCACGTGGCGGTAGTCATACAGGGCTTAACCTCTGGAGGATAGTCGGGAACTCGCGTCTTTTCCCCAGAGCAAGGCTTGCTAAGTCTTGCGATTACCGGTAGTCGCGGGGCGCACGCCGACGTGGGCTGTCCGTGGCTTGGCGACGTGGTGCCTGCTTGCCAGCCGCGTCCACAGCTGCCGCTCATTTCGATCCATTCGATTCGTCTCTCGACGACGCCTCTCGAACAATCCTGAGGGGCGGGGATGCGAAAACCTCTCTCCTTTTCGTGCCGTTTGGTACGAGGAACTCGTTTCGAATCTCCTGTCCACCCCCTCCTCCGTCATTGGACCTCCCCTCGCAGACCGCAGGGTGCAGCTACCCCCCTCGTGATCTGTCCCCCCGTTAAGGGCTTCGCTTCATCCTTCCCCTGCCCTCTTACCCAATAAAAGCCCCCCTCCACCCCCTTTCCTTCCCGATCGCCTTTCCAACCCCTCACCTGAAACCCGCCGCGCGCACAGATACCCTCGATGCACCCCTCCCTTCTACCATTCCCTCTCCCCTAATGGCGGTACCCCGTTGATCCAATTAGGGACCGCGACTGTGAATTAATGTGGACTGCTCGACTGGGAATTGATGCCTTCCGCTCCTTAATGCGTCTCTCCGCCCTCTTTACAACCCTTCCCACCTCCGCGGGTCCCTTGCCGCCGCCCCCCTCTCCCCACACCTTCCTTACCCCTGAATGCGACCTCCCGTCTTACCCCTCCACACGGCCAGCCAATCTACTCCTCACATCGTGGGTAGACGCCATGTAAAAAACACCCGATGATTTTTTTCTCTCCATCATCAAGTGGTACCGTATAACAATGTTGGGGTTAGTCAATGATTTGCGGTGGATCGCCATCGGCCATTTGAGTTTATTGCCTTTAAACACCATATCACCCTTAAGAAATTCTATCACACTGTCGTGATGTTTACAGTGTACTTAGTTGCTTAAATTGTTCAATACATTGCTTTTAGCATCCATTTTAGACTCCGTAATTGCCGATTTTATTATAAAATTCTCCGGGTAGGTCATTATTATAATTCTTTGAGAGATAAACGGTTACCAGTTTAATAAGGGTAATTGGCAGTTGTTAAGTTTTACCTCGGGGAAGCGGTTTGAAAATCGGCGCCAGATCTTATTAGGAGAAATTTGGCACTCTAAATACCGGTCCGCTAATTTATCGGTGACTTTGAGAATATGCGTGCGCGAAAGATTTTTTTCTGAAATTGTTCCGTTGGTATGAGACATTGCGCGTGGAACCTAAATACAATGTATCTGCGCCGCAGTTAAAATAATTTTGGTAACGGTAATTGTGCAAGAGTTTTATTAAAGAGTAGTTACTTTCGGTCTTTTGGAAATTATTCTTTGCTTGTGATTCACGAGTCTGGGCGGGCTGATGTCTTCTGAATGGAATTCGGTGCAATTTGTTGCAGCTATGAAAAACTAAGGAGAAAAATGTTTTCCGAATTCAGTCTCGTTCAGAGATTTTTCATTCTTGGAATACACTTGTCATTCTTCATTTTCATATCTAAGTAAATTGTTTTTATGAAAAATTATTAATCAATTTCCATTCGTAAGAACTATCTTTTCCCCTCAATTAATCATCACATGCAAATAATTTATGGCCTTTTTCAACTTGGAAGATTGATTGAGTTCTTCTTCGATTGAAATTTGAATGACAATGCATCTCAATATCGAGCGGTTGATGGTTTTTGTTTCCTATGCATTGCCATTTTTATCTAGTAATTTTCTCAGATGTACTTTCAGGCGTTAAAATCTCCTCCACTACCTACCCCTTATAATTACGAGGTCCGAGGAACGCGATAACTGTAAAACTTTTTTCTGTCAATAATCTTTTTGAATTTGATGATTTAAGGCCATGCTTTGTGAAAATTCACGATCACTAAATAAATAAACTTGGAATTTTTTTGATCACAAAAAACTTGAGAATATTACCGGTTGCGACGCATAGGTATAATACCTGATGATGTCGCATATGCGTCGAAACCGGTTGCATTTTTTGTGTGAAAAAATAACAGGTTTATTTATTCAGCAATGATCTTTTTATTTGTTCAATATTTAATTATTAGGCCAAATCCAGTTAAGTTTATAGTTCCGCAGAGCATGTATCTCCACCTAAAAATAACAAGAATTTTTATTGAAAGGTGTTTCCTGGAATTTTAAAGCCTAATTAAAAGAAAATAAAAATTAATTACAAATTAATTGCATGAAAATGCTGCTGAGAATAAAAGCTTTATGGATTACAGATGCACGAAGAATTCAGATGCGTTGCGGCGGCCGCTCAATTCCTATAATGAATGCCATTATTCGACGGATGGACAACCGTAATGACCTCGTTAGTTTTTAAATTTGCAGTAGCTTTTTTATGTTATCCTTTTGTGAGATTTTGAACTAATAATGTGAAATTACCTGAAAATATAATATGTGTACCGACGGAGAAATGGCGTTTATGGTTTCATAAAATTTTTAGGGCTGCAAATTTTCTCTTTTACTTGGGCTGAAGGCATTTGTTGACTGTGCAAATTAAGTCTAATCGAATCAACCGTCCCCCCTCCTGCTTGCAAATGATTCGCAATGCTCGCGTACATGTATATAATCAGTTTCGGCTGTATGGCTCGTATGTTGGATATGATAATGACGTAATGGGATTCATTTCGTCCATTAAGCATGCTTGTGCCGGCTTTATTTAAGCAATGCATTCTCGCAACGAACGCGTGTCAGTTTCACGAGAGCTGGATTATCATTACGCTCCAAGGTGGGAGGGAAGGAATTACGCCGTTTGTGTGAAATGGATCTGCATCTTGAATTTCCGTCGAGTTCCTGAAATACGAGGTCTGTCCAATAATTGCACGAACTGAGGCTATAAAAACTTTGTTTTGCAAAATTTAGTCTACATCGATTTTTTCCCTTCAAAGTACTCTCCATTCGTTGCTATTCACTTATTCCATCTTCTCTTCCACTGTTTAAAGCATCCTTGGAAGTCCTGGGTAGTTTAGGCTTTTTAATTTTCTTGTCGTTTCTTGATTTATGGTTACTTCCACATCTTCCCAGCTATGTCCCCCATCACATTTTTGCATTTTGGGAATAGGAAAAAGTCGAAGGGGGCGAGGTCTGGCGAATAAGGAGAATGATCAAGGATGGTGATCGAATTTTTTGCCAGAAACGATCAATGCTGAGTGTGCTGGTGCATTGTCATGGTGAAGGATCCATCCATCGCCTTGAGTCAAATTTGGTCGCACACCACGCGCATGACCTCTCAAACACTTGAGAACTGTAAGGTATAACTCAGCATATACGGTAAGAACTAGGGACCGCACACGATCAATGTTGTCGTCAACACAGGTGGTCGAAGATCGTCCCTGTGTTCCATCATCCGTGGCGTCTTGTCGGGCATCTTTAAAACGCTTAATCCACTTGAAAACAGCTGTTTTCTTCAGAGCATTATCACCTTAAGCAGTTGTTAACGTTTCAGTAATTTCTGGTTCGCTTTTACCGCACTTCACCAAAAAACTTTATATTGATTCGTTGCTTTCGTCAATTTCCATTTCGATAAACGGTAAAAGCAAGGATCACAGAAACTAACATAACTGGCACCATACGCACAGCTCGACGATCCGCCAAGCACACACGGCTCATTGGGTCTCAGGCAACTAGCGCCGCTAGTGGACGGGGCTATAGTCCGCGTCGTGGCCACCAGATTGCACCAGTTCGCGTATTTATCGTACGTACTACGTATCTGGTCTTGCGTAAGTTTCGCTCGGGTTTGTTTGAAAAATTGGACATTGGATTCGTGCGTTTTGAATCGGTTGTCTCCAACGGTGTGTGGGACGTTTGTTAAAAAGATTTTTGGTCGTGTGTCCGGCGCCTTTACTTAAGACAACCGCCCTGTTTGCATTAGGTTTTTGTTAATGGTAAGAGATGATGGGTCGTACGGCCCGGAAGATTTCACTCCGCCTACAAAGTGTTTCGGAATGAGGGGACAACGTTACAAATCTCGGAAAGCATTTTACATCGGAATATAACTCGTGTACATCACTCCCCTCTTCTGAAAAATCAAAGAGATATTTTGATACAAGGGGAACATTAATCGAGGGTTGTCCTCCGGAGAGCGCAGTCTCCTCACCCCCAGGAGCCACTTTTTAAGTTATTCATTATGTGGAACACGGGTTTAGATGTTGATGCCAAATCGGAGAGCGTGTTTCGGGTCAATTGGGGACGAGATGTGGGCCAACGCGTGTGTTTACCACGCAGCGGGAGGCGATGCGATGGGGAAAGGAGTCTTGGCTGCTGCGGGAGGAAGACCAAATGGTGGGTGGAATGGGGAGTAACTATCGGTAGACTTGATGGAAGGAATTAGGCCGGGGACTTCCACATATATGGGCGATTCCGAATCGATTCGACGCGAAATCGTTACTTCCGTCTGAATCCCTGGCCGGAAGTATCGGAAAATAAGATTTATATCAGGTATTGCTACAATGCCTCCAAATTCTAAAAAAGTACATCCCTTGAGAGCGTCGACACACTCTTTCCCTTGCGGCTTTTCCACGACGGCTTCCTGGTAGGCGGATTCCCTGGTGGGTCCTTAAGGGTACGCGTGGAAGCTTCTTTGATGACAACACTTAGGGTCCCATGGTGGTGTACTCTGAGGGAGAAGATTTTACTTCCGGGAATAGGAATAATAGTCTGCTGGTGCCAAGTCGAGACTGTAAAGGGTTTGGGGAATCGTCGCGATGTCGTTGCAGAAGGCCTTCTCAAGTAGACACTCGACTCTGCTCCCTTGGTCGTCCGCCCATAGTCCTTCGGGGTGAGTTTAGCGCCGGTCTTTCGCTTCGCCAAATTTTCAGTGATAATGGTGTGTGCACTGCCATCTTGTCAACGCCAATATGATCTGCGATCATGCGAACACTTGACCGACTGTCTGAATTCAGCACTTTACGCACACGTCAGGAGAAAATACGTTACCGATATTTTTTATACAAACCTTGTATTAGTATTGGCCATGTACTGTCATCATTATTTATTTTCGTTAAATTAAACTATTACATCGGCGTTTTCAATGAAAACTAATATAATTTTTCCGTTTATCCTGTGAATGGGCTTTTTTGTTCCGTGCTTTTTGCTTTTGATTTTTAGAAATGGAAGGGATTTGGAAAGGTAGAGGTTGCTCCAATCTGTAAAGCTACGGAAGAAATCTGTCTACTCCAAAGATTTGTTGCTTCAAATGTATAAAACTATTTATCGTCTCACTGAAATTATCTCTCGTCACCGCTGACTCTATGGGCTCGCTCGATTGAGATGTTAAAATTACCTAATCCGTACCCTTGAGGAAAATTTTTGATTGCTGAGAATTTTCCGTGTTCTTTTTCGATATTAACTTTGAGGTTTAAATGTTTGTACAAACTTGAAACATATTAGATTCGCTGTAGGAATGTTGTAAAAACTATGATTTTTTTGCCTCCTCGAAGTTCACCCAAATCTCCTGATTTCGGAAGCAAAGGTATCTGTGGTCTTTGCCGAAGTCAAGCAGTTTGGATGGTTGGGTTGTGATGCGTGTACTAACTATTGCTCCACCAAATATCCTAGGAAATCCAACATTATGAAAAATACCAAAACAGTATTTTCAATGGATGAATGCATACACTGAGACCTACGAAAAATTGTATGAAGTCTAAATTTTTTCCCCGTTCCTTCACCATGTTCCTTCCAAGTTTCTTGATCATCCTCTGATGTAGTAGATTCGGTGAAAACTATACCAATAGACACCGAAAAAAATGAGTCATCATTCAAGAGTAAGCGAATATTCCTTTTTCTGAAGATCTTATTGAAGTGATTAATACCGGATTGACCTCTCTTAAACCAAGGAATATTTACCGGAAATAGAAAAGGACTCTTCTATGCAGTTCGTCGGCTGTTAAATCCATATCACCCTGCGTCACAGATGGGACCATGACGATCATATGATGATGATGATGAAGGGGTGATCGATGTGAAATTTTAATGGAGGAGTAATGATTGCGATCGCGCATGCTTAGCTGGTGACTTAACACCCCCCGCCACACGCTCCTGCGGCGGCATGCGGGGTATTATGCAGATGTCATGTAGATGGGCACGGTGTCAGGTGGGAATCTAAGTAAGTGCGAGAGTTTAAGAAAGGAAAAGGCATTTATGTTATTACCGTATATTTCGGTGTTTGCATTTGATAATCCATGAATGTTAAAAGGTACGAGGGTATGCCGAAAACTAGTGCACACGTGCTCGTAGACCACAGACAAAATAACCTTCAGGAGCACTCCTGGTGGCATGAGGAAGTAACATTCCCCCTCAACACGAATGTGCAGGTTTGAGGTCGTTAAAGTCATCCAGTGTGTATTGAGAAGCGGAAGTAGGGAGACGCGTTCTAGTGCTATGTCAGGAGTACAGTAGGGCGTGGCGTAATCTCGGAAATGGGAAGCTGGCATAAATAATATGCGCTCTCTTGGTTTAGAAAGGCAAGTAGGCGCTTTCACGTCACCCCTCTTTAACAGTCCGTTTCACTCAAATAACAAGTCATTTTAATCATCAGTTGTGATTGTTTACACGAACCACTGACTAACTAGCACTTAATAATGTGGGTGTTGCCATGAAAAACATTTTCGAAGGATAGTTGTAATTCTAGCTGAGTCGTAACCATTTGTGTGTAACCAATCCAGAATTTTCGCCACTGTTTTTGCTTCTTATAAATGCGCGTTAGATTGTTTTTCCCGGTTGCATTTTTTTTCTTTTCAGAATCACGCAAAAGTGAGGATTTATGAGCAAATCGTTTTATGGTTGTTTGATTCCAGGATTTGACTAGAATTCATGCCAAGGCGATGGCCATTTTTCTCCTCCCTCGTAGTGGCGTATCGAATAACTTGGGTTTAATGCTAAGTGTGCCGGAGCCTTGTTGCGTGACTTCCGGAAGCCCGGTTTTTAAGAGAGTCGAGTTATTTACATTGGAAGTGACGAAGGTTGTGGTTGATGCGGGGGAGGGCGTGGGGTTCGGGAATGGGTGCGGCGCTGGAGAGGGGGGGGTGGTGACCGCCGTCTGGCACCTGGTCGTGAGAGGAGGGCGGACCCCAGCGCCGAGGGGCGCCTCGAACCACCCCCCGTTCCTCTCTCCCACCCTGCGTGAATTAAGCCCACGTCGCGGCCGTAAGTCCCGGCCGGGAGGTCTCCCGTCCGACGACGTACCCCCGTCTCCCCCCTCCCTCTTCGGCGCGGCGATGGATCCCCCCTTCCCCGTACCCGACGGCTCGGAAAGGGTTGAGAGTCGCCAGCGGAAAGGCTGGCGGGGTGTGGAGGGGTGGATGTACGTGTCGTCGGGAGCGTTATTCGACTGTTTTATCACCACTGCCGTGCTCGTTCGATTTCCCCGGCGCGTGTGGAATGCTTCGTGATGGCTGAGCGGGCAGGGGAGGAGGGTTAGGAGGATCCAAGGGAGGAACTTTATGCCCCGAGAGCTCGGTGGCCAAGCCGTCGGGTCGTGCATCATCCCCTCTTGGGACTCCGCGCCTCCTCCCCCACTCCCCCCCCCCCGCTGTCATTCCACACACGAACCTCTTCAATTCTCCTCCCTGGCGAAAGTTTGTCGGGGGCAGGGAGGCGAGAGCTATGGGTGCGGGCGCGCCACCGAAGTTAATCGGAGGACGAATAAAAGGCTAATAAGATGCTTTTGGTTAACCTCCGATGATTGAATGCATGTCTTAGATCTTCACAGAAAGTAATTACGCATCGTCTATGCGCGTGCATGCTTCCAACCAAAACACATTACGCTCCATACTTGTTTCCTTATCCAGCGAGCAATACGCGCGATCTCCTTCGTTCCATTCAAAATGAGACTTATATGTTCCTCTCTTTTTTCATATAATTTTCCCTTTGTCTCGTCCTTCAACATCCCACCTCCTTTCCTTCATTCGCTCCATGTGCCTTCCGCCAATTTCCCCACCAATTCTATTTTTTCCATTTTACTCAATGCCCGCATATCTCCTCCACCTTTGAAAGGTAGAAAAATGGAGTAAGGGGTCGTGAATTATTCGAGAGGGTGTGTTTAAGAGATCCCAACCATTTCGACCAATGAATTCCCATGCAAATAACAGTTTAAGGCGAAAACACGTTTAGCCTTTGTTTTTCACACGTTGGGCGAACTTTGCTCGTCTAAAAACGCGCGCTCCAGAGTTGAATATGTTGCCAGGTCGTCTTGATGCATTGTGAGAACAAATTTTTTCAATTTTAACTTGTGGATATTTCTTAACCTACTTGTTAGTGGAAGTGAAGTGTTCCTTTGCGAGAACTTCTTATGCCGTGGTCCTAGTAGTTTCCATTCTCGGAGGATTGTAGTGATTTATTAGTGTCATTCCCGTCCTTTCCCTGCCCTCGAGTCCTTTCTACTTCCTTCGTGGAGATTGTTTTTTCTATGAGTAGAAGAAGGGCTTTTTTTGTTAATCATATTTATTCTCTTACTTCGGTTATCATCGCGAACAGAATTAAAGGGGGATCGGGGTGGTGCGATGGCCAACGTGCAGGCTTCCCATCGGGGGAACTCGGGTTCGAATGCCGGAGGCGGTAGATTTTTGTCATTGGTCCCCACTGGAGGTGCTTTGTGGAGAGCGCTTTGAGTGAGTACGACGTCCGTCGGACGGGACGTTAAACTGCGGACCCCTTTGGGCCTTTCGACAAGAGTAGGCTAATGCCGACGCTGGGTTTCTCTCCACCCTTCCTTTCCCTCCCATCCCTAATGGCGCCAATGACCTTAGCTGTCGGTCGCCCCCCATAATAGCTACTGCCACTACAGAATTAAAGGAAGCCTGTATACTTATTCTCCAGTGAGGGAATGCGTCTTTAATCAATGGCGCAGGAGGAGTGGAATACTTGTTCGGCGCTATCGAAGGACTAATATTCCTTAAGATTCCCAGAGCGGCTTGATTCGAGTTGCCATTGATCAAATTTTTACAGTTTTAAAGAAAGAAAATTAATACAATAAGGCTTTGTAGATGACAAGGTAAAAAAAGCGATGCTCGATTAAATATGTCTTTCTTTTTCGGATGCTATAACTGGGTTACTGCTTTAAATATCGTTTGTAGAATAATTTTAATTTCTATTAGAGTTTATTACTAGGGAAATGGTGTAAATTCAATATACGAGTACAGTCTGAATACAAGATTGGGTATATGAACGAAAAGTGAAATTCTACGTCGTAACAGAGTCGTGAGGAATCAGAAATCGCTATTTATTCACTGTCGTACTAAAGGTATGAATTTTCCGATACATATCTGACATTTTTATGATTGGTGTAGGATTATCGAAAGATACACGAGACCAGATATGCTACTAACTGACCGTGCTTGTACTGGCCTTGTGGTGAATAAACACATTGATCAATGTTGACAGGATATTAGCTTAATTTATTTTCCCCATCTACACAAAAAATATATTATTCAATTGACTATAAAATTTTTAAATCAAATTCATTTTAGGATGAGATAAACGATAACAAATCTATCGATGCTATTCGCTGTCATATTTTTGGATTAAGTAGCATTGCTGCCTTCATGTTCATGGGCGGATTCTAAGTTGGACTAGTTGCTTCATTTCGCATCCAGTGAAAATACCTTGTACTGTCAACTTTTAATTTTAAAACCTTTCCACAGAGTTTGTGGCAATGCGATGAATATCATTCTGAAGGCAGAAACTGTCGCTTCTTTCCTCTGCTGTGATGAGTAATGTTTACGATAAAATTATAATATGAGATACATCCCCTTAAAGTTAATTTATGCTTTCGAATATAACTTCATCGAAACACACTGCGACGGGCAGCTATTAATTAAAATATTTACTTTATTGAAGTAACTTATTTTATGCCTATTCATCATTTATCGACAATTTACATCGAACGAATCGAATGACATCTTTTAATTCGACTCGCATATGTGTGTCTATCTTCGTTTTTTCAATATAAAGCCATGAACAGAGTAATCAACCCGAATGTCGTTCGGGTTGATCCCGGTCAAGGCGAATGATTTTTACTCTCTGAAATGGTTGCATTATAATGCACACATAGCGGGTGACTCCGTTAAAGTTACTATTACAATTTCTTGAAATTTGTCCAAGGTATGAACAGCCTAAGTGTTTGAAATTGGCTTTATTAACATCGTGGACTGTGGCGCGTCGCGCACGACTACGAATGCCTGTGACATTGTATGTACGGTATTTCGTCATAACATCTTGTTCCTTTAAAGCCCCCAAAATTTCAGAGTGTAAGAGGACGTCTCGGTAGCTTAAGTGGTTAAAGCACTCGGTCGGATATCGAGGGATCCGGGTTCGGATCCCGGTCAAGGCGAATGATTTCTACTCTCTGAAATGGTTGCATTATAATGCACACATAGCGGGTGACTCCGTTAAAGTTACTATTACAGTTTCTTGAAATTTGGTAGGCGATGGTCGAGTTCCACTAGTACTGAGCACTATAGGGCGTGTGGAGTCCACGCATTGACAGGGTAACAAGGGGAGGACGGACTGTTCCTTTCCCAGTGCCGCCAGCTTTGGTTTCCGTAGAAGATCTGTCCCGTGAAAAATCACACAGCTCGGGTGAAGCCGAGGGTACCCAGAGAATCGAACCTGGGCCTTCCGGTCAATAGCAGTTCAACGCTCTACCCCTGGACTAGCTCGTTCCTATTCTTTCGTACATGAATATATTTTAAGGGGCCACTTATTAAACAAAAATACATTTAGCAATTGTGTTGGAGCTATAATTCTAAAAGAAAATGAAATGACACATCAATCCGGGAGTCATGATAATGTGTGCGGATGTGACGAGAGAAAACTATTCATATTAGTGAAAAAGGTAATATTTCATCGGTGTGTTTTCTACGATGGGTGCATAACATTAAAGGGGGTGTGATTTGAAGAGAGGTTTCTGATACGGTTTGCTCTGGTTAAATTCTACTGTAGCATATTGGTATGTCTCCATGTTTACGAGTGTACGTAATGACCTAATGCTGGAGAAAATGTAAACTTAGAAGCATTTGAAGGCACATTTTGCACCTTTCTCCATTTCGGACCCATTCCTGGCGTGTCTGGCAGCTGCCTCTCTCTCACCCCCCCCCCCCCTATTCGCCTCCTCCCCCGCCTCCTCCTTCGCCTCCTCCTCCCCATTCGCCTCCAAACCCCCCTCGCGCCAATTCCCTTCGAATGTCGTCTGAAATTTAAGAACCGTGGAATCGTTCATTCATTGGGGAGGAGGCCTGCCTCCCAACCCACTCATTCCTTAGCCAAAGAGTGCGCGGGGTGGGTGGTTGGGTTGGCGGCCGCCCCCCCCTCACCCGGCGCCGCTTCCTTCCCTCCCGCAGGACGTGGCCTCCCGCGGGCTGGACCTTCCCCAGGTGGACTGGGTGCTCCAGTGGACGCCACCCCCCACGCCCACCGACTACGTTCACCGAGTGGGGCGCACGGCCAGGGGGGGCAACACCGGTGCGGCCCTCCTCTTCCTCGCCCCCTCCGAGGGGCCCTTCCTGAGAGACCTTGGACAGAAGAGCATCACGTGAGGGGCAATTATTATTAATCCCAATATCCCATTCCTCTCTTCTTCTTTGATTTTTTTCATTTCGAGGCTCATTTGTCCGTCATTTCGAGCACCCCTCCGGCGCTCCCGTTGATCAGGAAAAAAACTCTGGCTTGCCATTAGGTTTTACTTGTCTGATAGTTTCCTTCCACTGTGAGAGGATTCATGTTTGATGACAGTGTGCTTAAATAGCCATTTTGACGTGCTAACTTTGAGTGATTATTTATTGTAAATATGTTTTCGCAGGCTAAAGGAGGAGAGTTTGGACCGCTGTTTAGAAAATCTTCTTGAGGTGGGACTCTCCACAGGAGTACTTGACATAGTAAGTAATGGTTGCCACATTTCAGTGCACTTGAATTTTGTTAAATCATTCGGACTTGATTCTTTTGTCTATGTATCTAGAATTGCTGACAAATCACAATTTTTAAGTCGGTCGCAAATTTTTTACGGAAACTTTGTAAGGTGAACGTAATTTTCTGTCAATGTCAACTTTCAATTGTCTGTAATCTTGTCTTCAGACGTAATGTCGCATTGCTGGCTTATTCCTGGGAACATATCTGCCTAACTTCGCAAACCGTTCGTCGTCATTTTGTTAAAGTTTTGCATTGGTTTTATATTTCTGCTCAGCCTTAACTTCGATTCATTTACTTCATCTTTTGTCAAGAAATGTTGAATTTGACATTCAAACAGTGCCATAAATACTCTGAAGGGATGTATCCCTAGACTGCGACAACAATTTACGAGGTTAGGCTGGAAACTAATGCACACGTGCTTGTAGGCAAAAATCAAAATGACCTTCAGAAGCACTCATGGTGGCATGTAGAAGTAACATTCCCCCTCAAAATGCATGAGCAGTTTAGAGGTCGTTACATTCATCCAGTGTATTTTGAGAAGCGGAACTATGGAGACGTGTTCTAGCGCAAAGTCAACGTGAGTTAAACAGCGTGTTATTGTCGAATTTTTAACTGCTGAAAAAGTGACTCCTACTGAGATTCATCGTCGCCTAAAGGCTGTCTATGGTGACGATGCTGTTGATAGGTCAACTGTGAATCGATGGGTGGTCAAAGCTCGTGGTTGCGAATCTGGAAAAGCCGTAATTGTTGATGAAACTTCCTTTGACTGTGTTTTTGGATGTCCACCGAGTTTATATGACCGATTTTCTGGAACGAGGGGCAATGGTAAATTCTTCTCAGTATATACAGACCCTAAAACATCTCCGACGTCGAGTTTGTCGTGTTAAAGGCAACCTGGTGCCAATATTCTTGCAATATGACTGCGCTCGTCCACACACCTCGCGCGCAACTGGAGAGGTTCTGCGAAACCTGAACTCTGAATCGATTCCAAAAACTCCTTATTCCCCCGATCTTGCGCCTTGGGATTTTTATTTTTTCCCTTAACTCAAGACACACCTCAAGGGTAATCATCACACCTCGGACGATAAGGTGAAGGAAGCTGTCAAGTCCTGGATTCGAGAAAAGTCGGAAGAGTTTTTCAGTGACGGAATGAAAAACCTTGTTGCACGTTGGGGGAAATGTGTTAGCCTCAACGGTAGCTTTGTTGATAAATAAATATATGATTTTGGAGCTTAAGAATTGTACTTTAATGCACTTTTTGCCCGATCTCGCTATATTTTTGTTCGCGTTCTAAAAGCATGTGTGTATTACTTTTCAGCCTACACTCGTACAATTTTATGACGTGTGTCTATTGAAAAAAATATGGTCGTTTATGCCATTTGTATTAATTCATACTATAATAGGATTGTTCCCAGAATGCTAACTCATGGGCCATTGACAAGCGTGCTGTTGCGAACTAGTACACATTGTGTATATTCCACCGGCATTATTTTATTCAATTAAATGCTGAAATCCTCAATTATTTCCTTTTTTGAAATACGTACTATGGAAAACTGCTATGCCTTTCAGAGACAGAAGTGGAAGGACGGCTTGTATTTCGTTTTATATTATCCCTTTAAAACTCAGTTCAGTTGTCTCTCAGCCTCATTTCTTTTCGTTTGGCAGCACGAAGTCGACTCGGGAGATACAGCGGCCGTCGATCTTCAGCTTCGGTTTGAGAACGCAGTTCTGAAGAGAGCAGATCTTCACCAATCCGGTTGTAAAGGTGAGGACGCGAGACAAGAATGTCTCGTTGTAGCATTGTTCATTGATAAACATCCCTGCGTGTAGGGGGCGAGGAAATGCAGTTGTAGTATGCATGTTCGTCTTTTGGAAGCGAAGTAAGGAAAGATTGTGGAGATAATCCCTAAAACAAACCCCTTGCTACTTTGAAACTGCTCCCCACCATGTGGACTGGCTCATATTAAAAAGAGCCTGACCACCCGGGCGTGGTCCACCGGTGCAGTTACCGTAGCGGGTGATCTGGGCACCACCGTTCGTCGGAGGGCGTCGGAAACGCTGGGCTAAGCCAGGTCGCGGCACTGCACCTTGGTCTTAGAAACTTGGGAGGCCTGTAGCTAGTCACCACTGCCATTCCGTCGGCCTCCGTGGCGTATGGCTGTACTGTTGGTGGGTACTGCTGGCCTGGGGTCTGAGGTGGGCCTGCAGAGGTAAGGTGGAAGTTGTTGCAGACTTGGGGTGGGGTCGATGCACCGGAGATGCATCTCTACGGAAGTGGGCAATTGCTGCTGTGTCCCTTTTATTAGCACTTATCGTTACATAGATAAGGTTGTCCTGAAAATAACGTCAGTAAGTGTATTACAAATCGTTTATTGAATTTTTCGTTACAAGTATTTAAACATCTTCCAAAACGGCTCCTTTTGCGTCGGTAGATCAGCTCCAGCGGGATTTCCAGCTCTCGAATGCGTTGCGGTAGGCCTCCTTCGGAATATATCCTTTAATGCCGCGGTGCAAGCTGCTTTGATCCCGTCCATTGTCCCGAAATACTTGCCTTTCAGGGGTGTTTTTTCATACGTGAAAATAAAAAAAGTCGGGGGGAGCCACGTCCAGACTGTACTTGTATAACCTTACCAGCTTATGGTACGGTGTCCCGTTTGTGGCTCCACGGAGGGTGGGGAGGTATGGAGAGACGACAGTTTTCTGGGAGAAGGACCTTTATTCCCGCCGGAAGATCCCGTCCACAAAGGGTCGAGTCGGGCGTACGCTTTCTGTGAAACAAAAAATGTGGTGTTATGCTTACTCTGAGGTGTCGTAAATTCCGGACGCCGTTGGGGTTAGTATTATTAGGTGAGCTGCACCCGCACCTACGAGGGTAATTTTAAAAGTCCTCGGATAGGAGTAGAAATAAACGACTTAACTCAGTGAAACTTTTTTATATTTCAATGTAGTCTCCCTGTACACTAATGCACTTGGTCCAGCAATGTTCCAATGTCTTGATCCCATCTCAAAGTTTGGATTCCTTCAGGTCTGTATAATAAAAGTCTACTTCGGCTGTTAGTTCTTTGTTTGAAGAGAATCTCCATCCGCTGAGGAAAATTTTGAGCTTGGGGAAGGGATGGAAATCTGATGGAACCAAATCTGGGGAATATGGCGGGTGCAACGACATTTTGTATCTTAGGTCACGTATTTTTGCCATGGCAACGACACTTGTGTGTGTACATGCATTGTCTTGATGAAAGATAATTTCTTCCTTGCCAAACCTGACCTTTCTTTTCGTGTATCTTTAGCTGTAGTTGGTCCAGGAGGTTAGCGTAGTGTTATTCAGTAATTGTTTGACCAGTGGGAAGATAATCTATTAGCAGCCTCCCTTTCGCATCCCAGAAAAGTGAAGCCATCACCTTTGTGGTCGCCCGTATTGCTTTTGCTTTCTTTGGTGGTGGTGAATCAACATTCGTCCACTGCTTTGACTCCCGTTTTGTCTGTGGGGTGGACCCAAGTTTCATCTGTGGTCACAAACCGGGGCAAAAAATCCCGTTGGTTGCTCTTAAAACGGGTCTAACATTGTTCAGAAATTTCCATCCTGATAAGTTTGTGATCCTGCGTCAAAAGTCGCGGCACTAATCTATCAGATAATTTGCCCATATCCAATTCCACTGTTAAAATGTCATATTCCCATTAATATGGCATCACTACAGCTTCATCGATTTCTAGCACTCTCAGTCTGCAATCCTCTACGACCATTTTATGCACTTTTGCAATGATTTCCGGGGTAGTGGCACATTTTGGCCTACGCCTTTCATCATCTAAGCTCTCTCGACGAAACTTAAACTCGTTTGTCTACGCGGCAACAGTTGAATATGAAGGAGCAGAGTCCCCCAGAGTGTTCTGAATGTCGGTATGAATTTCCCTTACTTTCTTACCTTTCTTTACCAAGTATTTAATTCCTGCCAAATCTCAATTTTTTCCATCTTCGCAAATCACTACACAGGAACAACAAGAGAGAGGTGTCCGCACCACAGATCTCTTCCCAGAGGACTGACGCTTTGCGTGTATACAAATAAATAATTACCTATTGCTACGCGGGAAATTTGTTGCGCTATCGCTGACACCTGGTTGTGATTCCGAGGACCTTTCAAACTATCCTCTTAATAAACAAACGTTCGGGTTGACACCTGTGTTTTATACGACCGAATAAAAGTTGAAGGAACTTTACAATACTTTTTGGTCTTCCGTTAGTAAAAGAAAGGATGCTTATAACATGGCTGAGTGTATTTACTATGATAAATTATTCATTCTTGATATGTACATTTTTAGCAGTGATTATAACCGAAAATACTCTCCTTGTTATTCATTTAAGGTTTATTTTTCGACAAAAAGGTGCGTGCGTTTGCATACTAATATTTCGACGACATGCTCAGTAAACATACCCAAATACTTCAGTGCTCTTGTTTCTTTGCTGTAGAAACTTGCTGCACTTGTTGGAGGAAATAAATAGGCGTCGAGGAAATAACACGTTCTCTCTGTCCGACTTCTCTAGCCTTTACGTCTTTCGTGCGATTCTACGCCACGTACCCGAAGGAGTCCAAGGAGGCCTTCTCCGTCAGTAATCTTCACTTGGGCCACTACGCCAAGGGATTTGCCCTGAGGGACCCACCTTCGGCGATTGGGGTCTCCGCCGGTCGTGCCTACCGCAGGAACCGCGCCGCTGCTTCCTCGAGGGACGGCAGAGGAAACCGGAGGCAACTCCATCCAGAACGGTGAGTGAACCATTTCCCTTTTGGGTTGCTGTGTCTAGTTCACACCTTCCGTTGGATGGGGCGTTCAAACTGTGTGTTTTTGTGCATCCGTTCCACGCCTTCTCTTTGAGAGCTGGCTAATGCCGTCGCAGGGATCCTCTCTATTCTTACCCAATTTTCTGAAAACACTACATCCTCTGCAAAGTTACTCATCTATCCCTAATGGACCTGGCTGTCGGTGGCCTCTCCTAATAACCAGGACTACCAGTGACCAGCCCCCTCTATCTCTCTCTGCTTTACTGGAAGTAATTGTCTCTCACAGCAAATGGATGAAGGTCCAAGTGTGGGATTTTAATTTTGCGTCAATGAAATGGTTTACGTCGTAAGTCTTAAGGATTGTTTTCAGCTTGTCATCATCTTTCCAGCCTCTTTGTGTATCATTTTCCTTGATTTCAATTTTATCCCCGAGTACTAAATACTCTGTAATTCCCCATTACCTTCGTCCTCACAATTCTGTGTTTTTTCTCTTCCATTACTTGCCCATTTATCATTAGATTTGGGATTTGCAATATTCCTTGGAGATACCGTATTCCCAAAAGAGATGTTTGTCTTATTCTCTTCTGTTCTCTCTGAATGTCGCTGCTTCCAGACGAATGTGGAAACAATGTTCGCCTTCGTAAAACTATCGCTTGCGAGCATTCATTTTATCTTAGAATTTCCTGTGGGAATGGAAAGCTCTTTGTGTTAGATCACGTTTTCTTTCGTAAAATTTACTTCAGTCCTTTATGTTGATATATTTTTGTTTGCTGTATGAAGTGTCAATTATTTTATCTGAGGTTCTTTTTTCTTATTCTGTTGGTACACGGTTAAATTTTCTGATGCGGAACTTGCCTTGTTTTTTGTTGCCTACGACATGAAACCCAAGCTTCATCCTAATCCTTTGAATGGCAAAAGCACGAAGTCCAGTGCGAGAATTAATTAGGTAATAATGTGATTGTGCATGATTTTGCGGTGTAAATGTTTTCTTCAAATGTGGAAAATTAGATGGAATTGAGTCGTTGCACGAAACATTAGTCGCGAAGATTTCAGGATCTTGGATAATCAATCCGTGACAGATAACTACTTAAATATACAAGGAACATAGCCACGGTCGTGAATCAATGAAACAAAAAAATGCCGAGACCGTAAACTTGGTCAAGTTTCGTCTTGAGAGCAATCTTTGGTACATTCCATATTCCTGCTTTTACGTAGTCTGCCCAATAACTATTCGAACTGGTGCAATCTGGCGGCCATGACGCGGACTATAGCTTCGCCCGCCAGCGGCGGTAGTTGCCTGAGACCCAATGAGCCATCTGTGCTCGGCGGATTGACGCCAGCGTATGCGTATGATGCCAGTTATGTTAGTTTCTGTTGACCATGTTTTTATTGTTTGTCGAAAATGGAGATTGACGAAATCACGAAGCAACGAATCAACATCAAATTTTTGGTGAAGTGCGGTAAACGTTATCAAGAAATTACTGAAATGTTGAAAGCTGTGTACGGTGAAAATGCTGTGAAGAAAACATGCGTTTTCAAGTGGATTAAGCGTTTTAAAGATGACCGATAAGGCGCCACGGATGATGCAAGGGCGGAACGACCTTCAACCGCTTGTGTTGACGACAATATTGATCGTGTGCGGTCCCTTGTCCTTCGTCCGATCATCGAAACACTGCCCGAGTGATAGCTGATGAATTGAATTTAGGAAAATCAACAGGGAACACTATTTTAACCGAACATTTGGATTTAACATAAATGTGTGCAAAAATCGTGCCCAATCTGCTGACGCCAGATCAAAAGTTGAAAAGAGTTGACAAGTTACCGACGGGAAAAATTCATTTGAAACCGATGCTGGACTTCTAAATAGGGCAATCACTGGAGATTACAAGGGCTCTCATCCACATCGAAGAAATTCTTTCGCGATGCTGTCTGGTCCTGGACCTTTCCTATCTTTTATTTTTCAGAGCATCAGTTGTACAGCCAAGATATCTCGAAATACGTTGTGATAAATAACAACTACTGATGTGCTATGCCTCTCAGCAATGATATTAAAATTCCTTTTTAAGAGGGGTATCTTAACCTTATCTAATCATATGTTTGAGCTCCATTTGCCCATTGAGTTATTTTATTTGCGTTCTAAGCTGTCGCCATATTTGTTTTTGAAGGCATGAACTCATTTGCCATTCTTTTGGACCTTTCCCGCTTACTTCTTAAATTTGTATTTCTAATATTTTATCTCATTACGAGTAGCTCTGCATGGTTCATAAGTTTCTTTAGCGCATAATATTAGAGATAGGCTTTATTTTTTCTTCCCAATTTTCCTCAATGTGTTCACAAAGCCAAGATGTCTTATTGAGTTCTGATGCTCGATCTGTTTATGATGCGCATCCCAAGTGACCTTCAACTGTCGCCTCTTTGACATCACACTTGAATTTCTTCAAGAGATCACAAGTTTGTGTTAATTTGCTTATAAATGGTGATGCTTATTTATTGTCTTCCGTCGGTGGCGGTCTGCTGTTGTGCTTCCGGGGCGTTTCAGCAGGCGCCGACTCCAAAGTGCCCGGGGAGGCGGCAATGAGAGTCCGGATCGCAAGGGTCGCGAGGGCCGCGCGCAGATGCTGCTCATCTCGGAGTACGCCAGCGGGATGAAGGAGCCCAAGAGCAGGAAGCAAAAGCAGAAGGCCGTTCCGTGAGAGAGTTGGTGCTGGAGTGCGCATGCGTAGTAGTAACGGCAACAGTCATTTTGCTCGCCGCTGCCGTCTTCGGCCCAAGTCTCTCGGACCTTCTGCTCACCTGCTCAACACGATTGGCTCAGCAGAGCAGTTTATTATTGCATCCTTCCCTGGTCCACCCGTACCGTTTTCGAGTTCAATTGGCCTGCTTCAGTTTCACCGAGAACTAACTGGATGTCCTGCAGCGTTCGATGTTTATTGATAAATTCCAAGAAACCTTTAAAGCCCCCAAAATTTCGGAGTTTAAGAGGACGCCTCGATAGCTTAACTAGCTAAAGCTCTCGACCGAGAGATCCGGGTTCGACTCTCGTTCTAGAGGAACGATATATTTAAACTCGGAAATTGTTGCATCGTTTTAACCCAAGTGTGAATGAATGGAATGTAATTGTATCGACAAGCCCTTCATCTAAATTTCACGATTGCAATTAGATTGGTTTAACCGTTTCAGAAAAAAAATACTCGCACGTTTTGAAAGTATGTTGTTTTACATACTTCATTTATTTACTCATTCTTTCTTCTGAAAATTATTCCAGCGTAGATTTGTTTTTATGTAGATTGGGCAGGACAAGATTTCAACATTCTAAGAAATGACACTCCGAAGATGGGGTTAAGCAAGGAGCCGAATGGTACACGAGGTTTGACTATCCTACGGACGGGCTATGGACTTGCTATGCTCGGGCGAGTTTTCTCTTAATTGGTCCATTTTCGAAGGTATTGACCCTAAGCAAATGCTTTACGTGAGCTAGCGGTGAACTGGGCCGATGACCTTTTAGGTCTCTTTGAGTTTTGTTATATTGATGGTATTCCCGATGTGCGTATCGAGTTCCTTGGCCTCCTTGGCCTTCTTGGTCGGAGCTCCATCGGATTGTCACTTGGAAGTTGGCACAAGTGGGAGTAAGTATCCTGAAGAACTCGAAATTGCCGATCCGGAAACCACTTGGTACTTGAGTTTTTTTTCCACTCGAGTGGGAAAACAATTGTGTTCAGGAAGGGAAGACAATTCATCAGATTTCATCGAAATCTTTTGTCAATGTTTGGCTGGAAAATATTTTTGAGTGGGCGAATGCGAAGGAATTTGTTTTGCGTTTTATGGATCGATGGATGGGTGTGCGTGAATATGGTGGCAAGGAAATGGTTTTTTAATATTTGTATGTGAATTTCAAATATATATTGTTGTATGTGTATAAAAAATATATTTTATTCACTTTTTACATTCTAGGGTTATTTAATTATTTCCAGGAATACTCTTTTTTCTGAGTTGTACATTACTTACCACTATCACCCATTCACTGCAACGGAAGTGTAATGGCCCCGGCTGATTGAAATTATTCTTCATGCATTATTTTCGCCCTACTCGTTTGATATTTATGCAGTCACGTGCATTCGTTGAGAGGGAAGTTGTTAAGTATGCTGATCACTTGGGTTTGTTCCCTTCTAAGGGTGGTGGACTAATACCCCCCACCACACGCCCTTGCGGTGGCTTGCGGGATGTTGTGTAGATGTACAGGGTGCGTTCCAAAAGTGATGCAATTGAATTTCCCGCGCCGCTCCTATTGGTCGGAGTGGGATAGAACCGCTTGGAGAAGGAGGGGGGGCGCTAGGCTTTACCGCAAAACAAGTCTCAGTGCTCTTCAATCTGTGGAAGCGGCAGGACGACAGTTATTGTAAAACTCTGCGCGCCGATCGTGTCGCGAAAAAAATGGAAGCGACGATCGAGCAACATTAAGCAATTGCTAAGTTTTGTGCTAAACTGGAAAAAAATCTATTGATGAGACCAACAAAATGACTCGTGAGCCATGCGGGGACTCTTTTCTGTCCTACTCACAAGTTTTTTCGGGGTTAAAGGCTATTAAGGAGGGCCGGGAAGAGGTTCACGACGAGTAACGCTCTGGGCGGCCGTCAACCAGTAAAATCGACAACAATGTGACTCGTGATCGACAATTGCTGGACTCTAACCGTCGATTGATTATCAATATGGTTTCCGATTACTTCTACTTGTCGTCTATTGTTGTATTTCGCATTGTTACTGAAGATTTAGATATGAGAAAAGTTTGCGCCAAACTCGTGTCCAAGGTGTTTGCCAAAACGCGCTACGAGTCCGCGAGTTCCTGGCAAAACACCAGGTGCCAAAGCTGTCCAATCCCCCCCTTTTAGTCCTGACGTCGCCCCAGCAGACTTCTTCTTGTTCCCTCGGATTAAGGCAGCCCTGAAAGAAACGATCTTTATCGCCCATAGAAGAGATCTAATCAGCCGTGACGAAGACCTTGCGAGAAGTCCCCGAAGACGCCTTCCAGGGCCCGTACCGGTCATGGCAGAGTCGCTGGAAAAAATGTGTACAGATCCAAGGACAGTACTTTTGAGTATTTGCGCAAATATGTTAAATAAATTACTACAAGAAAAATAATTGCAATACTTTCGGAACGCACCCTTTAGATGTCGCCTACTGGATTGCCAAGTTGTGGATCCGGATTACTTTCCCGGTGTTGGAGGTATTTTTGTGGCATTTTGACCTGTACTCGACCAGTGCCACATGACTTACGCCACAAGTGCCCATACCCATCGATTAGTGCGTTGAATTCTGGATCCGGTGGTGAATTTTGTTGGTTGGTTGCACCGTGCCCTCCAAAAGCTTTCCTCGTGTTCCATATTGTACCCTTGCCCTCTTCTCGTCGTTACGGGTTGGTATCTTCAAAAGGACCGTCTGACATGTATCCTTAGGAAACGGTGCTAGTTTGGAAGGGGACGCAAAAAAGACGCACTGCGGGAGGATGAGGAAAACCATGTGATTTGTTACCTATCCGCAGATCCGCACCAGCGAATTTAAAAACGTTTGCTGGAGATTGGTTCTAAGTTCGATTAAATTGCAATGAAAGTTATTTGAAGATGTTAACTTCTCACTGGTAACTGCAATAAAAAGTTATAATTCCTATTGGAGACGAAATACTAATAGTTACCAAAGAATCGACTGCATACACAATTTGCGACACAAGAGAAGTGTAAGATATCTTGAATTGCCTGATTTTTTTTATCATTGCCTCGAATATCATAACTTTTCTACTACTCTACGGATTGCGGTCCTCGATCGAATTACACAGTTAGTTATTGGCTATATATTGAAGACCTATGACTCACCCTCGGTCATATCGTCGGAATTTATTTTACCTACGAGGGTCATCCGGAAAGTAGTACCCGTTCGTGAAATAAAGACACAAAAGTAAATATTAACAAACATAAAAAATTTTATTTGAAAGAGGATACTTTAAACTACTTCTCAACATAATCTCCAAGCAAATTAAGGCATTTGTCATAACGTGTGACAAGTTTCTGTATTCCTGCTGCATAGTCCTTCGCCGCCAGCTCATTGAGATACAGGGTCACTCCTTCTTTAAGTTCTTCATCGCTGTCAAATATTTTTCCTGCCAAAAAGTCTTTAAGCTTTGTAAAGAGATGAAAATCTGAAGGGGCCAAGTCCGGGCTATACGGTGGATGGTCGAAAGTTTCCCATTTGAATTGCTGCAAAAGTTTTTGTGTTATCCCAGCTGCATGAGGCCTGGCATTGTCATGAACGAGAATGACACCAGTAGACAATAGACCTCGCCGCCGATTTTGTATTGCCCGCCGTAATTTCTTTAATGTTTCACAATACGCATTGGCATTAATAGTGTCTCCACGGGCCATAAAATCAATAAGCAATACACCTCGTCGATCCCAGAAAATGGTTGCCATGAGTTTCCTGGTGGACAGAACTGTCTTGAATTTTTTTGGTTTGTTTGGTGAATGAGCATGATGCCACTCCATCGACTGTCGTTTACTCTCAGGTGATGCATAACAAACCCATGCTTCGTCACCAGTAATTATGCGAGTCAAGAAAGAGTCTCCTTCATCAGAATAACGTCCCAAAAACGTCAGTGCTGCAGCCATACGCTTGGTTTTGTGCTCATCTGTAAGCATGCGAGGGACCCATCTTGAACAAATTTTTGCATAATGCAGATGGTGTTTAACAATTTCATGAACAATTGTTCGAGAAACATTGGGAAAATGCTCACAGATGTCATCAATTGTGACGCGCCGATCGTTCCTCACGAATTCGTCAACTGAGCTCACCAGTTGGTCCGTAATGACAGACGGTCTCCCCGAACGCTCATCGTCGTGTGTGTTCCCCCTCCCCATGTTGAAGTTGCGACACCACCGCCGAACAGACGACTCGTCCATTACATTGTCTCCATACACCTCCTTTAATTGGCGATGAATATCACATGGGCGAACGTTTCTTGCATTGAGGAATTTAATCACTGCCCTCACTTCACAACTGGCGGCGTTCTCAATTTTTTTAAACATTGTAAACAATCACAGAAACAACACAGGCAATGCTAGCGTCACGCAACTTGGCTCAGAGAAGGCAGACAAGCCACTGAAGCTATCTGACCTCGTCCAGCGGCTACTCGCGTCGTCAGCACTTCATGCGGCACGAACGGGTACTACTTTCCGGATGACCCTCGTATTACCGTGTATTTCGTCAAAGAAAAAAGCCAAGTTAAACGTTAAAATAGGCGGGTAAAAACTAGTGCAGGTGTTCCATAGTTTACGTATCTCGGAAGTGCCATGGACCAAATTGGTCAAATTACTATTTATTTATTTAACGACTTTATTGGGGCGAGATTGAGATTTCAGAGTCCCTTCTTCCATCTAACCCTTACTCATTACATTGAAAACAATTACAAACACCCAAGGAGGCATTAGGCTACAAGGAACACCAGGGACAAAATGAGAAGAATTGCGATAGGCAATGGAGCTTTCACGTGGAAGAGGGAATCCATGGCAGGAACTTGATGCCAAGAAAAGGCTCTTGAGAACTTTAATTCGGGACACAATGTTGTACGGCGCAGAAAAATGGTAATTGAAGCAGGATGATGGGCGTAGATTGGAGGATTTTGAAATATGGGTGTGGAGAAGGTTAAGAAAACAGCAGGGAAAACAAGCGAGGAAGTGCTGGTAAGTGTAAGGTTGGCGAGGGGAAGAGATTGTTGGGAGAAATCCTAAGGAGGCTGGAGGACAAAGATGGATGCAAAAGGTTTTGATTGGCAGTGGGCTGTTGAAGACTGTGATCTACATCCACACAATACCCTGCAAGCCGTCGCAAGGACGTATGGCAGGGAGGGGTTGGTCACTAGCAATTCTATGTATATTTCCTCATGCACCTAGTTCTCCGCGATCCACCAAAACCCACGTGGAAAGGGCGCGACGGAACACCAATCATGCAACATGCCTACAGTTCTTACTAGTATTACATGGTTAGCAGCTATTCCTATGCCTATACAATGAGGACAAGGAAATACGATAAAAGAAGGCAGGCGCTCATGCTATTCAGACACTTATTGCCGGTTAGTATTCTACGCATTCCGGACTAGCAATTCACAAATACAAGTCAATATATATTTCCCCTGCATTTCTCCCCCCGCCCCGCGGGGCGGGGGGAGAAATGCAGGGGAAAACGTTAGGCAAGCGAGGAAGGGGGGGGAGGAATAGGATAGGGAACGTTAGGCAAGCGAGGAAGGGGGGGGAGGAATAGGATAGGGAACGTTAGGCAAGCGAGGAAGGGGGGGGAGGAATAGGATAGGGAACGTTAGGCAAGCGAGGAAGGGGGGGGAGGAATAGGATAGAGATGTTGGAGGAATGAAGGAGGAAGAACGTATACAGAGATGAAGAGGGACTTAATGTAATGTTAGATGTTGACTCTTGTTTTGTTAGGAGTGCCAAGGAAATTGTCGCTGTACCGTTTGGCTATTGTGTCCATCCAAAACCTACCTTAGCCTGTAGATCACCGTTAATAATAATAATAATAGTAGATGTGTCAGGAAGCGCTTCGTTATCGATTAGGAAATGTGACGTTAAGCCAGCCATCTTCGATGCTTTATTCAACTAGTGGTTATTATTGTGTCGAAGATTTAGGATTGGGGGGGGGGGCGTTGGAAGGAAGAAAGGTTTGTGCCAAAGGAAGAAAAGGCGTGTGTACATTTCCGAGTTTCACATTCGTGTGCGTGTCATTGGGTGTTCGGCGTCCTACTCCGGTCAGTCAGCAGCAGGCGGATCGGTTGCCGGACGATAGAGAGAAGAAGGGGGCACCGGAGTGTGGATTCGCGGGAGAGAGGTGGTTGGGGGCGGGGGCGACGAGATTTCGGGAGGGGATGGATATTCGGGGGAGAGAGGGCAGAAATGCCAACCGAACAGAGTTCCTCTCCCAATTGTGGTGCTTGCATACAGGTACGTGCATTGACGGATAGGAACAACTCCCCCCTGGGTTTTAATAGCCGCGTTTCTGTTTTGTCCGAGCACTTGCGAAATACCGTCACACTCGTATACACCCGTATCACTGTTGTGTTATTGCTCATTTGTTGAAGTATTTATGTGGATATTTTCAGTCTACCAATCAATGAAAGGAGATAGTTGGGAGAAATCATCAGGAGGAGGGAGAACAAAGATCGATGCAAAGGCTTTTGTTATCACATTTTGATTGAATTCCTGGGATAAAAACGACACAACAGTTGAATGATTTCGTTCAATTGTTTTCAAGAATATCAGCGTGTAATACGTATGTGAAAACTTATTTTCCTTTGTCAGGTATGTTATTTCTAAGAGGTTTTTCGAAAAATTCAAATTTTATGCCACTTCACGACTCTTCCCAAGTACGAGGGTAGGCTGAAAAATAATGCACACATGCTTGTAGACCACGAACAAAATTACCTTCAGAAACACTATTGGTGGCATGTGGAAGTAACATTCCCTCTCAATACGCATGTGCAGGTTTGAGGTCTTTCCATTCATTCAGTGTATCTTGAGAAGCGTGTTCTAGCGCAACGTCAACGCGAGTTAAACAGCGTGCTGCTGTTATCGAATTTTTAACTGATGGAAAAGTGACTCCTACTGAGATTCATTGTCGTTTAAAGGTTGTTTATGGTGACGAGGCTGCTGATAAGTCTACTGTAAATGAATGGGTGGTAAAATTTCGTGATTGCGAGCTTAGGAAAAGCCACAGTTGTTGATGAAACACGCAGCGGACGTCCGATCACTGCCACAGACGATAAACATCGCAAACTCGTTTAAGATTTGATTCAAAATGACCGGCGAATCACTCAAAAGCGTATCGAAAACCATATTGGAATATCCAATGTGGAACGCGACGGCTTCATTATTGAACAATTGGGATAACGTAAAATCTGTGCACGATGGGTACCACGCCGTCTCGCTGACGAGAACAAACAAAACCCTCATTATTGCCCCGGTCTTGCGCCTTGCGATTTTTATTTTCTTCCTCAACTTAAGAGACAACTCAAGGGTAATCAGACGATGAAGTGAAGGCAAAAGTTCGATGACAGCACGCTGTTTAACTCGCGTTGACATAATAGCACCAGGACACGTCTCCAATTCTTCCGCTTCTTAAAATACACTGGATGAATGTAACGACCTCAAACCTGCGCATGCGTGTTGAGGGGGAATATTGCTTTCACATGCCGCCAAAGGCTGGGCGTAGCTGGGTGATATATAGTATTGTTAGCACTCACTCCTCGGGTAGTTTACCTGTTGGCCCTTTTCATCATGATTGAGCAGCTGGGAGTAGACGTGTGACTAACTCCGATACATCGATATTGATTTTAATGAAAAATGCAAGGTTGAGAATAGTGTTTTTCATGCACCAAAACACAAGTGTGTTTGTAAATGAAATGACCTTGTCAGGCGGTAATGGACACAGATTTTAAGGTGACGGAGTTTTATTTACGAGAGGACACTTTCAATTCAGTAGTCTTAATGATGCCATCCGCATTCAAAGGATGATCGACGATGTATTTCATGAATGCGAACTGAATCCTTCTCCTTTTTGGCGAACAGTCTGCAGCCCGTTGCTTACTCGGCATGCACTGAATGCTCATCGATGGTAGCCTCAATTTTTTGAACTTATTCTCCTTCTAGTGTTTTTTTTATTTGGTGATACGTGGGTCGTTCAATTAGTCCTTAGGAAAAAATAGAAAAACAAAGTGTTTTGGGTAGATTTGTGTGTATTTTTCAACATAATCCCCTTTTTAGCTCGATACACTTTTCCCTGCGTTTATACATCTTTTTAGACCGCCCAAAAAGTCGGTTTGGGTCCTCAAAATAGATATTTACATATTTCAGTAGTCTGAAAGCCACCGCAAGGGAGTGTGGCAGGGGGGGTGAATAGAAACCAGACTAACTTTGACCCTTATATTTCTACCCCTACCGCGGTCGGACAATGCTATTATGATCCCTTATCGTTAGTGGAACAAATGACACCTCACATCTATCTGTTCTACACTCAATCTCCCTAATTTGACGTGCATGATCTCTCCACTGAAGTGCGTTGGTGGTCGTAAGTAATGCACTTCCAACATCACTGCTTAAGAGACGTCCTTCCAATTTATGTAAGCTATTTAATCTGTAATTTAACCTTCGCTCCGACAGTGATTCCCAGCCTAGCTGCTCTAACATTACTTTGGATACGGTACTAAGTTTATCATAACAACGTTTTACAAATCTAGCTCCTCTACGCTGCACGCGGTCCAGTTAGGTAATCAATCCAACTTCACAAGGATTCCATATATTAGCAGCATATTCTCAATGAGGCCTAACCAGTGTAAGATAATATTTATCTTTGACCTTTTCATCAGGTTTACCCTGTACTCTTCTAATTAATCCTAATTTTTTTTTACTTGCCCGCATATTCCCCGCATGTGTTTTAACCAGGAGAGGACGTGAGTGAGGGTAACGCCTAAATATTTAATCGAGTCTACACATTGTGTTTTGGTGTTCCCGATGCAGTAGGCGTTCAGAAAGGTATTGCTCTTTTTCCAACAAAAACATGGATTTAGGTTCAGCCTAATGAAGTTTAAAATCCCTTGTACCTCATTTTCATCGGTCAGACCCTAAGAGAAACAGTTATCACTTTTTTGTCCCTTTGAAACCTATGAAAATTCATTGTTTTTGAGCAGTTCAAAGAAAGTTACGTTTACCACTATATGACTCCTCTAACAATTGCTCCAATATGGCAGTCAAAACAGGTACGGTTAGTTACAAAATGTGTTATAAATACCATATTTATAAAAAAATGATACTCAGTGGTGTGTAGCATGTATCCTTACTATAAGAGGGAAATTATATTGAAAAAAATAATATTTCAATAAAAGACTTGCGAATATTTTAAAGTTAAGTTGAGTGATGCCAGAGAACAATCTTACTTAGCTACGTACTTAAGACGAACTTCTCAGTGGTACAAGCCCTTTCAGAAGTGTTTTTACCAACAAAACGGATAAACATTTTCTGAATATGTATTCCAATACAATAATCATCTGTATTTCGAAGAAGTGATTCAGAAAATTTAATAAGTTTGATCTTATTGTTATTATTTTTAGGCATCGCTAATCGACTTTCAGCAACAGCTTATGGGTCAAATGGAAGCATTTGGTCTCAATTTCGCCCAAACAAAGACCTTTATCTATCTATTAAATCTAGCCAGATCAATGGTACAATGCTCGACCGAAACTTCTTGTGACTGCTCCACCATTGATTTAACTTACTACATCTACATAATACCCCGCAAGCCACCGCAAGGGCGTGTGGCGGGCGGTGTTAGGACACCACCCATAAAAAGGAACAAAACCGCATGCAAAACCAACACATCCATGCAAAGCTATGCCTACAGCGGCATATGCATTCATGCAAAAATACTTTAATTCTAAATGCATGCAAATACATATACTATCATCTAACAAAAAATTGCACCTTAGGATGCAGTAAGAAATGTATCCATTAACGCGCTAGCTAGAATTTGAAAAGTAGGAAGGCGAGAACCTCATATTTCGATTTAAATAATATTTCATTCCTTCGCGGTCACAAATTTGTTCATGAGCTTCCACATTCCGTCTCTTTCTTTAGTTAGTTGTCGCTTGAGGTTGGCCCGGCTATCGATTTCGGTTGAAGGGAGATTCAGAGATGAATTTGTTGTGATAATGATTCAACAGTCATTATTAATGCGATAAATATATGGGGGGAACAAAGCGATGTTGTGGAGAGGTGTGTGGCACTTCTCATTCGCACTGAACCATATTCAGAATGATTTCCACACTCTTGAGCTTCTCCACTGCTCTACTTAATGACTAATGATATAAGCGCTTTCCATCATATGAATTATGTTTAAAATTTGATTTCCTTCTCTTTATGTTGGCATGCTGCGATGCCCTGATAGCTTAAATTTAAATTTCCACAAATACAACGCGGCCAACCCCGATACCAGTGATCTTACGACATATTGCGGAGAAAAAAGAAAATCTTTGAGGAAACGTCAATTAATTACTATTCTCCAAATGACGCTTGTGTTTGGGTGGACTTCTTAATTTGAATTAATTAATAGTTCTGGAGTTTTCTGGCAAACATATTTTCTCCAGTAGTTTAAAAACTTAGTAGTATTTCTTAAAATTTTAAAACGATTTTCCATCTTGAATTGGCATTATTGGCGGTCGCGATCGTCTTGATCGTGGGCTCGATGGAGGAGAGGTTTTATCCAAAGGTCATCCAGTTATTTTAATGTAAATACTTAATGTCAAGAAAAACGTTGCTTGCAAAAGAGACAAATGATCTGTTCTATTAATGGGAGGGTTCTTGTTCACGTGGGAACGGGGATTCGAATCCCGGAGGCGGTAGATATTTTTCAGTGGTATCTCGATCCCTGCTTGAGGTGCTTTATGGAGGGCACTTTGAGTGAGTTCGCGGTCCGTCGGATGGGACGTTTAGCTGCGGACCCCTTAGCGCCTTTCGCGAAGAGTAGGCTAATGCCGGCCTCCACCCTTCATCCTTTCCCGCCCTAATGGCGTCAATGACCTTAGCTGTCGGTCGCCTCCCCATAAAACTACTACTACAATTCCTTTTCACGTCTTCGTGAAATTTGACAGAATAGTTTATTAATTTGGAACACGCCTGAAGAAATGATTCGCTTTGGGAACATGTGATTTCACTTTCGGTCTCTCTTAGAATTTAAAGAATTTTTATAGTTTCTAACTTCATTGAGCTGTCCTGATTAACATAAAGGAAACTTACAAGTGTAAGCTCGACATCGGAAGAGCATAAAGTTTTTTAGTGTAAGTTTTGAGGAGGTTTTTCTTGGTTTTTGATCGCCTTTTGAAGGAACCTGCAAGATTGGTCGAAGTGCGGACGAAGGATCAATGGTGTGGCGTAAAAACTGCGGCTCTTTTCTGGTGGTTGCTTGAATCTTAATCCGTTGAAGCAGCCTTCATCAACGCTCTCACGCTGTTATTGTACTTCAATGACATTCCAATCATTACCTGCAGTCCTTCCTTCGCCCAGGTTGTTTATCTCTAGGAGAGCGTGGATTCGCCGCCTCCGGTGCGTGGCGTCCATCGCCCCTTCGCTCCTCGCAAGGCGAGGGCAGCCGAACTGAAACAAAAAAGGGAGGAATTGCGTCGGCCAGGGTGGGGAAAAACCCCGAGATTTTCGACCGAAAAACGAGAGAAAATGCCTCAAAACGGGAGCAGTCGGAAAGAAAGGGACGGGTCCGATTTCGAGAGAGGATCCGGGAGAGTTGGCCGCCCTAGATGGGAGGGACGAGATAGGGGAAGGGAGTGAAGGGGGGGGGGAGAGCTCGGAATGGAAGGGTCGGCACGAGGGAAGGGGGTAGGGGTAGAAGAGAGATAAGGGAGGGGGTGGACCTCGGGCGGTGTTTGATGCGCGCGGGGGCGGAGGGAAGGGGTGGGGGTGAGGCAGTCAGTCAGTCGGGGACGGCGTGCGCAGAAAAGGGTGCGTGGAAGAGAGTGGCGGGTGCGGGAAGGGAGGGGGGGCATTGGGGTGCGGGATTGGAGAAGATCCGAGGGGGGTTTCGGGAGAGGAGTCGGGGGAGGCAGGGGTTGGCAGGGGCGATGGGGGAGGGGGCGAGGCGTGACCACTCATGCGGCACCGAGGGATTGCCTGGAGAAGGGAGGGGGACTGCGCCAGAGGAAGTTAAGAGTGTGTGCGGGGCGAGAGGGGAGGGGGAGGGAATATTAATGGGTTAATGAAAGGAAAAGGAAAGGGGATGAAAGTGGCGAAAGGGGGCCCGAGCGCTTGGGGGCACGGGAGGAGGGAGAGGGAAGTGGGGGTTGGAAATTGAGAGAATAGAAACGGAATTGCAGATAAACGGAAGGAAGGAAGGAAGGGGGTAGGAGTGAGAGAGAGAGATAGAGAGACTCGCTCTTAGAGAGTGGGTGAGATGGATAGCAGAAGACGTAGCGAGTGAAATGACGGAAGGGATAGGGAGTGGCGGCAGGGTTCAGTGGCTACGAGGCACGGGAGCGCGCGAGCGGGGGAAGAGGAGGCGGAAGTTGAAATAAGTAATTGATGGAGGGAAAGGGGGTGTGTGTGGGAATGGGCCGTGTTTGCCGGCAGGGTAAAGCGTAAATTCAATGAAATGAATTACACTGAAATGGCGGCGGCGTTTGCGAGGAGGTTGAGCGAGAGAAAAAGGAATCGGGACATAAATACAAAAGGTCGCACTCGATGCCAAACCTCTCCGCGAGATGTGCTGCCTTTCTTCTCGGCTCAGCCGCCAGAATGAGATGTTTTCTCCGACGTAGACGAACGCTCTGCGTAAACGGCGCCGGGAGGACTTCCCTCGAAACGTCTCTGGCTCGAGAAACCGCGCCGTATTTTTCATTCGACGCGAGTTGGAATGGCGTGAATTGGGAATCGAACCGGCGCCTCTCTCGGGTCGAGTGACGGGAGATTGCTTTTATAGTGCACTGGACACCCGTCTCAAAGGCGACCGCTAAGGTGCTACAAATCTGCTTCAAATTGTAGTCAGCATTTCTTTTCAATGTCTGTCTGTCTCTCTCTGTTTGAGTGTCGTAGGAAAATAATTCCAGATTCACGCCCTTCAAGCAATTGGCGATAAACTGCGTATTCACTGAAACTCGATTTCGGTTGGATTTTCCCTTCTAATGCCAACCTGCTCGGCCAACTAGTTTTTTTTTAAACATAATTGGGGTAAATTCGATTGAACAACATAACCGGTAATTAACTTTATTTCGGATTATTGCGGTGCCGATATCCACCTACGTACACCAGCACATTCACCTACAAATGTGTCAGATCGCTGAAGTAAAAAAAGCAATGCACCTTAAGTTAGTTGGTGGTACCTGAGGATGACACCTTACGTTGAAACAAGTCGTAACTAATAATAATAATTTGGTGGAAAGATACACTGCTTTTTACTTCAGTTATAATAAAAATAACACAACATTAACCTGAAAATATCGAATATAATCCCTTAAACTAGTTCCCTTGTATAATTCGATTTTCGTTCACTACTTCGATTTCTTATTATTATGATTCCATGATTTTCCAAGCAAGAACGGAAATTTTATGTATCTATCCGTGCTGGAATCTATCTCCCTTATTTTATCTTTGTGGTCTAATCTACCCAAAGGGTGTAAGGTCAATAATTCTCTTTGTGTCATAGTTCCAACTCTTGTGTTCAGAACCTTTCTCAAAAGGTTCAAGTCTCGCTTGCTCTCATCGCGTCTCAAGTGGCTGCCAGCTTAATTCTCTTAACGGCCTTTCACACATGTCTGCTTATCGTAGAAATGTGTGACGAATCTGGCGGATTTTCTTTGAATTTTATCTAATTTTTTTGTATTTCTAAGGTGTATCAGGAATAATAGCGGTCCTATAGCACTTTCCTTGCGGCACGTCTGAAGTTTAAGTGCGCCTATAGTGAACTCGACCCCTCGACGACTACCTTTTGTTGACGATTAGGTAAGAGGTCCATAATCCAGGTTAACAACTAAGAGGACTGTAATCTTTGGCTGGTCTCGTATTTGTCAATCCTCTCCTTGTCTCATCGTTAATTATTAAACTTAAAAAAGTGCGTAGCGATGACTTTTTGGAAAAAGAGTGATTCCCTCCCGAACACCTACTGCATCGGGAACACCAAATCGCAATGTGTAGACTCGATTTAATACCGAGGCGTTACCCTCGCTCCCGATCTCTCCAGGGTGAAAAACATACGGAGAATATGTGGGCAAGCTAACAAAAAATTAGGATTTGTTAGAAGAGTACTGGGTGAATGTGATGAAAAGGTAAAAGAGAAATGTTTTATTTCGCTGGTTATGCCTCATTAGGAATATGCTGCAAGTATATGAGATCGTCACGAAGTTGAGTTGGACTGAGTGCCGAATTGGATCGCGTTCAGCGTAGGTAGAAGCTGGATGTGTAGAACTATATTATGATAAACTTGAAAATATTAGAGGAGCTGGGCGGGAGTCAATCACGGAGCGAATGTTAAATTATGCATAGAGTAAATCTCCTGGATAAAATTGGAAGGATGTCTCTTCAACAGTGATGATGAAATGTATTATAACCCACACCGTACTACGGTAGGTGGGATCAGTTCGATAAAATTAGAGAAATCAAGTGTAGAACAGAAATATTTAAGATGTTATTTCTTCTTGAACGAGGGATCAGAAAAACATTTTCCGACCGCGGAAGGGTCAAATTAGTCCGGTGTGATATTTCCAATAGTCTGGTGTTATATGTTCAGTATATATATTGTAACACGTGTAGTCTGGTGTGATATTTATGACAGTCTGGTGTAATAATTCACCCCCTGACACACACCCTATCGGTGGCTTGCAGAGTACTGAGTTACTGCTACTCTTTTACACCATAATATATTAGTTGGTTCATCGATTACTCATGTGTGGCTCTGGCGAATGCTTTAATCTAGTTTAAAATTCATCATCAGCCTATGTAATATATCCCCCCCCCCCCCGAGTTCAGGATATATGAATGAAAAGACCCAGTTGTGATTCGCATGATCTGCTTTCCTTAAACCCAGGCGATAACGGCTGAGTAAATTGATTCTGTCGAGAAAGGATCTTACGCCAAACATTATGTTCTAACATTTTCCTGTGTATCAGTGCTAAAGAAATCGGTCAGTGGAAATCCAGTAAACCCAGGGATGCGTATATATTTACCGCTCGGGTGCTTCATTGCTTGGGAAAACCTTCGTCGTGGTGCACCTACTAGATCCGTTTCTAAGTCAAGCGCAAAACAGCCGAAGTTTCATCTTCGTGTTACAGCTTCTGTAGAAGAGCTTAACAAAAAGGCTCATTTGGGCTGCTGAAATGAGCAGAGGAGGATGAGTAAATCTGACCGAAGGGGAAGGCCGGAATCCCAAGGGACAAGCGTGCGCATGGATGCTATTTCATCAATTAGTCCCCGTCAAAATTTGTTGGGAGAATTCATCTCGAGCCTGATTGTCATACAAATAACCACCACTCTTGCGTTTGCATACTTTGGGAAGTAGATGGACACGAATGTGATAACATGTATTCTAACCAGGTATGTGTTGAATATGTTGAGAGGGAAAATGGCACCGAATGCTTCTCATGATTTTTCAAAGTAAAAAAAAGTTGTCCTTTTGATTGATTGATTGATTGTGCCGTTCAAATTTTACATCTGCTTTCCCATTTCCTTAATTAATATAACATTGCCGTAAAAGTTTTATTCTCTATTAAACATTTTTATTTGATCACGAGACCCCCACATCCTTATTCCGATTTATTTCATCTTCTATCTTTCATCTTCTATCTGGTTTCTTCTTTTTTATTACTCATCATAATTTTCGAATATAACATGTTTTTCACGCCCTTGGTGGCAGTGAAGCAGCTGCCGGCAAAGGAGATGCATTAGACCGGTCACAGCCGGCCGCCGCAAAGGGCCACTCATCCATCCAGGCCCTGGCATATCCACCACTCCTTTATCCTAACTTTGAATGCATGAGAAAACGGAAGTTCTCCTCTCATCTATCTCGGGCTGAAAAATCCTTAAACGGAACGGCTTCCGAAAAGGGCATCCACTTCACACTGCATTTTAGGAATTACTTCCAAGAAGTTGTCCATTTCCTCGTTTACTCTTTTTAATATAGTTTTCCAACTTCATAAATCCTTTATTACCTGTCACAGTTTACTCTTGGTATTGTTTCAATTTTTTAATTAAACAATTCACGTTTGCTCATTTTAGTTGGATAATGCTGTCTGTGATTCGTAGCGTGATATATTTTCTATATCCGTCCATTCGAGGAATTTAATTATTTTACTGCCAATTTTCTCGAAATGCGCAAAGCTATTCTTAAGTTTGCAAACGTTTAGTTTGTAAGTGTTTAGAAATTCCGTGTCCATCAAATTTGCCACTTCCGTCGTAAATTTACAAATTTTATGTTAAAAAATTCAACTTCAATCGTAATAATTATATATAATATCGTATATGGGTAAATAAATTAATTGAAAAAAAACACAGAGAAAGGATTCACAGAAATACTCTAAATCAAAATGTGATTTTATGGTAGGTATTAGGCAAAAGCTAATGTTTGTGAAGTGCGTGATGTTATTAGAACGCAAGTGGAATCTATAATGAGAATTTTTAATATGCGTTACAACAAGCGAAAATATTCTAAGGAATAAGTTACATTCCTCTCTCTCTCTCTCAATTGTAAACATTTTTTTGTTCGTTGACAAAGTGGAATACAAGGATGTCCGCAAGGGATATTGCCGATATGACACAAGGCAAAAACTTCGAGAGATATACAAACTTCGTAGAAAGCTTTAACTGTCATGGCCCGGAAAAATCCTAAAGAGACATCTTATCATATGTGCAAGAATAGTTTACTCAGATTTCCGCTGGAATGCTCTTCCGACAGAAAGCTATAATCGTTGGAAAAGAAAGGTCTTGTCATATAACTACGCTGTTGAGATCTTGCGTAATGGATGTTCGGGATTTCTATTGTATCCTCCCGTGACGAATTCCTTCCGGTCCATAAATATGACCTCGCTCCCTTGGCTCAACCGCTCCCGCTTTCAATTGGTAAAAATACATTCATTTTGAAACGGCGCCCCTCTCGTATTTCGGGAATCACTTTTGGGTACTTTAGTGGCGGAACATGGCGGGCATGTTTCCGGGATTCACCTACTTTCCCTTTCTTTCGTTGCCATGGCAGCGGAGACGACTTACAACATTTTAGATTCGCGAAAGTGGAAAACAAGGTTGATCGGAGCACTTTCTTTGACTTCGTAGTTGTTTTTTTATTAGAAGCCATGTCTCGAGATGGAAGTGAATAATCCCTTTGCTTTGTACTCTATTGTCCGTTATAATTTCAGTTTTCCGTGGGGTATTCGAGATATTTAATTGACAAATAAGATATACACAAAGTAAAATATCATAGCAACCACACGTACACACACACACACACACAAAAGTCATAGGGGCAAGATGACCAACCACTGCACCTGGTCTAATGTAGCGTTTATAATAAGAGGAATGGGAAAAATCAAGGTATACCTGCAGAAGAAAAGGGACCAAATCTTTAATATTAGATCGACAAAGTGTCTCCCATTTCTTTTCCACCGGCTCGTTTCCCCTTTCTCGCCGGCGGAGGGAGGGAGCCTCTTCCTCGTAAGTGCGCGTTCGCACGTAAATACGCACATGAATAAATGTATGTGTATTAATGCTGGGAGGGTGGAAGGGGGGCGGGCGAGGTGTGCGGGGGTTGGGAGGAGTGGAGCGAAGTGAAAGGAAGGGGTTGCGAGGCGGAATGGGAGGGGGGGAAGGCAGCGGTGGAGGACCCTGGGAAGCGGTGGCGACGGAGCCGCCCAGGGACTGGCGGAGGGAGGTGGAAGGGGAGATACCGAGTCCATTTTCGGCACGTGCCATACATTTCTATGGAAGTGAGAGTGCGTTGATTTGTTATGGTCGCGTGCTGGGACGAGGGGGAACCGAAGCAATTCGTTCGGAAGCACGTCCCTAGCCCCATTATTATGCACTCGAACGCCGCCGCCAAACCCCTGTTTCACCCCCTCCTCTCCCCCTCAACTTCTCTTCCCTCGCTCTCAACTCCCACACACGCATTTTTCATATATATATATATATATATATATATATATATATATATATATATATATATATATATATATACATACACACACACATATATATGTATCCCCAGTTTCCTTCCAATTCCCCTTTTTCTCTAACCCCTGGAGCCTCCGTGCGACCCCCCATCATCACCGTTCTCCCCCGTCCCCCTAAAGGGCCGCAGCATTATGCACACCGCCAATCTCCATCAAAGGGGACCACACCACTCGCCCCCCCCCCCCAAAACACCCTTTTCTGTCCTCACAGTAATTCCCGCCTTTGACGCAAACACTTCGCCTATTCTCGCAGCACGTGGCTTTGGGTTCCGGCGCCCGTTGAGGTGGTGGTCGGCTTCATTGGCTTTGAGTGTTACTAACCAAACAGTATCTTATCCCACTTACTGCTCCAGGGTGGCGGGGAGTGGCCGACGATTGCCCCTTCGGCGTCCGCTCTTCTCTATTTCGTCCCCCACGTGTCAACCCCGTCCTTCGCCAGGATTCCGGGTGGTGCCAGCCAGCCATTCGATTTGCCTCCCGTTACTACTAGCTCGTGGCGATTAGACCGCAATTATTCTGTGGCCTCCGTGGCGTATTTATGACTATATTAATCTGTATGCCTCACAAATTACGACGCTTAAGATGAGGATACACTTGACAGTAATTAAAGTCCAGAGAAAATCCGCCGGTTGCGTGAAAAATTGTTACAATAAGAAGACGAGTGTGACACGCTTTAAAGGGGATTTAGGCTGGGAGTCACTTGAGATATGAAGAGAACAAGCGAGATTTAAGACTTTTAGAAAGGTTCAGAACAAACGAGTTTAACAATGACACAAAAACAATTATTATAACCCCACACCATTGAGGTGGATCAGACCACAGAGATAAGATAAGGGAGATATTTTCCATAGAAATACTCGTTATTTCCCCGTACATATATATATATATATATATATATATATATATATATATATATATATATATATATATATATATATATATTCATACTTAGAAATAGATACAAGGAAGAGTGATAGAAAAACACATAAAAGACGAACACAGGAGAGGTTAGGAAGGTGGAATCAAGCAGATCACTAGTGTAAAAATATTTCCTTGACCGGGACTTGAACATCGGATCTTTCTACTTGCATGAGCTAGGTATTGGTGCTGCGACGGAGAGAAATTGTACATGTATTTCGTCCATTGGTCAATCCGAATGTTGGTGTTGGCTGACTTTGTTGCAAGAAGTTTACAAATTCAGAGAACGAGAAGCAGTCTCTTTCGCGGTGCTTACCATTCTGTTTCCCACAAAAGTACTATTTACCAAAAAATCCCACCACTTTAAGACTTAATGGTGGGTTTTAGGCCTAGGAATCACTCGAAATTCGAACTCTGCAGCCACCGGTCAGTAACCATACTGTATGCCGTTCGTTCCCACTGGGTCATCACGCACTGCTGCAATCGTAGTATTAATATTCATGCATAATGTATGCAAACAGACTTGGTGACTCACCACCATGCCTCTTAATCACAACTTGGTACCTGAACCTTGACAATTACCAATCTTGCATTTCTCGCACTGGTCTGTCGCCAGTGCACCCAATCATTAGTCTTGCCATTTTTATAACGCTCTCCATCAACGACGGGAATTTTCATCAATTTCATCGATAAACCTCTTGTATGCAATCGGCGGGATTAAACTCCGACTCCTTTTGGTGAAAAGTACGTACATCGATCGATTCGGACGGGGTTTAAGTTATCCCGGAAGGGAAGAAGGTATGTCCACAAACAGCTTTTGTGGACACCTCTGTAGACATGCTACAGTGATTTGGTTTAAGGGATGACCGCCAGAGGGGACGGTGTGTCCGCAACTTTTGGTTTTATTTGTGGGTTCAGGGGGATAGGTAGGGTCTCCTTCCCCACGGGTCGGGGGTGGTGTTGCCTCATTCCTCTCACCAACTCACCTTTGGCTGCAGCGCCGTCGCCTCCATCGATCATCGCACGACTCCCAAAATGATTACCGGTCGTTTTTCATTTCTAGTCAGGGTGGTCCTATTTCGCTGGCGTGCGGGGTTGGGGAGTTTGCCTTGTGATTCACACCCGCCAGCGCAAGAAATAAAGGAAGGCATTTATTTCAAAGAGCCCAAAACGTATTTTTAAGCTACCGGGTTTTTAGTAGCGCGTGGATTTTTTTCTCCATAAAAGGAAATGAGTTTGGCTACGGGGTGGATTTATTATTTAATTCGTTCGGCGACATTCAGCGGATATGTTTTCTGAAACTCAACTTACCCGGTGTTTAATCTTCAATTCTGGTATTGTGTGGATTGCCCGTTTTTCATTACAGTTGATCATAAGACTCGACACTGTGCCAATTGATCTCGAATTTCGGAATTGGGAATTCGTCCGTCCGAAAATCCGTCTTCCTCGGAAGATTAGGACTGACTGATTAGTTAGGACTAGTCAGTCCTAACTAATCTTCCGAGGAAGACGGAGCAGAATTCCGTCTAAATTACCTAGAAATAACGTGTAAGAGCTCCTTTTATGTGTTCTCATATTGTGTTGCTGTCTAAGTTTTTTATTTAACACTTCCGAGTTACCGTTACCGATCTTATATACCGAGTTATATGGTTTCCCAGGAAGATCTGGTACCGAAAAATCAACTAGCTTGGGTGGAGCTGCAGGTGCCCAGAGTGTCTCGCCCGGGAATCGAACTCGGGACCCTCTGATCAGTAGTCCAACGCTCTACCCCCTGGACTACCGCGACCCCCCCCCCCCCTCCACACACACACACACATGAGGTGTGTTAAAAAATAATGAGAATTTTAATTTTTTGGACAATAATATTTATTTATTATTATATATTGATGTTGTCACCTTCAAAGTAGTCCCCATTGGAGATTATGCACTTGTGCCAGCGCTTCTTCCAATCCCCGAAACACTTCTCAAACTCGATCTTTGAGATACCCTTTAGTTTTTTCAGCGATGAGCCTTTAATATCATCTACGGCTGTAAAACGACGGCCCTTCAAGGTTCTCTTAATTTTGGAAATAGGAAAAAGTCACACGGAGCCATATCTGGCGAATATGGAGGCTGGGGCATCATCACAGCATTGTTTTTGGCCAAAAATTCACGAACAAGCAATGAAGTGTGAGTTGGTGCATTGTCGTGGTGCTACAGCCATGAATTGTTTTTCCACAGATCCGGGCGTTTTTTTCGGATTGCTTCACGAAAACGGCGTTGAACTTGTAGGTAGTACTCTTTGTTGACCGTTTGACCTGGGGGCAGGAATTCATGATGCACTATGCCATTAAAATCGAAGAACACAGTGAGCATAACCTTCACCTTAGACCGCACTTGTCGAGCCTCTTTCGGTCTTGGCGAGCCAGAATGCCTCCACTGGGATGATTGAGCCTTAGTTTCAACGTCATATCCATAAACCTATGTTTCGTCACCTGTGATAATACGCTTCAGTAATTCTGCATCGTCGTTTACTTCATTTAGTGACTCCTGAGCAACTTCCGTTCGCCGCTGTTTTTGTTCAAAATTCAACAATTTTGGAACGAATTTTGCTGCCACTCGTTGCATACCCAAAAAATTGGAAATAATGTCATGACCATGACATGAACAATGAAGTCGTCATCAGCGACCTCTCTAATTGTGATTCCGCGATCGTTCATAACCATTTCTTTCACTTTTCCACGTTTTCATCGATGTTTGATGTTTGAGGTGGGGCGTCCAGGGCGTTCGTCATCTTCAAGGTCTTTACGGCCTTCTTGGAAACACTTATACCACTCGTAAACTCTTGATTTACTCATAGCAGAGTCACCATAGGCCTTTGTTAACAGTTCACACACTTTGTCACACTTTATTTCATTTTTTACGCAAAATTTGATACAAATTTTTTGATCCATTTATTTTAACAAACGAAAATCGCCGAGCTCATAAAACACGTCTAACCTAAGTGGCTGTCACAGGCAAATTCCACAATGAAAACAGCTTAAAGTTTTATCATACCTCAAGGGGATGTATACCAACATTATAAAAAAAGTTTGAAAATCGGACTCTCCAAGCCCGCGAAATGAAATAATTCTCGTTGTTTTGAACACACCTCACAAATGTATTTATAAAATATATATACGACGGTCGTGCCGTCGAAACGTGAAGTACATACGGTGAGTGTTCTTTCCTTGTCTCCTTGTGTTGAATATTTTGTATCTGTGTGCTTGTGTGTTTTTGCGTCGCCGGAGAGCGTCCATTTCAAAGATCCGTGCTAGCATCCCTTCCCCCATCCGATAACCCTATAAAATTAAAAACAATGGAATTGGCATTTATATGGCTGTGTAAAGCCTATCAACATCCGGGTCTCAATGTCGTTCACTAAATGGGGGGGTGGGGCTGAGGTGGATGGAGGTGGATTTGTTTCTTGCGAGGTGGTGGGACAATTTATTCATCCGCATGCATTTTGTCATCCTTGTCCTGTGTTTTGACTTGTCAAGCCCTTATGATGACTTGGTGAGTTGATGCCTTGGTCATGGGTGTTGTGGGATCTGTGGATGAATTGTTAGTTTTCTGTGTCGCTTGTTACTATTTCCGCATCCTCCTTATTCCATCTCCGCTCCCCTCTGGCCTCCCTTTCCCCCTCCATAACCTCCTCCTTCACCCCTCTCCCACCACCTGCTCCCCGCTCCGCTTTCTCCCCCTCCATATACCCCTCCTTCACCCCTCCCCCACTGCCTGTTTTTTCCCCTCTCCCTCGTCCCATACCCTCTCTGCACCGCGTACCCTTTTCCTTAGTCATATCTTATCTTCCGAAGAAGACGGAGCTCAGGTCCGTCGAAATTATCAAGATATTATTGTGAGTGTTCTTTTTATGTGTTCTCGTGCTGTGTGTTACTGTCTAAGTTTTTTATATATATATATATATATATATATATATATATATATATATATATATATATATATATATATATACATATATATATATATATGTGTGTATGTATGCCTGTATTGAATGTGTATTTGGCCAATGTGGCTCGTCTCTTCTTCTGGTTGTGCGTGCCATGAAACCGTTCCTATTCTTTATGATATCGTGTGAATGCTTTTCTACTATCCTTTCCCCTTCTTATGTGTCGTCTATTTCTCCTTTGGAGGGTGAAACAGCTCCCTAACGCTATCTCTTGGCCAAAATAATCGGAGCACTTGGGCACTTTATAAGATCGCAGATCTCAGTGTAGAGTTAGGTTTTCTCGATAGCTCAGGTAGTGAGAGCATCCGCCCGGCAGGTGGGGAGATCCGGTGTTCAAGTCCCGGTCGAAGAAAATGTTTTTACATTAGTGATCTGCTGAAATCCGCCTTCCCCACCTCTCTTGTGTTCGTCCTTTATGTGTGTTCCTTTCCTTATCTCTATTTCTATGTGAATGAAAAAAAAAATATATATATATATATATATATATATATATATATATCTTTTGGACGGCACAATATAACACAGAATAAAACAGATAACACGTAAAAGGACACTCACACTGTAGATGATTTGAGCTTTCGGCCTACTCCGAGGCCTTCTTCAGGTCAGACGGAGAGGTTTTGAGGGAAGAGTGCCTAGGGAGGGAAGGGGGGCGGAAGGTTTAGGGACTGCTGGGAAGGAAATTAAAGATGGCGGTTAAGGGTGGGAATTTTAAAGGATCGGAAATATAGGATGTATGCGGATTCGCGAGTTCTCACCTCTATGTTGGTGGCTGAATCGGGTAGGGATTCTAGAACTGTTAGGGAAAAGCATTCGTCGAATGATAGGTTGTGTGAACTTGCGTTTAAAGGGATAGGAAGGGTTCATTCGGATGGATAAGGGGGTAATGCATTCCCCTATGTAGAATGAAGTGCATTGTTTGCACGACAAAAGATAGATTATATTTTTCGAGAGGCAATTAGCGTGGGAACGGGGTGATGGGACAATGAGGGGATGTGGGGAGAGAGGAGCAGATCTGATGAGCAGACATGTTTTACATCGGGGGCGATTGCAGGTAGGGGAAATATGTGAAATTTGTCAGGGCGGGGTGCCAAAGGGTTGGTGGATCTCAGAAGGTTTCTGAGATTGGCTGGTCGTCTGTAAACGACAGAGGGGCATTGGGGCAGTAAGGATGAGGTCGCGTCATTGTCATGTAAAATAGGATAAAGTTCTTTGAGAATAGTTTTCAGTCTGTGGGATCCGGGGAAATAGGCTGTGCAAAGGTTGAGTCCAGCGTCAGATGTGGGGTATTTATTCTGTGGTGTGTGTGGTCGGGTGGAGCGGTAGATTTGATCCTGTAGGAGCTTTTCTGGGTAACCGCGTTTGTGGAGTGCATGGTGTAGATTGTGGAGGTATTTGTTGAGGGTAGCTGTGGTGTTGGAAATCCGATGTCCGCGGATAGAGAGAGAGTTGGGAATTGAGCGTTTGGTATGAGAAGGATGACTACTAGTATAGTGTAAATATTGTTGATGATTAGTGGCTTTGATGTGTACTGAAGTGGTGAATTTGTTATTGTGAGATGTCTGTGTCAAGAAAGGTGATGGTGGAGTCTGAAATGGAAGAAGTGAATTTAACATTGAAAGAAGAATTTAAGGCCGATAAGAAATTGTCAAGAGACTCAGAGCCGCGTGTCCAGAGAATATAAATGTCGTCAATATAGCGAACCCAGAAAAGAGGTTGGAAGGGTTGCTGTGAAAGGAAATTCTCTTCAAGGTGGCCCATGAAGAGATTGGCGTACGATGGCGCGATCCTCGTTCCCATCGCTGTGCCTTTCGTTTGGAGATAAAAACAGTTTTGGAAAGAGAAAGCATTTTTGATCAGGACGACAGTGGCTAGATTGAAGAGAAATTCGGTCGAGGGGCACTGGGGTGGGGGGCGTAGAGAAAGATAGTGTCGGAGGGAGGATAGGCCTTCTGCATGGGGAATAGAAGTATAGAGGGAGGTGACGTCGATGGTGGCCATAAGCAGGTTGGAGATGGAGGGAATGGAGACAGAGTTTAAACGGTGGAGGAAGTGATACGTGTCTTTCGTGAGGAGGGCAAGGAGAGTACGATAGGTTGTAGGTGGTTGTCAAAGAATGCGGAGATTCTTTCGGTGGGAGAGTTGAAACTAGAAACTATAGGGCGACAGGGGATGTTGGGTTTGTGTATTTTTGGGAGGAGATAAAACTGGGGTGTTCTGGGGTTTGGGGGTGAGAGTAGAGATATGTCTTGGGAGGTGAGGCCTTCTTCTGGTCCAAATTTGAGGAGAAGAGACCGAATTTCCTTTTGGAAGGTTGGAGTAGGGTTGTCGGTGAGAGTAGTATAGGTGGCTGTGTCGTTGAGGTGACTGAGGGCTTTGGAAATATAGTCTTGGGTGTTTAAAATTACGACTGAGGAGCCTTTATCTGCGGTGGTGACCACGATGTTGGGATTGGCCTGTAGGGTTTTAAGGGCATGACGTTCGTTTGTGGAAGGGTTATTTATTGGCTTTAGAGATTGTATGAAGGATTTATTAGAGACTTTTTGGAGAAGGAGGAATGAATATTTCCACGGGATGATTACTGGGTTTTAAGGGGTTTTGGCTCATGAATTGAGGCCGGGCGGAATTTGTTGAGTGCGGGATTGGTTAAAATATATATATATATATATATATATATACATATATATATATATATATATATATATATATATATATATATATATATATATATATATATATAAAGAGTCAACTTTCAGAAAAGTTAGCGCATTTCTTAAACCGAGAAATCAACGCATGCACAGTCGAGTTATCCAATCAAATAGATTCTGCCAAACTTCAATAAGATATGAAATCGAAGTAATGAAAAAAATGAGTAAATCCGGGAATCTTTTGTTCTTGATGGAAAACCCATTGTTTTTCTTACCCTGAAGCCCAAACGTCAGTGGCACAGCAGAACAAGCTGGCATTGGATGGAACTCGGGAGGTATAGTATCCCATTTCAACGTTGATAGGCTTCAAGCGTACCTCTATGACCACACCGGCAATTGAAGGACTTCTAGATGTGAGTTTTGAAGGGGGTGTGGTGACTCCAAAAAGCCGGAGAGCCAAGCGACTAAATGGGTTGGGACTTGAGTGGGGGAAGGGATAAAGGACAGAGAACTTCGGAGGTGGTGTTCATTATTATCATCAACGCTAACACCGAGAGGAGGGCCTGCCTGCTATACGGAGGAAAAGATAAAGACCCTGTACGTATGCATTGAGAAAATTAAGGATTAATTGACCGTTGATGGTGACGACTTCGGAAATATGTTACGAATCGTGCTAGTTTGTAACTTTTTAGTAATTAGTATTTTTTTAATACTACGAAAGCCACCGATGGTGTGTGTGTGGCAGGGGGTGAATACGCACCAGACTAATTTTGACCCGAATATAATCATACCGCGGTGTGGTAATGTTTTTCCGATCTCGTATCGTTCGTAAGGAAAATGAAATCTTAAATATTTCTGTTCTACACTTGATTTCTCTAATTTTATCGAACTGATCCCACCTACCGTAGTACGGTGTGGGTTATAATACATTTTCATCATCACTGTTGAAGAGACATCCTTCCAATTTATCCAGGAGATTTACTCTATGCATAATTTAACATTCGCTCCGTGATTGATTCCCCGCCCAGCTCCTCTAATATTTTCAAGTTTATCATAATATAGTTTTACACATCCAGCTTCTACCTACGCTGAACGCCATCCAATTCGGCACTCAGTCCAACTCAACTTCGTGACGATCTCATATACTTGCAGCATATTCCTAATGAGGCATAACCAGCGAAATAAAACATTTCTCTTTTACCTTTTCATCACATTCACCCAGTACTCTTCTAACAAATCCTAATTTTTTGTTAGCTTACCCACATATTCTCCGTATGTTTTTCACCCTGGAGAGATCGGGAGCGAGGGTAACGCCTCGGTATTAAATCGAGTCTACACATTGCGATTTGGTGTTCCCGATGCAGTAGGTGTTCGGGAGGGAATCACTCTTTTTCCAAAAATTCATCACTACGCACTTTTTTAAATTTAATAAGTAACGCTGAGACAAGGAGAGGATTGACAAATGCGAGACCAGCCAAAGATTACAGTCCTCTTAGTTGTTAACTGGATTATGGACCTCTTACCTAATCGTCAACAAAAGGTAGTCGTCGAGGGGTCGAGTTCACTATAGGCGCACTTAAACTTCAGACGTGCCGCAAGGAAAGTGCTATAGGACCGCTATTATTCCTGATACACCTTTAGAAATACAAAAAAAATTAGATAAAGTTCATAGAAAATCCGCAAAATCCGCTTTTTTCCAAAAATTCATTACTACGCACTTTTTTAAGTTTAATAAGTAACGATGTGACAAGGACAGGTTTGACAAATACGAGACCACGCCGTTTTGGCTCGTGGCTTTGTCATTCGCGAGTCCCCAGGTGCTGAAGAATGAAGTACGAAGGTGGACAGGATTGCTGTGGTTCTTCAGGGAGGAGGAAGTGGCCAATTGAAGGACGAATTAAAATGAATGAATAGAGTCAATCGCGGGAAAAGGAGACATTATGAGGGAGAGAGAGTGGAGGACCACAGTGCTTCCTTCGAGAGATAAGTTTTACGTTCTTAGTTTTCAAGATATTCAAACAGTTTTATTTCTCCAGAAACAATTCAAGACGCTCATCCATTAATCATTTTGAGGAACTCTGGCGTCTTCATCCTTATCTTTTCATTTTCCCGGTGGTGCAAATTATTTGTTAAGTTTATAAACTGCTCTTTTAAAATTACCATCTCTTAAAATCATGCATCAACCCTGCAATTTTTTTCATCTTTTTACTGCACTGAAAAATGCGGAAGACGCATGATAGAGCGAGCATCAAAGGACTAAGTATCACCATCGGTGGATATTTAGAGCGTGAGAAGACTCGGAAGGATATGTGAGCTAGAAGCAGCGATATCCACGTGTGTTTCGTATCGTCTAAATTCTTGAAGTCATGAATTTCTTATTCTATCAATGTCTCTCCCATTTTAAATTCAAGACCGTGCCTCGTCGCTATTATTGCTCTTTGGAAGTTTACTCGGAAAGAGGTGCGATATCATTCATCCCTCCTCCTCCGTATGCGCGCCTCAGTGTTCCCATCTCCTGTGCTTCCCCGAGACCGGCTCGTCTAAAAGCCTGCCTATCCATCGCACACGTGACCCGAAGGCGTACGTGTACTCTCATGCAGCAGAATGCGACCCTATTGAGCCTGAGGGCTAACCTTAACCAACCAGTTGGCTGCTTTAAGTTAATATTTACACCTGAGGAGCTCACAAATGCAGAGGTAATTATGAATCTCTGATTATTTATTTGCCCAAATCGGGATTTTGAACTGAATCTTAACTACGTTTCCGTGGCCGCGGGTCGAATGACGTTTGAATTCACGTAAACGTAATATTTATCGGCGGTGGCTGAAAAAATATAAACTAAAATACGGCGGAAGTGTTGATTATCTCCCTTGCTCGTTGATGCATACACCGAGAAGGAAGGGAGCGAAATAATTGAAACGATTAAAGACGGCGTGAATGTATTGAGGAAGAATAAGTATCGATAAGCTATGATGGCGATGACTTCCAAAATATATTACGCCTCGTGCTATTTAGTAAACATACGAAGAGGAGATTAATTAACAAACGCGACACCGCGGGACCATTTTGCTTCGTGAGTATCAGTCCGTATGTGTTGATAAAAAGTTGAATCATGTTCCCTTGTTTCTCGCAATAAATGTTGCATTTGCTGAAACCAACGTTTTCTCCTGGTTATTTTTTTGTCACAGCGATATCTTTTCAGTTGCGGTAGAGTCCTGTATGAAATATTTTAAAGCAGATGTAGATTAAATCAAATAATCATCGAAAGTTAAGTGCAATGGTCCGTTCCTTGGCTTTGGGTAACGTTCGTCATCTGATAGGGTAGTCCGCTATGTTGCGTCGCGCTTTTAACCATGAGTGTAGGGTTAATGTTGATACTTATACAATTGTTGATCTGATAACCAACTTCTGTGGGTCTTCTTATGATCGAAGATTTGTGAGATGCCACTGCAATCTGGTGGACAATATTAGGGAAAGCCTTCTACCGTCGAGATGTTCTGAAATTGAGCGATGGTTCCATCAAATGAAACTCATCACGAAACAGACTTCAGCGTTGCGTAAATAACAGTTTTGCTAGATTTGTGAAGGAGGATTGTTGCAAATATAACTTTGGACTGCCATCTTTTAAAATCAATACCAACATCCTGCCGCATACCCGTCCTCTATCTGCTAAACACGCCATTTAGGCATGATGTTTTATTTGTTCATTTATGGTGTACATCTGTTAAGGATGACATGATATTCTATGTAATAAAGCTACATGAAGAGTTACGTGTGAAATATAGTATAATTGGTATATTAACTTATGACTTATGTTCTTTTCGATCACTTTAATGGGATAATTTCCCGAAAGCCCGTCGCTGCAACCCAGGTGCGCGTGTATTTAGGGACGGAGGGAGGGCTTCGCCACTCGCCGGCGTTTCCTTTAGCGCACTTGCGTTGTTCAATTGCAGGTTTCCTCTCTAGACCTTAGCATCGATTTGTCCTCTTGATGAGGAATCTAGTCGTCGTTTATAAGGCGTTCATATCGGCCGGCCTGCTTTCGGCTCGGATTTACAACTTTCACAATCTTTCCGGCTCCTTCTCCTGTGAGCACTTTGAAAAAGCAATCAAAATCATTAATGAACCCCATTACGCCAATACCATTTCCCTCGCATTCGTAATGCCAGCATCAAAAAATTCCCCATTTTTTAATATCAAAGCTTCCAATTACTCTTTTTTTTCGTTTTTCTTCGAAATGAAACTCGCGTCGTCGCTCCCCCGTCTCCCTCTCTCTCCACCCCAACCCCCTCCATCCCCTCTCACACCCCCTTCTCGCTCTTTCGCAATCCCCCTTCCTTCTCCCACGCCCCTGCATGATGGCGTCCCGACCTCCGCCCCCCCTCCCCGCCTATGCCCTCCCCTCTACCGAACAGTTCCAACACCCACCCCCCGCCCCGTGCCACCCCTTCGAGCCACTCACAAATGCCTCTCGATCGTCTCTTTTCCCTCCCCCAAATTTCAAGTCCAAAAAACCTATCAAATCCTCCCACTCCCGTCTTCGCCTCCCTCCGCCTTCATCTACATTCCGCCCTCCACGAACTGCTAATATCCCGCCGTCTCATCCTAACGTGTTTCCCCTCTATTGCTCCCCACCCTTTTTAAATTCGGCCCCAATCCTTCGGGGGGTGGCCCCTCTACGGATCATCCCCCCACCCCATAAGCCACGCTCCCCCTTCGACCCCTCCCCCTTTGCCCTCTCTTCAGCTCCCATCACGCCATCAAATTCATTATTTTTCCTGTCCCCCATCTCGCGGAAATTCTTTCCCTTCGGATAGTCAGCCTCTCTCCCCCCCCCACCCTCCCTGTCCTTCCTTTGCCTCCCTCGGCGTCCGTCCTTTTGCTTGTTCGTCCTGTGGAATTTTTCAAAAGATATCGACTATCGCACATCACGACCGATGTAATGCCTTTGAATTTTCTTTTTACTCTTCTAGCTACGTATATCCCAATGGAACTTTTTTTTAGCATCCACCGTAAATCCTTTGTTTCTCCTCCTGTAAGCAGGCCTGTGCATACGACTTGTCATTCCTCAGCTCGGCTTTGACCGATTTCCGTAGATTTTATTTATTTTGCGTTTCGCAACACTTACTTTCTACCCCAGCGACATGTCGTCATAGTTTTATGGGAAACTTCTACCAAGTCTACAATTTGAAGTGTAATATGACTGGCAGAATGATGATGTTCAGGGTCTCTCTCCCAAATCGTAAGGAAAGCGATTTTTCCTGGCAAAGGGGACGACTGTAGTGGGACGATTTATGGCTGGTCGATTGGTGATGGTCTTGGGAAAGCAACACGACCCGCGTCAGTTGTTTGTGGGCCGTTGCAGACTCCAGATCGCTGCTTTACTGAACTCTTGTTCGAGGGTCGCGTCACGAATTCACGACGTCACTTTCCATGGAACATTGATATGCGATAAAATTTTGCATTGAGCTTGAAAGAATGGGTTTGGAGACCGTGCCAATGGTTAAAGATGCTTGTGCAGATGGAGAAATGTCCCAAGTGATGGTTTACTCCTTGCACAGGATGTCCCGGGAGAGTAGAGAGGAAGTAACGACGATGAGGAATGCCCTGGACATCCATCAACAACACAGTTTGATGAAAATGTGCAAAAGGTGAGACACATGTTCAATTCTGATTGACCCCCAAATGTGTCAGGACGTTAGCAGAAGAGTGAAATATTCAGAAAACTAAATTGCAATGCATTCTTAGAGAAGATTTAGCCATGAGAAAGGTGTGCCAAGTTGGTCTCCAAGGTGCTGTTGGAAGACTGCTTGGGTGAAAATCTTGCCTTGGACCACAGTGAAAGTGGCCCGAATTTATTAGAATGGATTGAGAATGAGTACGAATTAAGTAATGATAGAATGAGAATTGAGTACGACGCAAGTGCAACCCTTTTAAGTACCACTTTGAACCACTGGATTATGTCGAAGATGCCACAACAAGGTGCCTGAACGAGATTCCCGACGACGGCGTACCAGAAGCGTGACATAGGCACTGACATCGGTGTGTTGATGCACAAAGATGGTGTTTTGAAGAGTTTTGGTTAATAGAATGGTTTCAGGCATCACTTTGTGGAAGCGATTCATATAGGGAAAGAAATACTTAGTTATTCCACAAATATGTTATTAAACACGACCTAGGTTTCTACTTACAAAGTCATCATCAGGTCAAAGTCATCGCCTGATGATGACTTTGTAAGTAGAAACCGTGGTCGTGTTTAATAACATATTTTTGGAATAACTAGGTATTTTTTCCGAGAGTTTTAGTAATTTGCACTTAGATCTGAAAAAGTTTTTCTCGGATTTATTCTACTTATTTTTTGTTACAGACCATGAATACGTAACCTATTGGCTTTTTATATTGTACTCGTATCAAAATCAGATGTTTTTCTTACGGAGGCATTTTTTCCGGTTTCATCTCTTCTCTTTTGTGCTTGGAAAAGTAACTTAATACATTGGCTCTGCTATCTTCAGCAGAAGATGAGATATTAAACCAAGAACAAGAAACGCACGAGTTGGTTGAATTTATCATAGGATCATTGAAAACATCATTTCTAGGCGCCCTTTACTAATACTTAAGGTTGGGCATATGAAGTTGAAACTGTGGTAGGCGGAGAGTTTCTTTGCCTTTGCCGAAAATGAGGCATGTTCCAAGATATTTGGTTAATATTTACGCATATATATATTATTTATTAGCAGTAATCTACCGGCTTTGAGTTGGTTTTTTTATGGACCGAGGCACTATACACGACCGTACAAGTAAACTCTAACATGAGACCAAAAATCCGCTCACCCCATTCTACATGCGTGTACAATAACTCATTATTTAATTCTGAATTATTTAGTACGGCCCTGAATTCCACACAAATTTTCAATTGTTATCCTTCCCCTACCGTGATTTACCCGCATTGGCCACTCCATCGGAACCCATTATTCAATAAGTCTCGGGGCTTATTGAACGGGATTATTATTTTTGGGATGCGCAAGGTATAACTTACATCGACTACCTTGAAAAAGGAAAATCTATCAATAGAGACTATTATATGTTAGTTATTGGTGCTTTTGAAGGACGAAATCGCAAAAAAATGACCGCACCTGAAGAAGAAGAAAAAAATCATCCCACACCAAGACAATGCACCACAGTGCCACAAGTCAATGAAAACAATGGACAAATTGAACGAGTTGGGCTTCAATCTGCTTCACCAGATCTAGTAGCCCCCAGCAACTACTGGCTGTTTGATGATCTCAAAAAAGATGCTCCAGGGAAAAAGATTTGGCTCGAATGAGGAGGAAATCATGGCTGATCAACCGAAGCTCATATTTTGAGGACAAGGACAAATCGTGTTACAATTAGCATGGCATCGAAAATTTAGAAAAACCTTGGAGGTGATTATGCTGATGAATAAAAATTAATTTTGCGAAACAAATGTTGTTTTCTTAGTTAGTCCCGGGACTTATTGAACGATGCTCGGGACTTATTTGAACGATGGGTTACGCTTACCGCTTTCAGCATTCAGTTGCCTCTCTGTATCTTATGCATCCAATTGTCTTGCATTCCTTCAATTACCCCCAGAAACCTCCTCTCTTTTCCTTCAATGACGACTAGAACTTCAACGTTGGTTTTTCATTCCATCCATTTCATTGTCTCCATTATTTTCCACTCCCACATCTCAAAGGCTTCCTTCAGATCTTCGTTTATCCTCGTGCCTCAACGACAATTTTCGAGTTGCATGAAACAATTCTCCATATTAAAGTTTTAATCAGTCGTTAACACAGTTTTAAGTCAATAACATAGTTAAAACATGGTGGAAATCCTTCATAATGAAAGAAGACTTTTCTCTTGTTTTTTTTATTCTCTCTTTTCTCTTTACAAATGGTGAAGAAAACCCATTTTTTAAATTTTGTCTTCCTCCAGAATCCGTAGAAATTTGCACGTTAATTGATATATTTTCACAAAATATTTTTCCCTTTCTTCCCATATCCTCCCATATTACATACCCGCCATACCACCTGATGCTTTCACTTCCTGCCACATACCTTTGTGGTGGATCGCGGGGTATTTATGTTGATAACACTTTGCTTTTCCACGCAAAGTATTACGACAAATGTTTCGCTATAGCATAACATCTTCAGGTGGATCTTTACACCCGTCCTTTGCATCGTTTCGTAAGGTTGCTGTGATCAACCGCCGCTTCTACGTACGTACATTTTCTTTCCCCACGTAAATCTTCTTTTTATGTGCCTACCACTCTGTCAGCTTACCTCCAAATTACTATCCAAATAGCTGAACGGTTCCACATGTTCTAGGTTATGTCCCAGAATTCTTACGTTTATCTTGACATTCCAACGTCTTGATGATCTAATTATCTTCGTTATATTATGATTAATAAACATTCCGTACCTATTAGACTGATTCTACGACATGTCAAGTATTAATCCTTTTCACTTCGCAGAAGAGAGCAAGGATGATCAAGCGTTGGTCACCCAGAAAGCCTTTTGGGTGACTGGGTGATCAACGCTTGATCATCTGCAAATCTAATTCATTTTAAGTATCCCCCCACCTACTTACACTCCAGTCCTTTCTTCTCCATACATAATATATATACGACGACGGGTTCAATGGAAGAAGGGACCATTTGAAAGACCATAGCAAATAAAGACCTCTATCTACCTCTAAATCTATCCATCTTTCTCGCCTCGCATACCATTTCCTTCGCGTATATATTATTAAAATGTACATGAACCGATTGAAAATGTCAGGTGGCTCACGAGTCCCAAGTATTACAATCAAACATGCCTCGGAAAAAATAGCATGACATATCATGACATGAATCAATGTCACAAAAGATAATAAATAATATCAGTCTGATAAAAAAAACGCACTCAAAAGAAACATCCAAACACCAATGTCTAACACACAAAGAAACAGAAAATCTCCATCTCATTAATATCAGTTTCGCAAATCAACAAGAAAAAAATTAAGTTCCCTCTTTTCTCATTACAGTTGACTAATTTATTGGGTGAATTAGCCTATTTTTGAATTGAGTCTTCTTCCAGCATCTGTAGAAATTTGCACGTTAATTGATAGATTTTTACTAAATATTTTTCCCTTTCTCTCCCATATCCTCCTTTATCACTTACCCTTCACACCTGGTGCTTGCAGTCCCTGCCACACACTTATTGAACAGATCAGGTGATGATGGACATCCCTGTTTTACTCTCCTGTCTAGGAATCTCCATCTCGACTCCATCTCCATTCGCTATGAGACCTTATGCAGTCTGAGGAATGTAAAGGTTCCGATTTGGTCGTCCATCACTCCAGGGTACTCTTATAACCTCAAAAATGATCCCATTGAGCGTATTTGCCCAGTGTACTCTGCCTATATATGTGCGCAGTTCACTCTGTCGAACGCCTTCCAAAAATATACGACGCATATAAATGCACCCAATTGGTCTCCTTTCTGCTAGTGACCTAATTATTGCTAACGCATTGCTAGCGTTTCTTTCCCTTTTTTTCAAACCAAACTGATCTTCGCCTTGGCAATCATTTGCTCTCTTCTCCACCCAGGTATCGACATCGACATAAATACCCCGCGATCAACCAAAAAGGTGTGTGGCAGGGGCTGATATGGTGGGAGGGGTGAGTGATAAGGGGAGATATGGGAGAAAAAGGGAAAAATATTCGTTAAAAAACTATAAAAATGTGCGAACTTGTAAATATGCTGGAGGAAGACTTAATCAAATGCAAACGTTAATTCGCCAAATAAATTTTTATGTTGTTTTTTTTGTTGATTTTTGATGCTGTCTTCAATTTCTCCCAACTGTACGCTGACGCTGAGAAATGCTACGAGTTTCACTGTATGCGGTATACGTAGCGCGTCAGATAAAAATACGAACTGGTGCAATCTGGCGGCCATGACATGAAAATCGATGAAGACTAAAGTTTAAAAATAAATTTTTTATGGCCTCAGTTCGCGTATTTGCTAGACAGGTCTCGTACTTCGAAGCTCCACGTTTCGCCCGCATCACAGAGGGCTCCTCAAAGACGAAGACCGCAAGACTCGCTGCAACTCGGTTATGTTTATAACGAAATCGTTGAACTTGTCCTGCGTGGTTTTCACGTGAAGAATTCGTGTGTTCATTGTCTAATATTAGAGATATCTTCCAATTGTTGCTGTTCGCTTGAATTCACAAGTCTTTCTCACATCAATTACATCCCTCGCAAACCGTCGCATCTCTTAGTTCGAGCGAATTTTCGTGTGCATAAGTTTTTTTCGCTTTCGCCTGAATTAATGTGGGTGTAGTTCAGTTATCACCCAAGAGCGAAAGGAGACGTGAAAAAAATAGGCAATGGTTCGTAAATTTGAATATCCAGAGATACACGTACGTATTTGCATCAATAACCTGTTGCCTTTGATTTGATAAAATGACCTCACTCCCCCACGGAGGAAGCCAAATTGCTCAAGGTAGAACCATTTAGTAGAATAACGGTTATTTATTGTCTCTTGATTGTCTTGCCTGCCGAGTTTCACCATTAAGCTACAAATAATCGCGATAAAACATGAGAACATTGTTTGAACGGATCAATGAATAAATAACAAAATAACCATGGACACCGATATTCGTTCTCAGAAAAACACTCGAATAAACACGATTCTTAAATTATTGATTGATCGGTCACGTTGCTGTGCTACGTATCCTCAGTAGACGTGAATATTTGCTTCGCGTTCATATTTGACTGCCATCAGTCCAAAATCATCTAGCAGTCACCTAAACTTTCGTTTAACAGGTGAACGTGCACTCCTTTAATGCCACCTGGAATTTCTGCATGCATGGTTTTGACTCGGTTATAATTTGGAGTGGAAAAAGTCAAAAAGCCTGGTTAGTCAATAGTTTCGCGGGGCATACTTCATCTTTGCTTAATTCTGTCGTATCTGCCATGCAAGGTTTCATTATATTATAATATTCCTTGCTTTGAGAGTCTCTGTCATCACATTCGCCAATCGGTCAACCCCGCCCTCCCACCCCAATCCATTGACTATCTTTCTTACTGTATGTCAGTTTGGCGATTCGACTCCACTCCTCAAGATCGGACGAATAAGGAGGGTTTTGTTTGTTCTCGTATGTGAAACGGCGTGGTACCCATAGTGTTCAGATTTTAAGGCATCTCAATTGTTCAATAATGAAGCCGACACGTTCCTTGGATATTCCAATATGGTTTGCGATACGCTTTTGAGTGATTCGTCGGTCATTTTGAATCAAATCTTAAACGAGTTTGCGATGTTTATCGTGTGTGGCAGTGATCGGACGTCCGCTGCGTGTTTCATCAACAATTATGACTTTTCCAGGCTCGCTACCGCAAAATTTTACTACCCATCGATTTACAGTAGACCTATCAAACAGCATCGCCACCATAAACAGCCTTTAAACGAAGATGAATCTCAGTAGGAGTCACTTTTCCATCAGTTAAAAATTCGACAACAGCACGCTGTTTAACTCGCGTTGACATAGCACTAGAACACGCCTCCATACTTCCGCTTCTCAAAATACACTGGATCATGGAATGACATCAAACCTGCGCATGCGTGTTGAGGGGGATATTACTTCCATATGCCACCAGGAGTGCTTCTGAAGGTCATTTCGTTTGTGGTCTATGAGCACGTGTGATTTAGTTTTAAGCCTATTCTTGTTTTTCATGCTATAGGCAGGCATTCTTTTTTTATATGCGCGAGGTATGTCCCAAAAGTAGTAGGACTGAGTCGATTAAAAAAAATCCATTTGCCAGAATTGATACATCACTCAAAAGTCTTCGAAGTAGCCCCCTTGTGCGTCCACACGCCGCTGCCAGCGCGTCTTCAACCTCTTCTGTACCCTCCAGAAACAACGACTCAAAAACACTCGATCTACCCATGGCGTTATCACTATAAACTGCGTTGAGCAATTCATTAGCCTCTTCCAATTTTGCTCAGTTTCTCGCAAAATTTTATGGCGTAGCGCTGTTCCAATAACCGGTTCGTGACTGATCGAGGTTTCGCAAAAGAACGATCCGCAGTCCACAAAGTCTGGGAGCCAACAGCCACCGGCCTCCATCCTTTCCTGGGACTCCCCTCCCTCGAACCGCTATTACAGAGAAACCGCCGCCCGTCCGTCCATCTATCCGGGAAAAGATAAGTCATACTACTTTTGGGACAGACATTGTATCTCCACACACACACTTGCCAATAACAACCTTTCTGTGGGCATTCGCTCGATTATCATTCTTTTCACGAATTAAATGAAGAAATATTTCAATGATGACAGTAAAAATTGCATGTAAAAGAGGTATGGAATATTATTATGCTCTAGTATCCTTCATTTTTAATAATGTAATTCACTCCCCTTCTGGGCGATGTGGTTTCATTGCGCCGATCACGAAGGGCCGTTATAAAACGGGAGAAAATGATGTATTAATATGAGTGGTAATTTCCTTTTATCCGTTTAAATATGACCGAGTTGACCTGACAGATAAAATACTTGAGCGCGGAACTGGTTTAAGTATGAATTGTTATCTGTTCAGCCATCTTTCACAAAATTTCGCCAAGAGCATACTCGAACAAAATTTTGAGCGATTTTTATCGCATTTTTAAAACGATCACTCAGGGAAACCTCATGCATTTATAAGAAAATTCATCCGTAATTATGAATATAATTAAAATGTTTAATGTGAGAATCGAGAAAATATGTTTTCTCATAACCGTACTAAAACAGGAATATTTTCGCAAAGGATCGTAAAATAAATAAATTTCGAAAGACATTATAACTTTATAGTTTTAATTGCTCTTGTCTTTTTACGGTTATTATTTAGGTAATAAACATTTTTATTGTTATGTACTAAACTTTTTCTCATTGAAATAGATCCTCAATTTTATAATTAGCACGTTTATGCTACGAAGATAGAGATTTTTGCTGATATGTATGTATATATATAGCATTTGGAGAACACAGAATAAAATAGATAACAAGTAAAAGGACAATCATATTGTAGATTGCTTGAGCTTTCGGCCTACTCCGAAGCCTTCTTCAGGTCAGATTGCTTTATTATTTTTATGTACATGTCTCTTGGTCTTCCTCGTGTGACCTACCCTTCTATTTTTCCTTCTGTTATATTCCTAATCAACCCATTGTGCCTCAATGTCTGTCCAATCCATCTATTTCTCCTTTTCCGTGGAATTCTCCATCTGGTCCTGTCCTGTGTTGCTCTTCTATATACTTCCTTACTTTTTCTGTCCATTTAATCTTCAGCATTCTCCTCCAGCACCATGTTTCAAAGGCTTTCTATTCTTCGTTGGTCCACTTTTCAAATTCTCCAAGTCTCGGAATTATAGAGCGCCATTCTCCACACGAAAGTCTTGACGAATTGTTGTCCAGCCTTGTTTCCAGCCTTAGGTTCTATGAACATAATAATTGCTTCTTCTTCATGAATGCGTTCTTAGTTTGGGCTATTCTTCGCTTGATGTCGGTCGAACTTCCTCCATCCCATATTATGCTGCTGCCCAGGTAAATGACGGATTCCACTTGTTCTAGTTTCATCCCTCGAATTGTGATATCTGCATTTAGCTTCTCTCTTCCACAGACAATGATTTTAGTTTTCTTCTTGTTGATGTTCATATTATAATGTATTTCCATGTGGATGAATATATATATATTTTTTAATATATACATATATATATGTGGGTCGCGGTAGTCCAGGGGCTAGAGTGTTGGAATACTGACCGGAGGGTCCCGGGTTCGATTCCCGGGCAAGGCACTCTGGGCACCTGCAGCTCCACCCAATCTAGTTGATTTCGGGTACCAGATCTTCCTGGGAAACCATAACCGGCACTGGGAAAGGAACTGGCCCCCCTACCGACCTTTGGGTTGATTACTATGTTATGTACGCATGTACACATCCAGGTGGTTTGATCACCGAAAATTCGAAAATATTTTGGTTTCATTCCTGTTTTGTGCAGGTCTGTGTTTTTGTTCCCTAGTGCTAAATTGATATACATTATATATATATATATATATATATATATATATATATATATATTATTAGGTAATCTACCGGTTAAGGTAGGTTTTTGGATGGACAGAACTATCAAATAAACATTTTGTAACTCCAAACAAAATCCAATCCAGCAACCTAATCTACATCAGGTCCCTCTTCATCTCTGTGTACTTCTTTCCTCCCTTCATCCCGTCCTTCTTCCTTCGAGAATTTCACGTTAGTAGACTCTAACTTTCCGAATGGCTACCATTTTTAAAAGCATGGAAGACGTTATCGCATTAGTCTTCCAGTTCTATTCTTCTTGCTTAAGTCCAGGATCTAGTTTATATATATAAAATATATATTTCGAATAAAAAAATATAACATATATATAAACCATAAGCACAGTAATCAACCCGAAGGTCGGTTTAGTTGGTAGGGTAGTAGTAGTAGATCAAGGTAGTATATATAGTATATATATATTATTTATTATTATTATTATTAGGTAATCTACCGGTTAAGGTAGGTTTTTGGATGGTCACAACTATCAAATAAACATTTTGTGACTCCCCACCTAGCAAACTAATCTATATCAGGTCCCTCTTCATCTCGGTGTACTTCTTTCCTCCCTTCATCCCGTCCAACATCCTTATCCTGTTCCTACCCTTACCTCGCTTGCCCAACATTCTCCCCTCTATTACCCTCTTCAACATTCCACTACCGCTCAATACGCCTTTCATCCATTTTTCCTGCCTCCATAGGATTTCTCTCAACAAACCCCTCTCCTCCCCCACCATTTCTAGTACTTCCTCATTTGTTTTCCTTTCGGTCCATTTCACTTTCTCCATTCTTTTCCGCAATCACATTTCAAAAGCCTCCAATCTACGTCTATCCTCCTGCTTCAGCGACCACGTTTCCGCGCTGTACATAGCTACGCTCCATATCAGAGTTTTTACGAGTCTTGTCGTAACATCCCTACTCAACGTCCCCGTCACTCCCTCCTCCTTGAGAAAGCCTCCTTGCCTAGCGCAATTCTTCTCCTTACGTTCCAACCACTTTGACCGTATTGGTCCAAAACACTTCCGAGATATGTAAACTGTTCTACCTGCTCTATTTTTTCCCCGCCTATTTTAATATTTAGCTTAGCCTTTTTCTTTCTGGAAAATCACATAACCTTTGTTTTATTAATATTGATTCTCATCCAATATTTATCGCACTGAACCTCCAATTCACTCAGCAATGCTTGCAACCCCTTGGCTGACTGAGCACTAATGCTTGGTCATCAGCAAACCTAACCGATTTTACGAATTCCCCTCCGACTTTCATTCCTACCTCCAGTTCTTCCCATGCTTCTTTAATCATTTCCTCTACGTATACGTTGAACAGTACCGGTGACAATGGGCAACCCTGCCTTACTCCTCTTCCTAACACTGCCCATCCGGACTCTCCGTTCCCCACTCGCACCTGAGCAGTCTGAGACCTGTACAGGTTGCGGATCAGTCTCCTGTCCCTCCAATCCATTCCTATTTTCTGCAATACGCGCATTAATTTTTCCCAATTCACTCTATCAAACGCTTTTTCGAAATCTACAAAACAGGCAAATACGTCCTGATTGTATTCTATATTCCTCTCGATTAGTGATATCATTACTGCAATGGCATCACGCGTACCTCTTCCTTTCCTAAACCCAAACTGATCATCCCCTAAGTTATATATATATAAATATAAATATATAAATTAATAAATATAAACTTAGACAGCAACACACAACATGAGAAAACATAAAAGGAACACTCTCACGTTATATCTGATAATTTCGACGGACTCGAACTCCGTCTTCTTCGGAAGATTAGTTAGGACTGACTGTCGGTATACTGTATGTATGGGTCGCGGTAGTTCAGGGGGTAGATAGATGGACTACTGACCGGAGGATCCCGGGTTCGATACCCGGGCAAAGCACTCTTGGTACCCTCAGCACTACCCAAGATATGTGATATTTGGGTATTAGATATTCCTGGGAAACCATAACCGCCAAAGGGAAAGGAACTGGCCTAATTACCCTGTTGTGTAAATTTCATACGCCGTCGGTCTTAGGATTGGGTGAACAAATGAGGGTCTATCTGCTTCAGACTTGGCCCTCCTCTCCCCTCCCCACCCACGCACTCCTAATTTCTATATCCTTCCGAAGATTCACAAGCCGGGTAATCCCGGTCGACCGATTTTATCCTCCCGTCACTCCCCAACAGAAAGAATCTCGGCATTTTAAGACCACTATCTCCAGCCGATTGTCCAGGCCCTACCGTCATTCACTAAAGATTCCTACCTTTTCCTGGATAGGTTAAAATCTACCTCCCCCCTCCAGATGCCGAGATTATTATGGCCGCTATATATGCCACATCCCTGTACACATCTAATCCCCACTCAGAAGGTCTCTCTGCCCTCCAACACTACCTCTCCCAAAGCCCTAAGCCACTCATCCCCAGCACAGATTTTCTCCTCAGCCTTTCCGAGTTCATCCTCACCCGAAATTCCTTCTCCTTTAACAATTAAATTCTTCCCACAAATCAAGGGTTGTGCCATGGGTAGTAGGTTCAGCCCAGCCTATGGAAACCTCTTTCTTGGTCTCGCGGAGAATAAATTCCTGTCAAAACAACCCCTGAAACCGCTATTGTGGCTCAGATATATAGATGATATTTTCCTTCTCTGGCCACATGGTCCTGATTCCCCGAAAACTTTCATTTCCAACCTTAATGCTTCGTCCTCTATCTCCTTCACGTCTACGGTTTCCTCCTCCCAAATCACCTTCCTAGATGTAAACATATCATTAACAGACCATAAATTTCACACATCTGTACACACAAAACCCACAAATAAACAACAATATTTACATTTTAACAGTTGTCACCCATATCACACCAATGTTGTGTACCTTCTCAAGTGCCAACTTTGCCCTGCCTTTTACATTGGACAGTGTACCACACCCCTTAATATTAGAATCAATAATCATCGAGCCTCATGCAACAATTCCTCCCTGATTGGTATGCTCCCAATCCCCAAACACGCTTCCGAACACCACACTCCCTTTGACCAATGCTATAAAGTATCCGTCTTAGCATCCCTCCCACCTCAGACCCTCCCCTGAAACTCAAAACACTAGAGCCAGCTTTCATCTGGCTCGTGGATTCCTGGAATCGCCCAGGTATTAATATTATACACTAATTGCCCATTTATACACATAATTTCATCCCCCTCCTCCCCCAACACCTTCCATATCATCCCCACCTTTTTTAAAAATACCGCACCTAACGCTACTCCTCCAAACCCCTCCCCTCGCATACTTTTCTCACCTTCTCCTTCCATCCAGTGCTTCCGGGCTCTACTTTGCCTCAGTTCTGTTCCTACTTCCTCTTGAGAAAGGTGGTTGTACCACCGAAAATTCGAGACCCAGTGAGTCCCTCTTTTATGTGTTTCTGTTTCTGTGTTCGTGTCTACTAGTGTTAATTCCATTTACATTTTGTTCACGTCCGTGGGATTTTCACTAAAGTGTTTTATATAGACATATGCTTATCTATATCTATGTATACAATCTACGTACATATATATGCAAGTGGAGAGATCGGGTGTTCAAGTCCCGGTCGAGGAAGATATTTTTAAATTAGTGGTCTGCTTGATTCCGCCTTCCCCGCCTCTCGTGTTTGAATGTGTATATATAGGAGCACCTGATCCTTAAACGAAATCCAAATGTTGGCCAGCACATAAAAAGAGTACATCATATTTTCTGAGAAACCACTCAAGAAGAATTATTGGAACCAACGTTGTCACGCGCGGAATGATGATTTGGGCAGCAGTTGCACTATGGTAATAGTTCTGGAAAATCATTGCAACCGGAAGATGACACCAAAGGATCTTCCCGGAAATACCGGCTCAACAGTTAAAACTGTCTGCCAGTTGCCCTTTCTGACTTTGACCACCTTCACTCCCGGCTGCCAATAACACAATAGGCAGCAGCCTGGGGCGGCCCAACCCGACTGACGGGAAAACCGGCGTGCACATCGCCCCGGCCAAGTCACTCCTCCATTCATTCAAAAACACATCGAATGCAGGAAGTGGTAATGAATTTATTGGCGCCATATAAATAAATAGGAGAGGAGGGCAAAAGCTGCACTCCCGCAATTACCCGCTCCGCCGGCGTGTGCTATAACCACCAGCGGCGACGCCCGCTCCGACGGCAGCCATCCGTACTAACCCACGTACTCGTATCTTCCGCCAAATCTTCAATCCTGGGCCCAAACCGCTCCGACCCCGTCCGCACTCCAGTTGCCCGCGCGGAGGCAGCGGGTCATGGGCACTGATTATATTACACTGCGCTCCAGTAATGTTTCGGAATTGGAGAGGATCGGGATGAGTGAATTGAATGCACGAACAACTACATAATGATATGGGAACGGTGGTATCTAATACAACAAATCTGAAGTCTCAATCGTGAACCAAATAAATGCTTCCATTATTGCCGATGAGATGTCACTACTAACACCCAACCTAATAAATATGCATTGTTATTTTTGAATTACTTAGACCCGGTGGTATGTCTCGTTAAACTGAAGGTTAAACTTTAACCTTTCGATAAGGATAAAAATCAATTTTTATATTCCGTGTTTAAGACCAAAATCGACAATTTAAAGTGCTCGTTAACCTAAAGACAGTGTTCCTACACTCAGAAGTTGACTGAACTGTTTATGAAATAAGACCTCTGCTTAACCTCCACGTACGAAATTTCGCGAACCGATAGATGTAACCTTTCCCTTCCATCAAATCAAAGCTCTATTGTAAAATAATAAAAAACAACAATTTCGACCTTGAAAATTGGATTTTTAAACAAGAATCAGCACGAAGGGATACATATATTTCACAACCATCCAAGATGGAAGGGATACATAGCACCCTCGAAGCAGAAGTCGAACCCTCGACCTCTGGCGGCGAGGACGTTCCCCCACCCCGACCAAGGACAAGTTGTCGGCTTACGGTGTATCTCGATATGATTTCCGTGGAGGAGTGGGAGTATTTGTTGTTAGAGGAGGCGACCGACATCCGAGGTGTCTTGCGTCACTAGGAATATTTAGTGAATGAAGGAAAGGTAAAGGGAAACGAGGCGTCGGCCTTAGTTTCCTCTAGAGAAAACACACCAAGGGTTCAAAATTTAACATCCAGCGTATTCACTTATTTTTATATAAACCACGTTGCAATTAGGCATTTTCCCTGCTGGCAACGGTCCGGTCTGATCACTGGTCACTCTTACATTGCACATGCATACGTACACACACAAGAAGAACAGATATGAGACAAAATGCTCTTATATGTACAATGGCACTTTAAGATTGACAACCGCACCTTTGCCATCACCCATGGGCTAGATTGACACCATACGAGTACATACAACGCTCCGTCCATCGCCGCACTCCGTCCATGATCACGCCCTCTCCAACTTCATACACCGTTCAAAATCGCGCACCATTCACGCATCATTCACTTTTGCAATGCAATTCATCACTCCTTCCACATCAGATGCAAACACTATTTTAATAAGTAAAAATAGTACAATAATCACTAACCAATAAAGTTTATCACCCCAGTGGCTGCTTTAGACTTTTTCTTAAAACTCCTAAAATTGGATGGAAAGGGCTCAAACAAACCTCCAAGCAGTTGGTTCCATTCAACAATAGTCCTGTTTAAAAAAGAGTATTTGTTCTCATATATCTTTTGAGTTCTTATTTTATTTTAAAACTGTGTTCGTTTTTTCCCTTAAAGTTTTGTTTTTCCTATCTCTTTCCATAAATCTTCCCACGCTTCGTCATTTTTAACAATTCTAAACATCGCGCCTAACCTAATCCTTTTTCTTCTGTTTTTCAAACTTTCCCATTTCAATATATATATATATATATATATATATATATATATATATATATATATATATATATATATGTATATATAATACACAGAAACATAAAAGAAGGACACTTACAGTAGATATTTACGTTTCGACGGCACGGCCGTCGTCATCAGAATGCCGTTGTCGGGGAAGAGCGGAGAGGGCATGTGCAGGAGAAGGGTGACGGGAGGAGAGGTAAGGGGCCAATGGGAAGCGGACAAGGTGTGGGAGGGGGAAATGGCAGGGGGCGGTAGAGTTGCCGCGGTAGGGGAAGAGCTGGAAGGACCCGGTCGGGAAGCGGCCGGGCCTTTGTGGGGTGGTGGGGGACTCGGTGACCGATTCGCTCAGAAGAGTGAAGCGGTTCTAGGCAGCATTGGATAAAATCCTTAAATATATATTTTTTTTAGGTAATCTACCGGTTAAGGTAGGTTTTTTTTGGATGGACCCAACTATCAAATAAACATTTTGTGACTCCCCACCTAGCAAACTAATCTATATCAGGTCCCTCTTCATCTCGGTGTACTTCTTTCCTCCCTTCATCTCGTCCAACATCCCTATCCTGTTCCTACCCTTACCTCGCTTGCCCAACATTCTTCCCTCTATTACCCTCTTCAACATTCCACTACCGCTCAATACGCCCTTCATCCATTTTTCCTGCCTCCATAGGATTTCTCTCAACAAACCCCTCTCCTCCCCCACCATTTCTAGTACTTCCTCATTTGTTTTCCTTTCGGTCCATTTCACCTTTTCCATTCTTCTCCACACCCACATTTCAAAAGCCTCCAATCTACGTCTATCCTCCTGCTTCAGCGACCACGTTTCCGCGCCGTACATAGCTACGCTCCATATCAGAGTTTTTACGAGTCTTGTCTTAACATCCCTACTCAACGTCCCCGTCATCAACTCCCTCCTCCTTGAGAAAGCCTCCTTGCCTAGCGCAATTCTTCTCCTTACGTCCCTACCACTTTGACCGTGTTGGGTTGTATATATATATATATATATATATATATAACCATAAACACAGTAGTCAACCCGAAGGTAGGTTTAGAGATGGTAGAGCTCACCCATGTACCAAGCCCAACGGCGTGTGAATATTCACACATCAGGGTAGGGGGGCCAGTTCCTTTCCCTGTGTCGGTTATGGTTTCCCAGGAAGATCTGGTACCCAAAAAATCAACTAGCTTGGGTGGAGCTGCAGGTGGCCAAAGTGCCTTGCCCGGGAATCGAACCCGGGACCCTCCGGTCAGTAATCTACCCACTGGAGAGGTGGGGAAGGCGGAGCAGATCACAAATGTAAAAATATTTCCTCGACCGGGACTTGAACACCGGATCTCTCCACTTGCGGGGCGGATGCTCTAACCACTTGAGCTATCGAGAAAATGTACTTATATATATATATATATATATATATATATATATATATATATATATATATATATATATATATATATATATACATATCTCTTGAGCGTATCAATCGTTATTTCTCGGCACAGTTTGGTTTTGACTGCGGTGGCAAAGTCAAATGATGATTTTTAGTCCTCGAATCGATACATTTTGTTTTTTTTTCCCAAGAAAGACTTTAGGATTTATTACACTTCCCTGAGCGATGCCAAACATCAGTCACGCGTAATTAGAGCCGGAGCTGTCTGTTGCAATCCTTTGTTGACGATTGAAGGGAGAGAGAGTTGTGAATTCGTTCATTTCGTAACCTCGCGGCTTATATTTTAACTTGGCTCGAGGTACTTAATCGAAAGCGTTCCAAAAACGATTTTGTCTACTTAATCGGTTGTAATTTGGAATATGATGTATCAATTGATAGAGCCAGATTTTGCACAAATTTGTTCGACGCCGAAGTCTCTTTGGGGGAACACCGGAAAGTGGCTGTACGTAATTTAAACTCGAACCATTTCATTTCTTGCTGTTTTATGAAGAGAATGTAGTCCAACCCAGTGTTTCCCAAACTTTTTTGAGCCACTCACCCCTTGGATTCATTAACCTAACCTCAACGCCCCCCAATCGGTAGCTTTAAATATAATAATCAAACTCATTAAACAAAATAACCAAATGGGGAATATTGAAATTATTAAATTAAAAACAATGGATCATCAACTGATTATTTAGAATCCAATAGATGTTTAGTTTTCATAACACATATATGCAAAGGACGTAATTAACAATGAAAGGAACTTAGGTGAGATTATACTTTTTACATAAAAATAAATTATCTAAACAAATACTTTAAAAATGCGATTTTTAGAAGTTAACATGCCATTATTTTTACTTAAATTAAGCAATTATGTAACATGAAAATTTTCAATTTATAAACATAGAAAGCCAATCATATTTTGGTAATAAATGAAATAAAATCCAGCCACAGTTACCCAGGTCCGGATGCTGTCAGTGAATAGAAATTGGCCATGGTAAAGTGCAACCGAAACCTCAGGAAAATTAGTGGAGTAGTTAAGAATAAATGGCCATTGGAGATATGAAGGAGGAAGAAACAAGGAGTAAGTTTGACGAGAAGTCAAATGAAATAGCTGGGAAATTGGAAGAAAGAGTAAAGTGGAACAAAACGGGGAATAGTAGAAGTGGTGGATGAAGTCCTGGGTGGGAAGAAACTTGAAGCTTGGAAACCTTGACTGACAGAAGAAATTTTAAAACTAATTGAGAAGAGAAATAAGCTAAAAAGGATATGGAAGAATACAGGAGAGTAAAGAATAAGATAGCAGACAAATGAAGAGAAGCACAGGAGATGTGGAAAAAACTGCGGGTGAAGGAAATAGAGGAGCATATCAAAGAAGGAAAACAAGAACTAGGCTATCGGAAAATCACAGCTCTACATAATCAACCAAGAACAAGGTAAACAGTGATTAATAACAGAGAGGGAAGGTTTTTAGTGGATGATGAAGAAGTTTGTGAGCGACGGAAAGAATACATGGAGGAACTATACCTTTGCGAAGATATAGCTATTAAAGGAAGTAATATTGAAGGCAGAGAAAAAGCATAGAAAGTGAGCCCCCAATCACGAAGAGGGAATTTGAGCGTGTCCTTCAAAAACTAAATGCTGGAAAAACGTCGGGTGTGCTTAATGCACCGGCTTAGATATTAAAAACCCTTGGAAATCAAATGAAAGAAAGACTCTTTATACTCGTATTAGTGCATTAATGTTGAAAAAATGTGGAGGTACCAAGAATACTTATTTAAAAGAAATGCTAATATGATATCAAAAGTAGGGAAAGCATTTAAATGCATTAACTACAGAACAGTTGCTATTATGTCACTTGCTTTCAAGGTTGTTTTACGTACTACAGGGAACAGAATCAAAAAGAAAGTGAAGGAAAAGGTTGGAGAAGATCAGTTTGGCTTCCGGGAAGGTAAAGGAAGGAGCGACGCCATATTGGAACTGCGCTTGAGAGAAGGCTAGAAATGAACGGGGAAGCTTTCCTTGCCTTCATTGATTTAGAAAAGCCTTCGATACTGTAGATTAGCAAACTTGTTTGAATCTTGTATGCAGACTACAAATACAAGAAGCTTATATTTCAGCTCTACCAAACAAATAACTTTTATAGAAGTAAATGGATGAGATAAATAAGAAAATATTAGATAAAGAGTAAGACAAGGATGTCCACTTTCGTCATATCTATTTAACTTATCTATTGAAGAGGCTCCAGAGACAATGAAGGAGACAAATTGTATGAAGATAAATGGAAGAAAGAAACACTGCATTGGGTTTGCAGATGATATTGTGACCCTGGCAGCAGATTCATCCAAAGGCACGAATGGAGTGCTTAAAACCCTGTCCACAGCATTGAAAAAATAGAAACTGAAATTAAATATGAAGAAAACCAAAGCTATGATAGTTTCTAGGAACAGGAAAGGACCCCTGTAAATGTAATGATAGAGGAATCAATTGCAAGCCAAGTAGAAGAGTTCTACTACCTTGCGAGTGAAGAGACAACTGTTGCAATTCTGCAGTGGAAAGAAGGATAGCTTCGGCAAAGAATGAATCAGAGAATAAAACGAATCTTTTAGTGAATGAGTCCATGAAATTAGAAAGTAGAAAAACCTTTGCAGAAACGTATAATTGGAGTATATTAGAACATAGATGTGAAACTTGGACATTGGGAAAGAGGGTTGAGCATAAGGATTTGGAGAAGGACACCATGAACAAGATGGGCGAACAAGAAAGGCAACACAGGAGCATTGAGAGCAATTAAAGAGGAAAGAAATTTAATAAAAGAGTCGGAGAAAAGGAAGGTAAAATATTTTGGACATATTTTATTTTGGATATATTAGCACCTTGCAAGCCACCGCTAGGGGGTCTGGCAGGGGATGAATACATACCAGACTAATTTTTACCCGAACATGACCCTACCGTGAGCTGACAATGTATTGTGATCCCTTATCGTTCGTGGAAAAATATATTTGTTCTACACTTAAACTCTCTAATTATTTGACATGATTTCTCTTGCCGTAGTACGATGGGCGTAACAATACATTTTCAACATCACTGCGAAAGAGACGTCCTTCCAATTTATGCAAGGTTTTTAATATGTAATTTAACCTTTGCTCTGTCCGTGATTACCAGTCTGGCTGCTCTGATATTTTGGATACGCTTCTGAGTTTACCAAAGCAACGTTTTACAGATCTAGCTCGTATACGCTGCACGCGATCCAATGCGGAATCAATCCAACTTCATAAGGATCCCATATATTCTAAATGAGGCCTAACCAGTGAAAGATAACATTTATCTTTGACCTTTTCATCACGTTTACCCATGACCATTTACTCTTCTAATTAATCCTAATTTTTGTTAGCTTGTCAACATATTCCCCGTATGTGTTTTAACCAGGAGAGGACGTGAGTGAGGGTAACGCCCAAGTAGCATTTAATCGAGTCTACGCATTCCATTTCGGGCTCCTCGACGCAGTAGCCGTTCTGGAGGGAATTGCTCTTTTTCCAAAAATTCATCAATATACAGATTTTAAAGTTTTATTCTAATTGCCAAGTGTTGCACCAGCGTTGTATAGTATTTATGTCATCTGCTAAAGCTTTTGTGTCCTCAGGATCACGGAGATCTCTGTAAACCATTCCATTGTCGACAAATTAACGAATCTTTCTAGTAACTACGGAGTCAATGTCGTTAACGTTAAGTAGGAATAAAAGAGGTCCGATGACACTTCCCTGGGGAACACCTGAAGTAACCTCTACTGCATTTGAGCTTACTCCATCTATGACTACTCTTTGAACCCGACCATTTAAAAAGTCTTTAGTCCAACCCAGAATATTTTTATCCAGGCTATATGCTTGTAGCTTTGCGAGTAGTTTACTATGAGGTACTTTGTCGAAAGCTTTCTTCAAATCTCGAGAAACCTCATCCAATGGAACATTGCCCTCTCCCGAAAAAGGAATGAACAACATAAAGCGCAAGTTGTGCCTCGTAGGATCTACCTTTTCGGAAACCGTACTGATTTTTCATCAATAACTCCGGTCTATCGTGGTGTCTCACGACAGAACTAGCAACTGTTTGTTCCATAACCATGCACGAAATGGATGTGAGGGAAATAGGTCTGTAATTGCTTGATTCTTCCCTGTCTCTATTTTTCATTATTGGTGTTACGTTAGCCGTCTTCCAATATCTGGAAACCTTTTGATCTACCAGCGACTTCTTAAACATTATTTCTACATGTACGGCGCAATTTCCGAAGCTAGGTCATTAAATATACGAGCGGGTATTTCATCGTGCCCGGAGGACTTATTAGTCTTAATATCAAAATAACAATTGAAAATAAAATTGATACATTCACTCAAAAGTCTTCGAATTAACGCCCTGCGCGTCCATGCACCGCTGCCGGCGGGTTTTCCACGCCATGTATACGCCTTCTGGCAGTCGGTGCCCATTGTCTAAAAAATTTGGACCCTCACGCGCATGGTCGAGAAACCCTTGGCAGATTCGCGTGCGGGTGTCCTTTTGTTGCAGAAAAGTGTGCGATTTAGTGCCGCGAGTGCACTCACACTGCCAACTTCGGACACACCTTTCTCATGCCCATGTTTCGATCACAAGTCGATACGCATCACTTTTAGGTGTCCCAAGTCCTTCAGAAATCATGCGAATATTTCATCTGCGATCCCTGTCCAACAAAGCCTTCACTAATGCAATGTTCTCGTCATTTTTTGTGGTCGAAGGGCGTCCTGAATTTTCGGCGTCTTTAACACCATCCCTACCATCCCGAAACAACTTGTACCAATCAAAAATATCTGATCTACCCGTGGCGTTATAACCGTAAGCTGCCTTGAACAAGTCATGAGTCTTTTTCCCGGTTTGACCCAGTTTTAGGCAAAATTTGATGGCGTAGCGCTGTCCCAACAACCGGTTCATGACTGAGCCTAACGTGTTGACGTTATAGAGGTTTCGCAAACGAACAATCCGTACTCTGCAAAGGTTGGGAGCTAAATATCACTAGCCTCCAAGCCTTTTCTGAGACTCCCTACCCTTGAACCCAGCCAGAGAAACCGTCGCCCGTCCATTCTTCTATCTGGGAAAAATAAGTCTCACCACCTTAGGGACAGACCTTGTACATAATACCCCACAAGCCGCCGCAATAGCGTGTGGCGGGGGTGTTAGGACACCATCCATGCCTACACAAAAATTAAATAGACAGATAGATAGAGGTCTTTATTTGGGTGAAATCGAGCCCTAATGGTCCCTTCTTCCATTTAACCCAAGCATTACACGTCTCCACAGATTTAAGTTAGAGCATTTACTGTAACAAAGTTATTGTTCACCACTAAAGAAGCTTCTTACGCACAAAAATGTTGAATAACAGGAAAATATTCAAATCATGCGGAAACATTGCTATAAAAATGGGTCTTATTAATGTGCATCGGAATTTGACGCATGTAGAATATAGACAAAATATGTAAATATGTCCTTGCGCTTCTCCAACTACACTGGATGAATGTAACGACATCAAACCTGCGCATGCGTGTTGAGGAGGAATGTTAATTCCACGTGCCACCAGGAGTGCTTCTGAAGGCTAACTTGTTTGTGGCCTACAAGCATGTCTGCATTAGTTTTCAGCCTGCCCTCGTATTTTCTTCTTCTTCTCCGTGTCCAAACAAATACAGCGGAGGGCTGGAATGAGAAGATTTGTGACGGAACAGGTGGTGGGAGGCCTTGGGAAGGAAATGCGACCCGCGTCACTTGTCTGCGGACCGTTACAGTGTGCGGATCGTCGCTAAACTGCACCCTTGTCCGAGGGTCGCGTCACGAATGCACGATGCCACGCCCCGTGGACCGACGATACCCGATAAAATAGAGTATAAAAAATAAAATACTTGGCTAAGTATGCTTAAGGAAAAAAAACATTGTCCCGAGGAATCGTTTTCCGATGGCACAAGATGTCCCTGGAGGGTAGAGAGGAGGTTGAGGACGAGGAACGCCCTGGACGTCCATCAACGGCACCAGCAACGGAAATGTGCACTAAGTGAGACACATGCTCAATTCTGATTGACCCCCAAGTGTGTTAGGATGTTAGCAGAAAAGTGCAGTATTCAGAAACCTGCAATGCAGTGCATTCTAACAGAAGATTTAGCCATGAAGAAAGTGTGCCAAGATGGTCCCCAAGGTGCTGTCGAAAGACTGCTTGTGTGACAATCTTGCCTTGGACCTCTTGGGCCACGGGGAAAGCTTTTAGAATAGGTGGTTACTGGTGACGAGACATGAGCCTTTGAGTACAACCAAGTAAAACCCTTTTGAGTGCCATTTTGGACCACTGGATTATGCCAAAGAGGCCATGACGAGGTGTCTGGACGAGGGTCCTGTTGATCCTGCCATACAGGAAGCATACCAAAACTGGCGGTGGCACTGGCATTAGTGTGTCAACACGTAATGGTGCTCTTATGAAGAATTTTAGCAATTTGTACTTTGATCTAGAGTGAAGTTTTTTTCCCTAGATTTATTCTGCTTTTTTTTTGGGACATACCTTGTATCAAAGCGTTCCGATATGGTAAAGGAAACATAACCGAATGTTTTAAAAAGCGTTATTGACTTCAAATGTATTGATCGAACGGTTTTACATTACTGAACTTTCTCGTTAAAAGAAATCGTGCGAAGAACGTGTCAGGGATTTTCGTGAAATGCGAATATGATTCACGTATTGAATTATTTAGTGATTGGAAAAAAACTTATTCTTTTCGCGATTGTGGTTAATAGAGAAAAAATTCCCATCGATAAGTGAGTGTCAGGCGTTCTTTTAAACTTTTCGAGGTGAACCATTCCCACTACGGTCCACGACGGTCTCTCTCTCTCTCTGCTTGAGAGCATCAGAGGTCGCTGCCGGATGTTTGTTTTTCACTCGGTTTTCTTCTCTCTCCCTTAAGACTTCAAAATTCGGCGGCACCGTCCTATTTCATCCCCACCCGACTATCACTTTTGAAATTACGTAATGAGAAGATCGCCATCTTGCTTTCCAGCAGTCAAACTCAGGTCGGGACTCTAGGAGGGGCGGGAGTGGCGGTGTACGAGGAGGGAGGGGGTGCATTCTCGTCCTCGAAATCGAGCGTCCATGATTCAGTCCTGTCTGACCACAAACTCGAAGCCCTAATCGTCCGCTTTGCCTGCCCCAAGTGCAGCCATATGAGACACCTAGTTTTATGAACCTTCGAAAAAGTTCCTCGGACGCGTGTTAATACAACAAACAAACGAACAGCATATGGTTTAACTATTACCTTTGTGGAAACTTTCCATATTGAATACAAATGATAATTAAAAATTGTGATATCCACTGTACTATTTTATTCACACGACCCGGATTTCAATACTTCGTTCAAAACGACACGAAGTATTGAAATCTGGGTCGCGTGAGTCAAAATACTGTAGTGGATCTCACAATTGTTAATTATCATTCCTCTCCGATGTCTAAAGCTGATGGTTACCTTATACGAGTTCCTTTAGTATTTGTGAAGGCGTCCATAAAGTGGCTTCACTATTATTTCCTTTGAAAAGGATTTTTTATTAAAAGGTGAACAAATAAACCATCTTGTGATTATGATTTTCGTCAAACAACGGAGATATTCTTGAATTGTGAAAAAATGATTATTCCTCAGAATATGCAGTGTTATTAAATTGAATTCCAAGGAATGGTTTGAGGCCTAGACGTTAATCTCATTATCTGTCGGAGAATATTGTGAATGTTTACGCGAAATTCTTTCAGTAGTCTTCACCAATGCTTTTATAAGTATAGCATTTAAAATGATCATGTTTCCAGGAAATCTCGAGGAAGTATGGAGTCGTGTTCTAGTGCCTATATCAACGGAAACTAAACAGCGTGCGGTTGTCGAAATTTCGCCTTCAGCTCATCGTCCGAGGTGTAATGATTACCCTTGAGGTGTATCTTGAGCTGAGGAAAAAAATTAAAATCGCAAGGCGCAAGATCGGGGGAAGAATTAGGGTTTTGTGTGTTCTCGTCTGTGATACGGCGTGGTAACCAACGTGCACACGTTTTACGGTAACCCAGTTGTTCAATAATGGAGCCGACACGTTCCTTGGATAATCAAATATGGTCTGCGATACGCTTTTGAGCCGGTCATTTTGAATCAAATCTTCGACCAGTTCGCGATTATTATCGTGTGTGGCAGTGATTGGACGTCCGCTGCGTGTTTCATCAACATTTGTGGCTTTTTCAGGCTCGCAACCACGAAATGTTACTACCAATCGATTTACAGTAGACCTATCAACAGCATTGTCACCATAAACAGCTTTTAAGCGACGATGAATCTCAGTAGGTGTCACTTTTCCAGCAGTTAAACATTCGATAACAGCACGTCGTTTAACTCGCGTTGACTTTGCGCTAGAACACGTCTCCATACTTCCGCTTCTCAAAATACACTGGATGAATGTAACGAACTCAAACCTGCGCATGCGTGTTGAGGGGGAATGTTACTTCCACATGGCACCAGGAGTGCTTCTGGAGGTCATTTTTTTTGTGGTCTACAAGCATCTGTGCATTAGTTTTCAGCCTACCCTCTATATCCAATGAACACGGAGAGGTTTTGCTCTGGTGGTTTTTACGACTCCAGTAATTTTAAATTTACTCGGCTCATTTTAAATTTTACCTCGGAGAAAACTGTTGGAAATTGTATGCCTTCATGTAGTGAAGGTTACCAAGTGGGTTGAACCCGACCGATTTGACCGATTGTGGTCACAAATGCCTCGAAGATCGCTCTCGAGAAATCTCACGATCGTTCAAAGCAATCAAGACACAGGATTTGATCAACCTAGCTGCCAGAACGTTCGAACGAACGAATTCCTCTTTAAGAATGGGACTGCCCATTTGAGAGAAAGCGCACCGTTGTCCCTTCTCCCCCCCTCTTGGAAAACTAGGCGATGTATTATTAAAGAGGATAAAAAGACGAATGTGTCTGTTTTTTTCAGTATCGTAAACGGCAATAAAGAAGACAGCGAGGGAGGATCTGATATTCTTCCAAACAGCGATTACGGCGGAAATACCAGCCACCCAGTAATTGGACCTAACATATTACTCATTCGTTCAGTGATTTAAAATGATATGAGGACACCGGCGGACTACCAGACTAACTTTCTAACGATCTCGACCAGATATCGGAGCGGCGTGAAGAATGGGGGTTAGAATTAAATATAAGAATATGCACAGGGCTGAACTTTTGCAATGCGTGCATGAAAAAATAAACGGGACGTAAATCATAAAATCCATTGGATTGGTTTTAGAATTTCAGAAAAGTTAAAATACTTGGTTGCTACAATAATGACATCAAACCTTTCATTAGGCACACATGCATTAGAAGAATAAGGGGGTTAGCCTCAAAGAACCTTAGTTTTCATTAGATGGGGTGTTGTAAAATGCAATGGATTAGTTAAAGAGAGATGTTACTTCAATTAGGTTAGCCAGTCGCATTTAGAATATGCGGCGTAATGTGTACTTGTAGATGTGGATTCATTTAGGTAACATCTTCTTAGGGACTAGAGCCGGCGACGCCGTTCGTTAAGGATCATTTCCTCTCCTGTCGTATTTTCTCTTGGTACATTTTCAATAAGCAGTAGTTACCAAATACTGTGACAATACGATGCGTCTGATGGGTAGAATAGTTTCCGAGTGAATTGAATATCACTTCTTCAAATCCGTTGGCATAAATAGTATGCCATAGTTCAATATGATTAAATGCAATTAGTTGGAAAGAATTTAGCGCGCCATACGACCCCGGCGGCCGAAATTTTGTGATTTGAAGTTTAAAAAAAGTGTTACCGCAACCTCTAATGCTTACTGACAAAATGTAATGTGATGTAATTTTTTCCACAAATGATGAGGGATCAGAATAACATTGTCATGCCGCGGCAGGGTCATATTCGGGTCAAAATTAGTGTGGTGTGTATTCAACCCCTGCCACACACCCTTTCAGGGTACTAAAATAAAAAAAACTCCTTTAATAGGTTTACCCCCCACCCACTCGTGTAGTAGATAGGTCTTTTCGTTTCTAAGATGTGAAGGTCGTCGTCGATTGTTCCGTCCGTCCGTCCCCACCCCAGACAGACACGGACGGACGCATTCCGCCACTCGGGCAGAGGAAGACAGACACTCGGCGGCCAATCAAACGCTCTGATATGAAAATGACAGATTCTCGGGCGAAACAGAAGAGGAGGGCGTTTCATAATACCATATGAATGGGGCGGGAGGGGTGATTGGGGTGGGCTCCTGGTGCTCTCGGGGACAATTGCGTGGCGAATCGGGAAGAGGGGGTGGGAAGAGGGCGGTGGGGGGGGCGGCAAAGTGCGTTGAAGGGTATGGGTTGAAGAAGAAGAGAAGTGTGTGTGTAGGGAAGGATAATGGAGTGGAAATGATTGAAGTGGAAAGGATGGAGAGAGTGTGATTAGGGGGGAGGGAGTGTAGCACGGGGGGTGGTTGGGAGGGGTTTGGGGGGGGGCAGGGTCTCCACAATGGAAACGGAGTGTCGGGAGAGGCGAGGTTCGTCGGACACGCTCCGGGGAACACGGCAGCCAGCGCCTTTCACACGCGACGGGGAGTAGCGTAAGCTTCGACCGGGTGAGCCCAGTGTATGGCAGGATGGTTGGAGGGGGTTGGAGGAGGGAGGGGGTGGGGAACCCCTCTGCGAATGGGGGTGGCGGGCATGCGCCCCGGGGCTAGAGGGGAGGATTGAGTGAGTGAAGGAGGGAGGTCGAGACGCCACCGCCGCATGTAATACTTGCGAGCATAAAAGATCCTCTCGCACTCCCATTTAGTTCGCATTGGCCAAATTGGGAAGTGAGAAATAAGATTAGAGAAGGGAGAGAGTGAAAGGACGGGGGGAGGGCGGGGGATGCTTTGGAGGAGGGCGTAGGAGCGATCGCGGGATTAATGTGAGGTTGAAGTGGTTGGGTGGGCGGAGGGGTGAAGTGCCCTTGCGGATGCGCGGGGTGAATTCGGGGGGTGGCTGCGGGGAATGAAGTGGACGGGCATGGTGTGTTTAAGGGTGCAGCTACATCCGCGCCTGTGCAAGGCAGGGGGTGACCACACACGGAAAATGCGTCGAGCAAAGAAGACATTTCAAATGAATTTATAATTTTCCTCGGTGAATAACTTTGCTAAGAGATACGCTACAACAGCTTCTCTGAAGTCGCTGATCGATTTAGCCTCATTACGCAGAGCTTTTAATAATGCACAAGGACTCTGGTCCGTGGTTTGTGTTTATGATATAACGATTACGCGTGTGAACCCTCGAGTTTATTAGCCTGCAATGTGTTTGCTCTCGACTATTGATGCCGACCTATCCCGGTTCCACCGCTCTCTTCGAAAATGTTCTCCCTACGTGTGATGGAGCGACAAATATGCCTCTAATTACTTATTTAAACTCTTTAGTTTGAAGCACATTTAGGTCCGATCCTTGTTTACCCCTCCACGGAGACTGAATTGAATGCAGACTTGCATTTCTCCCTCCCCGATGCTCATTGCTCACTATAACGTTCTTTCCCTTCACGCCCCTCTCCATCCGGCCGCTCTCGTGGAAGCTTCTATTCTATTTTCCCTCCGCATTATGCCCCTAATAAATCCATTGTGTTTCAACTTGCACCCTGTCCATCTGGTTCTTCCTTTCCGTATGGCTCCCCATGTGACCCTCCCGTCCTCCAGTGCATTTCCTGGTTTCTTATTTTACCTGCCCAATGCATCAATTGCTGCATCAGTTTTCTATCAGTGAGTCTAATATTCTCCTTTGGTCAGATTTTGGAATGATCCAGGTCTCTGATCTGTGGAGGGCCTGAATATTTGTAATAATGAAAGTAGTTATTGTCTCCGCCCGACTGTCTTGCTTTTTGACCGCGTCTTTTTTAAAAAAAACCATATATACTATCCATTAGGAAAGCCTCGTAGCTTTTGATGTTCTGCCTTTTACGTCCGTCGATCGTCTTCTGTCTGATGTTTTGGCATTTCCCAGACATGAGGAGTGTTCAATTGGGTTATCATAGATATTTTTATTCTTATAATTTATTGTTCAAATATTTTATTTTATGTTACATTGTTAGCTTATTGTGTAAATTATTTAAAGCGTTTTTTCATCATTTGGAGCATGGTAGGCGAACTGAACATGTTTCTAATTGCAACGGCTACCGTTGACGCGATGCTAGAGTAATATCAATGAAACTTCTAACATTTATGACGTTACAAATTGAGCTGTCAGTGAAGCATGAAATTTGTACCCAGTAAATTATGGGATTTCAAAACTCATAATCTCTCGTTGTTGAGCAGTCGTCATGGAGATAGAAGATAAGACCGTTTTCTCTAATTTGGTTCCTCTCATCACAATGCCTTGGTCCATCCACCTTCGGCGTCCTTGTAGCCTTCTCTTTGCTTTCCTTTTAGGTACTTTACCATTTATTTTGAAGAAATGCTCTAATACTAAAAAAGAAATGATCTAATTTAAAAAAACTTGATTCCCTGCCATATTTATGATCTCAACTGCGAAATATGTACGTGAAAGATCCTCATCATGAATTTGTTTTGCTCAGTGTCCATTGGAAGAATCAACAAATTAAATTTCTCTGTTTGACAGCTATTCAACTTCATTTATTGTTCGTCAAAATTTCACGAATGAAATAAAGTGACCTCTACGTTTTCACTCAGAATAAGACAGAAAATATGTAAGGAATCCGCTAATTAATTTATCTACAAGGAGATTCGACAAGGAATGGTTGAAACAGAGAATTGTATGTGTATCATAATCTCCCTATAGATCTGTGCCGGTTAAATTGACGTTTTAAAGGAAGAGGATTCTAAGTAAATTTAAGTGAGGGAGTTTTCACGGGTCTTACATCCACATAGTATTCTGTGAGCCAGCGGAATGGCATGCGGCGAGAGATGATTTTAAGGCACTAACCATTTATACATGCATGAATATTTATGCATACATATGTGCATAGGTGTATACAGTATACGTATAAGTATATATATATATATATATAAATGAAGATAGCACTAGCGTTCCTTCCGTCTCTCTTTTGAGAAAGGTGGTTTGACCACCGAAAATTCTGAAACGTTTTAGTTTCTTCTCTTTTTCGTGTTTTTCTGTGTTTTTGTTCACTAGTGTTATCTTGATATACATTATTATTCACATCCCGTGAGGGTTTCACATAAGTTATATATTACACACACACATATGTATATAATTTCACATGGCTACAGATGTAAGGAAAAGGGATAGGCACATACACAAAAGACAACCTTCCCCGCCATTCCCGTGTTCGTCTTTTAGACGTGTTCTTATCCCTTTTCCTATATCTGTAGCTGTGTGAATGAATATATATGTTCTCCATGTGGCGGGTATTAGTGTTTGAAAATCCATACATATATATATGTATTCTATATATATATTGAATATATAGAAACACTGTATGGTAAAGAACTTAGGCCGACAAGGTTAGACATAGAAAAGGAACATAACGTAGAAAAAGATAGCTTAGGTCCAGGCTTACTCGACGATGAAATAGAAACGGCATTAAAGGAGATGAAAGCAAATAATGCCGTGGGGGTGGACAACATACCCGTAGAACTGTTGAAATGTTTAGGAAAATACGGGAAGAAGGCCCTATATGAACTGATTAGTAGTATCTATGAAGAAGGAATCTGGCCGGAAGATTTTGTGAGATCGGTGTTATTTCCTATGCCAAAAAAGACAAAGGCTACATCATGTGAGGATTACAGAACAATAAGTTTGATATCCCACGCAGCTAAAGTTATTCCCAGGATCATCATGAAAGGATAGAGAGTAAGGCAAATCTTTACTTAGGGGAGGATCAGTTTGGGGTTAGGAAGGGAAGAGGTAGGCGTGATGCCATTGCAGTAATGAGATCACTAGTCGAGAGGAATATAGAATACAATCAGGACGTATTTTCCTGTTTCGTAGATTTCTAAGAAGTGTTTCATAGAGTGAATTGGGAAAAATTAATGCGTGTATTGCAGAAAATACGAATGGATTGGGGGGACAGGAGACTGATCCGCAACCTGTACATGTCTCAGACTGCTCAGGTGCGAGTGGGGAGCGGAGAGTCCGGGTGGGCAGTGTTAGGAAGAGGTGTAAGACAGGGTTGCCCATTGTCACTGGTGCTGTTCAATGTATATGTGGAGGAAATGATTAAAGAGGCATGCGAAGAACTGGAGATAGGGATGAAAGTCGGAGGGGAATTGGTAAAATCGGTTAGGTTTGCTGATGACCAAGCTTGTTGCTCAGTCAGCCAAGGGATTGCAAGAATTGCTGAGTGAATTGAAGGTTCAGTGCGATAAATATGGGATGAGAATCAATATTAATAAAACAAAGGTTATGCGATTTTCCAGAAAGAAAAAGGTTAAGCTAAATATTAAAATAGGCGGGGAAAAAATAGAGCAGGTAGAACAGTTTACATATCTCGGAAGTACCGCTACGATGAAAGTAGTAGGGACGTAAGGAGAAGAATTGCGCTAGGCAAGGAGGCTTTCTCAAGGAGAAGGGAGTTGATGACGGGGACGTTGAGTAGGGATGTTAAGACAAGACTCGTAAAAACTCTGATATGGAGCGTAGCTATGTACGGCGCGGAAACGTGGTCACTGAAGCAGGAGGATAGACGTAGATTGGAGGCTTTTGAATTGTGGGCGTGGAGAAGAATGGAGAAGGTGAAATGGACCGAAGGGAAAACAAATGAGGAAGTACTAGAGATGGTGGATGAGGATAGGGGTTTGTTGAGAGAAATCCTATGGAGGCAGGAAAAATGAATGAAAGGCGTATTGAGCGGTAGTGGAATGTTGAAGAGGGTAATAGAGGGGAGAATGTTGGGCAAGCGAGGTAAGGGCAGGAACAGGGTAGGGATGTTGGACGGGATGAAGGGAGAAAAGAAGTAAACAGAGATGAAGAGGGACCTGATATAGATTAGTTTGCTGGGTGGGGAGTCACAAAATGTTTATTTGATAGTTGTGTCCATCCAAAAACCTACCTCAACCGTTAGATTACCTAATAATATATATATATATATATATAAACACACAGTAATCAACCCGAAGGTCGGTTTAGTAGGTGATGGTAGAGCTCATCATAGATGATGCGGAAGTACTCACGAGAGCAATATAACTTTTGGACGGCACAATAGAACACAGAATAAAACAGATAACACGTAAAAGGACACTCACACTGTAGATGATTTAAGCTTTCGGCCTACTCCGAGGCCTTCTTCAGGTCAGACTCAGAGTCTTTTACGTGTTATCTGTTTTATTCTGTGTTCTATTGTGCCGTCCAAAAGTTATATTGCTCTCGTGAGTACTTCTGCATCATCGATATATATATATATATATATATATAAAACCATAAACAGTAATCAACCCGAAGGTTGGTTTAGTAGGTGATGCAGAGCTCACCCGTGTACCAAGCCCAACGGCGTGTGAATATTCACACATCAGGGTAGGGGGGCCAGTTCCTTTCCCTGTGCCGGTTATGGTTTCCCAGAAAGATCTGGTACCCGAAAAAGCAACTAGCTTTGGCGGAGCTGCAGGTGCCCAAAGTGCCTTGCCCGGGAATCGCACCCGGACCCTCCGGTCAGTAGTCCAACGCTCTACCCGCAAGACCACCGCGACTACTCTAATCAAAAGGCGACGTGGGGTCCACATTTCCAGATCGATGGAGGCGCTTTCAATCGCGCAGACAAGTAGCGAACGAAGTACAAATGAAAATTCAACCTGCGCGGGCCCTGAACTTGGTTCCTCAGTGCGCGAAGACAGCGTTCTCTCTCATTTTAATGTTTGGTGGTTGGTGGCAAACCTTCTTGCTCTGGTGGATGAACCTCAGTGCAATGTATGCGTTAAGCGTGATTCTTTTTATTGGCGTAGGGAGGATAGTCGAAGCGGAGGGCGAGTTGGGGGGGAGGGTGAAAATGGAGGGGGTAGTGTGGGTAGTGGAGGGGGGGTTGGAATGGGATGGGTGGGAAGGGAGCGCGGAGGCGTCAGCCAAGCGGTGGCAGGGGAACTTTCCCATGCATTTTAAAATTCTCACGATTATCGCTTTCTGTTCCCCAGAAACCTGTAGATGTGTGTGCGTGTGTGTGTCTTTTTGATATAGTTTCTCTTTGGTTATCTCATGAACTCATCGTCTAACGTTTCTCCCTCCTTTAATGAAAACATGCCTTCGAGGAAGTATCTTAGAAACCTGTCGTAATGCCATTTGCCCATTGTCAGGCTTTTCCTTCAGGGTGCGTGCGATCATCGGTTAACCGCCAGAACGCAATTCCACTGCGGGGGCAATGGATGACAGATGCCTCGAAAAATGACTTCTAGCGGTTTAACGATTTCGTGACGATAATTGAATTGGCACTTCGAAAAACCGAAAACCATAAGGGTTAATATTATCGAGTTGTCTCTTCGCTCGTAACTAGTAGTTTTAGACAACAAAAGAAGTAATGGAATAAAGGAGCTCCTCAGTCAAAGTTTTTGTACGAAGACTTACGTAGATCTTCTAAAAAAATCACATTGGGCGTAGTCCTCTTCAACATTTTCTTGCGTACTTACCTTTTAATAGTTTTATTGCATCCTGAACAGCGAGTGGCTGCCTTTTTTTTTAAGGCGGCGGTGCGTTCATTTGCTCTTTTCAATTATTACCAAGGGCGAGTTTCCGCAGCGGGCCTTTTCGCTAGACTTTACATAAATAAATTGACCTCGGGCTATTCGGGGAGGGCGGGGAGGGAGGGCTCTCTCTCTCTCTTTGTCGACTCTTGCCTTTTGTGCTACACAATAGCGTCCGTTTATTACACCTGATGCGCTCCTGTTCCTGCCTCCGTTACCGTTGGCAACGGCCCTCATACTTGCCTTCCCCACACCCCCTCTCCCCTCCCATCCTCCCTTCAACCCTCTCCCTCCCTCCCTCCATTCCTTCCTCTCCCCATCCGCCGTCCCCTTTTTCCTTCCCTCCCTTCCCCCTTCGACAACCCCCGTGGCCTTATTCTCAGCAGCCTCTCTCTTCCCCCCACTCCCCGCCTCTCACCTCTCTCACATCTCTTGCGGACACACCATCACATGTAACCACCTGTTGTCCGACTAAATTCTCTCTCCTTCACCTCCTTCCTTCGTGCCAAAGAGTCACCCCCGTCTCCGCCACTCCCCTCTCTCTCTCGGCGCGAAATTTGGTGACATCCATCCATAGATGCATGGACCGGTAATGAATTAAGTTTCTCTCTGAAGCACAAATAGTGACCTCCACTTACATTCCACGCATTATAGTACATATTACATATCTTGCATTCAGCTGCCAGCAAATCTAACGTCTTTTTTGGGAAAATTGTGCATTCATTAAAAATAAGTTGTTATTCTTTGTTAAATTTTTATAGGTTGGTTTTGATCGAGGTGCTGTTGTATACTAGGCGTCAACAAAATTCCTTCTTACTTTGAGGTAGAGGCTAAGGTAAAAACTATCGGACTATAAAAATGTAAATTCTTCAATTTTAAACCGAGTTCTTTAATCTGTTGCAGTAAATCAAATATAGTGTTTTATTTGTTTCAAGGTTATAAGCTAATTGGTTCTGTTGAAACAATTTTCCGTAAAAATCATTAAAAGGGCTATATTAAATTATACCTTCGATTGAGAGACATTGACTTCTGTTGCTACTTAGAATTTGAGTTTCAAATGTCCACGTGTGAGTCGATGTGAAACGCGGCCAACAGCGTGGGCATACAGGGATCGTCCGGAAAATAAGTGTACTGAGCTCAGGAAAAAAAATGTTTTACACCTTTACATATCTTAAGCTAATATTCCTCAAAATAGGACCCTTGTGAGTCGATACACTTGTTCCAGCGGCGTTCCCATTCCTGGAACGCTCCCGCGAAGGCATCATCGGGAACCTCTCGAAGACACGTCGTCACGGCCTCTTTGACGGCGTCCAAAGTCCCGTATCGCGTTCCTTTCAAACTCCTCTTTATCTTCGGGAACAGAAAGAAGTCCGGTGGTGTCAAGTACGGGCTGTAGGGCGGGTGCGGCAGCGTTGCCACGCCGTGCTTGGCCAAGAAGTCCGACACGACAAGCGCGGTGTGAGACGGCGCATTGTCGTGATGCAGCCGCCAGATGTTTTTGGCCGGACGCGGGGGACTCGTTTCCGAAGCCTGTCGAGCACTTGGACGTAAAATGCAGCATTTACAGTTTGTCGTTCAGGTACAAATTCGTAGTGGACGACTCCCCTTTTGTCAAAAATCAGGAAAAAATCAGTACACTTATCTTCCGGACGAACCCTGTATTTGTATTCAAACAATATCACAATGCACACTTGGTGGTGCTACAGGTTGCTGCAAGATACAGAGGGGAATTTATTTCGATTGCAATCCCACGACTCTCAAAGAAATCAAGGAAGAACCAATTCGATATTTGAGCACAGGATCCGTCGGATTATAAAAAATGTGCTTTCGTTCCATTTATGCAGAAAGAAAAATTGCTCCGAGAGCCAAGTTTATTGCACATGGGGTAAGTCCTTGGGCAGTGCATAGTCCGTTAGGGTACTCAAAGGCAGGGTTCATTATTTAGAGCGCCAAAAAAAAGTGTTAACAATACCCCTGATATTGAAGGGAAGAGAGGGCGAAGCGAAGAAAATGTACGACAAAATGAACGAAAGGTTGGCGATGAGCATTTGTCTTTGATTATTCCAAGTCTGATAATATTTATTTTATATTATGATATAAACCATAAACACAGCAATCAACCCTAAGGTCGGTTTTGTAGGTGATTAGGTAGTGTTCACCCAGTACTAAGTTCTATACGACGTGTGAAATTCACACATCAGGGTAGGTATTCATAAAATAGGTTAGGTTTGCTGATGACCGAGCATTAGTTGCTCAGTCAGCCAAGGGGTTTCAAGCATTGCTGAGTGAATTGGAGGTTCAGTGCAATACCTGTAGATATGGGATGAGAATCAATGTTAATAAGACAAAGATTATGCGATTTTCCAGAAAGAAAAAGGCTAAGCTAAGCATTAAAATAGGAGGGGATAAATTAGAGCAGATAGAACAGTTCACATATCTCGGAAGTATTTTGGACCACTACGATGAAAGTAGTAGGGACGTAAGGTGAAGAATGCGCTAGGCAAGGAGGCTTTCTCAAGGAGGAGGGAGATGATGACGGGGACGTTGAGTAGGGAGGTTAAGACAAGGCTCGTAAATACTCTGATACGGCGCGGAAACGTGATCGTTGAAGCAGGAGGATAGACGTAGATTGGAGGCTTTTTAAATGTGGGTGTGGTGAAGAATGGAGAGGGTGAAATGGACGGAAAGGGAAACAAATGAGGAAGTACTGGAGATGGTGGGTGAGGACAGCGGTTTGTTGAGAGAAATCGTATGGAGGCAGGAAAAATGGATGAAAGGCGTATTGAGCGGTAGTGGAATGTTGAAGAAGGTAATAGAGGGGAGAATGTTGGGCAAGCGAGGAAAGGGCAGGAAGGGGATAGGGGTGTTGGACGGGATGAAGGGAGGAAAGAAGTAGACAGAGGTGAAGAGGGACCTGATGTAGAGTAGGGTGCTGGATTGGGTTTTGTTTGTAGTTACAAAATGTTTATTTGATAGTTGTGGCCATCCAAAAACTTACCTTAACCGGTAAATTAATTAAAAAAATTGCGCTTTTTAAATGCGACTTTTTTCTTTTAGGCACAAAAGAATTCTTAGTTAGACATAAAGAAATGTATAAAAACGTTTTGTTCCAAAATTATCTCCCAAAGAAAACAATTTACGAGATGAATCAATATCGCCGGTAATTAACCCAAAGGTGGGTTTGTTGAACGCAGACCACAAAAGGCTCGTGGCATGTGTGTTCTCTCAGAAAGATAAAGGGGGTTGTTTCTTCTTCTTTGCACCTGTGGTTTCCCAAAAAGTATATACGATGCCCAGAGTATCGTACAGCTTGGGTTCAGGTGTGAGTTTTTCAGGCATAACCCGAAAGTGAACCTGGTTCCCTCCGGTCAGTGAATAAACGCTGAAGTCGTCGGGAAATCCAAAAACTCTTTGACTATAAAAATCATTTTACACTAAAATTTAAGCCATTGAGTGATGAATTTAAAAAAATATTACGATTAAAATCCTTGTGAACAGTATACCGAATCGCCAAATGACTGCTTATCGAGAGGACAGAAAACTCCGGGCTCGATTTTGAAACTAATGATCACATCCCATTTTATTATTTGAGATAAAGGTGGCAACATTTATCTCAAATTACAAAATATGACACAATTGTTAAAACATAATGGAGAACGAAAACTCTCTATGAAACAGAGGTCTCAGAATGAGACATTTGCTAAAGTAATCTTTCTTGTTTCCAATGAGTTAAAGTCGCTTATTAGGGATTCTTAGGAATAAACGAGTGCCTATTTTTAAAAGTACATTTTTATATACGACTTTGAACTATAGTTTTAACAGCAAAGGAAAATTGGGAAACCAATACTACGTATATCAAACGGCATTGCTTAGGAATTTGGTCATAAGATATCAGTTGAAGCGGGTATAAAGTGAATCATTCTTTTAATCCAGAGTTAAAGATGAAATAATTGCATTTCAAATTGCTTTAACTGTAATATTTTATCAGAATTATAGTTGAAGTCTTTTTAAAAATCAACCGTATATTGCGAACCAGTAAATTAATCGCTCTATGATTGAAATATGTACGCGAGCAAAACAAAATGCGATTAACTGTGCGAAATGACACCTCGTCACCAAAGTGTCTTCAACCAGAGTACAGGCGTACTATTTATTTCAAATTTCTTTTCTAATCCACGAAATCCGTCCATTTTTTTATTCCAGTTTTTATGAAAACCTAGTTGGTTGCCGGGTATTTAACTTTAATTCGTCCCATGAACGCACGGCCCTGAATCTACTCCCATCTTGGTTCTAACGAAAGTTTACCCGTATGGATTTGGAGTAGTAAATTTGAGAAAAGGAATTAAGCCGTGTTCGGAATCCTATGGCGAAAAAACGGTCATCGGATCATTAATCACTCGGGCACACATTTTTTTCAAGCCGACACGCCAGATTCATTCGTATTTTGACGTAGAATAGAAGATTTATTAATCTTAAGTTTTACGTAGTAATAGTGTTAGTATTGAGGTGCTCAACAGCTGAGGTCATTTGCACCCTTGGGATCGGTGGGAAAGAATTGGGAGAGTGACAGGCGAGGAAGGAGATGGATAGATAACCGACTTTATTTTAAACGGGGCGGGTTTCAGCCTACTAATAGTCTCTCCAGCCCCGGCCATTTAAATTCCAATGGGTTCTCTTCGGCGACATAAAAGCTTTCTGCCTCACGTACAGTGCGTATGCTGCCGGAAATTATTCTTCGTGAAACATATCTTAATAAGGGCAGACTCGTCGTGGCAAGAAATGGGAGAAAATCAAAGACCTAACATACTTCCAAATACTTGCACCTGAATAAAATCTCGCTACCATAATTTTGTATATATGTATTTATATCGTAATTATTTTTTCCAGTCGTTGTCGCTCATGGAGGCGAATTTTTAAAACATGTGTATTTATTTCCTCGAAACGTGCTCAAAATACATAAATGGTATTTTGTAACCACAAGTTGATGCTTGACGCATGAACGTCATGTCACGGAAAGAGCAAATTCAATTAAATGCCAAGAACGAGTTTGAAGTGCCAATTTGATGAAAATTTCTCATAAACGTTGAAGTTTCTGTTCCCTGAAAAATAATTTTCGCATCTATATATGACAGTATGAAATTCAAGTTATTTATTGCTTTTCTTGGATCTTCAACTTACGCTCGCATTTGCAGTACAATTTTATTTTCCAAATAGTGATTACTGATGAAGCAATTTCAGTGTGTATAAACAATTCGCATAAAACGGGATTCGAACCCGGATCCCTCGATATCCGGTCGAGTGCTTTTAGCCCGTTAAGTTACCGAGACGTCCTCTTAAACTCTGACATTTTAGGGGTTTTAAAGGAACAAAATGTTGTGACAAATTACCGTACATACAATGTCACAGGCATTCGCAATCGTGCGCGAGGCGCCACAACCACGAGGTTAAAGCTAACTTTAAAATTTCTGAGTTTAAGAGAGGACGCCTCGATTGCTTAACTGGTTAAAGCACTCGGATTGAAATCGAGGGATCCGGATTCGAATCCCGGTCAAGGCGAATGATTTTTACACTCTGAAATTGTTGCATTGATATGCATATTTAGCCGATGACTCCGTTCAAAAGCTACTCATGCGGCATCTGCCGCAGTTTCTTGGAATTTGCCAAAGGTAAAAACAGCCTAAGTTTTAAGAGGCGATTCCACCCTAATTGCCATTATAAAATAGTTTTATGGAATGGTCGCTGCTTGTGAGGCAAAAAAATGACGTCTAGAAATGGTAATCGGTGATTGAATCTTTTATAACTTAGAAAGAGCCCACGTGGGATGGGAAGGTCTTTCATCTTGCTTCGAACGCTGTATGAGTCAGCGGGGACATACAGTTCATTGGTGGTTCGTTCCTTTCGGGGTTAAGTGAAGGAGTGCGCCGAAAGTAGCGCTGCGGTATGTGGACATCCGTCGAATTTGCAAGTGCTCTCTTAACAACCCGTAGCTTGGAAGATTTGTGGACACTATAGTCAGCTCTCATATCAGCCACGCCTTCATGCGAGCCGTGAAAGCTTCCGATCCCTCTCCTTCGATGCGCCTTCGAGTGAGTTGCCTTTCTCTCCTGGGACTCCCGCCCCCTCCTATCTCTCTCTCCGCTGAAGAAATGCGCTGTGCGTAGCCCCTTCATCCCTCCCCCCCCCCGGTCCTCCCTTCCCCTGAATCCTTCGGCCTATCATTTATCGCGTTTTCCTTTGTCCGAGAATCCAACTCGGAACCCGTCAGGGAGAGATTGAAAGAGGGCGGGTGACACATAGGTATAAAGGACCATTAAGGGAGGATAAGGGAATTAAATGTTGGGACTGAGCGATATAAATGGTCATTTTTTTCCGGTACAATACGTGAGTAGAATGCGTCGGGTTAATTTGTTGCCTCCCGTGTGCCTCGTGAGAATTGTGGCCACTATATTGATGACACTTTGGGAATGTAATGGATTTTTAAAAACCCCCGTCAGATACTCATCTAAGCGTCGTGTCCCGTGAAGGAGTGGGCCGAAACTAAGATACCTATAGCCGCTGGGCTTTTGTCTCTTCAGTGTGCCTTTCACGCATTATAATCCCTTATCCCTCCCCATCAACTGTTTTCCGGCTTCCAGGGAAAAATTCTAGATAATTGGTACCGGTTCATCAGCATATCGGTTTAACTTGCGTTGATCTTTTTTACACTAATTTTCACGATAAAACACTCATTCTTCAAATTGTGGAAATGGACTCGTCGAAAAATTATGTTTAATACTAAGGCTTTTAATTGACCCTAGACGTTAATCACCTCTTACAAAATCTACTCAATCATGTTTTACCTCCCAGCCAATCCAATTGTTTCCTTCAGGTTACTAACTGTTGCGGATATCATCTCTCCATGGCCATTAAAAAAAGTACTTTCTTGGCTTTATACCCGGGACCTGGTACTTGTTATTCTTATTACTGCGTTCACCTTTCATGCTGATGTGCCTTTCTTGCTCTATTAGTGACCGCAGATATGACTCGTTTTAATTAGTATTTTTAAATTAGCGTTGTAATTAGAGTTATGATCATTAAAATAATCATTTATTTTGAAAGTTATGCTTTCTATTGAGCTTTACAGCATTTTAACGCACCATTTATGGTCAGGAATCGGGATGGTGCGGTGGCTAACGTACTGGCTTCCTATCAAGAGGACCCGGGTTCGAATCCCAGAGGTGGTAGATATTTTTCAGCACTATCCCGATCCCTACCTGAGGTGCTTTGTGGAGAGTACTTGAGTGAGTAAGCCGTCCGTCGGATGGGACGTTAAGCCGCGGACCCCTTGGGGTCTTTTGTTAAGAGTGGGCTAATGCCGACGCCGGGTTTCTCTCCACCCTGCAACCTTTTCTGTGTATCCCTAATAGCGCAAATGGCTTAAGCTGTCGGTCGCGTCCCCAACAATACTACTGCTACTACCACCATTTGTTGGGCAAGGTAAAAGCGTTACATCAGGATTTATTCAATTAAAGTTGTAGGAACAATATCCGGATGAAAGATTATTGCCAAGTTCAATCAAGTATATGTAATATTGCAATGAGGTAATTACTTTTAGGTGTAAGATCACCCCATTTTAAAGTTTATTTAAATATAGGAGAGAGTGTAGTTTTACTTTCAAAGCTGAATTCGGAAAGTAGTCACTTCGTAAGATTGGCATCCAGAAAACCGTTTCCTTCTCTTTACACTATCACACCTGGATCAACGTTTGACTCTCAGGGTGGCAAATAATTATTTATGGTCGATTTCCAAGTGATTAATAACTTAACATTTAGTCCCAAGTAAATAACGCAATAATTTCAAAGTATAAATGAATAAATAAATAAATATACATAAAATAAAACTCATTCTCCTTGAACTAGATTCGAACCCGGATCCCTCGATGTCTGGTAGAGTTATTTAGCCAGTTAAGCTACCGAGAGGGGCTTTGGGGGAACTGGATTCGAATCCCGGTCAAGACGAATGATTTATACAATTTGCAATTGTTGAAATTTAATGCACATTAGCGGCTGACAAGATTAAAAATTTACTGTCCCAGTCATCTCCCCGGCAGTTCTTTGATTTTTCCCAATGAAAGAGGTAAATTCTTGGTATATGAGCATGCCGGTCTCATTGCCTTATGTTGTTAGAGTCACCGAGTTGTGTTTAGGGCCTCTGTGTACTGGTGAGATACGCAGGGAAAGGGGAAGAGTAGTCGTGGTGTAAGAGAAGTAAGCTAAGTCGAGTGAAATTGGTGTCGAGAGCGGTGGCCAGACTCTGGAGTACTCCCCATGTGGATTCTTGGTTTTCATTGCTACGACGAGAGTTCCGGAACTTCGTTTTGTAGGAAGGTGGTATTGGGTTTTCCAAGTTCAGGTAAATTACGCAGCAGGCAAGGTAAAGAAAATATTTAACAACTTAAGAAGGCTGTGCAGAAACAGATTTGGCACCACCACAAATAATCTGAGAACTATTTACAACGGAATCTACATCACAATATTGACATACGGCTGTGAGGTGTGGGGGCAGAGGCTAAATTACAGCAGTATCCGGAGGAAACTGGAGAAGGCCTAAAGATCTTGCCTGATTGTACCATCAGGGAGTTACAATACTGTATGCAATGAAGCTCTCCAAATAATAACTGGGATACCGCCGATAAGATTCTCAACATAGGAAAGAAGAATCGTGTCTTGGATGAGGCAGATGGAAGAGGCTACTTTAGGAGATGTAACTTTGTCTCCAACTGGGAAATGGAGCAGGAACTGGAAGGTATAAGGGCGCATTTCCTGGATAGACAATTCCTACCTAGCGTGAAGGAAAGAATGAAGATCAACTTTAAAACTTACAAAGGAATTATGCAACTTTTAACAGGACACACGGAGTTTAGATCATACCTCAAGAAAATAGGAAAAAAGGAGGGGACGTGTGAATGCATAATGGAGGGGGACACGGCATATACACAGAGTCCCATGTTGCCCAATTTATTCCGAGGAAAGACAGTAACTGGAAGCTATCCCTGGATATTTGCATGAGGTCCAACAAATTGGGAAGTGCAATCTACACTAGGAACCGATTAGGAACATATTGGATAGATTTATCAACAAAAGATGAAGTGGGAACGGGGAAAACGACGGAAAGGAAGGGCAGGAAACTGATATGTTGTAAAAAAATTAACGAAATGGTATTGGGGGTTTGAAAACGAGGTACCCCGAAAAAATTAAAATAATAAATTGCCAGATTATAATCGAACGGACCAAATTAATATTATTATTATTATTGGGGTTTCCGAAAGCTCTGGATTCGCTCCTAACGGTCAAATTATGCCCTAGTTGATTCGACACAATGCTAAACACTTATGTGAACGTTCATATCGTCGTCCGAATATGTATGGCACACCTGCCGAGCCTGGTGCCGCTGTTTAGTTCAAATGTGTGTTTAGTTTGGACGAATGAAACGCGTTGAGTTTGGACGAATACCGTGGCAAACTGTTCGAATCGACGTCGAAGTGAAGCCAGATAAAAACACAGGAGGGGAGGGATATTAGTTTGGCGATGATGCTATCGTGCTGACTCGAAGAATTACCTCTTCCGTCGGGTCTACATGTCTCCTTATGAAAAAATTATCATCGTTGAAGCGATCTCCTTAAAGAGAGCACTAGGGAGGGAGGGAGGGGTGGAGATTAAGGTTAAAAAATTGGCCTCATTGAAATGAAAAGAAATCGAATTCCGTTCACCAACCATCCCTTTTACCAACCCCCTCCCCCTTTTATTGGAATTGGTGCTATGTCTAACGCCAATGGAGTTGGTCCCTGCCTGATAGATGTTACTACTTTTCGAGGTAATCATTTAAATTCTCTCAATATCCGTAATTTCTTACGGTTAAGCTGTAAAATTATCGAACCCTGACGAGCTATTTCTATTCGTATCATGTGACGGAGGATTTGGTCGGTTTAATTCTCGGTCGTTCCCCGTCAATGACGGCCTATTCTGTGCATCTACGGGGAGAAATCTCCAGGGACTGCTGCTTGCTCAGCGACTCCATGCGGTTCAAGTGCCGCGGGGCGCTTCAAGCCCGTAAATGGAATTGACATCCGCGAGTCTTTCATTTACCCTCCCCCCCCATCCTCCCCCAACCCCACCCTCCTCCATCTCCCATTACCACCACCTCCCACACCGTCTTCATTATGGCCTCCCGCTTTTACTCAACCCTCCCCCCGTCTCATTGTCTTTCATCTGCTGCGCGCCCTTATCCGTCTCCTCGCCGCCTTCCCTCCCTCCCACCCCTCCCCTTCCATTCCTTTCCCTCCCCTACCACCCATTCTTTCTTCTCCTTCGACAATTTGCTCCCGGGTTATCCCCTGCACCCGCCACGTCTACTAAGCTCTGACATTGCTTTCAATGCGTAACAGTCAATTATCCTCAATTTCTCCCTTCGAATAAACTCTAATCTCTTCTTTCGGATGTCCTGCTATTACGGCAACCCTTGTTTTGCTTACTTCACCATAGGAAGCACTTTTACATGTGTTTGTTTTACCTCACTCTGCCAGATTGGCTCCAAGGACTTTGCCTACTTAATGTTTCACAGAGTAGTCTTTGAAGAGAGTGATTATTTAAGGAAAAATTTCAGCGATATATATATAATTAATGGTTTGACCAGGCGATGTCGGATGGGTATTAATAATTCTCCAGTGAAGTGTTAAAGTAAATTCTGCGTGCTTCATTGTAAATATTATGGTAACTTGTTGTCTTGGATGAAGAAGATCAACCCAGGTTTTGTTTTTTCCAAAATTCATTCGTACAGTTTATTCATTCCCCATAATTCATTCGTAAAGCTTTAATAGAGTCGTCTTTAACAAATCCTCGGTGTGAACGCATGTGGATTGTGCGTGTGAAGTCCTTCTTGAGCGAGCGTGTGTGGCGTCTCATAGGATGCTGTATGGTAACTATGGCTGTGTACTCTAAACCCCTCCCTCCACACTTCTTTGCAACGGTTTGCGGGAAATTGTGTAAATGAAATAGGCTCAAATTTGGAGAGCGATAGAGAAACTCGATACTCACCAGACCACTGCACGGTAACTACTAAAAATGGCTAATTCATCTGCGCTCTCTTCAGTGATTTTTTAGTGCTAGGGATTCCACTCTGCTCCACCATGTATTACATCATTCGTGCGAAATAACATTATCGCCGCCACTTGACGATCGGAGGGGGTTGGGGGCGGCCCTTTGGGGGAACAAATAAGAAGGCACGACGGAACTTATGCATTTATAAGCACTTTCGTCATTTACGGCCCTTATCCGAGAAGTGCGTGAAAGGCAGTTTGGAACTGGTTCCGGCCCGTCGGGGCAAAGCACCTGCCCTCACTGACTGTCGCGCTCTGAAGATGCAGTGGGAAGATAACTGGCGCAGACGAAGGGCCTCGCCGTGTTGAAGAGTGTTAAAGCATTTGCAAACAGAGACGGCCGACATATGTGCTACCAACGCTCTTGAATATCTGTGTTAGGGTCCGATCCCGGCTACGCAGTTGCGGTGGCTTTCCCTGCCTTGCCCCCTCACGTCTCCCCACCACATTGCCCCCTCCTTCACACCCACTCACACCCCCTGGCACATTTAGCCCCCTCCCCCCCAACTAAACTCTCACCCTCGGTGCAACCCCCCGTGGTGCCAATCTCTTTCTTCCCTCTCCCCCCCCGCCATCCTCCCCCGCTCCACCCCTCGTGTAATCCTAATGGCCCGCAGTCAGTGAGGCGGAGGATTTCACGCCTTCCCCTCGCCCCCCTCCTGTTATTACCGGCCCCATTCACTCTGCCTCCGCCCATTATTCCAATTCCCAATTAACTATTTATCATCGCTCTCCTCGTCCGCCTCAGTGGCGCTAATTATCGCCGCAAGTGGAAAAGGGAATGGAACAAGGAAAGGCGACCGGGGTGGGGAGATTAATGGCGGTTTGCGGGGGAATATAAGTCGGGTCTCCGGTGTCGGCGGTGCGTGTGTGTGTGTGCGTGTGGAGGGGGAGGGCCCTGGGTGTACGGGGGGGAGGGAGAAAAGAGCGGCGATGGGGGAGGCGAAAAGGGTCCGAAGATGGATAGGGGAGGGCGAGGGATGCCGGGGGGTGTGAGGGGGTGTGGGAGAGAGAGAGAGGGAGGGTGGGGAATGAGGGGAGAAGTCGAAACCAGCGGCGGGGAAGTAAATAAATAAACAAGTAACGCTGCAGAACCGAGACGAAAAAATAAGTCCTCGCCTACAAAAAGAAGCGGACACACTTATTTGGGCACACACATTAGGCGATAGAGATAATAAAATATGCATTTTTACTCTCGATTTACAAAGAAGGCGGTCGGGTCCTTTCTTTCTTCCCTGTGGGCGGGCGTCCCTGCATCCTCTCTGCACTTGCCCCCCCCCCCCCCCCCCCGGCCCGTCTCCGACCTCCTCCCTAAATGACATTTGCATCGTGCGTTCAGAATGCAGTCGAATCGTACGATAATTGAATGCACTTTAATGGAGTTTCCTCCCTTGAATGGCCCTTGTCGTGAGTGTATACTATATGGAGGGGGGCGGGGAGGTGGTTCCTCTGTATGACATTCGTGCTCGCCCTACCGCACTTTTTAAAGCTCGTTACTCCCGATTTATGGGAAGTATATAAGTAGAGCGCGCCTTTGCAGTACTGAAGACCTCTACACTCACTTGAAGAGAACGGTTTCAACTTGAAAAAACTCTTATTCAGCGACAAAAAATTCGAAAGCATTTCGGTCGTACGTCAGAGAGATTAAGGGAAATATGTCACTCAAGTTTTTTCCCTAAAAAATGATAAAGCCGAAAGAGTTACCAGCAGTTTTCAAAAGGTTAACTTATTAAATTACTTCTTTCAAAAGCATCTTCACCAATGTCTCACGGAATAGCTACGAAAGCACACCAAATCGTGCCGGTCAACCGATGCCCAAAGTTAAAATCCCATATAATGGAATAGAGCGTTTGATGAAAGAAATAAACATCATATTCGAGCGTTCACTTTCGATGCCGTTAATGACTTAACGCCAGCGTCATAAGAACCCAAAACGACACGGACGTGCTTTGTCACTGAGCAGCAGGAAACAAGGCGAATTCGACAGGAATTTTCATCAGCTCGTCCGTTGAGCGTTTCTTTATTATGGAGGGGAGGGGTGAGGGAGAGAATGTATTGCGAAGTTTTTGGCGAGTGGCGGGAGGCTATCTTTCGTGCCGGTGTGCTCGGAGATAATAACGAAAGTTGAAGAGCTTTTTCCCAACGAGGTCGGGAGGCGTGAAAACACACAGTCACATCCATTACTCCAAATGGCTGAGCACTTTGTCCGTCCACGACGCCGCTCGGGTAAGAAAATGGAGCGGCCATTTCCATGCCCGGCCAAATGTGTTCATTTCGTCTGTCGCTAGGTTTCTGTCCGTTGGGGAGATTATTTCTCGAGTCTAGGAACAGTAGTCCTTGTGCGCTTTTTATACCATTGCACTTAGTTTCACGATTAAATTAATATTCCTTCGGCTTCTAACGCACGCATTACAGTGCGTAGATGGACAGTTTGAAAAAAACGTACGCCCTATGTTAAATATTTCAGCAAAAAAAACAAGCAACGTCATTTCCGAATTTTTATTTTATGTTTCGCGATCATGGTATTTTTTTCAAAGCAACATGATCAGTTTCTGGTTTGTCCTAAAATATTTCGAAGATGAATGGTTTGTATCAAAGTTAGAACAGTAGAACTTTAGGCGTTCCCATATTGCGCGAAGCATAAAAATATGCATCCTCACTATCGAAATTAATAAATAGAACCAGCCAATGTGCAAAATCATCAATGAAAAATATTTATAAGAAAGTGGGCAATGTCCGACTGTTCTCTTTATACGTAGTTTCTTTTTCGCAATGAGTGAAAAGTGATGAGCAAGGGTTACTGAAGGTCACCCATCTTAACACCTACAACCACACAATACCCACGCAAGTGCGCGTGGCGGGGGGTGTTAGGTCACCGGCAATGCATGCACAATCCCAATCATGTCACCCCCACACAGATATTAATAGTTTGATCATGCACTCGGGTTAAAAAGGTTAGTCGTGCACGTACATGCGACAATATTCAATAACAGGGTACGTGCATCCAAAATCGTCCTGTAGGACTGTTAAAAAGATGGATCTATCAAATAAAAAAAATAAAATCCAGGAAAGAACAGGTTAAAAGTTCAGAGCATGCAGATTGAAGTCCCTTCATTTAATGCTCGAATAGGATTTGTGTTGAATCCTTAAGGGAGCGGGAGATATAATAATATCTTGTGTGTCAGTCGATTAGATAAATAGATCTCTGTGTAATGCGAGAATTTGGGAAGGCGGGGGGTCTTCCCTGCAGTGTGCGCTAAGTCCTCCCGTTTAGTTTTTAAGACTCCCTCCGTCGCACTCGAACTCCGGAGTGCTCCCGGAGACGGTGGGCGACAGGGGAAGGGGGGCGCGGAGGGGTGGCGTACGTGCGTAAACGGAGTGAAAAACGGCTTGGGGGCCGAGAAGAGGCGATGCACACACACACACGTCTTGTGCTCACGGACGGGAGGGAGGGAGGGGGGAGGGGGAACAACGGGAGCGATAGTCTTAGCGCCTTAATGTCAGCGCGGGAATGAGAGAGAGGGGGTGGGGGGAGAGTAGGGTTGGGGGTGGGAACGAGATGATGGGATGGGAATAAGAGGTTGTGGATGACGGATCGTGGTGTTGGGCACTTGTTTACTGGTTCCATCAATCACTGTGCCGGCCGGCGTGAGAGTGCCCCTGGCGGTCCCTTTGAAAAGTGCTTTCGCCGGGAGGGCGACGGTCGGTCGGTCCTCCGCGGCGGCCCCCCCCCACATCTTCCCCTGGCGGCGGCCCTCTCCCCTACGAACGCAATTAGAGACCCTCCCGCGACCCCCCCGATGCCGCCGCGGGGCCGGAGGTGGCGGTCGCCGTGACCACCATGTGTCGATATCGGAATATCCCTCCCCCCCTTCCTCGCGACCCCCACCCCCTTCCCGGTCACTTCTCTCGCCAAACGCACCCACGATGACCCCCACGCACTCTCTCCCCGCCCGTCGCTGTTGAGATGGCGACGAAGTTTTATTTTGCGATGCAGACGAAGATTATCACATGCTATGTTTCAATCATAACATTAAAATTAAAGATGTCCGGCGTATTGTTTTAATTTTATAACGACCCCTAAAGAGAATTAGATTCATGGGATTCACCTGAGGGAAAATAGGGTGAAGGTTAAGTGAGTCAACTTTAAGAAAAATTCGGATGAGGTGGTACCATTTTTTCGAGTAGAAATTTAAATTAAGAACTTAAAAAAAGGTAAGGAAGAGAATTGCGAAAGGTAATTAGGGAATGCGGCATTTGCACAAAGGATGAATTATGAGCAGTAACCAAGTGAGAAGAATCTTAGTAATACTGGGGCGTGATTCAGATGAAAATAATTCACCATAGACGTTATTATTGTGTGTGGTAAAATGATATTTTAATTTCCTAAATGCTTCTTCAAGTTTTGGAAATTTGTTTCTGTGTGAGATCGTAGAGAAAATGAAAAGTGTTTACCGTTAAAAAAAGCAACGAGAATGAGATTTAGGTGCTACTATGTCGCGTGATAAATTTGCCTACCCATACTTGCGAATTCAACGTCGATTGGTCTCATAATGCTCGTAGTACACGATTACTGTTATACATATGCAACAGAGTAGCCACAGGGAACACTACTGCGAACAGTTCCTTATTCGTTGAAGAAGTAAATAGCGTAGATTTTGGTATCGGTGTGGAGATGCATAAACTGAGAAGTTGTACCCGTGTAATACGGAAAAGTGTGTCGAATTGGATTAGAATTAGAATATACTTGCAAGTATATGGAATCCTCATGAAGTTGGATTGATTACCGAATTGGATCGCGTGCAGCGTAGAGGTGCTACATTTGTAAAACGCTGTTATGATAAGCATGCTAGCGTATCCAAAATATTAGAAAAGCTAGGCTAGGAATTACTTAGTTACGGAGGGAAGGTTAAACTACAGATTAATTCTCTTGCTTTGATTGGAAGGATGTCTTTAGCAGTGATGTTGAAAGTGTATTATAACCCCCATCGTACTACGATAAGGGAGATCATGCGAATAAAATGAGAGATTAAGCGTGGAACAGATAGATTTAACATGTCATTTTTTAACACGAACGATAAGGGACCAGAATAACATTATCCGACCGTGGTAGGGTCATGTTCGGGTCAAAATTAGTCTGGTATGTATTCAAACCCTGCCACACACCCTAGCGGTGGCTTGCAGGGTGCTAATATATCTAAAAAATTGCGATCGATAATAAGCCAAAAAACTTGTGGAAATTGTAATCATATTCAGTAACCAACAGGAATGTAAGCTATGTATAAGTATTAAGCAAAATAATTTTCAGAGATATTTTCCGAGCTTGTCATATCGCGCAAGTATAACGTCGTCATTATTGAATCTCTATGACTAACGTTGGACACCATTCATTTTGAATGAGTCTATAGGAGAGAGTAAGTTATTAGCGCACTTAATTCTGGGTTTAAAATCTGGGACACCGTATGTTGTCACTCAGAGACCACTAATTCAGGATTGCGGTAGCTATGGTGTGATTGAGGTAGCTTAGTTTGGCACATGGAATACAAGACACAGGGTCTGTCCCAAAACTAAGTAGAATGAATTTTTGCCACCAGTACAGATGGCTGGAGTGGGGTAATTCGTGTTGGGAAAGTAACGCGACCCACGCCAGTTACATGTGGGGATTTACAGTGTGCGGATTGCTGCTAAACTGGGCCACTGTTTGACGGTCACGTCACAAATTCATGATGGCACTTTCCATGGGACAATGTTATGCGATGAAATTGGGCCTTCAGCTTGGAAAATTGGTTTCGGAGACCATGACCATGGCTAAGGATTCTTATGGAGAAATTTACCAAGTGATGGTTTTCTACTGGCACATGATGTTCTGGAAGGTTAGAGAGAAGGTTGACGATAAGGAATGCCCTGGACATTCATCGACAACACAGTGTGATGAAAATGTGCTAAAATGAGACATATGCTCAATTTTGATTGACCCCCAAGTGTGTTAGGATGTTAGCAGAAGAGTGCAGTATTCAGAAAACTGCAATGCATTGCATTCTAACAGAAGATTTAGCCATGAAGAAAGTGTGCCAAGATGGTCCCCAAGGTGCTGTCGAAAGACTGCTTGTGTGACAATCTTGCCTTGGACCTCTTGGGCCACGGGGAAAGCTTTTAGAATAGGTGGTTACTGGTGACGAGACATGAGCCTTTGAGTACTACCCAAGTATAACCCCTTTGAGTGCCATTTTGGACCACTGGATTATGCCAAAGAGGCCATGACGAGGTGTCTGGACGAGGGTCCTGTTGATCCTGCCATACAGGAAGCATACCAAAACTGGCGGTGGCACTGGCATTGGTGTGTCAACACATAAGGTTGCTCTAATGAAGGATTTTAGCAAATTGTACTTTGATTTGCAATACATTTTTTCCCCAGATTTAATCTACTTATTTTTGCGAAAGATCTGCTATACCATTTGTTTTGTTATAATGCATGCATAGATACAAGACATACTTGTATTATCAGCGGCGTGGTGGGCAATTTCTGCCACTGACCGGAGTGTCCCGGCTTCATATCCGAGTATGCTTCCGGATAATTCCAGGAAAACCTAAGCAGTTTGGGTGCGCCATCTTTCTGAAAAATGTCTCGTTTCGCAGGACACGGAAGTGACCACACTACTAATTTTGCGTGAATTTTTGAAATCCTGGAAGTATCATTGCAAGTGTCCGTTGGTCCATCAAACCTCTCTTGGGGCGAAAGGCTCTGATTGGTTACACGTTTATCACTTACTCCCTGCTTGCAGTCACCGAGCAGTAATGGCAGCATTGGGGATATAATTTATAGGGCTGGGCGCAAATTCGTAGGTATGGATTATTAAGCAAATCAGTCAGAATTTCACCGAGAAAATCGTGCCGACAAAGATTGGTGACTTAAATTATAAAAGTGGTCACATACATTCAAACGTTCTGGATTTGAATTTCCTATGGTAGAAAAGATAGTAATATGTACTGGTGTTTGAATGTGATTTCAATCACGGAAGAGTGAGATTCGTAATTGCTGAGGTTTTCAAGGAGATTACTAAATGCAACTACTTGGAGCATAGCAGTTCCAAAGGTGCTTGGTCTAGGAATAGCGTTAACTATGTTCATGAGTAATAAAATACATTCATTGCATTATTACCTACTTCAGAAACATGCATCGTTTAACAATTTGTCATTTGGTAGAGAAATCACAATAAATCATATTTTGTAGATGAAACCTTCTGTTGTAAGTTGCTATTGGGCCAGATGAAGCAAATTGAGATCGGGAAAGTCTGGGTAGTTTCGAATACCTAAACTTAAGGACTCATACTGAGAATATAGTTACACCGCATGAGTAATTCCTCGCGCCGCTTACGGAATTCAAGGAACTTAGTTGTTAGTCCAATGAATTATCCACTCGTTGTTTATATACTTTTACAATTTACGTATTGGCTGCTATAAAGTGGAATTGAGATGAGCGGTCTTACGTTTACGAAGAAATGTATGTTGAGGTTTTCTTAATTGAATGAAAAACACTTACGATGCAAATTCATTCTTTACATATTACAGTTTATGGTTTCGAAAAAGATTGAATTTGTTCGTGTAAACCGTAGCGGCGGAAATCGCAAACGGAACCGACCTGTGTTCTCGCAAATGAACTGAGGATTTTGTGTAATGGAAAGCTATGAATAAGATCACCAGTAAATAACTCAAGTATTATAAATAACGGGAGGTATTGTTTGAAACAATATTGAGGATATTAACTAAACGTAGATGTGACAGTCGTCGGATGGTCTGGCGGTTGGCTCGCCCAGCGTCCTAACCCGTAGTGACCTCACAAAAATTCAATGTAACATGAACACTTTAAACAGAATTTTTCAAACTATTCAAGTCTTCAAACTCTTCAAATCTTAGGTCTTCTGTAACTTATTGTAGTCTTAGATAAATATTAATTAATCAACATATAAATAATTATTATTATTTCTATGAATTCCTCGTTCAATTACAGTTCATGCATTTGTTTAATATTTGCACTGAAGAGCGGATAACTGTAGTGGCCTTCACTCGTATATCTTCTACCTACGAAATGTAATGTAAGGAGTTCAAAGTGACTTTTTAATGCATACAGCGTACATTCAGTCGAGGATTCAAATTCTGAACTATTTTCAAATTCCCTGAAGACTTCTGGAAATATTATGAATTCCGCACTTTCCCTTGAATAGATTACATTTAAAGTGCCAATGTATTGTATCGCTTTTGTTGTGAACCACCTAAGAATGACGTTTTTATAAATCAAACCACTTTGCTTTCCCACATAAACATTTTATTTTCACGACCCAGGTTTCGTTTTAGCATAACATCATCAGGTAAAAATGATTGACTGACTGATGCTTAAGTACTGCGTCGTTTGGCGCATTTTATACCGATACTCAGCTATGCTGATAAACGGCTGTGTGATATAAGTGGCTTAAGGGCGAAATTAAGCTAACGAGTATATGTAAGTGCAGCTGATGTCAATTTTATATTTGGTGATTATTAGGATTCATTTAGACTTGTTTTTGCACGTTTGTATTTGAAATGGGGATTATCAGAATAGTTCCATAAAGGTTCTATGAGAGGGTTACCAGTATTTCCTATTGCTTGCTGAAATGACAGGGCTAGGTCTCTTAGATCGGTTGGTAGGTTCGGTATTTTGAGGTCCTTGTGAATGTCTGAGTTTCGGACGAACCAAGGGGCGTTAGTAAGAGTTCGCAAAATTTTATTTTGAAAGCGTGTCAGTTTGTTCAGGTTTTTTGCAGCTACTGATCCCCAGGCTGGATAACCATAGGTTAAGATAGGTCGTATCATGGATTTGAACAGAAGTACCTTAGTAAGAAGACGGAGGGGATTCGTGCGCTTTATGAGGGGATATATTGAGAAAAAGGCCGCGTTGGCCTTGTTAAGTGCATATTGGGTGTGTGCTTGCCAAGTGAGTTTCTTGTCCAGTTGTACACCAAGAAATTTGGCCGATGATGCCTGGGGGATCTTTTCCTTGCCGTAGTAAATGGGGTGTTGTTAGGTTTCTTCCATTTTCTGGCGTAATTGACGTTGACGCATTTTGTTGAGTTTAAGGTAAGTTTCCAGTCGCTCATCCAGTTTTCTATGCTCGTATCTAAGTGTTCTTGGATATTTTCTGCAGCATTATTTGGGTCGAAGGAAGTTGATGCTATAGCAGTGTCATCCGCATAGAGGTAGCTTTCAGTTTTTGGGTGTGAGGGGAGATCGTCAATGAAAAAGTTAAAAAGAACGGGTGATAGAATGGCTCCTTGAGGGACGCCTGCTGTGATGGATCGGGTAGTTGATCTGGCATTGTTAATAGCTACAAAGAACGTGCGGTTAGTAAGAAAAGAGTGGATGATCTTAGTTAGATATATTGATATATCAGTTTTGAGCAGTTTATGTATCAGGCCAGCGTGCCAGACCTTGTCAAAGGCTCTTTGGAGATCAAGGAAGGCTACTTGGGTGTGCTTGTGAATGATGAAGCCGAAAGTGATCTCTTCAACCAATTTTGTAATTTGCTGGGTCGTGGAATGGTGACGATGGAAACCAGTTTGCTCAGGTCTGATCAGGTCTAAGGCCGAGATTTCTTCTTGGAGCCTGTTTAAAATACATTTTTCTAGGAGTTTGCCCATGCAGGGGAGCAGGCTAATGGGTCTGTAGTTAAGGATATCAGAAGGGTTTTTATCAGGTTTTGAAAAGAGGATAATTTCGGCCGTTTTCCACGCCTTTGGGAAGTACGATTGGGTAAGCCAGGCATTAAGGATGGAAAGTAGGTGTTGGATGAAAGATTTAGGAAGCTTTTTGAGGTGATTGTAGGAGATTTGATCGGGGCCGGGTGATGACTTGGTTTTGGAGTGGGAGATTATAGAAAAAAGTTCTTGAGGCGTGATTTCCGGGAATGGGAGGGGGCAAAGGGAAAGGTTAGAAACGCTGTTCGAGGCTTCTGAGTCCAACAATGACGTTTTATCGTTTTTAAAAATGCATTCAAGGGAGTCGGCAAAGGCATTTGCTTTGTCGCTGTCATCGTATAGTGCTCTCCCATTATGTAGTATTGGCGGGGTGGGTAGCTTTCTCCTGCGTAAGCTGCGGGCTAGGATCCATACCGAGTGGTCCTCATGTGAGAGTGAGCTTATTTTGTCATGCCAAGTTTTTTCTCTATGTGTTCTAATTTGGGATGTTATCAGGTTTCGGAGTGCACAGAAGCGGTTTGGCGCATCAAGACGGTGGCCTTTCTTCTCATAGTGTAGAAATTCGGGAGTGAAATCGCTGCTGTGGCCACAGTCTCTCAGGTGTTTGGCGAAGAGTGATGCGGAGATGTTATTTTTAAGGCAAGCTCGGTGCTCCTTTATTCTTGTTTCAAATCTCCTCCCCGTCTGGCCTATGTACATCCGGTTGCAGTCTTTGCAGCGGAGTTTGTATACTCCACTTTTGTGTAGTGGTTCAACGTGGTCTTTCGTGTGGCATAACATGTTGCTTAAATTAGTTTTATTGTAGAAGGCCGGTCTCACTTTTTCCTTTGGGAGGATTTTTTGTACTTTTAACGACAAGTGGCCAAGAAAAGGGAATCTCCGCCACTGTGGCTGGTTTTCTGTATATGTGGGTGAACTATATATAGATAACTTTGCTAAACGGGATAGTTTCTTACGGTAAAGGATATCAATTAAATCTTCTCTGTATCCATTGCTCACTGCAATTTGTTTAATGATCTTTAGTTCTTTAAGAGTGTTTTCTTTGGACAAGGGAATAGAACATACTCTGTGTATCATGGCGTGAAAGGCCGATAATTTTTTAGCGAAATAGTGCCTAGAATTATGGTGGATGACATGGTCTGTATAACACTGTTTTCTGAAAATAGAAAAATCAAATCTATTGTTTTAATGGTAATATTTAAGTCCAGAAAGTTGAGGGATCCATTCACTTCTAATTCCTTGGTAACATTTATATGTTTATCTCTGGAATTGAGGAAATTCAAAAAAATGTCCAACTGTCGGTCAGAACCCGTCCGGACGCAGAAAACGTCATCAACATATCTATACCAACATAGGATATTTTTGATGAGGGGATTCTCTGAGGAAAACATTAGTTGCTCAAAATTGTCCAAGAAAATGTCTGCTAGTAGCGGGGAAAGCGGAGACCCTAATGCTAAGCCGTCTTGTTGTTGGTATATTTTGCCGTTAAACACGAAACTGTTTTGTTCTACACACACTTTTAAGGAAGAACACAATTCAAATATCACTGGGGTTCGAACCCTTGCTTTAACAAGGGTAACTTCCGCAAGATTCAGAGCTTCTGATCTTGGAACACTGGGGAATAAATTTGTGACATCAAATGATACCATTATACACCTAGGGGTTACTATTTCTTTCGACAACACTTCCACAAGTTCTTGTGAATTTTTTATTCCGTGTTTCGGGGAAAATTTGGAAAATTGTTTGAATAAGACGTTTAACTTACTAGCCCATAAGTGGTTAGGGGCCAAAGCATTGGAAATCACAGGCCGAATAGGAACACTGCTACACATATTGCTTTCACTGATTTTGTGGATTTTTGGCAAACCAAAAAATCTGGGCACTGATGGGTTCATTTGTATCAGGTTGCGTTTCTCCCTGGGGCTTATTATCACTTCACATGAGCTGATGGAAGCTTTACACACTTCCTGATATTCGGGTGTGGGGTCCTTAGTTAAAACTATTGCTTAATTGTTCGAGATGAAATCTTCACACTTCTTTATGTAGTCACTTCTCTCCAGCACAACTACTGCGTTACCTTTGTCTGCTTTGGATACAATAAGGTCTTTTTCCGAAATCGTGCCTTTGATTGACAACAAGGCTTTGTAGTCTTTTGAATTTTTTAGAATTTTAGAAAATAATGGCATGTTGGAAAAACAAAGTGGTTTGATTTATAAAGTTACGCCAGAAACTTTTTTTTACCTAAGAATGAATTTTTTAAATAATTACAGTGCCTATTCATAAAAATTTGTTTTGGTTCAATGAATCTATCAAAACAAAGTGGTGTGCAGAAATGTCGGATAAGAAGATATTGAGTGTCGCTTGAAATTTTTTTGCGATCATCGACAAATGTAGCGAAGAAAATCATGCGCATATGAAATCAATGACTTAATTAACGACAGAGGTACGTAGAGAAATATGGAGGAGTGGGAACCAGATGAATGGGTGAAATATTATCATTCTTATTATTATTATTGGTAACTTGCTGGTCAAGGCGAGTGAAATACATTGAAAAACAACATCAAAGTACTCAGAGGAAATTAGAACAGATTCACTACGAGGTGCAAAGCATTTTGGATGTTTCTACGAGAATGTGCGTGTTTAGATAATATTCATCGTCAGCAGAGGGCACAAATCTATCAGAAAGATTAAGAGAGAGATCTCTTAAAACAGAGGCAATTGACAAAAAAAAACATTTGTGGCTTAATTGCGTTATACGTGCCACCCGCATTAAGGGGTCTTAGCATAAGAAACTTAGATAATACGATATGCATGCATATTGGTTCTGGATCTAGAGGGAAACGAAGAATGAAGGAATGTTGTTATGCTACGCGCTATTACTGTTGAGTGAAAAGATCCGAGTGAAAGGAGGCGTGAGGGGAGAGAAAGGAGTTGCTCTCAGGTGAAAGGTTGCACTCGCCATTGAGAAAGCATCTCCCCCTCAATCCGGAAGTCACTCTGATTGAAATCCATTCTCCATTCATGAGTTTATCGTAATATTAAGTGTCTCTCAAATTGTTTTTGTTTGCTTGAACGCAGATTCGATCGCAAGCATATTGCAAATCACTTTGAACTTTCATTTTTGTGGCGGTAAAAGTAAGAGGAGAAGGCTTATTAATGTCGTTAATTTATTAATGGGATTTGAGATAGAGAGTTTGAAATAGCAAAATCTCCAACCTTTTCCTGTCATAAAATTTCATTGTGCATTTATGGAGTATTCGGTAATGATCGTCACCACCGATGGAGAATTTTGACGACGAAAGAAATGTCAAAAGTGGGCTCGGGTCCAAATTCTCCGGATCCTAGAGGCTGGATAGAGTTGTATTTTAAAATTCAGTTAGGTTAGCTGCAGCGAAATCATTCATGGTTTGATGGTGTCAGTCAGATGTCCTCGACGTACGTATTCAAGACTCCACCTTTTTGTCATCCCTCTAACTCTCAAATGACGTCAATTTGCCACATTCACGTCTTACGTCATGGGGAAAATGTATTGGAAGAAGATGATTGTAACTTGCTTTAATGAGTGAGTAGTGTGATTTATGTGGTGAAAAAGAAAACGATCTATACAGAAAGGTTAAGTTATTATCGGGAAATAAGAAGGCAAGATCTGTGCCAACAGTTGAACATAAGTGGGGTAAGATAATAGTTGAGCCAGGAAAAATCCAAGAGAGATGGAAGGAATATATAGAAACAATGTATGGTAGAGAACTTGGGCCGACAAGGGTAGACATAGAAAAGGAACGTGACGTAGAAGAAGATAGCTTAGGTCTAGGCGTACTCGACGAAGAAATAGAAAGGACATTAAAGGAGATGAAAGCAAATAAGGCCGTGGGGGTGGAGAACATTCCAGTGGAACTCTTGAAATGTTATGGAAAATGTGGGAAGAAGGCCCTATATGGACTGATTTTTAGTATCCATGAGGAAGGAATCTCGCCGGAAGGTTTTGTGAAATCAATGTTAGTCCTCCTATTCCGAAAAAAGTAAAGTCTACATCATGTGAGGATTACAGAACAATAAGTTTGATATTCCACGCAGCTAAAGTTATTCTCAGGATCATCAACAAAAGGATAGAGAGTAAGGCAAATGATTACTTAGGGGATGATCAGTTTGGGTTCAGGAAAGGAAGAGGTACGCTTGATGCCATTGCAGTAAGGAGATCACTAATCGAGAGGAATATAGAATACATTCAGGACGTATTTGCCTGTTTCGTAGATTTCAAAAAAGCGTTTGATAGAATGAATTGGGAAAAATTAATGCGTGTATTGCAGAAAATTGGAATGGATTGGAGGGACAGGAGACTGATCCGCAACCTGTACATGTCTCAGACTACTCAGGTTGCGAGTGGAGAACGGAGAGTCCGGATGGGCAGTGTTAGGAAGAGGTGTAAGGCAGGGTTGCCCATTGTCACCGGTGCTGTTCAACGTATATGAGGAGGAAATGATTAAAGAGGCATGGGAAGAATTGGAGGTTGGAATGAATGTCGGAGCGGAATTCGTAAAATCGGTTAGGTTTGCTGATGACCAAGCATTAGGTGCTCAGTCAGCCAAGGGGTTGCAAGAATTGCTGAGTGAATTGGACGTTCAGTGCGATAGATATGGGATGAGAATTAATATTAATAATGTAGGACTTCACTTTCTCCCGGCGGATGATGGCAGTGAATTCTTCTCGGTGGTTATGAATGAAAATGTTGGTTTTGCGATTTTCCAGGAAGAAGATGGCTAAGCTAAACATTAAAATAGGAGGGGAAAAAATGGAGCTGGTTGAACAGTTTACGTATCTCGGAAGTGTTTTGGACCAATACGGTCAAAGTAGTAGGGACATAAGGAGAAGAATTGCACCAGGCAAGGAGGCTTTCTCAATGAGGAGGGAGTTGATGACGGGGACGTTGAGTAGGGAGGTTAAGACAAGACTCGTAAAAACTCTGATATGGAGCGTAGCTATGTACGGCGCGGAAACGTGGTCGCTGAAGCAGGAGGATAGACGTAGACTTGAGGCTTTTGAAATGTGGGTGTGGAGAAGAATGGAGTAGGCGAAATTGACCGAAAGGAAAACAAATGAGGAAGTAATGGAGATGGTGGGTGAGGAGAGAAGTTTTTTGAGAGAAATCCTACGGAGACAGGAAAAATGGATGAAAGGCGTATTGATCGGCAATAGTGGGATGTTGAAGAAGGTAATAGAGGGGAGAATGTTGGGCAAGCGAGGAAAGGGCAGGAACAGGCTAGGGATGTTGGACGGAATGAAGGGAGGAAAGAATTACACAGAGATGAAGAGGGACCTGATGTATAGATTAGGTCGCTGGATTGGGTTTTGTTTGTAGTTACAAAATATTTATTTGATAGTTGGGTCCATCCAAAAACCTACCTAAACCGGTAGATTACCTAATAATAACAATAATAAAGAAAACGAGGCGTGGTGTGATTGCTCATGTTCAATGGTACGACGTTAGGCTGAATACTAAGGCATACATGCTTGTAGGCAGCAAACAGAATGACCTTCAGAAGCAGTCTTTGTGGTATGTGGAAATAACATTCCCCCTCAAAATGCATGAGCAGTTTAGAGGTCGTTACATTCACTCAGTGTATTTTGAGAAGCGGAAGTATGGAGACGTGTTCTAGTGCTATGTCAATGGGAGTTTAACAGCGTGGCCTTCAGCTCATCGTGCGAGGTGTAATGATTACCCTTGAGGTGTCTTGATTTGAGGGAAAAAATAAGAATCGTAAGGCGCAAGATCGGGGGAATAAGGAGGGTTTCATTTGTTCTCGTCTGTGAGACAGTGTCCTACTAATTGTGCACATATTTTACTATTTAGGGTATGGGGAAATATCAGGAACATACCGTAGAAAGTGGCAACTTAGGAATCATGTAGAGGTCGAAGAACCGTTGGTTTGTGAAAAATCGTTGTTAAGTGACGAAAGTAAGGGTAAGAGGGTCATTAGAAAAATTATTATCCCCCACATTCAAAATGAAGCCAAAAGTAATAATGCTCTAATAAAAAAGGGTACACGCCCTAAAAGGCCCAGCATTACAGTGGCACCGTCCGGTGGTGATATAAAGAGAAGATATAAAATGCTGAATTGATGGATTTCCCTCCTTTCATTAGGGGAGGCGACCGACAGCTGATTTCATTTGCGTCGTAAGGGATAGGAGGTTAATTTGGTAGGGGTTGGATGTTCCGAAAATTGACGAAGTGTGGAGAGAAACCTGGCTTCGGCATTCTCATACTCTAGAAGTGAAAGGCGCCAAGGGGTACGCAATTTAACGTCCCATCCAACGGACGGTGTACTCACTTAAAGTGCTTTGCTCTCCATGAAGCACCTCAAGTAGGGATACAACTCAAAAAGATCTGCCACCTCCGGGATTTGAACCCGAGACTTACGGCGGGAAACCTGTATGATCCAAACATCATGAGCGAATTAACCACCGCACCATCACGATCCACGATTTCTCAACTGGCATTACCATTTGCTAATAGTGCGACAATGAAAATTACTCGTGCGAAAACGATGAGAAATGCTTTGTAAAAGATTTAACATATTTCCTGAGAAAATTCTCGCTGGTCGTTTTGCGCTTTTCAAATTGAAAAAAATACACTTACTTGCCGTGTTCAAATGGGTTAATTTCTGTTCAGCATTTCCTCTCAGTCCGCTCGTCTGCAACTTGTGACGTCCTTTTACAGTTGGCAACTCCGAGAAAGTCTCATTCGGATACTTGTATCTACATGCTTCCACGAGGGTCTGTGACAGGGGGAGTTGGATCATCTGATATAAGAGTAATCATTGATTGATTGTTCGTCAGTTAGGTTTCCAACCGGTGTCATGTCGAATTGTGCTCGAGGGGAACATGGCTCCTTCTAAAGATCGATTCTGCGGCCAATCTGCATCAGTTCTTCGGTTAATGCGACCCCGCCTTGCAATGCAACAAGTACAATTCTTTCTGAAGGGTCAGCTTTAAAACTGGAACGATTTGCACTTTTCTAAAAGTTTAAATCACCCTGGCAGTATTCGTTCCTACTGTATCTCGCGAACAAGGCCTCAGTGACACCGATACTAATCTGAAGATAACTGTTCGTTCATGACATTCTCGACGAAAAGGACAACTTTCATTTGCACGATTATTATTACTCGTATTCCGTAAGCAACTGTTAATGAGTTGCATGTCAGTTCCCTTACGTAAGGGTCTCTTCTGCCAAGGGCCCCAAACACTCAACGCGTATTCAAGGCGAGGTCATACGCGTGAGAGAAAACAAATATTTTGTTGTTTAACTTTTTCGTTGGAATAGTTCGTGATTATTCATTTTCATGTGAATCATAGTGTCCTTAATGTTGATCTGCAGATGTCCCTAACATGATTTTCTCACGTTACACCTTATGATAGTGAAATTCATAAGATCCTTTATTGTTACGCATATCTTTTTTTTACTTCGCCCATAATTTACAACCCTAATAAATAGTCGAATGTTCCTTTATTCATATTATTATTAGGTAATCTACCGGTTAAGGTAGGTATATATTTGGTAGTCGTGTCCATCCAAAAACCAACCTTAACCGGTAGATTACCTAATAATAAATAATAATATATATTTATCATAGATACCTGCATAGTGTTGGGATTGAAATACATATGAGAAAATGGAAGAGGAAGACTTATCAAAGTTTTACCTAGCAAGCAAGTTTATGAATTTTAGCAAGTCGAACATTCCTGGTTCGAGTCCGGTCAAGGAAACTTTTTAATGCTTGTAATATTCTCGATTCCACCGGCCCTGTGTTCGTCTTTTATTTCTGCTCCTATCCTTTTTCTTATATTATGTATTTCATCGATAATGAATATATATATATATATATATATATATATATATATATATATATATATATATATATATATATATATATATATGGAAGAAGGGAGGAAAGAAGACCACAGAGATGAAGAGGGACCTGATGTAGATTAAGTTGCTGGATTGGGTATTGTTTGGAGTTACAAATGTTATTTGATAGTTGTGCCCATCTAAAAACCTTCCTTAACCGGTAGATTACCTAATAAAAAAATAATATATATATATACTAATATATATATATATATATGTGTTAACAATAGATGAGTTAAACAATAGATTGAGAAGGGCCAAAAATAAAGCAAAAGAAGAATGGTGGAAAACGCAATACGAGGATATGGAAAGTTTACAGAAGAAGGGTGAAATTGGTGCTCTATACAGCAAGATTAAGTTATTATCCGGAAGTAAGAAGGCAAGATCTGTGCTAACAGTTAAAGATAAATGGGGTAAGATAATAGTTGAACCAGGAAAAATCCAAGAGAGATGGAAGGAATATATAGAAACACTGTATGGTACAGAACTTAGGCCGACAAGGTTAGACATAGAAAAGGAACATGACGTAGAAGAAGATAGCTTAGGTCCAGGCATACTCGACGATGAAATAGAAAGGGCATTAAAGGAGATGAAAGCAAATAAGGCTGTGGGGGTGGACAATATTCCTGTAGAAATGTTGAAATGGTTAGGGAAAGGTGGGAAGAAGGCCATATATGGACTGATTCGTAGTGTCTATGAGGAAGGAATCTGGCCGGAAGATTTTGTGAGATCGGTGTTAGTTCCTATTCCAAAAAAGGCAAAGGCTTCGTCATGTGAGGATTACAGAACGATAAGTTTGATATCCCACGCAGCTAAAGTTATTCTCAGGATCATCAACAAAAGGATAGAGAGTAAGGCAAATGATTACTTAGGGGATGATGAGTTTGGGTTCAGGAAGGGAAGAGGTACGCGTGATGCCATTGCAGTAACGAGATCACTAGTCGAGAGGAATATAGAATACAATCAGGACGTTTTTGCCTGTTTTGTAGATTTCGAAAAAGCGTTTGATAGAGTGAATTGGGAAAAATTAATGCGTGTATTGCAGAGAATAGGAATGGATTGGAGGGACAGGAGACTAATCCGCAACCTGTACATGTCTCAGACTGCTCAGGTGCGAGTGGGGAGCGGAGAGTCCGGGTGGGCAGTGTTAGGAAGAGGTGTAAGGCAGGGTTGCCCATTGTCACCGGTACTGTTCAACGTATATGTAGAGGAAATGATTAAAGAGGCATGGGAAGAACTGGAGGTAGGAATGAAAGTCGGAGGGGAATTCGTAAAATCGGTTAGGTTTGCTGATGACCAAGCATTAGTTGCTCAGTCAGTCAAGGGGTTGCAAACATTGTTGAGTGAATTGGAGGTTCAGTGCGATAAATATGGGATGAGAATCAATATTAATAAAACAAAGGTTATGCGATTTTCCAGAAAGAAAAAGGCTAAGCTAAATATTAAAATAGGCGGGGAAAAAATAGAGCAGGTAGAACAGTTTACATATCTCGGAAGTGTTTTGGACCAATACGGTCAAAGTGGTAGGTACGTAAGGAGAAGAATTGCGCTAGTCAAGGAGGCTTTCTCAAGGAGGAGGGAGTTGATGACGGGGACGTTGAGTAGGGATGTTAAGACAAGACTCGTAAAAAATCTGATATGGAGCGTAGCTATGTACGGCGCGGAAACGTGGTCGCTGAAGCAGGAGGATAGACGTAGATTGGAGGCTTTTGAAATGTGGGTGTGGAGAAGAATGGGGAAAGGGAAATGGACCGAAAGGAAAACAAATGAGGAAGTATTAGAAATGGTGGGGGAGGAGAGGGGTTTGTGGAGAGAAATCCTATGGAGACAGGAAAAATGGATGAAAGGCGTATTGAGCGGTAGTGGAATGTTGAAGAGGGGAGAATGGTGGGCAAGCGAGGTAAGGGTAGGAACAGGATAGGGATGTTGGACGGGATAAGGGGGGAAAGAAGTACACCGAGATGAAGAGGGACCTGATATAGATTAGTTTGCTAGGTGGGGAGTCACAAAATGTTTATTTGATAGTTGTGTCCATCCAATAACCTACCTTAACCGGTAGATTACCTAATAAAAAATATATATATATGGATGAAGGGAGGAAAGAAGTCCACAGAGATGAAGAGGGACCTGATGTAGATTATGTTGCTGGATTGGGTATTGTTTGGAGTTACAAATGTTATTTTATAGTTGTGCCCATCCAAAAACCTTCCTTAACCGGTAGATTACCTAATATATATATATATATATATATATATATATATATATATATATATATGCAATCGCCCCAAACATGACTGCTGATACTCCTTCCTCGTTAATTCATTTACTGCTTTTAAATTCCATTTTTTAATTCGCCGCCCTTGCCTTATCTTCTTGAAGCGAACATTACATTTCATAACAACTAAATTGTGGTCAGAGTCCGCATCCGCTCCTGGGAAACTGTGCGAATTTATCACACTGTTCCTAAACCTGTGCCTAACCATAATATAATCTAACTGATACCTTTCTGAGTCACCTGGCATTTTCCATGTATACCTACGCCTTTTGTGGTGTCTAAACCATGTGTTAGTGATGACTAACCCCTGTCTCCTGCAGAATTCAATTGCTTTTTCCCCGCGTTCATTCCTCGTGCCTAACCCATAGTCCCCCACCTGACCACCATCTCTTCCTTCGCCTACCGTCGCATTCCAATCTCCCATCACTATCAAATGTTTCCCTGCAGGAACACTCGCGACTATATCCTCTAACTCATCATACATCCTATCGACTTCTTCCTCCTTGTGGTTGCTCGGTGGCATGTATACCTGAATAATGACCAAGTTCGTTGGCTCTGCTTTAATCTCTACGAGTAAAATTCTATCTGTCGCTTGCTCTATGTTGACTACGCTTCTTCCTACCCCTTTATTTAAAATTACGGCAACCCCTCGTTGGCTCTCGTCCCCGCCGCTGTATATTACTCTATAATTGTCACTCCAGTAATCCCCGCTATCCTTCCATCTCACCTCGCAGAGGCCTAAAACATCTATGTTACCTCTTTCCATCTCTCGCTTAATATTTTCTAATTTGCCTCTCTTCAACATTGTCCTGACGTTCCAGGTTCCTATTCTAACTACTTTCGCCTTCTTCTGAGTCTTCTGTCCTGCTGAAGTTATTTCTTCCCTGCAAGGGTTTCGTGGGATGACGACCGCGGAAGCCTTGCCACTCCCGCTGCCGGGCACGACACACGGCCTCTTGGGCCGAGTCCCGTAGTTGCCAGGACTCATATTATCTATAGTGCCCATCATTATATTCTTGGGAAACATAATTGAGGTGGTTTCCCGTTGCCTTCCTCAATAGTGTTTTTAACGTGACACCATCACTTAATGGCCGCCCCACTGGGGTCAGACGCCATTGCATCCGCCTCACTGAGGAACAGACGCTGCGTGGACTACTTTTCGTCTGGCTCCTAACCTTCGACCTATCTGGCATGGGTGACCCTTCCAGGAGTAATTATTATTACTCCCGCCAGCACAGCTCTAGGGGTCATCGGAACACACAAGCCCTTCCACCACGACAAGGTTGTAGTCCATGGGAGGTATATATATATATATAAAAAAACCATAAACACAGTAGTCAACCCCAAGGTCGGTTTAGTAGGTGATGGTAGAGCTCACCCATGTACCAAGCCCAACGGCGTGTGAAGATTCACACATCAGGGTAGCGGGGCCAGTTCCTTTCCCTGTGCCGGTTATGGTTTCCCAGGAAGACCTGGTACCCGAAAAATCAACTAGCTTGGGTGGAGCTGCAGGTGCCCAAAGTGCCTAAGCCGGGAATCGAACCCGGGACCCTCTGGTCAGCAGTCCAACGCTCTACCCGCTAGACCACCGCGACCCGCATATATATATATATATATATATATAACATGGAAAATCCAGGTGACTCAGAAAGGTATCAGTTAGGATATATTATAGTTAGGCACAGGTTTAGGATCTATGTGATAAATTCGCCCAGTTTTCCAGGAGCGGATGCGGACTCAGACGACAATTTAGTTGTTAAGAAATGTAACGTCCGTTTCAAAAAGATAAGGCAGGGGCGGCGGGTTAGGAAATGGAATTTAGAAGCATTAAATGGATTAACGAGGAAGGAGTATCAGCGGGCTTTAGAGAAAATGATGGACGACGGTAAAGAGCTGAGTACTATCGAAGAAAAATGGGAATATATAAAGACAGTGATTTCGGAAGCCCCAAAATACACTATAGGAACCGTTAACGGGAAAACGATAAGGAAACCATGGGTAACGGATGAGATGATTGCAAAGATGGATGAGAGAAGGAGATGGAAGAGTGTAAACACAGAGGCAAAATGAAGAACAAAAAGTTTAACATTAAATTGAGAAGGGCCACAAATAAAGCAAAAGAAGAATGGTGGAAAACGCAATGCGACGATATGGGAAGGTTACAGAGGAAAGTTGAAATTGGTGCGCTATACAGAAAGGTTAAATTATTATCGGGCAGTAAGAAGGCAAGATAAGCTAACAGTTAAAGATAAGTGGGGTAAGATAATAGTTGAACCAGAAAAAATCCAAGAGAGATGGAAGGAATACAGGGTCGCACCCTAAAGTGGTAAATCTGATTTTCTCTGGCGCGAACGGAGCGGTGGAGAGGGGTCTGCCTGGCAGGGTAAGATGGAGGAGGCTATTAGCAACAGACCGGCACCAACCTCAGTCGCCTCGGTCTGTCGTTGATTGAGGACACCGTTTTTAATGAAGCAAGTTTTTTATCCGCGTCGAAAAACAAAATGAATCCGAATTTAGAGCAACGTTATTCCGTGAAGTTTTGTGCGAAACTCGGGAAGACGGCAACTGAGACCCTCGATATGATCAAGCAGGCTTATGGGGACACTGCCTTAAGCCGTACCACAGTGGCACAAGTTGTTTAAAGAGGGTAGGGAGCTCGTTGAAGACGACCATCGCTCCGGACGGCCATCGACGGCAAGAACCAACACGAATGTGGACAGAGTGAGGACACTGCTGAACACAGACCGACGCTTAACCAGTGAAGAAATTGCAGACCAGTTGGGTCTTTCTGCATACAACGACCAACGCATTATTTCACAGTATTTGGCCATGCGCAAGGTGTGCGCCAAGATGGTGCCGAAAATTCGTGGGGCGCGCTCGTCGTCAGAGAGCTCCTGGCCAAATACGGCGTTACGTTGCCGCACCCGCCCTATTCTCCCGATCTGGCACCACCGGTTCTTCTTCTTCCCCCTGATGAAAAGACAGCTCAAGGGACGACGTTTCGACTCGATAAAGACCGTTCAAGAGGCTTCGACGAGGGTCATTAACGGCATTCCCAAAGAAAATTTCCAGCGGGTGTACGGGGAATGGGAGGAACATTATACTATGTGTGCAGCAGCTCAAGGAGCATACTTCGAAGATTATTAAGTCGATGTAAGTGTATCGTCAATAAAATTCTTGTAAAAAAATCAGTCCTACCAGTTTTGAGTGCGACCCTGTACATAGAAACACTATATGGTAGAGAACTTAGGCCGAGAAGGTTAGACATAGAAAAGGAACAGGACGTAGAAGAAGATAGCTTAGGTCCAGGAACACTCGACGATGAAATAAAAAGGGCATTAAAGGAGATGAAATCAAATAAGGCCGTGGGGGTAGGAAACATTCCTGCGGAACTGTTGAAATGTTTAGGAAAATGTGGGAAGAAGACTCTGTATGGACTGATTCGTAGTATCTTTGAGGAAATAATCTGGCCGGAAGGTTTTGTGAGATCAGTGTTACTTCCTATTCCGAAAAAGGTAAAGGCTACATCATATGAGGATTACAGACCAATAAGTTTGATGTCCCACGTAGCTAAAGTTATTCTCAGGATCATCAAAAAAAGATAGAGATTAAGGCAAATGATTACTTCGGGGATGATCAGTTTGGGTTTAGGTAAGGAAAAGGTACGCGAGAGGTACCGGTGCCGGTTCTGTTCAACGTATTTGTGGAGGAAATGATTAAAGAGGCATGGGAAGAACTGGACGTAGGAATGAAAATCGGAGGGGAATTCGTAAAATCGGGTAGGTTTGCAGATGGCCAAGCATTAGTTGCTAGTCAGCCAAGGGATTGCAAGCATTGCTGAGTGAATTGGAGGTTCAGTGCGATAAATATGGGATGAGAATCAATATTAATAAAACAAAGGTTATGCGATTTTCCAGGAAGAAAAAGGCTAAGCTAAATATTAAAATAGGCGGGGAAAAAATAGAACAGGTAGAACAGTTTACATATCTCGGATGTGTTTTGGACCAATACGGTCAAAGTGGTAGGGACGTAAGGAGAAGAATTGCGTTAGGCAGGGAGGCTTTCTCAAGGAGGAGGGAGTTGATGACGGGTGCGTTGAGTAGAGATGTTAAGACAAGACTCGTGAAAACTCTGATATGGAGCGTAGCTATGTATGGTGCGGAAACGTGGTCACTGAAGCAGGAGGATAGACGTAGATTGGAGGCTTTTGAAATGTGGGTGTGGAGAAGGATGGAGAAGGTGAAATGGACCGAAGGGAAAACAAATGAGGAAGTACTGGAGATGGTGGTGAGGAGAGGGGTTTGTTGAGAGAAATCCTATGGAGGCAGGAAAAATGGATGAAAGGCGTAATGAGCGGTAGTGAAATGTTGAAGAAGGTAATAGAGGGGAGAATTTTGGTCAAGCGAGGAAAGGGCTGGAACAGGATAGGAATGTTGAACGGGATGAAGGGAGGAAAGAAGTACGGAGAGATGAAAAGAGGGACCTGATGTATAGATTAGGTCGCTGGATTGGGTTTTGTGTGTAGTTACAAAATGTTTATTTGATAGTTGTGTCCATCCAAAAGCGTACCTAAACCGGTAGATTACCTAAATAATAATAATAATAATACATATATAAATATATATTATATATAAACAAATAATAATATTTTTTTACACTTGTCATCTGCTATACATATAGGGCTTAGCGTCTATGAAGGGATCCCTCCTCTCTCTCCCTGGAGGACAAATTCTCACCCCGAAAGAGTTTTGTTGTCGCCTTCCTTTCCCCTCTCTCTTTCTCTTTGTCATGGCTAAGTATTACTGTCACTAACAATCGGTCCGATCACGTTTTTCCGGTTTTTGATGCTCATTTGGAACTTTATGCGTATGATGTATTGCGTGCACACGCCGTCGCCTTCTCTCGATATTTCTGGACGAGAAGACTTGTTGGCCTTGTCCCATTCAGTGCATTTCAAAAAAGTGTCTGTGTTTTTGCTTAGTTGAAATTTTGAGAATGGAAATTTTCGGAAGAAATGTTGATGTTATTTCCTTGTCATTTGTTAAATAAGCATGATATTTTTATGCATTGATCATTGTGTTAATATTAGCGGTGTAAAGTGTGTATAGCTTATTGGTGCTAAACCTTTCCTCCGGAGTTGAGGCCAAGTGATGATGAGGTGAAGCGTGGTGTTGGGCGCGCGATGGTGCTCGCCGACCCCTCGCCTCTCCTCGTGACTTCACGTGGTTCTCCGTCCTGGCCATCACGGGGCGTCGACTCCGCCATCCGGCGGCCATGAGTCCCCACGGAACCAGTTAAAGGGCTCTCAAAGGTTGTTGGCAAGAAATGATCGCGTCAACCGCTGAACGGAGGCAGGCGAGTTGGATGGTCGCGTCCCCCCAACCCCCACCCTCCCCTTCCCCCGTCGTATTCTTCTTAATGTACGAAACTCGTGAATAGAACCCCGATCGCATAGCAGGAAAACCCACAAGGGCAGAACGGGTGGGAAAGGAGCGGGAGAGGGTGGGTAGCGGGGGGGGGAGGGTGGTAAAAGGGTGTGGAGGGAGGGATGGGGGTGGAGGAGGGCATGCAACTGAAATGTGGCAGCGGTAACTGAGATGGAGTTGCTGCTACGGCATGCCTCTCTGCGGTCAGTCGGGGCGGCCGATGGCGTGTCGGCAGTTGAATGGCTGGGGGGGGGACGAAGGGGGTTGACGGGGTGGGGTGGGTTGGAGGAGGATGCGAGGCGATTGGGCGAGGAGGTGGGGAGAGAGGGATCACGGGAGAGGGAGCGGGGGTGAGTTAGGTCGGGGGAGGACGGGGAAGCCCTATTCGGGAGAGAGAGAGGGGGGGGGAGGGAGTGGCAAGGGAGTGGCGAGGGAGAGGGAGTTGGCAACAAAATACTCGTAATTTGGTGGAAGAGGGAAACCATTGAAATGGCGCAGAAATGACGACGCCCAACTGGCGCAAAACCGCCGTGGCCGTGTGTGTGTTTTCAATCCGTCTCGCGTTTCGGCCTTTCACAAGACAGGGGGTTGAGGGTGGGGGTGGAAGCTGGGATTAAGGGGTACAGGGAGGGGGGTTCATTTGGAGCAGCAAACGAGGAGAAGGCAAGTTGCGTAAACGACAGTTTTGGCGCAAATGGAAAGCGATTAATTTCCAGCGATTACTCCAGTTTTCGTGACGAAGTTTTGCGGCGCGTGGCGCTCACTAACGATGCTCTGGTTGGCTTTTGAAAGCGTATTGAAAAAACCTATCGCCTTGGATCGAACCCGGATCTGTCGATTACATTCCGGGTGCTTTAGCTGTTGACGCGGCCCAGGATCCCCTTTCTCCGCAACCGCAAAGGTGTTCGTGCCTCGGACGACGTGCTTTTTTGTAATGCCATACCTATCCTTCCTTTCATTGTCAACGCCATTTTCCAGCGATATAGGCAGCATCCTCTCTTTATCTTGATCCCATGCCTTATGTGCGCAATTATAGTTGGTTTCTTTCCTTTATGGGCATACGTGGTCTGTGGAATACATGTGCGAACTGGTGTAATCTTTCGGTTATGATGCGTATGATGCCAGTAATGTTAGTTTCTGTTGTCCTTGTTTTTGCTGTTTATCGAAAATGGAAATTGACGAAATCACGGAGCAACGAATCAACATCAAGTTTTTTGCTGAAGTGTGGTAAAAGATATCAAGAAATTACAGTAGATTACCTAATAATATTACTCTCGTGAGTAATATAACTTCCGCATCATATATATATATATATATATATATATATATATATATATATATATATATATATATATATATATATATATATATATGTATCAGCAGGCTGTAGAGAAAATGATGGATGACGGTAAAGAACTGAGTACTATCGAAGAAAAATGGGAATGTATCAAGAAAGGGATATTGGAAGCCGCTAAAGACACTATAGGAACCGTTAACGGGAAAAGGATAAGGAAACCATGGGTAACGGATGAGATGATTGCAAAGATGGATGAGAGAAGAAGATGGAAAAATGTAAACACAGAGTTAGGCAAAATGAAGTACAAAGAGTTAAACAATAAATTGAGAAGGGCCACAAATAAAACAAAAGAAGAATGGTGGAAAACACAATGCGGGGATATGGAAAGTTTACAGAAGAAGGGTGAAATTGGTGCTCTATACAGCAAGGTTAAGTTATTATCGGGAAGTAAGAAGGCAAGATCTGTGCTAACAGTTAAAGATAAATGGGGTAAGATAATAGTTGAACCAGGAAAAATTCAAGAGAGATGGAAGGAATATATAGAAACACTGTATGGTAAAGAACTTAGGCCGACAAAGTTAGACATAGAAAAGGAACATGACGTAGAAGAAGATAGCTTAGGTCCAGACATACTTGACGATGAAATAGAAAGGGCATTAAAGGAGATAAAAGCAAATAAGGCCGTGGGGGTGGACAATATTCTTGTAGAAATGTTGAAATGGTTAGGGAAAGGTGGGAAGAGGGCCATATATGGACTGATTCGTTGTATCTATGAGGAAGGAATCTGGCCGGAAGATTTTGTGAGATCGGTGTTAGTTCCTATTCCAAAAAAGGCAAAGGCTTCGTCATGTGAGGATTACAGAACAATAAGTTTGATATCCCACGTAGCTAAAGTTATTCTCAGGATCATCAACAAAAGGATAGAGAGTAAGGCAAATGATTACTTAGGGGATGATCAGTTTGGGTTCAGGAAAGGAAGAGGTACGCGTGATGCCATTGCAGTAATGAGATCACTAGTCGAGAGGAATATAGAATACAACCAGGACGTTTTTGCCTGTTTTGTAGATTTCGAAAAACCGTTTGATAGAGTGAAATGGGAAAAATTAATACGTGTATTGCAGAAAATAGGAATGGATTGGAGGGACAGGAGACTGATCCGCAACCTGTACATGTCCCAGACTGCTCAGGTGCGAGTGGGGAACGGAGAGTCTGGATGGGCAGTGTTAGGAAGAGGTGTAAGGCAGGGTTGCCCATTGTCACCGGTACTGTTCAACGTATATGTAGAGGAAATGATTAAAGAGGCATGGGAAGAACTGGAGGTAGGAATGAAAGTCGGAGGGGAATTCGTAAAATCGGTTAGGTTTGCTGATGACCAAGCATTAGTTGCTCAGTCAGTCAAGGGGTTGCAAACATTGTTGAGTGAATTGGAGGTTCAGTGCGATAAATATGGGATGAGAATCAATATTAATAAAACAAAGGTTATGCGATTTTCCAGAAAGAAAAAGGCTAAGCTAAATATTAAAATAGAGCAGGTAGAACAGTTTACATATCTCGGAAGTGTTTTGGACCGATACGGTCAAAGTGGTAGGGACGTAAGGAGAATTGCGCTAGGCAAGGAGGCTTTCTCAAGGAGGAGGGAGTTGATGACGGGGACGTTGAGTAGGGATGTTAAGAAAAGACTCGTAAAAAATCTGATATGGAGCGTAGCTATGTACGGCGCGGAAACGTGGTCGCTGAAGCAGGAGGATAGACGTAGTTTGGAGGCTTTTGAAATGTGGGTGTGGAGAAGGATGGAGATGGTGAAATGGACCGAAAGGAAAACAAATGAGGAAGTACTAGAAATGGTGGGGGAGGAGAGGGGTTTGTGGAGAGAAATCCTATGGAGACAGGAAAAATGGATGAAAGGCGTATTGAGCGGTAGTGGAATGTTGAAGAGGGTAATAGAGGGGAGAATGTTGGGCAAGCGAGGTAAGAGTAGGAACAGGATAGGGATGTTGGACGGGATAAGGGGGGAAAGAAGTACACCGAGATGAAGAGGGACCTGATATAGATTAGTTTGCTAGGTGGGGAGTCACAAAATGTTTATTTGATAGTTGTGTCCATCCAAAAACCTACCTTAACCGGTAGATTACCTAATAAAAAAATACATATATATATATGGATGAAGGGAGGAAAGAAGTCCACAGAGATGAAGAGGGACCTGATGTAGATTATGTTGCTGGATTGGGTATTGTTTTTTTTATTAGATTACCCAAATATATGTATATATATATATGCAATCGCCCCAAACATGTCTCCTAATCAGATCTGGTCCCCCCTCCCCACATCCACTCATTGTCCCTTCACCCAGTTCCCACGCTAATTGCCTCTCCAAAAATATTATCTATCTTTTGTCGTGCAAACAATGCACCTCATTCTACATAGGCGAATGCATTACCCCCTTATCCATTCGAATGAACAATCACCGCTGCTCCGGTAATTCTGCTTCACTCTCTTCTCTTCCTATCCCTTTACACGCAAGTTCACACAACCTATCATTCGACGAATGCTTTTCCCTAACAGTTCTAGAATCCCTACCCGATTCAGCCACCAACATAGAGGTGAGAACTCGCGAATCCGCATAAATCCTATATTTCCGATCCTTTAAAATTCCCACCATTAACCGCCATCTTTAATTCTCTTCCCAGCAGCCTCTAAACCTTCCGCCCCCCTCCTTCCCTTCCCAGGCACTCTCCCCTCAAAACCTCTCAGTCTGACCTGAAGAAGGCCTCGGAGTAGGCCGAAAGCTCAAATAATCTACAGTGTGAGTGTCCTTTTACGTGTTATCTGTTTTATTCTGTGTTCTATTGTGCCGTCCAAAAGTTATATTGCTCTCGTGAGTACTTCCGCATCATCTATATATATATATATATAAAATGAACGACCGCCTAGAGTTCTCCATCTGTCGAAAAAGTTTTTATGCTGTCCAAGTGATTCACTTTAGCTAAAGACATTGTTTTTCCCTAAGTTATCCGCCTTTCACTTCATAATTCACAGGTTGGTGAAAATTCCCGTGTCACAAACCTACTTCAAAAATAATTAACAGAAATGAAAATAATAGCTAGAAACAAGGGATATGATGAGCAGCTCATTAATAAATTGTATTTTAGAAACCTAAATCCACTAGCAGCCGGAGACATTTATAAATCCCAACCGCGACAAGACCCCACTGCCAAATGGCGTAGAATCCTATATCTGGATTGCATTACAGGAAGAATCTGCAAAACACTTCCGAGAGATGAATTTAAAGTAGCTTATTATAATAACTTGAACCTCAGGAACATTTCTAAAAATCCAAGTCTCGTTAGTTCTCTTCATAGCTCAAGTGGCGCCAAGGCTAACTCCCCTATGAGAATATATTCTATTGTTTCAGGCTTCATTTCGTGGAAGTATTTAATATCCATGCTAAAAAGAAAGATTTGTACTTCTCAACAGATTTTATTATATGGTACAACGCGTTTCACCGACTTGCGGCATCATCAGGTACGCCGCGTATAATAAAAATCTGTGGAAAAGTACAAGTCTGTCTTTTCCCCTAAGAGACCTGCCACACTTGAGTTCTTATTATGAGAATTTTTAACGAATCTGGATTTTATCTAATTCCTTTCGCCAAATTTTCTTCCAAGGATCCCAAATACTTGAAAATGGAGGGAGATAGATTCAAATAAGAATTTGAATCTATCTCCCTTATTTTATCTTTGTGGTCTGATCTACCTGAGTAGTGTGGGGCCATTATAATTCCTTTTGTTTCATCGTTAAAGTCGCTGGTTCTGAATCTCTCTAAAAGTCTAAGTCTCGCTTGTTCTCTTCGTATTTCAAGGGGCTCCCAGCCTAAATCCCCTAAGAGACCTGTTACACTTGTATTCTTGTCATATATATTTTTCACGAATCCGGCGGATTTTCTCTGGACTTTATCTAACTCTTTTTCCCAGATTTTCTCCCAAGGATCCCAAATACTTGCGGCATATTCCAAATGAGGTCTAACTAGAGCAAAATAACACCTCTCTTTAACTTTTTCATTACTTTTCCCCACCACCCGTTTAATGAAGCCCAGTTTCTTTGAAGCGGATCCGAATATTGTCCTGATATGTGCTCCCCATGAAAGCGTGGTGTTAGAACTACCCCCAAATATTTAACTTGATTGGACGCAGTTAGCACTGACCCCTCTATTTCATAGTTCATGTCCTGTTCGCCACTTCCTTTGTTCCAAAATTTCAAAACTGCACTGCTCTTTTTCCAAATATTTCTAACCATGCGCTTTTTTAAGTTTAATTTTAATTGGCAAATATCGCACCACCATTGTGAGTCATGTCGTCCTCCGAGGAGCGCATTAGTGATCAATCATGTGTCTTACTATCGTCGTTTCATCCCTTACTTCCAGATTCCTGCCTCAAAATGAAAATTGAAGTGAAGGAGCAAATACTTAAACCGTTGAACGTGGGGAATAGCTGGAGATGCTGAAAGCGCTGATCAAGAAGGACCTCTGAGTAAGATGACGAGGGATAATGTCAAAAAGGTCGGGGTCGACGTACCTGTACGGTGGCTGCTGGCACATTGGGTAAGTCTACTGTTCAATTATTCTGGTTAAATTTCGAGAGCGTTTTAGCATATATATATACTATGTATAACCCTTGGACGGCACAATAGAACACAGAATAAAACAGATAACACGTAAAACGACACTCACACTGAAGATGATTTAAGCTTTTGGCCCACTCCGAGGAGGCCTTCTTCAGGTCAGACTCAGAAGGCCTCGGAGTGGGCCGAAAGCTTAAATCATCTACAGTGTGAGTGTCCTTTTACGTGTTATCTGTTTTATTCTGTGTTCTATTGTGCCATCCAAGGGTTATATTGCTCTCGTGAGTACTTCCGCATCATCGATATATATATATATATATATATATATATATATATATATATATATATATATATATATATATATATATATGATTTCTTCGAAGTATCACGGAAGTGTTGAATAAAAAATTTAGACAGTAAAAACAGCACGAGAACACATAAAAAGAACACTCGCAATAATATCTTGGTAATTTCGACGGACTCGAACTCCGTCTTCTTCGGAAGATAAGATATGACTGAGCAGTCATATCTTATCTTCTGAAGAAGACGGAGTTCGAGTCTGTCGAAATTATCAAGATATTATTGTGAGTGTTCATTTTATGTGTTCTCGTACTGTGTGTTACTGTATAAGTTATTAATAATATATATATATATATATTCACATGGATTTGGATTCAAGGAAAAGGGAATAAGAACACATATAAACGTCAAATACAGGAGAGGTGGGGAAGGTGGAATCGAGTAGATAAAATGTGCAACAATGTTTCCATGACCGGGACTTGAAACACGGATCTTTTAACTTGCCGGGCTGAAGCTATAACCACTTGAGCTATCGAGGAAACATAATTTACGCTGAAATCTGCGGCGGTTCATGCAACCAAGTGTCCCAATTCTTTGGCCGGGAGATGGCGTTAGGGAGCTATTTCACCCACTAAAGAATCTCCTGGTCCAAGAATCGGAGCACTTGGTTTGATAAACCCCCTACAGATTTCAGTGTAAATTACGTTTCCTCAATAGCTAAGACGTGCCTGCTTTTACCGAGTGTCTGTTTTCGCCGCTGACCGAGGCCTTGGCCACCGAGATTTGGTGAGCGGCACTACTGGACTCCTTCGAATATTAAGGTTCCCATCGTGTTTTTTTTCGTGGGTCGGTTAATCATCTAGCTTTTTTGGAAGCGTGAGGTTTGAATTAAGTCTTTCTTCCGTCTGTAAAGCCTTGCTTCGTTTTGTTTACTTGTTTAAGGAGAACCTTTTCTCTTGGTGTAGATCTTAGACTTTTTTTTGCTGCCGCTGGGCGCTTGTAGCGGGGAGGTGGTGTAAACGAGTGTTTTTTTCTCTTTGTGGTGCTCGTTCTTTTGGTGCGCTTTCCTTATTCACGCAAGCGTGGTGAATTTGATTCCGGTAACCCTTGTAGAGTCAGGGGTATTTGCCTCCCCGTGGAGACCCTGATGGAAGACTTAACGAGCGAGCTCCAACGTCTCGGAAAAATCCATCGCTGTTGGGAGAACAGGATCATGCAGGCAGGAGGGAGACAAGATAGTGCGTGTGCCAACTGGTACCAGGGTGGTGAGGATGATGTTCGAGAGAAAAATCCACTTGTACCTCTACATCTGCGGCAACCGGGCCATTATCATCTGTGAGGGTCAGCGCCGCACCCTCCTTCTCCAACCAAGAAGGTCACGAGCGCAAGACCTGCCCTCGGAACCAGGGAGGGAAGGGCTCTGCGGAGGCCTCCAACCCGAACGCTGCCGTGGAGATGGACGAGCCCGAGGTGGCTGTGGAGGAGAGGGCGCGATCGCTGCTACTTGTCGAGGGTACGGCCCTGGCAACTCCCCTCGGTTCCCCGCTTCCCCCTCCACTTCGAGGAAAATGTCAGCGGGGACGAAAATCGTCAACGGAAGAAAAAGAAGAGGACAGACGATTCCAAGCTCCTGGTCTCAAATACCGATGTACAACTGGTCAAGTCCCCACCACCTCGCCTAGTCTCACACGACTTCCGGCCCCCGTTTCCGTGACCCCTTCAAATGAGGAAGGATCATCTTAAGCCCCCCCTTCCCCCGCCCAAGTCATCGACGCCTTCGCCTCGCAATCTTGGATCACGGGTTTCAAACACTCTGAAAACCCCTGGTGACAGGTGAGGAGGATGCATCTAATTGCTATCGTTTCCCGTCCCAAACAGGTTGTCCCTTGATGTCTTTATCATTGACTATAAAGGGAACGTCACCGACCCCGGAAGTCGACACGCATGCAAGTTTCCCGACGTCAAGAATCCCAGGTACTCCATCGTCATTCTCCATTGAGGACAGCCAAGGTGTCGACGATCTTCCAGCGCTCCTCTAGAGACGGACCAAATCGAACCATCTCCCCTGAATTTCTCGGGCACACCCCTTCGGCAGATGATCCCGACTCCGCCACCCCGACCTCCCTCGAAGAAGGACCCCTGTGGATCGCTGCCAAATTACCCGCTCTTCGTGGAGACCACGGTTGACACTTCCTCTTCGAACGAGGTCGCGCCCTCGCTCGTCGACCCGTCGGGACAGTGACATATATATATATATATATATATATATATATATATATATATATATATATATATATATATATATATATATATAATACTACCTTGATCAAAAGGTTCCCGGAATTTATTCAGAAAATTAAAAATACAAGTTTATTCATCTAAATCTATATTGTCCCCTTCAAAGTAATCCCCATCGACTGCAACACACTTATGCCAGCGCTTGATCCAATCCTCGAAACATTTTTTATATTCGGTTTTCGGTATGTCCATCAGTGCTTCCTGCGATTTTTCCATTACTTCCTCTCGGCTGCTAAAACGCGTTCCCCGTAATGGTTTTTTAACTCGATTGAACAGAAAGAAGTCACAGGGAGCCAAATCAGGTGAATTCGGTGGCTGCTGGATGGTATTTGTTGCATTTTTCGTCAAAAAATTACGAATAATGATAGCACTGTGCGACGGTCTCGACGCACTGTGCGACGATTTCTGGTCTCTTTCGGCGAATTGCTTCACGCAAACGTCTCATAATGCCCAAATAATACTCTTTGTTTACTGTCTGGCCTTCTGGCAAAAATTCATGATGCACTACACCGTTGTAATCCATGAAAACCGTCAGCATTGCCTTCTTTTTTGGCTGAAAACGACGTGGTTTTTTTGGTCTCGGCTCATTTGGTGAACGCCATTCACTTGCCTGATGTCTGGATTGCGTGTCGTACTCATATACTCACGTCTCGTCTCCAGTAATGATCCTTTTGATGAATGTGGGATCGGATTCAGCCTCGCAAATCATGTCTTTTGCGACGTCAACACGGTCTCTTTTTTGCATGAAATTGAGGTCTTTTGGCACCAACTTTGCTGCTACACGACGGAAACCCAAATCATTAACCACAATGTCTTGGGCGGATCCATAGGCAATGTTCAAGTCCTCCGCTATTACTGGTTAATTTGCGGTTATTGACCAACATTTCTTTTACTTTATCAATCTTTTAACCGACTTTCGATGTCGATGGTCTGCCACTGCGTTCATCATCTTCGATTGACTCACGACCACTTCTGAACCACTCGTGCCACTGGTAAACGACCGTTCTTTTTAGAGAATCGTTGCCGAAACACTTTTCCAACATTTCCAACGTCCGTGCGCCACTAAATCCGTTTTTTACGCAAAATTTAATACAAGTGCGTTGTTGCAAATTTAAATCCATTTCTGCAATTGTAAAAAATCGCCAACACACACAGAGATAGATGTACTCTTGGCTACGTAACTTTTGCAAATGTCAAGTTATGACACTAAGATTTAAAGGGAATATCAACAACAGATGTACCAATTTAACAAAAAAACAGAACTCAAATCGGAACGATGGGAGCGCCACACGGTGGTTATTCCTGGAACTTTTTGATTAAGTTAGTATATACATATGCATACACACAAATATATATGTATATTTTCCAAATATACATACATATAATATATATATATATATATATATATATATATACACATCCATAATACATATATAATGTATATACACTAAATAGTCATAGCAAACACAGAAACTAAAACATATAAAAGAGGGACTCACTAGTTCTCGAGTTTTCGGTGGTGCAACCACCTTTCTCAAGAGGATTTAGGAACAGAACTCACTTCCCTCTTTTATATGTTTTAGTTTCTGTGTTTGCTATGACTATTTAGTGTATATACATTATTGTGCACGTTCGTGGTTTTTCCAAGGAAGTGACCATAATATATATATATATATATATATATATATATATATACACATCCATATGTATGTACATATATATATACATACACATCCATATGTATCTACATATATATATACATGTTTATATATATATATATATATATATATATATATATATATATATATATATATATATATATATATATATATATATACCTGTATACAGGTCGCACCCAAAAGTGGTAGGACTGATTTTCTCTGGCGCGAACGGACCGGTGGAGGGGGGTCTGCCTGGCAGGCTAAGGTGGAGGGGGGTCTGCCTGGCAAGCTAAGGTGGAGGGGGCTCTTAGCAACAGACCGACACCAACCTCAGTCTGTACTCACCTGTATATATATACGTGCATACATGCGTGCTTATTTATATTCATGTATATACGTTCATATATAAGTAATATATGCGCGTATGTATGTCAATATCGGAGAAACCGAAAACGGATAAATGCGAAGAGCACAGAACATTGATCCTGGTAACTCCGGAATCGAAAATATTTGCTCGAATAATTAGCCGAAGAATAGTAGGAAGGATCGAAAGAAAACTCTAAGAAAACCAATTCGAATTCAGGAAAAACCGAGGAGCAAGAGAGGCAATTATCAGCTTGAGATTTCTGGTTGAAATAATGAGACACGTAAATAAACCACTATACGTGGCATTCGTGGACTTGGAGAAGGCCTTAGACAACGTTGAATGGGACAAGATATTCCAAATACTAGAAGGGCTTGGATTGGACTACAACGACTAAAGAATTTTCCAAAACCTCTACAAGAAAATGAAAACGAAAAATGGAAGAAAAATAGAAGCCAAAATAAACAAAGGAGTAAGACAAGGATGCAACCTCTCGCCAGCAATATTCAACGTAAACCTGGAAGAGGTCATGAAAGAAACACAAGAATTGTGTATCAAAGGAAGAAATCAACATGCTCCGGTTTGCAGATGACATCGCAGTAGTGTCGGAAACGTGAGCGGACCTGCCAGCAACTCTTAAGTGCTATGGATAAAGTGCTGGGAGAATATAATATGAACATCAACAAAAAGATAACTAAAATCCGTGTGTTAGGAAGGGAGAACCTGGATGCAGATATAATAATTCGAGGGGTGAAACTAGAGCAAGTGGAAACCTTTGTCTACCTGGGCAGCAGAATAATATGGGATGGAAGAAGTTCGACCGACCATAAACACAGTAATCAACCCGAAGGTCGGTTTAGTAGGTGATGGTAGAGCTCACCCATGTACCAAGCCCGACTGCGTGTGAATATTCACACATCAGGGTAGGGGGGCCAGTTCCTTTCCCTGTGACGGTTATGGTTTCCCAGGAAGACCTGGTACCCGAAAAATCAACTAGCTTAGGTGGAGCTGCAGGTGCCCAAAGTGCCTTGCCCGGGAATCGAACCCGGGAACCTCCGGTCAGTAGTCCAACGCTCTACCCACTAGACCACCGCGACCCGCATATATATATATATATATATATATATATATATATATATATATATACAGGGAAAGGAACTGGCCCCCCTACCCTGATGTGTGAATATTCACACGCCGTATAGGACTTGGTACATGGGTGAGCTCTACCATCACCTACTAAACCGACCTTCGGGTTGATTACTGTGTTTATGGTATATATATATATATATATATATATATATATATATATATATATATATATAAATGCCCGGCATTTTATATAGGCCAGTGCTCTACATCCCTGAACCTCAGGGTGAACAATCATCGCGCCTCATGTAATCCCTCTTCCCCGTCCGCGGGTCTTTCCATCCCAAAACATGCCTCCCACCACAACACTCCCTTCAACCACTGTTACAATGTTTCCGTGCTAGCATCCCTTCCCCCATCCGATAACCCTATAAAATTAAAAACAATGGAATTGGCATTTATATGGCTGTGTAAAGCCTATCAACATCCGGGTCTCAATGTCGTTCACTAAATGGGGAGGTGGGGCTGGGGTGGATGGAGGTGGATTTGTTTCTTGCGAGGTGGTGGGACAATTTATTCATCCGCATACATTTTGTCATCCTTGTCCTGGGTTTTGACTTGTCAAGCCCTTATGATGACTTGGTGAGTTGATGCCTTGGTCATGGGTGTTGTGGTATCTGTGGATGAATTGTTAGTTTTCTGTGTCGCTTGTTACTATTTCCGTATCCTCCTTATTCCCTCTCCGTTCCCCTCTGGCCTCCCTTTCCCCATCTATAACCTCCTCCTTCACCCCTCTCCCACCACCTGTTCTCCGCTCCGCTTTCTCCCCCTCCATATCCCCTCCTTCACCCCTCCCCCACTACCTGTTTTTCCCCTCTCCCTCGTCCCCTTCTCTCTCTGCACCACGTACCCTTTTCCTCAGTCATATCTTATCTTCCGAAGAAGACGGAGCTCGAGTCCGTCGAAATTATCAAGATATTATTGTGAGTGTCTTTTTATGTGTTACTGTCTAAGTTTTTTATTCAACACTTTCGTGTTACTTCGAAGAAATCATCTATATATATATATATATATATATATATATATATATATATATATATATATATATATATCCGCCCGACAAGTGGAAGGTCCGGTGTTCAAATCCCGGTTAAGGAAATATTTTTACATTCGTGATCTGCCGCATGTTCGACCGAAAAGGAGAAATAGATGGATTGGACAGACATTGAGGCACAATGGGTTGATTAGAAATATAATAGAAGGAAAAATAGAAGGGAAGGTCACACGAGGAAGACCAACAGAAACAGAGAAGGTATCAGGGATCGAGGGAATTGACATGAAATAGAGTAGAATGGAGGGCTGCAGTAAACCAATCCTAGGATTGAAATACTGACGATGATGTGCCATATATATGTATACGTATATAAAGGAAAGACATGATGTACACATAATCTGTGAATTGGCATAATGCATGATGCAAACAAACTGTAACATTCTGGACCGAATAAAATAATGTGTATCATAGCTCAAGTGGTTGAAGCATCGGCCCGGCAAATCGAAAGATCCGTGGTTTAAGTCCTCGTCGAGGAAATATTTTTGTGTTGAAAAAAGAAATTGCGTTTTAATTTGCAATGATAACTATTTTTGCTTTTTCTGCGAAGCACGAATCAGTATACTGGATTGCCTTAGTTAATGCGTTATGCAATTTTTGCATGTGTCGCGTAATATTTCTGTTTCATGACTCATCGTCACTTGCATTGACATATTTTTTGTGTGTCGCGTACGGGAAACGATATCCCTCTCTGGAAGGCTTCTTAGAGGTCCGCCAGGGCATTTGAGCTCGGTAGAGCTTCAGAATACTTCTTTCTGTAAGAGTCGTTCCGTTTCTTCTTTTCGCCCTAATTTCATCCTTGAAAACGGCCGCTAAATGGGATTTTCATCTTCTGTGGCTAATGGCTTTAACTGGCTGCAAATGTTGGCGCTTCGGAGAAAGAGGGGGTGGGGGAGAAGGAGGTGATGGAGGGTGGGGAGGAGCGGAAAGCGAGCGATCCCACGTCGACTCGCTGGCTTTTGGCTTGTGCGAACTGGTGGAGCAAAGAGCACGAGCTGTAAAAGTGAGCGCTTGGGAGTGAGCTAAACCCAGTCATGGAATCTCGTTAGGGCTGTTGTGCCCTCGGGAAAATGACTCTAGCGTCCTGCGCAGTAATTAGATTTACACTGCTTTAGAAACTGGTTGCATTGTTCTCCCGGCGGATTATATATATTTGAATGTTTTTGCGGGAGCACTATGTTTTGGTAAGCGTTTAGCAGCAAACGTATACGTTGGATTTTTCATCTGGTGGTGTTGATTGATGACGCGTTGGGAAAGGGAATGCGAAAGGACAAACGAACCCGTTATCCTGAACGCGAGAGATTATTGATGGGGTATTACTCAGTTCCATGCTACCGCAATGTATGTGTATGGTGTATCCTTTATTTATATCTGTATCAGTATGTATTTATGTATGTTTGTATATATTTTTTCTTTTTTCTTTTACTTTTCGATGTGAAAATTTGTACAAAATTAATTTGTGTCCGTCTATATGTATTTATGTGTACATATGCATGTATTTTATAAATTTTATACCTTATATAATATGTACACGACAATGGGTTAAATGGAAGAAGGGTTCATGAGGTCTCAATTTCGCCCAAATAAAGTCCTCTATCAATCTATCAATGAAATATTTGGTCGAAGTATGTAACTTGGGAACGTCATAAACTCTAAGGAGTCGCTTTCACTTACATGCTTCTTAGACTCAGAATTCGCGTTAATTAAGACCCAGGTCCGCATTCTCGAACACAAGTGGTAGATTGGTAGTGCTATAGAAAATTAAACGAAATGTTTTACTAAACATTTTTTTGGACAAAATATTAAGCCATATCAAGAATTGGAAAGAATGGCAGAAACTTCTTATCTAGGAATGACATTCTGTTTTCAGAACTTCCGATAGGATTTAGAAAACATACTACTTACACTTATTAATAGAAAACTTCTACTGTTTCAGGCTCCACTTCGTAGAAGTATTTATTATCCGAACTAAAAGACTTCGTACTTTTCCGCAGACTTTTATTTTATGGTACAACGTACCGTAAACAACCGTAACCGTACCACAACACTGACTTACGGCATCATCAGGTACAAATCAAATTTGTTTTCCTCTCTGTCCATTTCACCTTTTCCGTCCTTCAATAGAGGGCAATAGAACTTGAAAATTGAAATTACACCTAAGGGATGAGCAATATGACCGGCGTTCCGGTTATTTTACATTTTTAAATGCAACTAATTAATAAACAATAATCACAAAATAATCTTGCCAGTAATATTTTTCATAATAATTTTTAAAGTGATACCTGAAAAAATAATTACTCCGTCCAGGTATCCATATTTATTACTGATTTTTTCTGTGAGGACTGCTTTTGAGAAATAAAAAAAGGATAATAGAATCACAAAAATATGTGAATTGTGCTTCAAATCGGCAAATCACGGAAAATTATATAAATTTTCAAAATTTTTCACGAACGGTAATTGTTTTTACACTGAAAATGAGGATCAGTCTGCAAAAATGAGGACGTAAGCATGATAACCCTAATGAGGATTGTTTAATAACCTAGGATGGCAATCCCTCTACCTTCGAACTGATATAACGATCCCTTTACACGCAATTTCACACAACCTATCATTCGACGAATGATTTTCCCTAACAGTTCCAGAATCCCTACCCGATTCAGCCACCAACAAAGAGGTGAGAACTCGCGAATCCGCATGCATCCTATATTTCCGATCCTTTAAAATTCCCACCCTTAACCGCCATCTTTAATTCCCTTCCCAGCTGTCCCTAAACCTTCCGCCCCCCTTCTTCCCTCCCCAGATACTCTCCCCTCAAGACCTCTCAGTCTGACCTGAAGAAGGCCTTGGAGTAGGCCTAAAGCTCAAATAATCTGCAATGTGAGTGTCCTTATACGTGTTATCTGTTTTATTCTCTGTTCTATTGTGCTGTCCAAAAGTATATATATATATATGCAAAAAAGTGAACGAGACAAGTTGTTGGTTTAGTGTTGTGGTGTAAACACTCGTAGGTAAAAGAACTGCGGAAATGGCCCAAATGGAATAAAACAGATTACCGTTTTTGGGTGTCAATGATCTGGAATGAACCCAGAAATCATGGCGACAAATGTTATGCGTCTCTTGCGACAAGGGCGGAGTTAGGCACGCTGTTTTCCGGCCAACAATCCTTCTTTTTGCAATCCCAGCGTCCACTCTGCGCGTGGGCAGATATATCTAAGTGTGGCCCTCGCATCCTCGAGATTTACGTAATCGTGCTCAGTCCCTGCTAATCACGACCCGTGAATGAATGCATCAGGCGCCGCACGAGTGACGTCACGCGCTACATCGTGATTCTCTCCTCAGCCAACCCCTCCTCCCTCGCCCCCCTTATTCTTACCTAGCCCAAACCCCTCCCTCCTCCTCCTCCCCGCCCCCTCCTTGGCTCCCCCACCCTCAGATATCTGATGCGATTCATATCCATCCCTACGGTGAATCGCCCGATCAATGGATTGATCCGACATCTCACTTCCCACCCCCCTCCCACTTCGGCCACCCCCTGTCCCCCTACTCCACCCCCCGCCTCCGGAGGCCGTGCGTAAGTGGACGTACTAGTGTGGAGGATGACTCCTTCGCATCCGGAGGGAACGGGCTGACCCCTGGTCGCCTGAGCGATTGGCCTGTGAGACCAAAAACACGTTCGGAATGTCATTTCCGGGTAACACTTGAGTGACACACGCAATCAATATGTTTATGCAATGCATGTTATTAACACTCAAAAAGGAAAAAAATGCATTACCAATGAAAAAAAATTCTATATTCCGTAATGAAATGAGAAACCTCAAAGGGAGCATTAGAGCAACTGAGGAAAAGGCGTACAAGACCAGTTTTAGAGCACTTATCACTTGTATGGGACCCGCACGAAGAAGGACATGTTACAAAACTGGAGAAGGTCCAAAGAAAGGCTGCCCCAACATATAGTATGTACTGGGGAAGCACGGGATGATAGAGAGTGTGACTGATATGTTAAAAATGTTGGGCTGGAAACCTTTACAGAGTAGTAGAAGAATGAGCAGACCTTGCGGGATGTTCCGCATTCTGAAGGGAGAGAAAGCAGAACTAAGGAAAGAGGCGAGAAACCCTAATTGTATAGGCAGAAACGACCACAAATTCAAGTTAAAATGCCGGGCACAAAGAACGAATAAAAAAATTCCATTTCGTAATGAAAAAATTGTTGATTGGAGCACACCTTACCTGCAAAACTATTCGAGCCCTTTCCTAACAGAGTGAATACTACTATTTAGAAAAGTTGTAAACAGTTTATGTAATAATTTGATTGATGTGTTGTGTAAAATTGTATTTAACAACGTAGTTGATTGGGAAACTGATGTTAATTAGATAGGGATTTCCTTTCTTTGTGTTAGAGATTGGTGTTTGGAAGTTTTCTTTAAGTGTAAATTTCTACTGACTGATTTTATTTATTATCTTTTGTGATATTGATTCATGTCATGATACTTCATGTTATTTTTCCGAGGGAAGTTTGATTTTAATACTAGGGACTTGTGTGCCCCCTGACATTGTCTATCTCCACATATGAATTTCAATAATAATAATAATAATAATAATTTCGGGTAGCGGTTGATCGAACTGATTACATCGAATTTTTTTGTGTCGTCTCGGTAACTGAACTACCGCTGCAAGATCAAAATTAAAGTTCATTTTAAATGCCAAACGCAAGAGATCGAGTTCTTAGCAAGATTTTCGCGTGGTCCGTGAAGTTAACAACCCTAATCATTTTTCCATTAATATTTTTGTGGAAATTAGGAATTACAGGGTGCGCTCCAATAGTAATGCAATTTTTTAAAACAATAGATTGAACAGATTTGCACAAACACTTAAAATTCTTCAAAGTACTATCCTTGGAACTCCCATTTTTTCCATCGACTCTGCCATGACCGGTACGCGCCCTGGAAGGCGTCTTCGGGGACCTCTTGCAAGGTCTTCGTCACGGCTGATTGAATCTTTTCTATGGACGAAAAACGGGTCCCTTTCCGGGCTGCCTTAATCCCGAGGGAGCCAAAAGATCTGCTGGGGCGAGTTGGGGCAATGTTGGCACCAGGTGTTTGGCCAGGATACTTGCGGACTCGTAGGTCGTTGTCGTGATGGAGTTGCCAGGTAGCGGAGATGTCTTTTCTCGTCCTAATGACCCTTTTTTCGGATACCCTTTTTTCAGTATAATATTCCCCATTTCGTGAACATGAACTTCCAAGCGGTTGATTCTGCAGCCGTCAATGGCGTACTTGTTCATCTCAGAGTACTGGCGTTCATCCCAGTCTGACCTGAGATCACGAAGAGGCAAACACTTCGACGTCATACTACCTTGAACAAAAAGTTCCCGGGATAACCACCGTGTGGCGCTCCCATCGTTCCGATTTGAGTTCTGTTTTTTTTTGTTAAATTGGTACATCTGTTGTTGATATTCCCTTTAAATCTTAGTGTCATAACTTGACATTTGCAAAAGTTACGTAGCCAAGAGTACATCTATCTCTGTGTGTGTTGGCGATTTTTTACAATTGCAGAAATGGATTTACATTTGCAACAACGAACTTGTATTAAATTTTGCGTAAAAACGGATTTAGTGGCGCACGGACGTTGGAAATGTTGGAAAAGTGTTTCGGCAACGATTCTCTAAAAAAAACGGTCGTTTACCAGTGGCACGAGTGGTTCAGAAGTGGTCGTGAGTCAATCGAAGATGATGAACGCAGTGGCAGACCATCGACATCGAAAGTCGGTTAAAAGATTGATAAAGTAAAAGAAATGTTGGTCAATAACCGCAAATTAACCAGTAATAGCGGAGGACTTGAACATTGCCTATGGATCCGCCCAAGACATTGTGGTTAATGATTTGGGTTTCCGTCGTGTAGCAGCAAAGTTGGTGCCAAAAGATCTCAATTTCATGCAAAAAAGAGACCGTGTTGACGTCGCAAAAGACATGATTTGCGAGGCTGAATCCGATCCCACATTCATCAAAAGGATCATTACTGGAGACGAGACGTGAGTATATGAGTACGACACGCAATCCAGACATCAGGCAAGTGAATGGCGTTCACCAAATGAGCCGAGACCAAAAAAACCACGTCGTTTTCAGCCAAAAAAGAAGGCAATCTGACGGTTTTCATGGATTACAACGGTGTAGTGCATCATGAATTTTTGCCAGAAGGCCAGACAGTAAACAAAGAGTATTATTTGGGCATTATGAGACGTTTGCGTGAAGCAATTCGCCGAAAGAGACCAGAAATTGTCGCACAGTGCGTCGAGACCGTCGCACAGTGCTATCATTATTCGTAATTTTTTGACGAAAAATGCAACAAATACCATCCAGCAGCCACCGAATTCACCTGATTTGGCTCCCTGTGACTTCTTTCTGTTCAATCGAGTTAAAAAACCATTACGGGGAACGCGTTTTAGCAGCCGAGAGGAAGTAATGGAAAAATCGCAGGAAGCACTGATGGACATACCGAAAACCGAATATAAAAAATGTTTCGAGGATTGGATCAAGCGCTGGCATAAGTGTGTTGCAGTCGATGGGGATTACTTTGAAGGGGACAATATAGATTTAGATGAATAAACTTGTATTTTTAATTTTCTGAATAAATTCCGGGAACTTTTTGTTCAAGGTAGTATATCCGCGAATTTCGCTAGAGGCATCCATGACTCAGTCTAACTGTACAATACGCAAAATGCATGCACGAATAGTTCCTGTATCATTCCGAGATGAATCCGTGACCAGATAAAAGGAAGCTATTATTTTGTGGTGCTATTCGTCTCTTACGATAAGTTGTATTGCTATCGTCGCGAGCAAAAAAAAACATGAAATAGAAATAGTAATTGTTTTTTTTCAACCTCGAATAGATAGACATTATAAATGATGATCAAATATTTAATTTATTTGTCGATACAATCCTAAAATTGCGTCATTTCTCGACGGCAATGTTTGAACTTCAAAATTCGAAGGCACGGCGATGATTGGGTTTCGCGAATTCGATCGCCGTTTAAACAAACGATTCTTTTTCCGATATTTCAGATGTTGAAAGTAAAATAATACAAAGGAAAGGAAAGGGGAGGAAAAGAGAAGAGAATAAAGAGGAAGGACAGTTTCTGGAACTAGAAAAAAATAGAGTGCATACGGAGCCTGTGGAAAAATTTCATTGGGTCCGATTCCAATTCCACTTCAGACTTGTTTTAGGAGTTTTACTGTTTATTGAAAATTATAAATAAATAAAACATGATATACCCACCGCAGCCATGAATTTGGGAATTTAGTGGGCACGCACTTAAAAGAGATATTTGAATTTCGATAATCATCCGTTCGATAGAATCGATTATTATGTCAAGAACATCATGCATCAAGAGCGTCGGAACATCGTGCGCTCAAGAGGAGGTGGGGGACACGGGGGCGGAAGGTGGCGCTTCCCACCGGACGGGGTGGCGCGGCCCCCGCCCGTCCGCCCGCCCTCCACGCTCCGCCGCCGATGGCCGAGGCTCAGTTTCCCGTCGGCGGAGGAACTCGCCGCTTCCCATGCATTGCGTTTCACTCCCGCTTATGCAAACGCCGGCATTCCAGCGCCCTGGATTGAGACGCCTCCAGCGGGCTTCGTGTTTCGCCCATTTCATCCAATCGGCCGGTGTTTATGAGAGCGAACCTGACTCACCTCGCCTCGTTCCATCTCCGGTTTTGAAACACCCTCGTAGGCTCATGAATGGCAGTCACTTCTGGCGTTTGGTTACATTGATCAGGATGTTTTATCAATGAAATGTGCTGTGAGAAGAACTATTCTCAGACCATGGGAACGACACTCACGTCGTCATCGGGGGCAGGTTTTCTCCTTCGCCTTTGGTATTTAGCCGCCGCCAAACCATAGTGAGAAAATAGGTATTATCATGTGGATTTCGAATTTTACGTTAGACTAATGTAGTTTGACTAATATGTAAGGTTTGAATTAAAAGTATTGGTGACAATTTTTTACGGAAGTATGCTTGAGGTGTTGATACATCCAGTTAATTCGGCTAAGTGTGCGCATACTTGCAGATCGTATTGACATTGATATTAGATGACAATGCACACACCATTATCACTGAAAATTAGGCGATGAGAAATGTCAGCGCTGAACTCGCACTTAAGGTCTTGAAAGACGACCAAAAGTGCGAGGAAAAAAAGAAAAACGGCATCGCGACGATTCCCCAACCCCCTTACAGTCCCGACTTGCCACCAGCAGACTATGTCCTTTACCAAAAAAATGAAATTATTATTTTGGCCAAGAGATGGCGTTAGGGAGCTGTTTCCTATCCTTTCTGATGTCGTATGAATGCTTTTGTTCTATACTTTCCCCTTCTTGTGTGTCGTCTATTTCTCCTCTGGTGGGTGAAACAGCTCCCTAACGCCATCTCTTGGCCAAAATAATCAGAGCACTTTGGCGCTTTATAAGATCGCAGATCTCAATGTAAACTAGATTTCCTCGATGGCTCAGGTGGTTAGAGCATCCGCCCGGCGAATGGAGAGATGCGGTGTTCAAGTCCCGGTCGAGGAAAATATTTTTACATTAGTGGTCTGCTTGATTCCGCCTTCCCCAACTCTCTTGTGTTCGTCCTTTATGTGTGTTCCTTTCCCCTTTCCTTATCTCTATTTCTATGTGAATGCATAAATATATATATATATATATATATATATATATATATATATATATATATATATATATATATATATATATATATATATATATACATACCGGCACAGGGAAAGGAACTGGCCCCCCTACCCTGATGTGTGAATATTCACACGCAGTCGGGCTTGGTACATGGGTGAGCTCTACCATCACCTACTAAACCGACCTTCGGGTTGATTACTGTGTTTATGGTCGGTCGAACTTCTTCCATCCCATATTATTCTGCTGCCCAGGTATATAAAGGTTTCCACTTGCTCTAGTTTCACCCCTCGAATTATTATATCTGCATCCAGGTTCTCTCCTCCTAACACACGGATTTTAGTTATCTTTTTGTTGATGTTCATATTATATTCTCCCAGCACTTTATCCATATATATATATCGATGATGCGGAAGTACTCACGAGAGCAACATAACTTTTGGACGGCACAATAGAACACAGAATAAAACAGATAACACGCAAAAGGACACTCACACTGCAGATGATTCAAGCCTTCGGCCCACTCCGAGGCCCTCTTCAGGTCAGACTGCTGACTGAAGAGGACCTCGGAGTGGGCGGAAGGCTTGAATCATCTGCAGTGTGTCTTTTTCCGTGTTATCTATTTTATTCTGTGTTCTATTGTGCCGTCCAAAAGTTGTATATATATATATATATATATATATATATATACACATCTGCAAGAAGGCAAGATCTGGGCTAACAGTTAAAGATAAGTGGGGTAAGATAATAGTTGAACCAGAAAAAATCCAAGAGAGATGGAAGGAATATATAGAAACACTGTATGGTAAAGAACTTACGCCAACAATGTTAGACATAGGACACGAACATGACGTAGAAGAAGATAGCTTAGGTTCAGGCATACTCGACGATGAAATAGAAAGGGCATTAAAGGAGATGAAAGCAAATAAGGCCGTGGGGGTGGACAACATTCCAGTGGAACTCTTGAAATGTTTAGGAAAATGCGTGAAGAAGGCCCTATATGGACTGATTCGTAGTATCTATGAAGAAGGAATCTGGCCAAAAGATTTTGTGAGATCGGTGTTAGTTCCTATTCCAAAAAAGACAAAGGCTATATCATGTGAGGATTACAGAACAATAAGTTTGATATCCCACGCAGCTAAAGTTATTCTCAGGATCATCAACAAAAGGATAGAGAGTAAGGCAAATGATTACTTAGGGGATGATCAGTTTGGGTTTAGGAAGGGAAGAGGTACGCGTGATGCCATTGCAGTAATGAAATCACTAAGCAAGAGGAATATAGAATAAATTCAGGACGTATTTGCCTGTTTCGTAGATTTCTAAGAAGCGTTTGATAGAGTGAATTGGGAAACATTAATGCGTGTATTGCAGAAAATAGGAATAGATTGGAGGGACAGGAGACTGATCCGCAACCTGTACATGTCTCAGACTGCTCAGGTGCGAGGGGGCAACTGAGATTCCGGATGGGCATTGTTAGGAAGAGGTGTAAGGCAGGGTTGCTCATTGTTACCGGTGCTGTTCAATGTAAATGTGGAGGAAATGATTAAAGAGGCATGGGAAGAACTGGAGGTAGGAATGAAAGTCGGAGGGGAATTCGTAAAATCGGTTAGGTTTGCTGATGACCCAGCATTAGTTGCTCAGTCAGCCAAGGGGTTGCAAGCATTGCTGAATGAATTGAAGGTTCAGTGCGATAAATATGGGATGAGAATCAACATTAATTAAACAAAGGTTATGCGATTTTCCAGAAAGAAAAAGGCTAAGCTAAATATTAAAATAGGAGGGGAAAAAATAGAGCAGGTAGAGCAATTTACATATCTCGGAAGTGTTTTGGACCAATACGGTCAAAGTGGTAGGGACGTAAGGAGAAGAATTGCGTTAGGCAAGGAGGCTTTCTCCAGGAGGAGGGAGTTGATGACGGGGACGTTGAGTAGGGATGTTAAGACAAGACTCGTAAAAACTCTGATATGGAGTGTAACTATGTACGGCGCGGAAACGTGGTCACTGAAGCAGGAAGATAGACGTAGATTGGAGGCTTTTGAAATGTGGGTGTGGAGAAGAATGGAGAAGGTGAAATGGACCGAAAGGAAAACAAATGAGGAACTACTAGAGATGGTGGGTGAGGAGAGGGGTTTGTTGAGAGAAATCCTATGGAGGCAGGAAAAATGGATTAAAGGCGTATTGAGCGGTAGTGGAATGTTGAAGAGGGTAATAGAGGGGAGAATGTTGGGCAAGCGAGGTAAGGGCAGGAACAGGATAGGGATGTTGGACGGGATGAAGGGAGGAAGAAGTACACCGAGATGAAGAGGGACCTGATATAGATTAGTTTGCTAGGTGGGGAGCCACAAAATGTTTATTTGATAGTTGTGTCCATCCAATAACCTACCTTAAACGGTAGATTACCTAATAATAATAATAATATGTACATCTATGTATATAAACCATAAACACAGTAATCAACCCGAAGGTCGGTTTAGTAGGTGATGGTAGAGCTCACCCTTGTACTAAGCCCGACGGCGTGTGAATATTCACACATCAGGGTAGGGGGGCCAGTTCCTTTCCCTGATCTATGTATATATATATATAAATATAAATATATATATATATATGTATATCTATGTATATATGTATGTATATATATATTTCTAAAAATATATATTCTTTATACTTCATGATGTAAATGGAGGAGTGTGTTTTAGATGAAATTTCACACCCGAGAAAATAAAAGGCAATATGTAGTGACCGACTGAATTCAGTGAACGCTTGCTTACATCTAATTGGAACTCAAAATATACTGAAGTCACTCGAGGAGCGCGGAGTTCTCTCTACGATATTCAAGATATTCACACAAAAAACAGGTGCGTTTTGTTTTCATGCATGAAAATTGCTTTATTACTCTGGTGACAGGAATTGAATGAAAGGACTCGTTCAGCTGAGAGATGACCTAATTGTAAGTTCGTTTTATTTGTAAAATGAAATAGAATGCAGGTTTACTATCCATTGCGAGTAGTATTAAGTGGTGTTCAGGAACGATGGAAAAAAAAGAATTTAAAAGAATGGAAACAATTTAAAAAAATAACGTATGCAGGTATGTCCAATAAGTATGCGAACTGAGTCCATAAAGTTTTTATTTTGCTATATATATGTATGTGGTACTAATTCTAAGGATCTCCTTTATTTGGAGGAGTTCTACGTTTTAAATGAAAAGGCTCCAGTGTTGATGACGGCATATTAGTTATGAGTAAAACTCAGACCTATGAAAGATTATAATAATAAGCATTAATGTTGGCAATCTTACGATAGGTTGCGTATAAATGTTTTTTAAAAATGATTTCCGCCGACGGAATGTGAATGTGATGGGTGCCTTTAGAAGTCTTTTTGCTGGACCAGGAAGTCTGAAGCCATTATCTTTCCTTCGTTCTAATTCCGTAACGTTTTTGATTTTATTAGAAACGCCGTCATTAATGAAATAGGCACGATGTTGCATTTCCGTCTATAGTTTTGCTAACTTGCACCTTTTGGTGAGCATGTAAAAATGTTCCTCCTTTTTTGAAAAGGTGCAGGGAAATACGCTCGGACTACCAGAAGGAATTATGGTGAATGAAATGACAAGGGGAGAATTGCTCATATCGTTTAAAATATTCCCTCAAGTAGTCGCTTAGCATTTGGAATATTTGGTTTGAAAACTTTGGACGACTTATTTGGAGAGCACCGAGAAGAAGTTATCAATGCGAATAATAATTTGTTGGGAAGTTCTATTTGAGTTTCTAGAAGGCGTGCGTGCGTAGGTGTGGAGTTGGTAAATGGATATTTGCTGTCGCATATTTCAAGTGCATCATTACCATTGAGGCAGAAGCAGTATCATGGTGTAAACGATATTTTCCCCGATGCCATTCTTCTCGGCCTTTCGATCTTTCCGTTTATGGGCATAATATGGGTGCTGTATATAGTTTAACTTTGACCTTACGAGGCACACCTCGGCAGTGTTTAATCAATTCCAGAACACTAAAGCAATTCATTGGTTTAATGTCTCCAAACATTTATAGATCATTTCACGGGGAAATTTAGAAAAAAATTGGCAATAAGCTAGTATACATATGTACATAGTCCGCAAAATTAAACATCGTGTTGATACGGTACTAATACAAATTTTTTCAAAGTTTTTTCATTTATATGTTATATTTTGTTAATTTACTTGTCAAGTTTAGTATAAGGTCGAGACTGATCAAGTGAATTTCTTATCAATTGGAACATCAAGTTACTTTTACTCGCAGTTACGGATATCTCTGTCATAAATGATTTTGTAAATACGCACGGTTTCCTCGTCAAAATCCGATTTGAAACGTGAGGTTTTTCCGAGGAAATGCTTTCCGCCTATTCTCGGGGCGTCATTTCCTACGCTAAGATGTGTCGAAAGTGTTGGTGGTTGAAAGAGGCGACTTTGGGGTCAGTGACATTGTGCAAAGTGAGGACAGGGAGCGGGGTCTGCCAAAATCTCACCACCACATTGATGTAAATGGAGAGGTGTGTTTTAGATGAAATTTACCACACCCGAGAAAATGAAAGGCAATATGCAGTGACTGAATGAATTCAGTGAACGCTTGCTTATATCTGATTGAAACTCAAAATATACTGAAGTCACTCGAGGAGCGCGGAGTTCTCTCTACGATATTCAAGATATTCACACAAAAAACAGGTACGTTTTGTTTTCACACATGAAAATTGCTTTATTACTCTGGTGACAGGAATTGAATGAAAGGACTCGTTCAGCTGAGAGATGACCTAATTGTAAGTTCGTTTTATTTGTGAAACGGATTGGAATGCAGGTTTACTATCCACCGCGAGTAGTATTAAGTGGTGTTCAGGAACGACGGAAAGAAAGAATTTAAAAGCAATGAAACAATTTAAAAAAAGAACGTATGTAGGTATGTACAATAAGTACGCGGACTGAGTCCATAAAAAATTTAGTCTACAGCGATTTTTCCCCCTTCAAAGTACTCTTCATTCGTTGCTACGCACTTATTCCATTTTCTTTTTCACTGTTAAAAGCACCCTTGGAAGTCCCAGATGGATTAGGCTTTTTAGTTGCCTCGTCGTTTCTTGCTGTATTATGTCAATATCTTCCAAGTGATGTCCCCTCATCACATTTTTGCATTTTGGGAATAGTAAAATGTCGCAGGAGCGAGATCTGGTAAATAAAGAGGATGATAAAGGATTGAGATTGAATATTTTGCCAGAAACTGGCGAACAATCAATGCTGAATGTACTGGTGCGTTGTCTTGCTGAAGGATCCAGCCATCATTTTCGGTTAAAATAGTGTGCACTGTTGATTTTCCTAAATTCAGTTCATCGGCTATCACTCGGACAGTTTTTCGACGATCGTTAAAAACAAGGGACCGCACACGATCAATGTTGTCGTCAACACAAGTGGTTGAAGGTCGTCCCGGCCGTGCATCATCCGTGGCGTCTTGTCGGCCATATTTAAAACGCTTGATCCACTTTAAAATGGATGTTGTCTTCAGATCATTACCAACGTAAACAGCTGTCAGCATTTCATTGATTTTTTGATAACTTTCATCGCTCATCACTAAAAACTTACAATAACCCGTCGTATGTGGAGTATCTTCAATCGATATAAACAGGTAACTCTATGAGACGAATGGCTGCCTTGTATGCATATTGTGCGTGGTTTCTTAACGAGGGGAGGATTCAGTTGGATTTGGAGAGGTACACTTGCTCAAAACTGTTCAATGGAATGGAATCACTCACGATCCTAAAAGATGCAATTGCGCCGCAAGCATTCGGCCACCTCCAGCCTCTTGCATTCTCTGCCGTCGTTGGCTGCCAATCGCTCAAAGGATTTCTGTTTCTCAACAAACGTAAATATCTAAATTCGTCTTTGGTTTAATCTAAAACATGGTTCCTTCCTTTTCACATCATAATGATGTTGTTCCATTTGTTTTTTTCAAAACGTAGAACGTGTTGGGTTTAAATCATCGCGATTCGGTCGGATCTATATCTACTTAATACCCCGCAAGCCGCCGTAGAGGCGTATGGCGGGGGGTGTTAGGACACCACCCGTAATTAAGGGGAAAAAAACGTATACAAAGCCACAAATTTATACAATCCACAAACAAAACATGGTATTCATTCATGCAAGAACCCTTACAACCCACACATATGCAAACACACAAACTACCAACTGACATACACATGCACCTGCAAATGTGCCTGATGTCTCAGCAATGTTTAATTTTGTTCCAACTTGGAAATTAAATGTTTTTAATATTTCTAAAATTACTTTCGTTTCGTACTTAAATGATTCCTGATTGTTCGGGGAAAGAATGAGAATTTGAATCTATCTCCCTTATTTTATCTTTGTGGTCTGGCCTAACCAAGTAGTGTGGGGCCATTATAATTCCTTTAGTGATATCGTTGAACTCGCTGGTTCCGAATCTTTCTTAAAGTCCAAGTCTCGCTTATTCTCTCCGTATCTCAAGTGACTCCCAGCCTAAATCCCCTATGAGACCTGTCACACTTGTGTTCTTATTATGATAATTTTTAACGAATCTGGTGGATTTTCTCTGGACTTTACCTAATTCCTTTTGCCCGATTTTCTTCCGAGGATCCCAAACACTCGCGGTATATTCCGAATGAGGTTTAACTAGAGCAAAATAACACCTCTCTTCAAGTTTCTCATTACATTTCCCCACCACCCTTTTATGAAGCCCAGATTCTTTAAAGCGGATCCGCATATTGTCCTGATATGTACTTCCCATGAAAGTGTGGTGTTCGAACTACCCCCAAATATTTAACTTGATTGGGCTGCAGTTAGCACTAAACCCTCTATTTCACAGTTTATGTCCCGTTTGCCAATTCCTTTCCTCCAAAATTTCAAATATGCGCAAATATTAACCATTAATTCCCATTGCTTTCACCGATCCTTGGTCCTTTTGAGATTGGAAGTCTCTAGAAAGAAGCTCGCGATCTAGTTGGCTCCTTATTTCTCTGTTACTTTCCCATCTACATTATCTAAATCTACACAATATCCTGAAATCCCGTCGCAAGGGCGTGTGGTGGGAGGTGTCAGGTCACCACCTGTAAAAGAGAACAAAACCACATGCAATATCAACACATTCATGCCAACCAATAATCACAGTGGCGTATATATTCATGGGAAAATCTTTTCAACTTGCTAGTATGCAAACACGTAAAATATCAACCGACACACACATGCACATAGAAATTTAGTAAACTCCATCCAATAACGTGGAAATTAGAATTGAAAAGGAAGAAAGGTGAAACTCCACTGTTACAAAATAAACAGATATTCATAAAAATGCAATTAGAAGGATTTTATCGCGGATTTTATGGATTTCAATTAAGATTATAGGCTGAGACATACATTGAGCATGAGATTACATCTCACAGAGTTTATGAGCGAATACGTCAAGGGATGTCAAGGTATTTGATAAGTGAGTCAAGTTGGTGTGGTCCCGAGTATGTATCCGGATTCAAAGCTGCTGTCCCGTGGTCTAGTTAGCCGCTCGCTCTTAACCACTGGGCTACCTCACTGATTTGTTTAAAAAAGGCTTATTAAAACTAGGTTGGAAACATGACATTCACGCGGCGCAGTGCTCCCTAATATCCGTATGGCCCTAAGTTATTGACACCCTTTAGATTAATGCATGAGCCATTTCGTTCCATCAACGAAGAACCTGGCCGCTTTTTAGAAAAAGTCAAATTATGTGCCAATTCGTCTTCTAAGAATGTGAAAACATAGTGTTTTTATAATGCAACAATTTCAGAGAGTAAAAATCATTCGCCTTGACCGGGATTCGAACCCGGATCCCTCGATATCCGGCCGAGTGCTTAAGTGGTTAAAGCACTCGGCCGGATTTCAAGGGATCCGGGTTCGAATCCCGGTCAAGGCGAATGATTTTTACTCTCTGAAATTGTTGCATTATAATGCACACATAGCGGGTGACTCCGTTAAAGTTACTGTTACAGTTTCTTGAAAAATAGTGTTTTTACTCATTTTTCAGTAGGTATTAGATTGCATAGCTCAGTCTCCTATTTTTTGTCAGGTTCTACAAATGAAATCCTAAACAAATTTTGCATGGAAATTTCACAGCAAGACACATGATGAGCATGCTGCCGCAAATATTGGAACAAATCAGGCAACTGATGATTTTCGAGGTGTTGTCTAGTGTGTGGGATACAATCCGTACAGGGCATGGATAAAAAGTATCGGGAACAATTGTTTCCTGACGTGACTGTACGTTACAGCGAGCTCGCAGCACGCTGTCTCGGTGGTGGAGGGTCCGACCTTCAACATGCGTCGAGCGCCAATATTTCTGGCTACATCGTGGTTTTAGTTAACCCTTGACCTACTTAGTACTTACTCGGTGCAAGAGCAAAGTGCAGAGAACGATTGAGCAGCGGTATACCATCAAAATGTGTGTTGGACTTGCGAAATCGGGTACGGAGACATTGGGCATGATTCGCCTAATGTTCAAGGATGGAAGAATCACAAACTGCAATTTTTAAGTAGCACAAGCCCTTCAAGATGGCCGAGAGTGTGTGGAGGACGAGCCCGACCTTGCTGGACGGCCGTCGACGTCAAGAACCGACCGCAATGTGCAACGTGTGCGTGAAGTGTTGAATTCAGATCGTCGGTTGAGTGTGCGGATGATCGCAGACCGTATTGGCATACGTAAATAAAATGACATTGCACCCCACCAACGCTGAAAATTTGGCGATGCAAAAGATGTGCGCTAAACTCCTCCCGAAGGTCTTGAACGCTTGAGGTTCCAAGGCTACCTGACGAATAACGACACCGCAACGATTCCCCAACCCCCTTACAGTCCCGCCTTGACACCAGCAGGCTATTTCCTGTCCCCAAAAGTGAAATACTCCCTCAAAGGACACCACCATGGGATCATAAGTGACGTCAACATACTTGCACCATTAAGGACCTTCCGGAATCCGACTACCAGGGAGCCATCGGGTCGTGAAAAAGTCGCTGGCAAAATTGTGTCGATGTTCTCAAATGATATATTTTTAGGATTTTTCAGGCATTGTAGCAATGTCTGAAATGAATCTATTTTTCCGAAACTTTTCCCGATACTTTTGATAAAAATTCTGTATACGTAAACTGCTTACTATTTTCTCAGGAAAACAATGGTATTTGTCCATGGTTTGAAAGAAGCCTGAATTGCGGAGTAAGTTGGTTTGATTTGACAAAAACTCTGCAACCAGAATAATAAAAACAATAACATATTATTGATTTTAGGAAAAAATTAATCATTCATTTGACATGATTTTAGTTATATTTTATGGATTGACAGAGTGTAAACACATACCACACAGGATATTTTAAAGTAAATAATGAAATCGCACTTTTTTGCTTGGTTTTGAAAAAAAGCATTTTCATCACGTTTCCCAAATGAGCTAGCTGCATTCCCCATACGTATGGTCGTTTTTCATGGCGACCTTTCTTAATCTCTGCCGAATGAGAATTCCGCCCGTTTATTATTGTAATTTTAGTTTAATTCATTCATCTCCAAATTTATACATGCATATCAGTTCTCCTTTGGCTTCTTCTCTTATCTTTCAAGCATTGCTTTATTTCTATTCATTTTTTTCTTAATTTAGTAAATTAAAACATTAGCATCAACTACCTGTAGTTGTTCGCAGGTTTTTTGCACTCTCTTTCATGGGTGGATGTTGTCCTGCAGTGGGTTATTTCTCGTCATGGATAAATGACTCTTTCCTTACGTTTTTACCACAATTTTGCATATATTTCTACACTCTTTTTGTACTCATGCATAGTCATTGTAAATGGATTGTCATTATCAAGTTCTTTTTTATTATTTAGCCCCTAAATGTAATTATATTTTCATTGATTATATTTTACGATGGGTTAGATGGAACAAGTGAATGCCACAGTCTCAATCTCGGACGAATAAAACCGAATTATTATTATTATTGTGATTTTCTCTCGCTGGCATCTAAGGACTCCGAGAGTCCCTCCGAGCACTTGTAGAACGGGCGCCACCAATTGGAGGACGTAAGTGTAGGTCACTTGAGTTTAGCTAAGGGATTAATTACTAGAACACGGCACTCAATCATATCAACGGGTTAAAATACGGAGAATGAACTCCTGTCCTTACAGATTTTAATTTTTGCTCTTCCTTCGCACAACTCACGTTTAAAAGTCAAGGTTAAGCACCGAAACAACTATGATTGAGGAACCCAAAAGTAATCTATTACGAACATTTCCCATTTACCAGACTCAACATGATAAAGGGTGATGTTTAAATACGCCCTGCCCACACGTCCCGTGATGCTTCGCAAAGTGTCTGACGTACGTAGATGGAGAGCAAAACAAAAACATTTAATGATTCATGATTATAACAAAAAGATGCTAGGTTACCTAACGTCGCTCTGCCCTCTAATGCTAATAATATGTTGCTGACTGTTCCACTGCGATTAAGTCGTTGATTTTTTAGCAAGGAAAGCAAAAGAAAAGATACTAAGTAACTGCTGCCATGTTATATCTCTCACAGCTGGTGCTTTGGGTCAGTCCGTGTGTTGAGCTAGCAATGTGACTCTGATTGTCAACGCCGTTCATCATAGTAGCTACGGCAGTAGTAATTGAAAGATGTTGATGAGCATAAAAGAATACAATGTGAGTAGTCTCTTGCTGTTATTTACGAAATGAAATATTACCACCAATATAAAGTACAGAATTTGGTTCGTGTAGCCAGTGTCATATAGAAATGAGTGGATTTGTGGTCATGTTTTGACCTAGTGGCATTTAGAAATTGAAATGACCTTTTGGCCTAATAGGTGACATCAACTTCGAGAAATAAATATGCGCCTGGTGTTGAAGATGACAGGTTAGCTGAATACATAAATTCGCTAAGTAATAATGACGACGACTCTGTGGAAAGTGAATACGGCGCTCATTTTCGTCAAGAAACTGGTGAAGAGGAGGGTTTATCACCGATTGATTCGAAAAGGAATTAATGAGGTCACTTGATTCATGTGGTTTAGGTCCTTATAGAATACTGGAATGTATTCCTTCCTTCCATTCCCATGCGTCTTCATCTTTGATGCTCTTAGTATCTTTCCATTAGTATCTCAGACGTTGAGGGATTTTGTATAATTTTCTCAGAATATATTCCTCAGCAGTTTGTAAGTATTTTTGCTATTTCCCGTCTTAATTCTGTCATTGGAAAAGGACAATAAATACCTTTAGTAACACTTCCAACTCTTTGCAGAATTTATGGGGAGTGACAGTCAGACCTATGATAATACATACTATAATTTTAAAAAATGATTCATAAAAGTCTCGCCGTAGAATATACTACATTTGCACAATTGCACATTATAAAAGTAAGCTCCTGGAGGAGAATGTGTCCTTGGCGATATTAGACGATCTTCTCTCACAGTGACGCTGATGCTTACTTCCGTAAGATTAGTGGATGGACCAAATTCCTTTGGAATAATTTTCATCTCTCTTTAAAGATTTCAAAACCATCTTTTACATGTACCATAAGGAAGACCAAACTCTTCATAAGCCACAAATCCCATAGTTGTACACAGGCCTCTTAAAGATTTGATCAGTGAAAGTAAACTTTCAGTTCTAAGGGCTGCTCGTCTTGTGTTACCTCCATCATTACCGTTGGCGCACTGAAAATGTTTCAATTTGCAGTGGCTGCGGCAGTCCTGGACTCGAATCAATGCGAGTTGTACCACATGTAAGCCAACGGTCTAACGTAAAGTTCTAATTTTACCGAATACATCATGCGGTAAAATTTATGGCCAACTCTTTTTTGAAAAAACTCGTGACATTCGGCCATTTAGTCTTTCCAGAAATAATTGATTTCTTGTTATGTAATGTTTACCTCCTTGCGTGCGTATTCCTTCCTCGGACGGAAGTCGTCGAGTGTAATCGCCGGGAGTAGAGTGGGAGTCCGCAGACCGGTCGTTAGATTACGCAATAATTTACTTGCATGCTCGTAAACGCCTTACGTCGCTGTCAAAGCCAAGAGCTGCAACAATTGTTGGGTACACATTTTCTTAGAATACGCACTTGCGTTAAATTTTTGAAATAATGGAAGTAAAACTTCAGATTTTGGAGATGAAAAACCTTAATTGGTGCTGATAGCATAACTGTGACGTTCCTTGTAGGTCGTAAACGAGAGTATAATTTTTTGCGTTGCGCCACTTAATTCAATATGTTTTGTGTCTTGTAATCGTCTCTTGGCAGCTTATGTTATACGTAAGCTTTTGCCTACATCATCAAGGAGGCGGAGAAGGAAATGTGGCCACTGATGCTTCAAGATTTATTTATTTTTCATTTTCCCTGAGGCAGAGCTTCCTTTGGCGTCGTCCAATGACAAGAGAACATCGCTTCCATCGAATTTTTTTTCTAGTCCGGCACAAACTCCAAAATGGATGTCGGACACTGATTATCGGTAGAAATTCTATGAACTCTACGTGATTTCGAGAACTATTCCATCGTACGACCAATGCTTGGACTTCTGGCATCTTTAATGAAACTCAAATGTTTCTCTTTTAAATATATCATATTGAAATTTTAGTCAAAGTGGTCCATCTGGCCTTTTCCTTTCGTGCGGATGCCTTCACCGTGTGATTCTTCGTTTCTAATTTGATGTTCATAATCCACCTCCGCCAGTAACTGGTTTCGTAGGGTCTCGTCTGCTTTTCCAACCGTTGATGTCTCCGATTCATTTCTCAGTTATCATTCGTCCCCTTTTTATCTTACACTTTTCTACTTATCACCCTCGTCACACTTATTCCACCTAATGGCATACTGTTAATAATCCAGGATTTTTCTTCCTGTGGGATTTAAAATTGTTTTCATTAAGTAAGTAAGAACTCAATAGGTTGCGCTGAAGGATGTGTGAAATGTTTTTGTAGATTGTTGAGATATTACTGCACTTTCAGCAACGGAACGGAGAATGTTAATTTTGCCTCTGAAACTTCTATTGAATAGTTAACCTTTCATTTTAATATTGTCTTCCAGTTACTCGCCAGCTACTTTATGAAATCGAGGAGCAATTACGGATCACTTTCCACTTTCCATTGGTTTTAATTTGCGGAAAAAGTTGGCAATCGTCTGGAGATCTAATGATTTCGGACGTATAGATTACCAAATGCGACAGCATTCGTGCCTAAGCGATTATGTACTACTTAGCTGCCATTGCGAAGTAGTTACGTTATGGAGGTAATGGCTAATTCTTGAAAGATTAAATTATCATAAGGTGTAGGTTTTCGACTCCTAGTAGTATATAGTTCCGCAGATAATTCGAAAGCGTTTTCTTCTTCGTACTCCGGCCGTTCCAATGTCTCCCCATTCAGCACCAGATCTTAGCCCTTTCAAGGAGGAAAAGAGAAGTCTGTGTTCACAGATGTTGAGAAAGAGCTCTTTGAAAGGACAATAAGGATAGTCAAGGGTGTTCGGATTACGTAGTAAGAGGCGAATGAGAAAGCTTCGGAGGGTGTTACCAAACACAGAAAAACAGCAGTGATAATTTAGGAGCCCTCTTGGTGAAAGACCCCCCTAAATACAGCGAGGATTATCTGAATAACATCACGTAATGTTAGTTCTAGAGACAGGAATCGAACCGAGAACCTTCGGGTCGGTCGTGGATGGGAGTGGGCTCATTCAGTTGTTGTCTACTCTCTGTGATTTGTTGGCCATTGTCAGTTACTCAATAACTGTTCTGCCGTGTACTTAATGAATATTATGTACGAGGAAGTACTCAAAATTGAGCACCGTTTCAAGGTTCTGATTGAGAGCGTTTATTTATTGGATCCAGGTGTCGCAAAACGGGCACCTCTTCATCCGCGCAAGTCATGAACGTCGCACAAATTGCGTTGAAAAAAATCTAATTAATGAGCCAATCAGAAAACAATAGCAACAAAAACAAATCTTACATTTGAAAGTGATATTAAATGCGAAGTAACATTGATCAATCAATTATTTTGAGTGCACATTTCCGGGTAACAGTCATGCCCAAAACAAAGCAAAAATATTTACTATCATCCTTAACATGATTCCAGGAAATGGGTATTTATTAATTCTAATTATTTTCGTACCACTAGTTTCAGCGCTTAGGCATCGGCATGATCAGATACCTGATGATGACGCATAAGCGTTGAAACTATGAATGCCAACATAAAGAACAGTGGAAATATACATTGTGTTTTTCATTTAATGAACATGAACTTCCACAAAGTTGAGCCAGAAACCATCGAATACTAATTGTTTTCTTTTGTGTCACGACTTTTTGGTCTGCTGGAATACTTCTACTTAATACCCCGTAAGCCGCCGCAGAGGCGTGTGGCTTACGGGGGGTGTTAGGACACCACCCGTAATTAAGGGGAAAAAAACGTATACAAAGCCACAAATTTATACAATCCACAAACAAAACATGGTATTCATTCATGCAAGAACCCTTAAAACCCACACATATGCAAACACACAAACTACCAACTGACATACACATGCACCTGCAAATGTGCCTGATGTCTTAGCAATGTTTAATTTTGTTCCAACTTGGAAATTAAATGTTTTTAATATTTCTAAAATTACTTTCGTTTCGTACTTAAATGATTCCTGATTGTTCGGGGAAAGAATGAGAATTTGAATCTATCTCCCTTATTTTATCTTTGTGGTCTGGCCTAACCAAGTAGTGTGGGGCCATTATAATTCCTATAGTGATATCGTTGAACTCGCTGGTTCCGAATCTTTCTTAAAGTCCAAGTCTCGCTTATTCTCTCCGTATCTCAAGTGACTCCCAGCCTAAATCCCCTATGAGACCTGTCACACTTGTGTTCTTATTATGATAATTTTTAACGAATCTGGTGGATTTTCTCTGGACTTTACCTAATTCCTTTTGCCCGATTTTCTTCTGAGGATCCCAAACACTCGCGGTATATTCCGAATGAGGTTTAACTAGAGCAAAATAACACCTCTCTTCAAATTTCTCATTACATTTCCCCACCACCCGTTTGATGAAGGCGAGTTTCTTTAAAGCGGATCCGCATATTGTCCTGAAAGACGTGTTGTTAGAACTACCGCCTAATAGTCCTCTCGCGACTGTCCACTCTTCACGGAGCCCTCTTCGCAGATTCGACCTGTTTTCATGGGGGGGGGCAGGGGTCGACCTCACCATCCGCAACCTTGTGGACGTGCTCGTCGGTTGTGCCCCAGCGTGGTCTCGAGAGAAAAAAGTATTTCTTGCGAAGAGCAAAGGGCCGAGCTCTGTGTCATAAAAAAACGAGTGGCGGCGTGGCCTGAAGGTCGCACGGAAAGGAACGGGAGGGGGGTGGAAGTTGGGGGCGGAGAGGGGGGGAAGGTATCAAAATGGAATAAAACCGGAAATTTCGGCTGACATTGAGGACACGGCGGAGAGTCCTGTTGACATTGAACACTCCGGAGGTGGGGGATGATGAATCTGTGGGAAGGCGATGAGGGATGTTTGACGGGGAGCCGTTTTGGGGGTGGGAAAGGGGTTAGGGGATGGGAAATTGGTGAGGGAGTGGCAAGGTGGATGGATAAGCGTCTTCATTGGAGCGTACGAAAATCAAGTGACGTATTAGGTTACTCCAGCTGTATCTCAGATAAAAGTGCACCATTAATGGCAAACAAAGTTTACATCTACATCTATGCGAACAGCCCCCCATGTAGCTGGCAAAGGGTGTGTGGCGGGTGGTGTTATGCATTTGCTTGAATAAATTTTGATCAATTTTTAACTGTCGTTCGCATACATGCCTACATACGAGAAACTCGTATAAAATATTTAAAGTGTTTTCCCTTAACCGATTCATTATATTGTAGAATTCTGTTAAATTTAATTTTTTTCTGGATCTTGGGTTCCATTTTGTTGCGTTTGCGTATCGCACGCTGGAAGAACGAGGGTTTGAATTCGTCTATGATGATGACTACGCATAACTTTCTCTAAACTTTATCCCCGAGGACGAATCTACCGATATAATTAGGCGCCATAATGATTACCCCCCCTGTCCGGAAAGAAAACTCTAAGAGCCCTGTGCATCTTCCTAGGAGTCTTTGAAGTCTTCCCCGGTCTCTTCGAAAGTCACAACTTTCATTCCTCCGGCATACTTACCCCTCACGCTTACTCACTTTTAGTATCAATTTTTTTTTACGAAAACCAAGAGGATTTTCTCTGAACGTTATATCGTTCCGTAATAAACATTTTCCTTGATTCATGTACAAATAATTATATATCTAGCAAGCAACCGCTGATAAACACATTCGGTTGATGAGGTTGTGTACGAATGAGTTAGCGTTTAAGTGCTCATCATGAGATCAGCCTTTGATGTGTGTGTGTGCATAATCCATTTTGTGCTTGAGCGACCTCCGCGAATGGCTGGCTGGCTCTCCCCTTGTGGAAATATTCGCATCCGAAATAAACGGCTAGGTGAGTCGCAGTCATGGGAGTTCAGTGGAAGCTCTTTGCATTGTTTGGAGAGAGTCTGCTAAGCAGCTGAGGTCGTTGGCGTGTGTGAGCATGCGGGAAGGAGGGAGGGGTGGGGAGGTTAGGGGAGGGGAGGTTTGGTGCCGAGCGTTAGGCTGAATGCACAGGGGTCACGTTACCTTACGTCTCGACCGACAGCCGGTGCACTTGCGGTGTCCCCCCCCCCCCGCACTCTAAATAGAATGTTACTTAGATGAGTGGCGGCGGCGGGACGTGGTGTCCTCCTGCCTCCTCCAGTCGGCGGCGTCGAGTGGGCCGCGTCCAACGGGTTCCACGTTCCTCCTTGCCTCCCGCTTCGATTCCCATCGATAATCCCTCCGCACATTCCGTCCATTAATCCTCGTCGATCTCGATAAACTTGCTCGGAGGAATACGTAGGTCGCCGTTTGCCCCGCTGAAAATCTCTTCCCCTTCACTTTTTTATTTGAACAACTGCATATTGCGCAAAAACCTATTCTGCATATGTTAAAAAAATAATTGAAATGCTTTCCTGGGAAATATTTTGGATGGGGAAAACAATTTTATTTCTCGTAGCAAAAAACATATTTTTTTAATATAAAACACCAATGGCGTGGTCGATGAGAATCGCTGAAGTGGTGATGGTTTGCAACTCTAGGCGAAGTGATTTCATCCAAACTGTTTACTCTTAATAGAAGATTGGTCTTAAGAGCTGACGGAGGGAAGAGGAGGGAATTTTTTAACTTAAACATTCAGTTGTTTTCTTAAACTATCTTAAAAAAAGCCGTGATCTCAGTCGTTTTAAACGTAGAGATTTCGACTCGGGGTGTTCTAATGGTTGTACTGCATTGGGGAGAAACCGCATGTGGGGTATCATTCATTTCTGCTCATTTTTGTTTATTCTTCACTTGCAGCCAGAGTGGGGAGATGTGAAAAGATATTAACAACAGTCTAAAAAAAACATCAGGTTTATAGACATGTAATAAGAATGATGATCATTTTGATAGTCTTTCAAACTACCTAGATGCATGTAGATTTATTATACATATTTGTTTCAATTTGTTGCTTACATTGTGTGTGATCATACACACACACAAAAAATATATATATATATATTCATGGAAATAGGTAACATAGAAATAGGTATAAGGAAAGGGGATAGGAAAACACATAAAAGGCGAACACAGGACATGTGGGGAAGGCGGTTTTTGAGCAGATCACGAAAGTAAAAATATTTCCTTATCCGGGATTTGAACCACGGGCCTTCCACTTGCCGGGCGGATGCTCTACCACCTAAGCTAATAAGGAATCCTGATTTATCTTGAGATCTGCGATCTTATAAAGCGCCAAAGTGCTCCGATACATTGCCCGAGAGATGGCGTTATGGAGCTGTTTCACCCACCAAAGGAGAAATAGACGGGACACAAGAAGGTGAAAGGATAGTAGAAAAGCATTCATACGATCTTATAAAGGATAGGAACGGTGCGTTTCATGGCACGCATAGCCAGAAGAAGAGACGAGCCACATTGGCCAAACACATATTCAAACTTGAAAATCCCGCCATACGGCGCACAAATATTCATTCAAACATAGAAATAGGTATAAGGAAAGGGGATAGGAAAACACATAAAAGGCGAACACAGGATATGTGGGGAAGGCGGTTTTTGAGCAGATCACGAAAGTAAAAATGTTTTTTTATGTGTTTTTCTATCCCCTTTCCTTATACCTATTTCTATGTTTGAATGAATATTTGTGCGCCGTATGGCGGGATTTTCAAGTTTGAATATATATATATATATATATGAATTAAGCTAGGCAAGGAGGCTTTCTCAAGGAGCAAGGAGTTGATGACGGGGACGTTGAGTAGGGATGTTAAGACCAGACTCGTAAAAACTCTGATATGGAGCGTAGCAATGTACAGCGCGGAAACGTGGTCACTGAAGCAGGAGGATAGACGTAGATTGGAGGCTTTTGAAATGTGGGTGTGGAGAAGAATGGAGAAGGTGAAATGGACTGAAAGGAAAACAAATGAGGAAGTACTGGAGATGGTGGGTGAGGAGAGGGGTTTTTTGAGAGAAATCCTACGGAGGCAGGAAAAATGGATGAAAGGCGTATTGAGCGGCAGTGGGATGTTGAAGAAAGTAATAGAGGGGAGAATGTTGGGCAAACGAGGAAAGGGCAGGAACAGGATAGGGATTTTGGACGGGATGAAGGGAGGAAAGAAGCAGACAGAGATGAAGACGGACTTTGTAGAATAGGGTGCTGGATTGGGTTTTGTTTGGAGTTACAAAATGTTTATTTGATAGTTGTGTCCATCCAAAACCTACCTTAACCGGTAGATTACCTAATTATAATATATTGATAGTTGTGTCCAACCAAAAAAACCTACCTCAACCAGTAGATTACCTAATAAAAAATATATATAACTTAGAAAGTAACACACAATGCATTGGAGCACTTTGGAGCTTTATAAGATCGCAGATTTCAGTGTGGAATATTTCTTCGCCGTATGGCGGAGTTTCGTGTTTGAATGTATATTTATATATATGTATAGGAATCTTATATTCAACATGAAATTGTTAATGTGCGTAATACAGGAATTGAATCGGAGAGAGCAGGCTTGTGTAACTGACTGAGACTCTGGAAAATGAACAACGATTGCTCTACTCCAATTTCACAACTCTCTTACGTACGATATAACAAACCACACCTCAAGTCTTCTGGTTATACCTCACCTTGTATCAAGCCTTACGGCTGGCTGGCTGACGCTCGTTCTAGAGTTGGGAAGCCATTTCCTTTTCTTGTGATGTTTGCGGTTTCCCGGAAAGTTTTCGATGCCCGGAAAAGTTTTAATACCCACACACACAGTGTGCGCGTGCGTGTGTTTGGAGTGGTTTCATCGGATCGCATGTTAACTGCTCCATCCAGTTGTCCCGCGGTCCGTCCCCCGAGGTCACGTGAATACCTGCTCTAGCCCTTTTGAAATGCTTTGTTCGCAAAGAACCTTACTATTGATCCAAATCAATATGTTTCGAGGTAAACGAAAAAAATATTGTCTATTGGACATTCTAACTGGGAACAATAACAGACAAGCGAAAAACGAAAGGTTTAATTGATGCAAGAGCAGCCCTTATTCCATAAATGAAACAAAGAAACAGAATTTGTCGGAAATGTTTATGACCTTAATATCATATCCATCGATAATTTAAATACGTACGTGAACAAAATTCCTTTTCTTAAAAGTGCCATTTTGTTTATCTGGAATTCTATGGCAGTTATTATCATAAGTAAAACATTGTAATGCTTCTCTGCAGGCAAAAATAACCGAAGTAATGAAGAATTCCTTGAAATTTTCATCTCTGGCTGGTTTTGGCTTGGTGGACATCAGCCTCTCCTGATTCTGTGCTGCTTCGTTGAGGAACTCTGGCGGCAGTTTCCTGAAGCGATGACTTCAAACGGCTGTTTTAAAAGTTCCCGGTTAATGTATTGGTATGTATTATTCTACTTTTGACAAATTATGCGGAGGGTCCTCAGATTTGGGCCCCCTCTGCACTTCTCTTTCTTTTCTTCCGGCGTGTTATCAATGAGGGTCTGGAACAGAAGTGAAAATCAGGGCAGAGTCGACTCGAATCCTCGGTGCGGGAATCGATGGCACCAGCCACAGGGTCAGGGTCTACCCCCCCCCCCCTCCACTGGCAAATCCGCGCCAATCGAATCAGGCTGCGGCTCGGGAGCATGCACAATCAGAGGGAATCTTGTGATTCGTTTCTGGAGGCAGCATCCCAATCCGCGCAATATTGGAGACTCTTTTCTCCAGAAATGTTTTTTTTATTTGCAAACCCTGAATTTTTTAATATTGTTTGGAATCTATCCTAGGCCTGGGTTTAAAGAGTTTGGTGTTATGTAAATGGCCAAGTTAGCATTTAGAAGGTGTGTAAGAGTGTATGCATGGTGGCAATTGTTATTTATAAGTGTATTAAGTATTAAGTTTGTAAGTATATTATAAGTATCCGTTTATGCTCTGCAGCTTACCCAAGCCTCGGTCTCTAGTTGATTTTTGCAGCGGGGATTTCTCTTAATTCACTTGGATTAACTTTTCATTATACGGAATCAACGTATACACCTAAGCACTTCTTTTCAGAACACTTTTCCTACCTTTTGACCTTAACAAATTTATATGCTCATTTATAATTTATTTTTGATAACTTGCTTATCCATTAGGATGCATTTAAGGTACGCCCTTTATAAGGTTGCGATTAAAAAAAACAGTTTTCGCTGTTTTTCCTGATTTGTCGCCTTAATTTTATCATGACGGAGTTAGCGTAATAATATTTAGGGGAGGCGATCGACAGCTGAGGTCATTTGCGGCATCAGGGATGGACAGGGAAGAATGAAGGGTGGAGGGAAACCAGGCGTCGGTGCCGACTCCTAAGGAAAGGCGCCAAGGGATCTGCAGCTTAACGTCCCAACCGACTGACGTCGTACTCACTCAAAGTGCCCTCCACAAAGCATCTCAAATGGGGATACCAATGAAAAAATCTGTTGCCTCCGGGATTTGAACCCTGGCCCTTTGGGTGGGAAGCCAGTACGTTAGCCACCGCATCATCCCGTTCCCCGTTGATCTTCGCGTATGCATGATTTTCTTCATCAACGTCTACTTAATCCCCCGCAAACCGCCGCAAGGGCGTGTGGCGAGGGGTGTTAGGGCACCACCACCCGTAATAAGAAAACAATCGCATGCAAGAGCCACAAATGTATACAATCCACAAACAAAACATGGCAAACATTCATGCAAAAACCCTTACACCCCACACACATGAAAACACACAAACTACCAACTAACATACACATGCACCTGCAAATACTCCTGATTCTATGTAATGTTTAATTTTGTTCCGACTAGTAAATTAAAGTTTTTTAATGTCTCTAAAATTTCTTCGGTTTCTTACTATTATGATTCCTGAGTGTTCAAGGAAAGACTACTGGAATCTATCTACATTATTTTATTTGTATGGTCCGATCTACCTGAGTAGTCCTTTAGTGTCAATGTTAAATTCGTCAAATCTTCCTTATTTTATCTTTGTGGCCTGATTTTTCTGCATGTTTGACCTATAACCCATGGTCTCGCATGAACTATATTGGCCCCGACTGTATAAATTAGGAGTTACTCTGCAATGGAGTATCCCCAGTTGGTGGATGCGCCATGCGAGACTCCATTAGGTATCACGAATCCGCGGGTCACCAAAATCGTTTTTAGAGGGGATTAGCCTCACGGAAGGCAGCAATCTGGAAGTAAAGATTGCAGGTGGGGTGGGTGGGGAAGCATTTTTGCGCCGTGGTTGGCTCAGCGTCTCGCCCGGCGCAAACCACATCCTTCCCGTCCCAGCCATCTGTTCGCCATCATCGGCTGAATGGACTCGAGTGAGTGCAGCGGTTTGGGCACGCCGGACGGACGGACGGACGGACATCGGACCCTTGCGGTAATGACCGTAAACGCCACCGCTGTCCTGCTGCAACTAGGACGGTAACAATAGACGGGTTTAATCTCCGACTCCCACCCCCACGTCTTCCTTCCCGTTCGCGTCCCGCCCCACCCCTGGATTGGCCAGACTTTTACGTTTTTAATGCGAGCCATTTTCCTGCCCTTCCTCCCGCCCCTCGGTGCCTGCCCCGCCGAGCGGGCGACCGCAGGCCTGGGGATCGGGTGTCGGCGCGAGAGGGCCGCAGTGGTGCTGGGGCTCACGGGAGAGAGAAATAGGTACGTTTAAACACTTTTTGGGAGTTAATACTCACACACACACACACACACGTGCACGCAAAGCGTAGGACGAACGGTCGCAGCGAGTCGTGCCGCGCGGTTTGGCCGTCCGGTTTTGTGGGCTCGGCCCCAGTCGAGTCGGGTCGGCGTCGCACGGGGTGAGTTTTTTAATTAGGATTGAAATCGATCCAAATCGCACTAACTCTTGCCACGTATTGGCTCTTCAAACGGAGAGACGACCGGTTGCAAAGCACGGCCCTACGGTTTTTTTAAAGTCATTTGGGAATCAAATTTTATCCCATTTGGGAGTAATGGGACTGGGCATTAGGTGAGGTTGAGTGAGGTACGATTGGAGAGATTTTGAAAGTGCGCACGGCGGCGGTTTGGGATTTTTTCAATGGGAATGAATTTCATTTGTGGAAATTAGCGGGATATCAAATGCGTGCATCTTCATCATTTGAACTGCAGAAGAGTGCATGTGGTCGCACGTGTAGCTCTGAAATATTTAATGGGAGCGCGGTAATTATACTAGCACATATCCGGAGGGTTTTTAAAATTGTGTTTCTTCAATTTAATTACTGAAAATTCTAGCCCTAAAAATATGGCACTAAAGAGTATTAAATATTCATGAATCGTAATATTATTGAATCTTTTGTGGAAATATTCTCTGAATATCGAATTAATAGTTTGGTTTACCGAATCGTTGACTGATATATGAGGAATTGAACGAGAGCAGATTTTTATTTTATTTTTTTATTTAACATTAGTCCGAAAACAGCACATTTTGGACTTTATATCGGACTATTAATAATGATAACGATGGTCACATTTACAAACATCCGAGCCCTTGGTGGAGAAAATCCCACCCAGGCGGGAGAAATTATCGGCGTTCGTGAAATGATCATGAAAAGTTAATGAGTAAATGTTCCTGTATTTCTTGGATAAACTCATGCTGATGCTTCCTCATATCGATAACAGAAAATTTGCAGCAATCGTATTGTGGTGATGCGTTATTCGTATTCTTCAAACTTTGTAAACCAAGGATCTTGAGGAACTCCACATTGATGAAATCTGAACCAGAATTACTCTATAATTTTTTATCACTCGGTTATAGTTCCCATATATACGAGAAATTAGAGTTTTATACTCCCTTCGTCGCATAATTTAATGAACCCGGTAATACGAGTCATAATGGGCTCATTCCTCGATTTTTCTCATAAAAACTGCAAATTTCTAATTTTAGATGGAATTAACGCCGCTTTGTAAACATTTCAAGGAAAGATTATATCCCTTAAAAATATATTGTCATTGAAACCTTGGACCCTCTTTCTCTATTTGAAGATCTCATACCACCATCTAGAAGATAACACGAACAACTTTGTCGATATCTACGCTTTATTAATTATTATTTTACGCCGTTAATTCCTGAAAATTGCTTGTTTTTCTGAATTTATAATTGATTGATTTTTAAAAATATCATTGAGAAGTGAAAAATTTGATGGCAAGCGGCAGAAGAAGGTCTTGCAAATGGAAACTGTATCATATGAAGTCTTCCTAAATTTCAAAGGAACGCAAAATGGACTACGTAGAATCTGAGACCGGATCTGTTTATAAAAGAATGGCAGTGAAAAATGATTTTGTAGAAGTGAACTCAATGCTCTGTGCCTCGACATGACACTGGAATATCGGAAGGAACTCATTCTTATAAGAATTTTTCTGGTATTTTTTTGTAGAATTTACAATCATCAGGTCCGATCGTATTTTCTTCGATTGTCATGAGCAAAGTTCGCGTGGTCATACGTATTATAACTCGGTGCGTGGATGCGCATTTCATGGATGTTTGCCACTGCCCGGGTGACACGCTTGGCCTTCGCTTGTCATATGGTTTTCCCTCGAAGGGAGCGATATTAATTTACAAAACCTTGACATATCGTAGAGCAGGAACCAAAACTTGCTACTATTAGATCATCAAGCGGAGAAAGTGTTGCCCGTCAGGCTTAACCTGCTAGCGAATATTCCAGAAATTCCTCATGCATTTTTAACCCTTACGCTAGGTGTGGCATATCTTTCTAATCCTTTGCAGATGCATTAAGATATTATATGTTTTTTATTTCTTTTATTGTGTTTGGTAGCAACTTAGAGAAATAGTTCATGAATTCCTCTTCCTATTACAAAGTCTGCTCCAAAAGCAGTAGGGCTTATTTTTTCCCGGATAGATGGACGGACGGACGGCGGTTTCTCTGGCTGGGTTCGAGGAAGGGGAGTGTCAGAAAAGGTTGGCGGCCGGTGGCAGTTGGCTTCCAGCCTTTGCGGAGTGCAGATTGTTCGTTTGCGAAACCTCTATAACGGGAAGTCGTCATGCTCCGTCATGAGCCTGTTGTTAGAACAGCGCAACGTCATCAAATTTTGCGCGAAACTGGAAAAAAGTGGGAAAGAGACCCGTGACATGCTCAAGGTAGCTTATTGTGGTAACGCCATGGGGAGATCGGGTGTTTTTGAGTGGCACAAGTTGTTTCGATAGGGATGGAGAGAAGATAATGAAGACGCCGAACATTCAGGACGCCCTTCTGCGTACCTCAAAAAGTGACTAGAATCTTGTGAGAGTGAAGGCTTTGTTGGACAGGGATCAAAGATTAAGTGTTCGCATGGTTTCTGATGAATTTGGCATTCGTAAAACTTATTTGCATCCACTTGTGACCGAAAACATGGGCATGGGAAAGGTGTGTGCAAAGTTGGTGCCGCGAGTACAAATATAAACTCGCACGCGGATCTTCCAAGTGCTTCTCGATCATGTGAGTGTAAATCCGAATTTTTTAGACAGTGTCTCACCAGACTTTTTCCTCTTCCCTCGACTTAAATCCGTGCTGAAGGGCGTCACCACGGCTTGGCGGAAGTGTTACAACAGACCGTGACGAGGGAGCTAAGCATCATTCGAGCGCCGTCTCCCAGAGACGTATGAAGCGTGAAAAGCCCGCTGGCAGAGATGTGTGGACGGACAGGGGTGCTACCTCAAAGACTTTTGAATTAATTTATAATTATTGGCCATAGATTTTTTGATCGAGTTAGTCCTACTAAATTTGGGAGAAACCTTGCAGATTGAAAAATTTAAGCAACATTGTGTTATATCACTTGGAGTATTTCTGACTAGTATTCCTTTTGTTTACTTTTGTTTATCATTTAGCGGTTCACTTAGTTCGTCGAATGGAATGAGCAAATAATATGAAGAAATTTTGCCCAACATTCTTTATTTTCCTCCTGTTGCAAAAGGTTTTTTTCAGATTCATGACTTATGTGGAACCGATATCCTGTGTGTGTGTCATTGGCAAGAAAAAACTTCCCCAGAAAATTCTCGCCTACGAATATTTTCTCCAATAAGGAGCAGGCTCTTACCATTAACCCTGATTTGGTGGATACCCTGCACTTGACAGGATACGAAATCACTTCCACGGCTTAACCATCCTTGGAACATGAAATTGTTCTGGACTTACTCAAAAGGACAACCTTGCTCCTCAGCAAAATCATAGGGATGGATATAAGTGAGACTGTATTACGGTTAGGCACAGATTTAGGAATAGTCTAATCAATTCACACAGTTTTCCGAGAGCGGAAGTTTCCCAGAAATGTTTCTTTTCACAAATTGATAACTATTTGGAGAAACACTCCCCTTTATTCTGGTAAAGCAGTCGAAAGTTTGCACCATTCCGTCTGCCATAACATTCATTGCGATTCTTTTGACATTATCAGTTGCGTTAAGTTTACCGTTACTTTCTTGTGAAAAAGAATTTCACTCCTGTCCCACATTAATGGTTCCTGCCTTTCTCTTAACTGTTATTTACATCAACTTACACTTGATCAATCATGTAGACCTTGCCTTTTTTTCACTCGTTGTAATTCGTATCTTGGCTACTTGCTCATCGACATCGGAATCCGCAGGCACCTGCATTTCCTCTCACTCACTCCAATGTTTGAAACTCCATTTTTGTTTCCCATTGCTTATATGGAAATCATTGAAACCCCTTTCCATTTTCTTTGAAATCTCTCATATTTATTAATCCAAACATTTTGATCTTATCCATCTCATTAAAATGATTTTTTTCGTGCATTTCCGTTGGATTTGCAATTCATTCAATTCCCCTGCCCTCCTGTTGCACCTTGATTTCGCTCCGTGTTTGCAGCAATTGGTGTGTAATTATCCCTACCCTGTTAGCTACGCTTGTGCTATCATTGCAATTACGCTTCCATCGCCGTCCCGGTCTTATTACCGAATCGATTTAATTTTCGCTCTACTCCGTTGTACCCTTCTACTGCTGCTCCCCCCCCCCCCCCGGTGTCCTGTTAATCCCAGTCGCCTCCAAAAACACAGTTGCCCCCCTTTTCCTTCAAGGTGCCATGCATTCCATCGTCGCGTCACTTATCTCCTGAAATCTCTTTATTCCATTTTGGTTTCCCTCGCATTTTTGTCGAGGTGAAAATGTTCAACTGCTGTTCGTAAAACGTTATTCTTCTTCTTTTTTTCAATAAGGCCATCTAGGGACTACGTGCCAATTTCTATTCCTTCTCCTTTGTTTAATTTTCCTCTATTACTCCCTCGTCCCTTCTCCATGATTTCCCTTTCTTTCTTGGAATGACTTTTGGCCTGCTCCTTTCTCTCTCTCTTTTACCTTGAAATGCCTTCAACACTTTATCGCTAAAAGTCTTCCTACTAATATGTCGCCTCTTCTTATTCTCTGTTGTTTCTTTCTAGGCCTTTCTGTGATTATTCCTTCCAACTGCTTGTGCTTTTTTCTCAAAATATTAAGAAAAAGATCTGCTTTGTTGACCTGTTGTCATCCAATCTGTATAAATACCCAGAAAATTTCAGCCTTCTTTTATGTTAATCTCTTTGTATTTTCTGTATTCTGATGTACTTCACCAACACTTCTTCATTTCTACACTCCTGCAGTTTTAATTGGGCTTAATATTTTCCCAATGATCTGTCTTTCTTGTGTTTCTAACTTTACTAAATTATATTTGAAAGGAAGGCATTCGCTTGCATAATTCTGGCTTCACTGGTGTGTTATAATATCTTAATTTCGCATTCTTGGATATACACTTGTGTTGTTCACATACTTAGTTGTGCCCTACGATGTTTGCTTTTTTTGGATTCTTTCCTTTAAAGTAGATTTTGCCAAACCATTTTCTTGTTTTGTTCATTCAAAATATTTTGCTTAACTTATTTTGACTAATGTTTGCTAATGAAAATTGTGGCAGAATTTTTCAATGTTTTTGTGTAAATTTAGTTTTTCCGTTCAAATTATTTTCTCTAGCTCCCCTAAGAGATTAACTTGTAATGCTGCTGGTGTCAACATTTCTGAAAGTATGGAAAAATCATCCACGAATGCTAGGAGGCAGTTTATTTCTGTATATTTTTTATTTCTTCCCAGCAATATTGTACATATATTGTATTCCTTTAATTTTTCACCAAATTCTTAGTGTATTTTCCAAGGCGCAGTTGAAAAAGATTGGTGATGAAGCGTCACCTTACCTTACACCTGTGTTTATTTTGAGAGGCTTAGATATAGTATTTCGCCCCATAATTTTCACATTTGAGATGATTGGATTTGCAAATTAAACTTCATAACAAACTTACAGATCGTAATCAAATGCTAATTTAAAGTCGACAAATGTTGGATGTAGAACTGTTTTAAGGGTTAAGTTAACGCGAAAAATTATTTTTTTTTAGGTTGTCCACATGTTCTGATCAAGATCTTCCCCTTCTAATTTCTCCTTGATATTCACTAAAATGGCTGCCCAGTGCTTCCTCTATTCTATTCAATAAATCATACGTAAATATTTTAAAGTCAACTTGCAAAAGGGAAATTGCTCTTTAGCTGTTGACCTCTTGCATGTCCCCATTGTGGTGCAATGGATTCAGGGCGCTTTTCAATCTCCTGGAGTGATCTTTATTTTAAAAATTAAAGAAAATCATTTTTGTAACATTTACTTTCGCTCTACTTCGTTCTTGTGAATTTTCTACTCCCGCATACCCTCCTCGTTTAACTATCCGACCCCTTGCTCTATTCTTTTGATTATTATGTTCTGACCGGGTCTGGTGCTTCTGTCGCTGTCGCCTGTGTCTACAAATGAATTTATACAATTACTGGCCGTAGTTTTACCAATCTGGGGTTTACTAATTTAAGCATATCGCTCCAGTGGACCTTTACCACTTTATTCACCCCCGTTCAATTCTTCATTCTGTGACTACTTACTTTCTCACCCTCGAAATCTTTTTAATTTTATCTCATTAATGTTCATATTACCCCACCAAGCCACAAGTTTTGATTCTTTTCATCTCATTTCACCTCGTTACGCGTAATTCTTTTGGATTTTACATTCCTTTATAAGGAACTCTGTTGATACCTCGCTCTCATTCAGTTCGATCACTCGGTTTGCTATGATTATCATGGGCACGTATTTAGGTACGCATGTTTTAATATTTACAGACATGTACTCATGATTTGATATAGTCTTCACTATTTGTCTTCTTTTCATTAATTATTCGCGACTGTTTTTACTAAAATTCTTCAGTCTTAGCTGTTCTTCTCTGGTTTTACTTCGTCACTTGTCGTACTGGTGTAATTGCTTTTTTTATTTTATCCGATCCTTCGGTATCCCATCCCGCGGATATTACCAGTAATCATCACTTGCACGCGTGTCATTTCCCCGTGATCCCCTCAATGGGACCTTCATAAGCTTCCGCCTTTGTTTTATGGCTTCCCACGGAATAGCTCACCGAGGCAAGACCACCAAGTACCAAGGAGTTTTTTTCTCGGAACAGTACACTTTGAGTCAGCATACATGCTTGTTCCACCCATGTGACAATTTTCCAGCTTTAACCACTTTATTTATTTTTTTAGGTAATCTACCGGATAAGGTAGGTTTTCGGATGGACACAACTATCAAATAGATAAATATTTTGTAACTCCAAACAAAACCTAATCCAGCAACCTACTCTACAACAGGTCTCTCTTCATATCCTTGTGTTTCTTTCTTCCCTTCATCCCGTCCAACATCCCTATCCTGTTCCTGCCCATTCCTCGTTTGACCAACATCCTCCCCTCTATTACCTTCTTCAACATTCCACAACCGCTCAATACGCCTTTCATCCATTTTTCCTGCCTCCATAGGATTTCTCTCAACAAACCCCTCTCCTCACCCACCATCTCTAGTACTTCCTCATTTGTTTTCCTTTCGGTCCATTTCACCTTCTCCATTCTTCTCCACAAACACATTTCAAAAGCCTCCAATCTACGTCTATCCTCCTACTACGGCGACCGCGTTTCTGCGCCGTACATAACTACGCTCCATGTCAAAGTATTTACGAGTCTTTTCTTAGCCTTCCTAATCAACGTCCTCGTTATCAACTCCCTCATCCTTTAGAAAGCATCCTTGCCTAGCACAGTTCTTCTCCTTATGTCCCTACTACTTTACCGTATTGGTCCAAAATACTTCCGAGATATGTTAACTGTTCTGTCTGCTCTATTTTTTCCCTTCCTATTTTAATGCTTAGCTTAGCCTTTTTCTTTCTGGAAAATCGCATAACCTTTGTCTTATTAATATTGATTCTCATCCCATTTCTACAGGCATTACACTGAACCTCCAATTCACTCAACAATGCTTGCAACCCCTTGGCTGACTGCGCAACTAATGCTTGGTCATCAGCAAACCTCACCGATTTTACGAATTCACCTCCGACTTTCATTCCTACCTCCAGTTCTTCCCATGTATCTTTAATCATTTCCTCCACATATACATTGAACAGCACCAGTGACAATGGGCAACCCTGCCTTACATCTCTTCCTAACACTGCCCACCCGGACTCTCCGCTCCCCACTCGCACCTGAGCAGTCTGAGACATGTACAGGTTGCGGATCAGTCTCCTGTCCCCCCAATCCATTCCTATTTTCTGCAATATACGCATTAATTTTTCCCAATTCACTCTATCAAACGCTTCTTAGAAATCTACGAAACAGGCAAATACGTCCTGAATTTATTCTATATTCCTCTTGATTAGGGATCTCATTACTGCAATTGCATCACGCGTACCTCTTCCCTTCCTAACCCCAAACTGATCCTCCCCTAAGTAATCATTTGCCTTACTCTCTATCCTTTTGTTGATGATCCTGAGAATAACTTTAGCTGCGTGGGATATCAAACTTATTGTTCTGTAATCCTCACATGATGTAGCCTTTACCTTTTTCGGAAAAGGAACTAACACTGATCTCACAAAATCTTCCGGCCAGATTCCTTCTTCATAGATACTACGAATCAGTCCATAAAGGGCCTTCTTCCCACATTTTCCATAACATTTCAAGAGTTCCACTGGAATGTTGTCCACCCCCACGGCCTTATTTGCTTTCTTCTCCTTTAATGCCCTTTCTATTTCATCATGGAGTATGCCTGGACCTAAGCTATCTTCTTCTACGTCATGTTCGTGTACTATGTCTAACCTTGTCGGCCCAAGTTCTCTACCGTACAGTGTTTCTATATATTCCTTTCATCTCTCTTGAATTTTATCTAGTTCAATTATCATCTTACCCCACCTATCTTTAACTGTTAGCACATATCTTACGCTCTTACTTCCCGATAATAACTTAACCTTGCTGTATAGAACACCAATTTTACCCTTCTTCTGTAAACTTTCCATATCCTCGCATTGCGTTTTCCACCATTCTTATTTTGCTTTATTTGTGTCCCTTCTCAATTTATTGTTTAACTCTTTGTACTTCATTTTGCCTAACTCTGTGTTTACATTTTTCCATCTTCTTCTCTCATCCATCTTGGAATTTATTTCATCCGTCACCCATGGTTTCCTTATTAAATTCCCGTTAACGGTTCCTATAGTGTATTTTGCGGTTTTCAATATCACTTTCTTGATACGTTCCCATTTTTCTTTGATATTACTCAGCTCTTTACCGTCATCCATCATTTTCTCTACAGCCTGCTGATACTCCTTCCTTGTTAATCCATTTAATGCTTCTACATTCCATTTCCTAACCCGCCACCCCTGCCTTATCTTTTTAAAACGGACGCTACATTTCATTACAACTAAATTGTATTCAGAGTCCGCATCCGCTCCTGGGAAACTGTGCGAATTAATCACACTGTTCCTAAACCTGTGGCTAACCATAATAAAGTCTAACTGATACCTTTCCGAGTCACCTGGCATTTTCCAAGTATACCTACGCCTTTTGTGGTGTCTAAACCATGTTTTGATGATGACCAACCTCTGTGTCCTGCAAAACTCAAATGCTTTTTCCCCGCGTTCATTCCTCATTCCTAATCCATGGTGCCCCACCAAATCACCATCTCGTCCTTCGCCTACCGTCGCATTCCAATCCCCATCACTATCAACAGTTTCCCTGACACACGCGATTATATCCTCTAACTCATCGTACCTCATATCGACTTCTTCCTCCTTATGGTTGCTCGGTGGCATGTATACTTGACATATATATATATATATATATATAAACTTTTGGACGGCACAATAGAACACAGAATAAAACAGATAACACGTAAAAGGACACTCACACTGTAGATGATTTAAGCTTTCGGCCTACTCCGAGGCCTTCTTCAGGTCAGACTGCTATATATATATATATATATATATATATATATATATATATATATATATATATACACGAGGCGTGTTCATAAAGTAAGGCCCGTTTGGTCACAGGAAAAAATGTACTCATATGAAACACATTTTATTGGCACTTTTAGTTAGCTACAAACCTACTTCACTTACTACATAATCGCCGTTCACTTCTAAGCATTTTTCGTACCGCTGCACCAGCTTCTTTAACCCCTCTGCACAGAAACTCGCCGCCTGAGGGTTGAACCAATCGACAACGCCTCTTGAGTTCCTCTTCGCTTTCGAAACGTTGTCCACCGAATCACTGTTTCAAGTGCAAGAAGAGGAAGTAGTCGCTGGGTGTAAGGTCAGGACTGTACGGTGGGTGGTTTAAAGAGTTCCCAACGACCCAAAAACTCTCGTCCACTGGACATTCTTTGCTCTTTGTGGTGGTCGGTGAGCATTTTCGGTACCCACCTTGCACGCAATGTGTGGTATCCGAGGTTTTCCGTAACAATATTGTAGACAGTAGTGCGTCCAAGTTGAGAAAATTGTTCAGCCAGGCCATTAATTGTCAATCGACGAGCACATCGCAGTTTTTGTTCCACTTGCGAAACAATTTCATCGGTCAGAATACTGGGCCTACCACTTCGCTCTTCGTCATGGACATTTGTTCGTCTATTTTTAAAATCACAGTACCATTGTCTAACCTTTCCTTCACTCATAACTGTAGGTTTATAAACTAGGCATAATTCCCAATGAATTTCAGCAGCCGACAATCCTTTTGCATACAAGAATCGTATGACAGAACGCACTTCACAGCTGGCGGGATCAACGATTGTCGCGGACATTGTTGTTTGCATGCACGGTCAAGCAAACGACTTCTGAAACAAACAAAAAGCTGCTATAGCTTCTCAATGAATCAGTAAATGGCGCTGCAGGAGCAAAACTGTGTTCTGAAGCGCCAACATTTAAATATAAGCAAACGGAACTTACTTTAAGAATACTCCTCGTATAATGATGAAATTAAGGTAAAATGTGTGAACCTGTGGGAGATGTCGCAACAGCAACTGCTAACGGAGTCATCCGCTAATATACAATTAATCTCTCTAATTTTATTGACATGATCTCCCCTACCTTCGTACGATGGGGGTAATAATACATTTTCAACATCACTTCCCCTTCCAATTCAGGCAAGATATTTAATCGTCATTTTAACCTTCGCTCCGTGTGTGATTCCCAGCCTAGTTCCTCTAATATTATGCATACACACAAGAAGTTTATCATAAAAATGTTTTACAATTCTAGATCCTCTGCAACGCAGGTGTTTCAATTAGAATATATGAATGTATTGCAGAAAATAGGAGAAATTCATAGGGGCAGGAAACATCCGCAACCAATACTCTCAGTTGTCAGTGCTGCTAAATTAATAGGTGGAGAAAATGGCTAAAGGGCCTTGCGAAAAGTGCAGATAAAAAATTAAATGAGGGGAAGAGATAATTAAATAAAATTCGCGAATGATAAAGGATTAATTTGAAAGTCAAGGGTTGCAAGGATTGCTAAACATAATGGTAAGTCAATGCGATAGGTATGTGGATGAGAGTCCACGTAATCATATGGAGTCTGTACATTAAAGTCTGCACGCGAACTGTTGTAATCTGGCGGCCATGACGCGGATTATAGCCCTGCCCAATAGCGGTGCTAGTTGCCTGAGAGCCAATGAGCCGTCTGTGCTTGGCGGATCATCGAGCTGTGCGAATGGTGCCAGTTATGTTAGTTTCTGTTGTCCTTGTTTTTACTGTTTGTCGTAAATGAAAATTGACGAAATCCGGGGCAACGAATTAACATTAAGTTTTTTGCTGAAGTGCGGTAAAAGATATCAAGAAACTACTGAAATATTGACAGATTAAACAGCTGAATAATTCTCTGAAGAAAACATCCGTTTTCAAGTGGGGTACACGTTTTAAAGATGCCCGACAAGACGCCACGGATGATGCAAGGCCGGGATAATCTTTACCCACCTGTGTTGACGACAACATTGATCGTGTGCGGTCCCTTGTACTTACAGGTCGCCGAAAAACTCTTCGAATGATGGCTGATGAGCTATAGTAGGACGATCGAATTCTCATTTCTTAGTTCTCCCAAAAGTCTCGGTGTCAACTATGGGCTACATCCCTGATAATATGAAAAATTCAAACGATGTAATGGGCGTTGATCTCTCTGCACGGAAGACAATGTTCACATTTGATATGACAAAGGAGCTGCACATAATATCCAATATTCCGATGACTCGTCCCCATGCAAACTAACGATCAGTCCAAATTTTTCTGTTGCTCTTGCTCATGTTGTCCCGTCTAACAGGTGTGTCCAAAACGAAGGGACGTTGCGTGCGGCAGGGGATATTAGATCACCAGTGTTTAATACGCAGTCTGTTCAATAAGTTTGCAAAATTTTGGAATAGCGCGCCTGCAGTTGCTTATTTTTCAGTCCGCTTGGAGGCGTTGTGTCGGCGGAAACTTCCCGTTTAACCGCCTTCAACCAACTCTGTTGAAATCTTGTTTTGCTGATTAGTTACGACCTCTTATGTAAAGGGGTGTTCGTGAAGTTGGACGAAAAATCGGAACCGCGGAAATGAGCTCTTTGAAAGAGCAGTGGTTTTCTTCTTTGAAATTCTGCGTGAAACAGCAAATCCTTTACGGTTACTTTTGAGTTGATTACCAAGGTTCATGGTGAGGGCTCTATGAAACGTACCGCGTGTCATAAGTGGTTTTCCTTGGTTTAAAAAGGGGTTACAATCAGTGGAAGACAACAAGATTTCTGGAAGTCTATCAACGTCGACTGATGACCCCCCAAGGTATCGAGACAGTTAACGGTCTCGTTCGTGCAAATCGACGTTTGACTGTCAGGGAATTTGCAGAAGAGTGTCGAATCTCGATTGGTGGTTAGTGCTGTGCTCTAAATGGCAGATTAATGACGTACGTACTGAAGGTTTAGATTGTTGCGAGTTTATACTCGTTGTACAGCCGTGTGTATAGAAAATTCCGTTCCTGAAACACGCCATCTTGTTTATTTGGAACCTATATTTGTTGACATTGCTTCCGTGGATATAAAAGATTGTATGTGCAACCAAATAAAATTATAGTTTTATTAATGGAAAAAGCGTCACGGTCGCGGTGGTCTAGTGGGTAGAGCGTTGGACTACTGCACTCTGGGCACCTGCAGCTCCACCTAAGCTAGTTGATTTTTCGGGTACCAGATCTTTCTGGGAAACCATAACCGGCACAGGGAAAGGAACTGTCCCCCCTACCCTGATGCGTGAATATTCACACGCCGTCGGGCTCGGTACATGGGTGAGCTCTACCATCACCTACTAAACCGACCTTCGGGTTGATTACTGTGTTTAAGGTTTTTTAATGGAAAAAGCATCTCTAGTTCTTCAGTTAAAATAAAGAAACCAAATTTTTGGGTAGTTTTTATAAGTTTATACACGCACATACATAAGTTTCTCCCACAAAGGAAAGGAAACATACACGTAGGTACGTTTCTATTCCCTCCACTTGATTTCGGCCGATTAGGACGTAAAATAGTTGAAGAATCTAAGCGCTAATTTTTTTGTTGTGTCAAATGCATAAGGTGGTGATGGTTTTGAGCTGTAGTGACTCACAGAATGGAAGGTGTGGAAGGACGAAAGTACGTATTACGTAGGAGTCCGCGACTCGGATCTTGTAAGGAATTGGAGATCACCGGAGAAGCGAGGTCGAACACGTCGTTGCAGTCAGTTTGGAGAATGGTCCGAGCACTTGCGGGTCATGGCGGGGTGTGCGCCTCGCTTTGGGGGCGTCGTTTGGGAGCAAACTGTGGACAAGGTGGCGGTGACGCTGGCGCTCTTGCTGCCACCCTCGGGGTCGCTAGGTGGCGGGCCAGTGTTAAAAGGGGATGATGATGCGACGAGGGTGGGTGGGTGGAGGGCTCGCAGCCACCGACCGACACCACGGGGATGAAGGGGAGGGAGAGTGCGAAGAGGGAGGGTTGGGGAGGGGGGGGAGGGCGAGTCGGGATCGATGACGGCAGCGGAGAGACGACACGGCGGGGAGTGGGGAGGGGTGGGGTGGAGGGAGGGAGAGAGATGCGCCGCCGCATCGCGGGGCATCCAGCCAATCGCGCGCGAGGAAAACTATCCGAGTCGGACGGGCCGCCGAGTGCGTTGACAGGGTGGGGAGGAGACGGGGGGGAGGGAGAGAGGGGAGGTGGGTGGGGAGGACGGTAGGCGTGCGTGCGAAATCTCAATTTCAAATCGAATCGGATTTGTCTGTCGCTCGCTCTCCTAACGACACGGGCGAACACACCCCCTCCCCCGACACCCCCCCTCCCCCGATACCCCCCACACCCCAATCCGTCCCCCTTCGTTCTAATCGATACTCGGGAGGAAGCAAAAGGAGGAAAACGATGCGAGATGAGGAGGCCTTGCAGGGAAGCAAGCGAGCGTCGGAGAATTCGGCCGGGACCATTGGCCTCTCCCTCTTCCCTCTGTGACAATGCTCCCCGCGCACCCCTGACCGCCCCCCCCCCTCCATCCGCCCTCTCTTTCATCAAGCCGCCACTCTCGCCGGGCGTCCTGCCATCATTTATCCAGGCCGGCCGGAGAGGGATTCCTCCGCTGCTCGCTCGCAGATTCGAAGATCGGATGCGCCTCCCCCCATCATCAGTCACGCTGGGTGACATGTTTTGGAAACGGCAGTCGATTAAATAGGATGGACAATTTTTATATTCTGATTTTGTCAACGGTCCTCACTTGCTGTTCTTTTCACGTGGGCGACGGTGATTTTACGTCGTTGAATTAAGAAGAGCATCATGTAGAAATTTGGTCCAGTCCATCAATCTAATCGAATCATTAAATAAATATGGAAAATGATTAACTCAGATGAGGCGAGGAAGGAGGAAACGGAAATTAACAGCAATATTGAAAGCTTGGGAAGACTAAAGTCATGGTGTTGGATAAATATATGAATATATATGAGTGTGTGTGCGTGTATATATATATATATACACGCACATATATATATATATATATACACACAGGATACAGGAACAGGATATGGATGTTGGACGGGATGAAGGGAGGAAAGAAGTACACCGAGATGAAGAGGGACCTGATATAGATTAGTTTGCTTGGTGGGGAGCCACAAAATGTTTATTTGATACTTGTGTCCATCCAAAAACCTACCTTAAACGGTAGTTTACCTAATATATATATATATATATATATATATATATATATATATATATATATATATATATATATATAAACTTGGAAAAGACGCTCTCCGGCGACGCACAAACACACAAACACTAAGACAACAAACACCACACACATAGAAACATAAAAGAAGGACACTTACATTGGATATTTACGTTTCGACGGCACGGATTCTGATGACGACGGCCGTGCCGTCGAAACGTAAATATCCAATGTAAGTGTCCTTCTTTTATGTTTCTATGTGTGTGGTGTTTGTTATCTTAGTGTTTATTTATATATATATATATATATATATATATATATATATATATATATATATATACATACATACAAATCAAGGTGTTGGATACATATATCGTATAGATATATAGTATATATAAAAAAAATATATATACACAGATTCACACACGAAATCCCACCATGGGGCAAACTTATACTCACACATGGAAATAGATATAAGGAAAAGGGATAGGAACATACATAAAGGAGGAACACAGGAGAGGTGGAGAAAGCAAAATCAAATAGATCACAAGTGCAAATATATTTCCTTGACCGGGACTTGAATACCGGATCTTTCATCTTGCCGGCCGATGCTCTAACCACGCGCTTTGCGCTTGTTATCTGCTCGATTCCGCCCACCCACTTTTCCAGTTGTCTTCCTTTATATGTCTTCCTATCCCTTTTCCTTATATATATATATATATATATATATATATATATATATATATATATATATATATATATATATATATATATATATATATATATATATATATATAAACCATAAACACAGGAGTCAACCCGAAGGTCGGTTTAGTAGGTGATGGTAGAGCTCACCCATGTACCAAGCCCGACGGCGTGTGAATATTCAGGGGGGCCAGTTCCTTTCCCTGTGCCGGTTATGGTTTCCCAGAAAGATCTGGTACCCGAAAAATCAACTAGCTTGGGTGGAGCTGCAGGTGCCCAAAGTGCCTTGCCCGGGAATCGAACCCGGTACCCTCTGGTCAGCAGTCACAACGATCTACCCGCTAGACCACCGCGACCCCGTATATATATATATATATATATATATATATATATATATAATTCCTATTCTCTATGATACTATATGCTTTCTAACCAACTGTCCCCTCTTCTTGTGTGTATTGTCTATAGTATTTCTCCTTTGGTGGGTGGAACAGCTCCCGAAAAAGCCTTCCTTTGGCAAATGATTCGTAGCACTTGTGCGTTTTAAAACATCGCAGATCTCAGGGTAAGTTAGGTTTCCTTGGTGGTGCAGTAGGTAGCCCATCCGCCCGGCAAGTGGAAGGTCCGGTGTTCAAATCCCGGCTAAGGAAATATTTTTACATTCGTGATCTGCTTAAAAAAACCGCCTTCCCCACATGTCCTGTGTTCGCTTTTTATGTGTTTTCCTATCCCCTTTCCGTATACCAATTTCTTGTTTGAATGAATATGTATATACACACGCACTCACACACACGTATTATATATATATACATATATATATATATATATATATATATATATATATATATATATATATATATATATGTTCAAATGTTACATATTTTTATGTGTACATACATACACACACATATGTGTATATATCATCATCAAATCATAGTAGTGAGATATGCATCTTCATATACGTTCCTTGATAGATATTTGTTCCTCCCTAGTTATTTCCGACCGTGTTTCCTTTCATAAATTCAACAAGACCGTTATTAGTTCCTTGATATACATCCAGGCGGCGTATTAATTTTTTGAAGATCTTCTGCAGAGTTTATTATGTTCTCCCTAATCACTTCACCTGTTTCATTGATGGCCATAACTTTAAGGTCATCTTTGTTAGGTTTAATTAATAAATGCCTCGAGTATCGAAATCTAATCTAAAAGGCAATGAGCTCTGATGCCTCATTATTCTCGGAGAGACATTTTGGACCACACTACCCAATAAATTATATTATGGCATAAAAGAGAAAGTATTATATTTTATTACAGTTTTGGCCACACAAGTGAATTAATTATGTCGATTTAGAATATTTCAAATTAATTATTTAACATTAAAGTATACGTATATTGATGAAACCTTTTAGTTTTTAACACCTTAACCTTCAATGAAACCTTAGAATTTTTATTAGTAGATATTTTCTTAGAATCATTAAAGTTTTTACCTTTAAACGGTTGCAGAAAAGGTCCGCAAACGTTTTGGTTTGAAAAATATTATTGCCCGAAAAATACAATGTCAAGGAATGGAAAAATAAATAGAGGGGAAGAGAATGTAGGCAAAAGTCCTGATAACTGAGGACATTGAAACAATGGAAATATATGAGAAAGCCATTATGACGTGTTATTCATGTGTCGATTTATTTGTGAAGTCAAATGCAGCATTTCTCTCTCAAACAACATACTATTCTATCGCAGTGTAATGTCATTTAACGCCCTGCTCCTTGACGTCTTTTAAATACGGGCAATACATGCAAAATGGGTTCAATTCCAATTACTACAGGAACGTTCAAATAAACCTGACCGCTAATCAGTCTCTTAATTAGGAATTTTCATCAGTGTAACGTTGCAAATCCAATCAAAATTTCCTTAATTTCGAAATACGAGTAGACCTATTCCTCGCCGAAATATCCAAACAAATCCTAACAGTCGTAGATAGGCTACCTCGAATTTTCGAGATTTACGAAGCAGTTCTTCAAATTAAGGATAATCCAAAGGTTAAATCAAAGGAGTGAATTCTTGCAGATATTCATAAATGAAACAAAGGATGTTTCCTCTGTTTTTCATGTCTTCTACGAGTTGAATTTTTGAAAGAGTATATTTTTTATGCAAATCATGACGAATTTCTAATGGAATAAACCTGGAAATCCGAATTTTAGTCAAAAGAGGAAGAAAATCCTCTGTTTTTGATTTTATGTAATGACATTAAATAATATATGTAGCGCAAAAATATTTCCTTGACCAGGACTTGAACACCTTTCCCATCTATCCCGTGTTCGTCTATTACATGTGTTCCTATCCCTTTTCCTTATATCTGTTTCCATGTGAATGAATATTTGTTCGCCATATACACATACGTGTACTCGTATGTATGTATATATATATATATATATATATATATATATGGACCTCCTAGTTTGTGGCATTCCGAAGACTAAAAATAGAATAGCTAAACTTCCAAGACGTCCGCCGTTGTGTATGTACTCTAAATAATGGCATTTAATATATAGCCATAAGCTTGAATGGTATAGTTTGGGATGGTTATCTCGATCTTGAATAGAAACCGAACGACCCACGCACACTGTCAGTAATTCCTTGAGAAACCCCAAGCTCCTGGCACACATACGTAACTTTGTTCATTGCCTCAATGGATTCCTAAAGAGTTCCTATTGTCGCCGCTTGTGAAGCAGTCACCCTGAACAGTTTATTTTTGTAGAGAGAACCCACTTCGTTACTGTCTCTGCTATTTAATATGCAGGTAATGTGTCCCTTCGTCCCGGGAATACGAGTAGTTATCTTTTTAATCATCTGATTTCCCGTTCTCGGGAAGAAGAGATTTTTATGGAATCTGAATGGAGCTCTTGCTTGATTCGCCGCCAACTTCCCGAGCAACGAGTCAAGGAGGAGTGAAAGAGTAGCAGCAGCAGTACTTGGCGAGGAATGGGGCGGGCGGAGGGGGGCGTCGTCGTTAGGAAGGAGATGGGCCGGACAATGACGCGAGAGGAGACACTGGCGGAGTCCATTCCGCCCTCCCCCCTGCTTTCCCCCGGCATGAGGCGACTCCCCCCTCCCCCACCTCCCGCGGCTTCTCTCCCGCCCAATGCCCCTCTTAACCCAACCCCACCCCTCCTCCCTCCCACCACGTCCCGCCCCTCTCAACCGCCCTTCCCCCGCTAAACCCTAGCGCTTCACGCCCTGCCTCCCCTTTTTCCCATCCCCCTACCCCCGCCCACTTCGATCACCCTATTCCATTCCCGCAGCTCAAGGGATGGGAAATAGGTTTCGGATGGCGTGCCCGGGAGGAAGATGGAGGGCAACAGCCGTGCGCCTCGCGGCGTGCCGCGTGTCAAAAGCCGGGAGGGACGATGAGATGACGTCGTTGGGTCTCGTCGCGTACTTCGCTTTACGTACATTTTATCGACACCCCTTTTCTCAGTCGGAAATCTGATTTTTTTTCGCCTTCGTGCCCGTCGCGTTCATTACGGCACGGGGTGTTACGTCATTCAAATATTATCCCTTTTTTGCATAGATACGTACACCGTCATGTCTTGTGGGAATCTTCTCCTCCTGAAGGAGAAGGTTTGGGAGAGGTGATGACCTACTACCAAATGGCTACTATCTTGAACGCTCCAGGATGATACCACTGACGCATTCACATTAACCAGCTAGGGCAGCTTCTATATATTCAGGCGGGCCTAGGTAAACAGAATTTTAATAGATTTTTATGCAACAAAGTGGGATACCAGATTTTACATTCGCCTCGAACATAATTGGTAGATCGAAATTAACATTAAACAATTTATCCTTGACGGAATATATCAAATGCTGAAAATATCTTCAATATAAATAAATTAAGTTTTAAAATATAAATTAAGTTAATGCCAATGAAATTAGAGGGGCTGAGTGTAGAAATGATAGATGTAGGATGTAATTTTTTTCACAAATGATAAGGGGTCAGAGTAACATTGTCCGACCGTGATAGGGGAAAAATATTCAGGTTATAATTAGTCTGGTGTGTATTCACACCCTAGAAATGGCTTGCTAAATATTATTGAATGAATGGCTTTCTAAATATTATGACTTGCTGAAAATATGAAATATATGTGCATATATATATTAATATATATATATATATATATATATATATATATATATATATATATATATATATATATATATATATATATGTTATTATCGAGAAGTAAGAAGGCAAGATCTGTGCTAACAGTTAAAGATAAGTGGGGTAAGATAATAGTTGAACCAGAAAAAATCCAAGAGAGATGGAAGGAATATATAGAAACACTGTACGGTAGAGAACTTGGGCCGACAATGTTAGACATAGGACACGAACATGACGTAGAAGAAGATAGCTTAGGTTCAGGCATACTCGACGATGAAATAGAAAGGGCATTAAAGGAGATGAAAGCAAATAAGGCCGTGGGGGTGGACAAACATTTCAGTGGAACTCTCGAAATGTTATGGAAAATGTGGGAAGAAGGCCCTTTATGGACTGATTCGTAGTATCTATGAAGAAGGAATCTGGCCGGAAGATTTTGTGAGATCAGTGTTAGTTCCTTTTCCGAAAAAGGTAAAGGCTACATCATGTGAGGATTACAGAACAATAAGTTTGATATCCCACGCAGCTAAAGTTATTCTCAGGATCATCAACAGAAGATAGAGAGTAAGGCAAATGATTACTTAGGGGATGATCAGTTTGGGTTCAGGAAAGGAAGAGGTACGCGTGATGCAATTGCAGTAATGAGGTCACTAATCAAGAGGAATATAGAATAAATTCAGGACGTATTTGCCTGTTTCGTAGATTTCTAAGAAGCGTTTGATAGAGTGAATTGGGAAACATTAATGCGTGTATTGCAGAAAATAGGAATAGATTGGAGGGACAGGAGACTGATCCGCAACCTGTACTTGTCTCAGACTGCTCAGGTGCGAGGGGGCAACTGAGATTCCGGATGGGCAGTGTTAGGAAGAGGTGTAAGGCAGGGTTGCTCATTGTTACCGGTGCTGTTCAATGTAAATGTGGAGGAAATGATTAAAGAGGCTTGCGAAGAACTGGAGGTAGGAATGAAAGTCGGAGGGGAATTCGTAAAATCGGTCAGGTTCGCTGATGACCAAGCATTAGTTGCTCAGTCAGCCTAGGGGTTGCAAGCATTCCTGTGTGAATTGGATGTTCAGTGCGATAAATATGGGATGAGAATCAATATTAATAAGACAAAGGTTATGCGATTTTACAGAAAGAAAAAGGCTAAGCGAAGCATTAAAATAGGAAGGGAAAAAATAGAGCAGATAGAACAGTTAACATATCTCGGAAGTATTTTGGACCAATACGGTCAAAGTATTAGGGACATAAAGAGAAGAAATGCGGTAGGCAAGGAGGCTTTCTCAAGGAGGAGGAAGTTGATGACGGGGATGTTGTGTTGGGAGGTTAAGACAAGACTCGTAAAAACTTTGATATGGAGCGTAGCTACGTAGGGCGCAGAAACGTGGCCGCTGAAGCAGGAGGATAGACGTAGATTGGAGGCTTTTGAAATGTGGGAGTGGAGAAGAATGGAGAAGGTGAAATGGACCGAAAGAAAAACAAATGAGGAAGTTCTGGAAATGGTGGGGAGGAGAGGGGGTTTGTTGAGAGAAATCCTATGGAGGCAGGAAAGATGGATGAAAGGCGTGTTGAGCGGTTGTGGAATGTTGAAGAAGGTAATAGAGGGGAGGATGTTGGGCAAACGAGGAATGGTCAGGAACAGGATAGGGATGTTGGACGGGATGAAGGGAGGAAGGAGACACACAGAGATGAAGAGGGACCTGATGTAGATTAGGTTACTGGATTGTATTTTTTTAGGAGTCACTAAATATTTATTTGGTAGTTGTTGCCATCCAAAAACGTACCTTATTCGGTGGATTACCTGATAATAAGCTTCCTCAATAAATAAAATATCGCGATTAATTCAGAATAATTTATGTGCACATGTCCGTTGTAAAAACTTATGATTGTAACTACATTTTTCCACACCAAAATATAACAACTTGTTAGAATAATTTTAGCTGCACATATTATTATGAAAATTTACTGCAAACGTTGAACTTCAGATAGGATATACTGATGATGATAGCGTATTTATGTTCGAAGAATTTCAGCCCTATTGCTTCTTAATGTGGAGAAAATTAAGTTTTATATGGTAATACAGAGTGGTAAATCATCCGAGAAACCATGGAAACCGTTAATTTACGTGAATTTTGAAAATTGTGAAAAAACGTGTCTTGACCAAGAATTCTTCAAACCGGTTAGTTAACCGGATCTACTTGGGCTTCTTTTATGCATTACTGAATATTTGGTCGGCCCCAGAAATCAGCTTTGTTTTGCCACACATTTCAAATTTGTTAATTTATTTTCTTAAGCCTACTCATATGAGACCGAAAAATCTTGAAACAAATATTTAAATAAATAAATATATATATACATAAAATATATTTTTTATGTACATAGTTAATTCACATGAATTTAAGGCCATCGATCGATCGAGTCACTTATTGCAGGTCCCGCTGTCGACGTGGTTACGTCCTCGCCTGGTATCTCAGAGGTCGCGATTCCATTCCCGCCTAAGTGGATTTTCGTGGGTGTTTGTAACTTTTTATATTATTATATCATTGTTAAAAGTTTGATTTAAGGCTAAAGGGTGGATTTCGGAAGAATGTGAAATAAATGAAGGAGTAAACAAGTAATCCACTTCTCAATGCAACAATTGCAATGCAATAGCGAATGACTCCGTTAAAAGTTCCTGTTGCAGGATTGAAATCTACTTCTCTCTCTTTGGAGCTGCAATCCATAAATTTCATCTTCGAACATTATTTATGGTTTTATTAGCTGCAAAGTCACCTTGATTCGTGTTCACTGGATTCAGGAGAACATTGAACGAATGCGTGTCAAGTGATCGGAAAATATGCTTCTTTTCGTGGATACCAGTAGGAAATTCTTGCTATTTTTATTTCTGCAATAATTTGATTTGCGGTGAATTTGGTATATCACCGGGATTAATCTCACCCTCCATCTTATCCCGAATCCCCCGTATTCCAGGTCACCACTGCCGATAATATCTCCGCATGGAAAGTTCTTATGTATGTATGGGACTGGATAGTGTTGGATGGCTGCGTGTCACCTTTGTTCAGACTACGTATGCTGAAGACAAAGTTTTTACCTCCTTCTTAACCGTCGTTACCCACTCACGAAAGTGACGTTGACAACGGTGATTCCCGTCCAAACTGTTACCCCTTCTCCGTCAGTACCGTGACTGTAAGTACGCGTTCCCTTTCCTCTAACTTGCCATCCTTATCTTTCTCTTTAACGTCTTCTGCTGGCCCTCTTTCCACCTTTGTCTCTTCACACTCGCCGCTTTAGAAATCCGCTTCCTGTCCTCATTTTCTTTAGGTAATCTACCGGTTAAGGTAGGTTTTTGGATGGACACAACTATCAAATAAACATTTTGTAACTCCAAACAAAACCCAATCCAGCAACCTAATCTACATCAGGTCCCTCTTCATCTCTAAGTGTACTTCCTACCTCCCTTCATCCCGTCCAGCATCCCTATCCTATTCCTGCCCTTTCCTCGCTTGCCCAACATTCTCCTATCTATTTCCCGTCCTCATGTCCTCTCTCAAATCCTACTCTTCCCGCGTCCCGCGAATTTCACTCCATTCGTTTAATACACCCGTGTCAACTCTCCCTTGCATTTCCTTCGCCCCTCTCTCTCTTTTAGTTATCTTTCTTTTTAATTTTTCGAGTTCATTTGTAAATGATGCTTACATGCATTGTGTAAGGATAAAATTTCCTTTGAGAATTGGACGAGGCATCAGTCACTCTATTAATGCCCTTTTCGTTATTTCCCCAGTATTCGTACTTCCTACAGTGTTTATCGTCATATCCGCCCACTCGGTCGTTCCATTCCTTTCCTCCCTATGCCACAGGGTGCATTCCTAAAGAAATGCAATGTCATTTCCTGCGCCACTCCTATTGGTTAGAGTGGGATCAAATTACGTGGAGGAGGTGGTGGAGACGCTAAGCTTTGCCGTGAAACCAGTGTCAGTGTTCTCCAACCTGTGGTAGCGGTAGGACGTCAGTTATCGCAAACCTCTGCGTGCCGACCGTGCCACGAAAAAAATGGAGTCGACGATCGAGCAGCGTTACGCGATTACTAAGTTTTGTGCTAAACTGAAAAAAACCTCTTAAGGAGACTAAAAAAATGATTCGTGAGGTTTAGTGGGACTCTTCTCTGTCCTACTTACAAGTTTTGAGGTGGTTAAAGGTCTTTAAGGAGGGCCGGGAAGAGGTTCATGACGAACAAAGCTCTGGGCGGCCGTCAATCAGCAAAACCGACAATAATGTGGCTCGTGTTCAGAAATTGTTGTACTCTGACCGTCGATTGAGTATTAATATGATTGCCAATGAACTGAACTTGTCGTCTATTGTTGTGTTTCGCATTGGAACTGAAGTTTTAGCGATGAGGAAAGTGTACGTCAAGCTCGTGCCCAAGGTGTTTGCCACAACGCGCTAAGAGTCTGCGAGTTAATGGTATTAAGACTATTAGTCATTACCTACCAGTTACTGGGCATTAGGACTTCCTTTGGAGGCAAGAGACGTGGCGTGAGGTTTTGACGCACTCATTTACAGGGGGAGGGGGATTCTTATACTTAAATTTGTCAAGTTCACAGTACTTAATGTTGGTGCTCAACTTTAATAAGTACTCAACACGAGGTGAGCGCCGAATCTTACCGAACGCCGAATCTTCAGCTATAGACTGCTGATTGTACCTATATATTAATGTTTGTCTATCTCTAATTTTATTTAATAATTACCGTATTTAGGTGTTTTCCGATGAATGCCACAATGTAAGTTATGAATAACTAAAACCTTTCCTCTCCTCGCCTTCAATTACGGTTGATACCTACTGCACATCCTTGATGTGTAGTCACCAATCCCTGGATGTCACTCATTCGCTCACCCCTTCCGTCACTCATCATCCCCTTCCCTACGCCCCCGTAGTCCCAATCTTCTTCCTCCAATTTCGAAGACTAAGAGCCGTGGATCAATGTAAAATATTGATGTTCTATCATCACTGATGATGATGACCTAAAAGGAAGACATACGAGGCCTGTCCAATAAATACACAAACTGAGGCCATAAAAACTTTATTGCAAAACTTCATCCTCCATCGATTTGCTCATGAAATGTCCTGCTGACGCCCGCACGGTAGCGGGCTTCAACAGGATAAGGGACCGCACACGATCAATGTTGTGGTCAACACAGGTGGTTGAAGGTCGTTCCGGCCTTACATCATCCGTGGCATCTTGTCGGCCATCTTTAAAATGCTTAATCCACTTGAAAACGGATGTTTTCTTCAGAGCTTCATCACCGTAAACAGCTGTCAACATTTCAGTATTTTCTGGATAAATTTTACCGCACTTCAGCAAAAACCTAATGTTGATTCGTTTCTCCGTGATTTCGTCAATTTCCATTTCCGACAAACAGTAAAAACAAGGGCAACAGAAACTAACATAACTGGCACCATACGCACAACTCGACGATTCGCCAAGCACAGACGGCTGATGGGGTCTCGGGCAACCAGCGCCGCTAATGGGCGAGGTCATAGTTTGCGTCATGGTCGCCAGATTGCACCTGTTCGCGAATTAATGGTATGAACTGCGTAGTCCACCGCAGCGTCGAGGGTTACTTCAGCAGCGGGGCAAGATATGCCTTCCGTTTCCTTTTCGGTCAATACCTTTCACTTCCCCAGATATTCGTGCACAAGCTTTGTTGGTGGCAGAGGTGTGGGTGCAGGGGAGAGGGGTGGCGGGCACCGTGAGGAGAGGAGGGTAAATGGGGAGGCAGTTGGTTTGTAGGGGATGGGGGGGCCAAGAAGCGCGGGATCGGGGGCGGTTTTTGGGGGGCTGCTTTGCGTGGAGCCCTTGCAGAAGAGAGTGAATCTCCAAGGGGCGAGAATTGATTTCAGGTCTCTCCAGGAAGGGAGCGCATTACAAAGTCGCCGTTGTGTATATTTGATGGCGCCGTTGTTAGAAGCTCAGGCGCCGTCCATAAAAGAGGTCACGTGCGTTGGCTGGGGGCAGTGGTTTGGGCATCGTGAGTCCCCGGGGGGAAGAGGATTGGAGGGGTTCGCCTATCCGTGACGGTGCAAGGCCCCAACTGAATAAATAACCACTGACCTCCCGTCCTGTTCACTCACACCGAATGCTACGTAACTTCTAACTGCGCATAACAATCAGCTCCGCGTTGCGGTGTAGAGATTAGACGTTTTTTCTTTTAAATTCCCAGCCATGTGCCGCAAAATTAGCTCGCCTGAGTCATTAGAAGTAAATCCATCATTTTCCTCCGGAACGATGTTCCTTTTTAAGCAAGGGTGCTATGTTTTGTGTGATAACGAACTGTGGGGAATGTCTACTTTTTTATTTGCGCGTTGTTTCTATCGGGAGCGGACTTCGGGAAAAGAGTATAGTTTTTCAATTTATTATTTTTTAATGCTTTCGTCATATTTTTCCTTTTTTAATTATTATTACTATATTTTTATCATTTCTTTTTTATTATTCTTTTTTTCCCTCAGTTTCTGCTCTATAAAGAATATGGTTTGGTACGTATAAGGGTTTGGGAGTAGATGATAATGGGATAGGTTGGTTCCGGATTGACATTGAACCAAGATGGGTGTTTTTTTTAAGTCGGGGAACGGGGGTGGAAGGTGGCGTAGTTTAGGGGATCCTGTGTCAGGTCCAGTTGGGGTATCTTTGTGCGCCCTATCCTTGGGAGGATTTTTTGGGAATGGAGCGGAAGGAAGGTTCGGTGTTGTGGGTGAAGGGTTGCGTAGGAGGGCAATTCGATGCGCTTTTTCTTCTTGGAGGGTTGGTAGGATTGAGGGAAATTTTGCTGAGGATATGTACACTTGGGGAGTTGGGAGCGAGGTGGATCAGAGGGAGGCTATGAGAGAGGGTTTTTGGAAGTTTTGATGGAGTTTGCATGCCTGATTAGGGATTTTGGTAATTGTTGATTATTTTGTAGGTATCTTAAGTTACTTTTTCATATATCGGTTCGGGATGTACAATGGGGCACCTCTAAATCTACGGATGATCTTGTTCTGTCAGATCTGGAGGTGTTTTACGGCGGTAAGAGGAACTGTGGACCCGTTTGGGTGAGGGGTTGTGGAAACAGAAGTGGAGAATGTGGAAGGTGTTACCTTTGGTGTTCAAGGGAGATCAGTGAGAAACGGGTTGAGTTGAGTGGTTGAAGGAGAAAGGCAGATTTACGGATTCTGACAAGTATTGTAGTTTTTAAGGAGAGTTTTTCGTCCAGTATTTATCGAAGTAAGGTAGCCGAGTGTTTTGGGTAAGAATATATTGGCTTAGGGTGTGGTAAGTGTGGGTGGATTTTGTTCGGATGTTGGAAAATCAGATTTGGGTACAGTTTGCCAATGCTGGCCTCCAAACCCCCACTCCGCGAGCCAGTCTCGAAAATATCAAGATGGGGCTGCAGAGCTTCATCGGTTTTGCTGGGCCACCAAGTTGGGCGGCGATGCCTGTATCATCTGCATGTAGGAAGAGGTTGCATATATATAGAAATATATATATATATATATATATGTTACATATACATATTATACATATATATAATGTAAATGGACTAGTCGACACAAACACAGAAACAGAAACACATAAAAGAGGGACTCACTGGGTCTCGAATTTTCGGTGGTGCAACCACCTTTCTCAAGAGGAGTTAGGAACAGAACTCAATTTCAGATTTCATGATTTCAGATTTCAGATATGTGTACACATAATTATTACAACCCGAATTAACCCGAAGGTAGGTTTGATAGGTGATGTTAGAGTTCACGAAATACTAAGCCCTATACAGCCTGTGAAATTCACACATCAGAGTAATAATGGAAACTAGTTCATTCCTTAGTGTCGGCTATGGCTTCACAGGAAAATCTGGTACTCGAAAAATCACGAAACTTGGATGGAGCTGAGGACATATATAAATATATATATGAAAATATATATTTTTATATATTTTATTCAGAATCTGATGACGACGGCCGGGCCGTCGAAACGTCAATACACACTGTGAGTGTCCCTCCTTTATGTTTCTGTATGTTGAATATTTTGTATCCGAGTGTTTGTGTGTATATATAATATATACATATAATATATATATATATAAATATTTGTTTATTATAATATTTTATCATATAGAAACAAATTCCAACATAAATTGCGGAATTATTTGTATGTTCGACTTACTTGTTAAATTGCATCTTGAAATTAATATATCCAAGCCCTTTGGTTCGATTTCGTAATGATCGCTAACCGCGTGAAGGAAGAACGAGTAGTCAAATCTCTATTTGACTGACTATCTCTTTTATCCCGTTGGTCGAATCGCCGTCATTATTCCTCAGTGATGCAAGAAAACTGCTAGAAAAGTGTGCTGTGCCATTCTTAAAGTGTAAAAAGGCTCTCTTTCGAGAATCAAGAGGCCCCCAGGCTGATTATTTCAGTATACCCGAGATGCCTACACTCTCTCCGTAGCGATTTTTAACAAACGTTGCGGATCTTCTCTGAATCTTATCCATTTCCTAAATTAACGTTATCTTCCACGATTCCCAGATCTGCTTCTTGGCATATTCCAAATGTGGCTTAAGTCAAAAGTAGTAATGCCCCTCTCGTGCTTTTTCATTACATTTTCCTACAACTCGTCTCATGAAATCTAGCTACTTTAACGCTTAGCAGGAATTTCCAAACATTCAATAAGTCAAGGATTCCGTTCAAAATTTTTAAGATGGCGATCGTGTGAGAGCGATGCGAAGCCATTTCGAGGACACTTGGCTCTGGCAAGACGAAATGTGTTGATGTTGAGAGATGGGTTGAAAATAGGCATAAGCTATGTCACGTCAATTACGGAGGGCACTTTAACGGCGGCAATTTCTCAACGTGAGGGATGAGCCTGGTGCGCAGGCTCTTAACCTTCATTCGATTAGTGCGTCTGCTGGAATGGTCGTTAAAATTCAAATACTCGCCGAATTCGTTTAAGTAACGGTTAGTCAAATAATATATGTTCTTAGTTGGAACTGCAATGTGGTGTTGCCCTGTCTCATTACGTGCCATGTGTTGAATGAAAGTAATGGTGACTGGACGGAACCATCTCTTGAAACAGAGTAGGAATGATGTGAGTGGTAATCAAGTTAGGGTCATCACCATTTGCTTTTCTGAGACTAAAGAGGGCAATTTGAGGCATGAAATTGGCTTCTCCCGAAGACATTTAACGGAAAATTTCAAGATACGTGCTTAGCAGCGGTGTGACTGAATTGAAATCCTATGGGTTTTGTGTGTTGTGATGCTTCCAAGGTATTTCACAATTGGTGGCATTGATAGGGCTACAGTCTTCCCTTTTATATTTATAATTCCTCTACGTAACCAGAGATCGACCAAATATCGGCCTGCGTCCTAATTATGGAAGATTTGTATTTTCCATAATTGGAGAAAATATAGCCATTGGTAAAATATAATTTATTTAGCATAGCTACCTCCCTGAATGTATGCACATTAGCAGTGAAGAGAAAAGGTCATATGCTGCTTCCATGTGTGGAGGGCTCGATGTTATTCGTCCGCCGGAACAATCGCCATCCGCTGGCTGGGACATCACCGTTTTCTCTACAGTTATCTCGGCGGTGATTTGTA